>CM060685.1:148319446-149520446 GCA_030686995.1 Artemisia argyi
TTGAAGTTGTTTTGTAACTTAAATGTTGATCTTTATCTAAGTTACTAGAATATTATTGTATATGGTAATGAATTGCAATTCTGGCTGCACTTTTGTATGGGATTAAATACTGGGAAAATCAATTTTTATGTATTATTTTTTTTAAATCATATTTATTAAATAGTTCGGTTTAAAACCGATCTAACTACACCTGAGCCAAACACAAAAACCAACATTACATAAATCAGTTATTCATTATTAACCGATCTTTATGGAATATTAACAAGATCGGTTCTAAACCGATCTATATAAGTTCTTGCTCATAAAGATCACCCTTAGATAGATCGGTTGGTTACCGATCTATATGAGGCTTTCTAACCGATCTAACTATCTTTTTTTGTAGTAGTGAATATTTATATCTGTTCATAATTTCACATGGTTGCTTGTTCTTTAAGCTGAAACCTTATAGCATATCTTTAAATTATCATGCATGATTATAACATGTTAATTAATTAATTCGTCGAGTAACTTCAAATTACCAATACTATATTCATTTGTCACATCATTTCCACACGTATATCCTCAATCACCTTCGCTGCTGACGTCACCATCTCCACCAGCCCTAACAACTTTTCCCGCTCTTTTTAAAACACCCTTCTTTTCAACCACTAATTCATCCGTCGTACCTTCTTCAAGACAAAAAGGTGTCGACAATACTTATTTGTATAAGTGGAAAATTGTATTTGGTAATAGGATAGATTTTTATTTTTTTTTTTTATTTTTTTTTAATTAGTTTCGCCGAATTTAGTTAGTTATTGACTTATTGTAAAAGTATTTTTTTTTAAAGGCAATTTTTTCCCCCACATCTTATACCACCTATCTCAAAAATGCCTCAAGCGAGGCTTGAAATCACGACCCCTAAGTTATGGGCAACTCACATACCACTAGACCAAAAGTCTTGGATTATTGTAGTTGTAATAATGCTAATGAGTTATGTGGTGACTTATTGGTAAGTATTTCGGTTAGTGATTCCGGGGAAACGAGGGAGGTTATGTTTAAGTGGAAGGATAGTTACTGAAGTGAGCGAGTGGATAGGGGGAGTTTAAGGGTGATCATGTGAAGCTGCGGTTGAATTGTGTTGACTGTTGAGGTTCCGGTTAGCGTGAGTACATGTTATGTATATGTGTTGGATTTGAGAGGTTGTATTATGAGAGAAGTGCTTTTGTTGTGATAAGTGATGTTGAAGGTGGTCTTGTGAATGCCTGAACGGTAACGATGGGTTTTAAGATGAAGAGAGGCTGTTGTAGTTCGAGTCAGTCACCAAACAGCTAATTAAGCTCTGTATGTTTTCGATTTTGATGTACATGTTTATCATATGTGATTACTTTGTATATTACTGTTGATATGTGTGATTGTGTATGTATAACTGTATTAACATTGGTACTTATGAAATGCGTTTGAAATAGTACTTTGCTAGTTTGCACATCTCATATGGGGAAATAAGTTTATAAGAAATGTTGTTTAGATCCTTGATGTATTGGTAGGTTACCGAGAATGAGTTTATTGTTTATAATTTGTAATTTGTGGTACGGTTTAGTAATCAATGAAGGAAGATGCTATGTGTTTGATAAGCTGTTGAAGTATACACCGTAACCTGGTAGTTCAAATGAGGTATCAACGCTATATGGGATGAGAAGACTGTATCCTTTATTCGGGTGGTTGCCGATCTTTTGCAAAGACACAAAATTTTAAAAAGTCTAAAAAGTAACTTGCGCCATTAGATCTATTTGACGATATAATCAACGGACCATCATTATTAACTGGGTATACATCTTGATAAGGGATATTTACGTCATTTGTATCGCTGCCTCCAAGATAAGTCCATTTTCAAATTCGTCAAATCCACACCTCTCTCAATCCCATATCTCCATCAAACCGTCAACACACCGGTAACTTCTTCACCGATACCGGTAGCGTTACCGTCACCGGCACCATCACAGGCACCGGCGCCATCACAGTCAACGGTGGTGGCAGCACCAGGCGGATTTAAGATCGAGACTACTATTGCTTCACAAAATCATCTTCCGGCGACCTTTTGTCGCACCAATGTTGCAACTACCTCCGACGACAACTGTTGCACAGCCGCTGCTACCACTTTCCGACCACCAGACAACATAATATGAATATCAAGAGAAAATGAATATAGATCTGATATATGAAGAGCTAAAAGTAAAAAAATAAGAAAAAAATGATTTTTGACGAAAGAGATGAGAATGAGATGAGAGATTTGTAGTTGGCATATGTTTGTATCTACAAGTTAAAGGTACGTAGTACAGTTTTATTGAAAATGAATATCACATTAAAATAATTGTTTGTTTTGGTTGGTGATAGGGAACACAAATGTCAGATAGTGGAAATTGAATCACAAATTGTATCACAAATTGAATCACAAATTTTATTAAAATAAATGTTCATCAATAAAAAAATGATTCATCAATAAAAGACATTGTTCGTCAATAAAAAAAATGATTCATCAATAGAAGAGATTGTTCGTCTATTAATATAATGGTTCATCAACAGAAGACATTGTTCATCAATTAAAATAAAGGTTCATCAATAAAAAAATAGTTTATCAATAGAAGACATTGTTCGTCAATAAAAAAATGGTTCATCAATAGAAGAGATTGTTCGTCTATTAATATAATGGTTCATCAATAAAAGACATTGTTCATCAATTAAAATAAAGGTTCATCAATAAAAAAAATGGTTCATCAATAGAAGACATTGTTCGTCAATAAAAAAAATTGTTCATCAATAGAAGAGATTGTTCGTCTATTAATATAATGGTTCATCAATAGAAGACATTGTTCATCAATAAAAAAATGGTTCATCAATAGAAGACATTGTTCGTCAATAAAAAAAATAGTTCATCAATAGAAGAGATTGTTCGTCTATTAATATAATGGTTCATCAATAGAAGACATTGTTCATCAATTAAAATAAAGGTTCATCAATAAAAAAAATTGTTCATCAATAGAAGATATTGTTCGTCAATTAAAATAAAGGTTCATCAATAAAAAAATGGTTTATCAATAGAAGACATTGTTCTTCAATAAAAAAATGGTTCATCAATAGAAGAGATTGTTCGTCTATTAATATAATGGTTCATCAATAGAAGACATTGTTCATCAATTAAAATAAAGGTTCATCAATAAAAAAAATGGTTCATCAATAGAAGACATTGTTCGTCAATAAAAAAATGGTTCATCAATAGAAGAGATTGTTCGTCTATTAATATAATAGTTCATCAATAGAAGACATTGTTCATCAATTAAAATAAAGGTTCATTAATAAAAAAAAATTGTTCATCAATAGAAGATATTGTTCGTCAATTAAAATAATGGTTCATCAATAAAAGACATTATTCATTAATTAAAGAGTTAACTACATTTTTGGTCCTCGTGGTTTACCGGGTATAACAGTTTTGGTCCAAAATTTTGAAATGTAACGGATCTTGTCCAATATCCGCTGACCCGTAACACTTTTGATCCAATGTTAACTCTCCCGTTAAATTGACTACGTTTGACCGTTAGTTTTAGGGGTATTTATGTCATTCACATATTTTTATTAAATTTAGAGTATATATTAAATACACCCTTCTTCACAAACACAAACCCTTACATAAACACAAACACAAACCCTTCTCCCTCCCTAGATCTCCGGCCAACATCACCGGCCACCACACTACCTTCGGCGATACACCAAACACCACCATGACCTCACCAAACAAACACCAAAAACCACCACGACTTCACCACATAAACACAAAACACCACCACGACCTCACTAAACACCAAACAAGACCTTTAACAAGATCTTTAGTCAAAACCAACAAGACCTTTACATAGATCTTCTCAATCGAGACCTCAAAGATCTACAAGAAACCATTACACTCTTTATCAAAACCATCATAAACACAACATCGAGACACAAAAGAGTGTCAATTGTTTTCGAATAGAAAGAAGCACAAGAAAGGGTGATTCAAGTTTTATTCGTAACACAAAACATATTAAGATTTGTGTTCGTCAATCAAGAAAATAAAAAAGGTGAGATTCGTTTTTTTTTTTTTTTTTTTTTTTTTTTTTTTTTTTCGAGTTCGAATCTTTGTTGTTGTGGATATGGATGTAGGTTTGAGGGTTGTTGTAGTTAGTTGTTGTGGTGGTTTCGTGTTGGGATGGCGGTGGTGAGGATTTGGTGATGGTTGTGGTAAGGATTTGGTAGTGGTTGTGGTGAGGATTGCGGTGGTGAGGATCTGGTGATGGTTGTGTTTACCGATTTGGTGATGGTTGTGGATCTATGTTTGTGGTGATATGTCGACTGCCAAGAAGATGTTTGTGGTGACATATATTTGTTAGAGTGGGATTTATTCATTTAGTGGTTTTTGGTCGCCGGAATCTCGCCGGATTCTGGGTTTGGTTGTCCGGGAAAATGAAGATGAAGAAAAAAAATGGCTGGAGGTGTTTGGATTATGTTATGTGTTATTGTTTTTAAATAATAATAATAATAGAATTAAGTAAATAATAATAATAATAATAATAATAATAATAATAATAATAATAATAATAATAATAATAATAAATAAATAAATAAATAAATAAATAGAGGAAAGGGCATTTTAGTCATTGTACATCAACATTTGAGGGTATTTTAGTCATTTCGCATGTTTTTAACTAGTCAAACTAGCGGTCAACAAAAATTGGACCAAAAGTGTTACGGGTCAGCGGATATTGGACAAGATCCGTTACATTTCAAAATTTTGGAGCAAAATTGTTATACCCGGTAAACCACGAAGACTAAAAATGTAGTTAACTCATCAATTAAAAAAAAAAAGTGGTTCATCAATAAAAATAGTGGTTGATCATTAAAAAAATGTTGTTTATCAATATAAAGCTAAAAATAACAAAAATGGTACATCAATTAGTGCATTAAATGTATTTTTATAAGAAAAATCTCTTTTAGGCATTTAATCAAACACTTTGTGTGCATTAAATATGACTAAGACGTCATCTTTAACGCGCGATATCTCACTCATATCATATCGGATTTGAGTGATTCTAATTTATGGGTAAAGAATGGTCAAGAAGCTACAACTTTTGTGTTTTAAGTTTTGCAAAATTCGGCCTTTAAACTAGACAAAATTAGAGCCGAAAATGCTAAAATTTTCAAGAAAATAATGACCCAATTAATATATCAAAAAAAAAGTTTCGAAAAAAGTTTATCGTTTAAGAGATATATACGTTTGAAAATTGAGGTGGAAAAGAAAAAACGGGTCAAATGACCAAAATGCCCTCTAACAGAAAATATTAAAGAAAAAAGAGAGTGAGTGGGTGGGGGACACATGACACTAGCTTATTGGCTAGAAAACTTTTTAGTCTTTTTAATTTTGATCCCCTTTCTAAGGGATCGCAACTCTTATTCGGGTTGTGTCATGGGTGAAACCATGTTACCCAAAATGAGTTATTTATTCATACAGGTTGGGTTGACCAAGAACACTTTAGGAGAGTGGTTTAAGGTAGTAACAGGATGCACAATGTATATATACTCTAAAAAGCTTATACACCTCTGATAAGCTATTCTAAGGTTGTGTCTGTTCCCCCGACCACTATGACCTGTTAAAAGAGTTCTTAGTATCAGTCATTTTGCAGTTTTATACAGAACAAAAAATATCAAAGGAAAACTTACTATTAGTAGGGCCTTTATGTAATCGATGTTTAATGTAGTTGTAGCATGATATTCTTTAGAATCTAATAACATGTGCTGAATATATTTCCTTCCATCTTCCTCAACAGCTCCTTCTGTTTCTTTGGAGATGGCTTTGATTCATCTTTCGATAATACTGTAAAAATCTGATTAAAATTTCCCGTTACTTCTGCATTTGTTGTTGTTTTCCTTGTACATCAAACTACTATAGCAATGGGATATACTCAGATATGTTTGGCGCTCCTAGTGACTCAAGAATCTTAAACACGATATCTCGAAACCCATCTTCAGTATAGCTTGGATCCTTCCCTTTATGACCCCATAACATGCTGGTCACAACATTAATCTTGGTGTTGAACGCAATATTCTTAATACTGATCTTAGTCCTAATCTTAGAGTAAACTTCAGTCACCATCTTTCTCACTTCATAATTTCAAATTCTTTGACTTCTGTCAAGGTTTGTGCTGCTTATCAGTTGACTGACTAAAAGCTCCCATAAATAGCGCCAGTACATCTTGTAGGAACATACAATATTTTACTCATTATAACTAATGGCTAATGCAGTTGTAGGTTTGAGGTTAGCAAAAGTCTCATCCAGGTCACGAACCACAACCTACACAAGGTCTACAAACTTCACCATGATGTGAACCTTCCTTCTGAGCCCGAGGCTGAAGATAGGACTGTATGTATTTCTGAGTCATACGGTGAACCTTTCATTCAAGTTGAAGCTGAGAAACGGGAAGTACCCTACAGCTCATAATCAATAGGGGCCTGGTGGCAAGAGAGTTTCACTCATTCTGTCACAGGAAAACATAACATGCACTTGCAAGCTAGCTAGCTTGTGTCGGTTGTCGACTTCCCACCACCATGACTACGAGGTGATCATTCTGAAATAAATCTTATATCCAAGTTTTATTTTAATTTTATTGTATGCAACTTATGGAGAAGTCTGCTTGTTATACGCTGATTAGCAAACATTAACCGCTAAATAAGTTTGGAATGACGTTGAACCATGTATACCGCCATAAACTCACACATCTGTGATCCTAAGTCATTAAACTCTAATCTATATAACAAGCAAACTTCTCCATAAGTTACAAGTCTGCTTGTTATATGGATAAGGATAGATCTTTGCTTGTTATAAGATAAGGATGGATGACTTAGGACCACGGAGATGGCGTGTAACCATATTGCATCAAACATGGTTGCAGTCAGATCCAAACTGATTTTGCGGTTAACGTCTAATAATCAGCAAGCATGGATCTACATGTAAACTAGTAGTGAGAGGAGAAAACCTCACTGAAGTTATACCAACGGAATTTCCATTGTTAGATTATGTTCCGATTACAGGTTGAAGGAAAAGGATATGTTTAGCTACGGATGATGTGAATTGCAGATTGCAGTTGAATGATGTTGAGATTCCAAGGAACATGCATAACAATCAAAATACAAGGATTACTACTAAACCTTCTTTCTACGTTTACTTGCACTTTCTTACATAGCAAAGTGGCAGCAGATCGACTCTCTGTGTGCTCAAGAACCTGTCATTGACATAAGATTTTATTAAGGTCTAAAAAAAACATAAGAGGAAATAAAAATTAAAAACCTAGAAAGTGTAGCTTTTACGAAAATCATCATTCGTCTGTTTAACAATCTCCTACACATAAAAAGGAAATAAAGGATCCACACAACTTTAAGTTGATTGTTCAAGTTCAAATGTAACCTTTCAAGGGTTGAGGTAGATAACCTCTGTTAAATTTCCATTATAGTTCAATCTTGGGTTCATAGTACATACACTACGGGTCAAATAGGTTGGTGAAATGGTTTGACTAAAGAGAAAACCAGTCAAGTTAATTAACAAAATAATATAGGCTTTCTAACCATTTATAACACGTTAATAAGTTAACTATATGATATAAGAAACATTGAAGTGATTGAACAATAAAGTGAATGAAAAACTGGCCAACCCGGATAGACCAGTTATAGACCGAACCCGTTTTGACCCGTTACTCAATACGCATGACCCACCCATTTAGCCACCTCTACTTTACTCAACAAAGTGTAAATTAAGCAATAGACCATGTCTAAGTTGCGTGATCAATGAATCACTAGAGCTTCGGTTATTGAGTGTTGATAACAAAACATCTATTCAATAAGTTCAACTACAATCCTGATTACTTGATGTCGACGCAGTCATCAATAAATTCTTAATGCCTCAAAGAAGAAACATGCCAGCAATGATCCTTGAGCTGATATAAACTAGTGTAGAAAAACAGAATAAAATGAGAACTTACAAGAAGATGAATTACAGCGCCCACCTCACTATCCGGTCACTATGCTTCTTGAAAATCTCCATCAATGCTTCACTGTACACAGTCTCTTCTTTATCCTCAAAAGCATCATCATTGTCACTTTTCATAAAACGAGCATTAGCATCATCCGCAGGATCATTCCACTGCACAACATACAGTTTTACCTCCTTCATGACGTACCCTGAAACTGGTAATTCCAACAAGGGCACGTAACACTCACTCACCCTACAAGCAGTATGAAAATATCTCAGCTTTTGTTCAATAGTTTCATCAGAGGGTGAAGATAGCCAGTTCCTCACTTCAGCAACTTTTCTACCACTAACAGAAACTTTGCCCCTTTTCCTCGAATCCGTAATGGAAACCTTTTCCAACATTGGTAAAGGAATAATGAGATACAACAAGCTAATCCGAAATATCATATCACTAAAAGATGTCGTCATCATTTCAGCCTTATTCACAGTTGATGCCATATCTTCTTCTCCTTCTTGGTGAGCACTTTCATTAGCTTTAAATTCCTTTTTAAGGCACACTGAATTCGGTGACAGATATATAAACGAGTCGAGTTTAACTTTGAAGTTAACCTTCCACTTGAACAGAGAATGATTATCTAATGAAGATGGAAGTTGGATACATAGAGACTTTACTCTTTCAAACTTCATCAAAGACTTAATTGCAGACCGAAAAGATGCCAAATAGGAAGGGTCAACAAAAGGATTGGTAAAGCAGGTGAAGGAAATGGCCTCTACTTGAAGGACAATATGGTAAAAACGTCTTGAAACATGCTTGCAAAGGCATAGGGTTTTCAAATCAATTAATTTGTTTAAAATTTGGAAAACAATATCTTCTGGCAAATCACTGAATGAGGTAAAATCATCTTCTGCGTTGAGTTTCTCGATTTCATTCATTTTCAGATAATGATCCTGTGTTTATGTAGTGTCGCCTGAATCACAATCAATGTTAGGAACAGATCTTGCATTTGGCATTGTTTTCAAAATGTTATACAACATAATCATAAGCTATAAACTTACAGTTACAAAAAAGGTTAACATTCGTTATCCAAACTGCGATGTTATAAATTGTGTATGGAAAATAAAACAGATTTAAAGAGTAAAAATAAGCAAAACTATACAGCCTTCATCCTAACTCCTTATTATAAAATGCTTATCACTCTAAAATGAGTAGGTATCGTTCAAACTCTTTTCTGAAGTTGAAAGAACCTTGAAAAACCTTACATTTTGCATATAAAGTTAAGTTCGATACCTTAAATCGGAAAAAAAAAAAAAAAAAAAAAAAAAAAAAAAAAAAAAAAAAAAAAGTTGAATACCTTAAGTCAACTTGAATTAAAGGTATTTAACTTTTTTTTTCCCGATTTAAGGTATTGAACTAAGGGCCTGTTTGGTTTGTTGCTAGGAATGACAATTGGTATTGGATTTGGTATGGGGTAGAATGACAATAGATATGAAAAAGTGTATCATTACGATTGTTTATGTTTGGTTGATAAAATATGGTATGAAAATGTTGAAGTTTATTTAATTCTCACTTTTTTATTTATTAGTTTTTTGAATAAGTATTATTTGAATAAGTCATGTTGACTAATTATAAGCCACTTGAAGTAGTCTAAGTAGTTAGAGATATTTCAGGTTGATAACCGTTTGATATCTTTGACTCTTGAAGTCATTGTTTGTTTTGTATTGCCTATTTAAGAGGCATTCTTCATTGATCGTAATTAAAAAAACAAAAGCCACTTTAATTATATCACTTGCTGTGTGAAATCTCCAACAATTGTGGTATCAGAGCCAGGTTCCTTTTCAGGAATCAATACTTCATTTTACACACAAGTAATGGCTACTAACACTAGTGTCAACATTTCTCATCCACAAATTCCAATATTCAAAGGTGACTCCTATGAATTTTGGAGCATCAAGATGACGATGTTGTTTAAGTCTCAAGATCTGTGGGAGTATGTTGAAACTGGTTATGAAGAAAACGGCGAAGATGAAGCCCGCATCAAAGAACATCGCAAGAAAGATGCCAAAGCACTCTTTTTCATCCAACAAGCAGTGGATGATTCGATTTTTCCAAGGATAGCAGCAGCTACCAAAGCCAATCAAGCTTGGACAACCCTTAAAACCGAATTTCAAGGTTCCTCCAAAGTAATCACTGTCAAATTGCAATCGTTAAGGCGTGATTTCGAAACCTCTTTTATGAAACATAATGAATCTGTGCAAGATTTTCTCGCAAGAGTTTCATCTGTTGTCGGTCAAATGAAGGCATATGGAGATAAAATATCAGATGAAATAGTGGTAGCTAAAGTCTTAAGGAGTCTACCATCCAAATTCGATCACGTGGTAGCAGCGATCGAAGAATCTAAGGATCTGTCCACTTTCTCGTTTGATGAGCTAATGGGCTCACTTCAAGCACATGAAGCAAGGATCAATCGGTCGAACATGAACAACGAAGAAAGAGCCTTTCAGACTAGAGGAGAGTCTGAATCCTCAAATCAACATGTAAGAGGAAGGGGCCGAGGAAGCTATCGAGGAAGGGGGTGAGGTCGGAACACTACACTCAAATGCTCACATTGTAACAAGTCTGGGCATTCTGATAACTACTGTTGGTACAAACCAGAAGACAGTGTTAATTATGCCGAACAAGAGGAAGATAATTTTCTATTCATGGCGATAGCTACCACGAAAGAGGAGAAGAATGAAATATGGTATCTAGATAGCGGTTGCTCGAATCATATGACAGGTGATCATTCAAAGTTTAAGGATCTCGATGAAAGCATTAAGTCACAGGTTCGGCTTGGTGATAATAAACAGTTACAAATTGAAGGCAAAGGTATAGCCGAGGTCTCAACTGGTAACCAAAAGAGGTGTATCCGAGATGTCCAATTCGCTCCATCTTTGGCTCATAACTTATTGAGTGTGGGTCAGTTAATGGAATCTCACCACAAGATAGTTTTTGATGATGGCAAGTGCATTGTAACACATAAACCTACTGGAAATATTATTGCCTGTGCTCACATGTCATCAAATAGAATGTTTCCACTTGATTTCTCTAAACAAATGGAAGCATCTATGGTGAGCAGAGGTATAGCAGACAATGAGCTGTGGCACCAACGTTATGGCCATCTCAACATTCAAGGGCTGCAGTTGCTAAAGAACAAACAAATGGTGAGTGGTCTTCCTGTCATTAAGCCGCTAGAGCACGTTTGCGAAGGATGTGTGGTAGGTAAGCAAACAAAGCAGTCATTTCCAGTGGGAAAATCAAAGCGAGCTGAAGCAATACTTGAAATTATCCACGCTGATGTGTGTGGACCGATGAGGACTGAATCATTATCCGGTAGTAAGTATTTCCTACTTTTTATTGATGATTTCAGTAGGATGAGCTGGGTTTATTTCTTAAAGCACAAATCAGAAGTTTTTGAGTGCTTTAAGAAATTCAAAATTCTTGTGGAAAAGCAGACCGGGAAAGTTGTTAAAGTGCTTCGTACCGATCGTGGAGGTGAGTTCACTTCGAATGAGTTTCAGGTTTTTTTGTGATGAACATGGGATTAACAAGCAACTCACAGCTCCATACACTCCCGAGCAAAATGGTGTGGCTGAGCGTAAGAACCGAACGGTGGTGGAAATGGCTCGATCCATGCTTAAGCAAAAAGGAATGCCGGATTCATTTTGGGCTGAAGGAGTTGCTGCAGCTGTACATATTCTTAATATCTCACCGACTAAAGCGGTATGGGATCAAACTCCATACGAGGCATGGAATGGAAACAAACCCTTGGTAAGTCACTTACGAGTGTTTGGGTGTATTTGTTATGTTCTGATTAAAACCGCACGACATAAACTAGACCAAAAGTCTCAAAAGCATGTTTTTATTGGTTATTGTCCTAACTCAAAAGCTTATCGTCTATATGACCCATTGAGTGGGAAAATTACTGTTAGTCGAGATGTGGTATTTGATGAGCTTGCAGGTTGGAATTGGGAGAACAAAAATAACACCCAAAACTCTCAGGTTGAAAACGAAGGTGAACAGAGTATACTTGAACATGAAGTGTCACAAGAAGATGTTACTGAAATGCCAAATTATGTTCATTCACCTCACACATCAAGTTCGGCCTCTTCATCACAACACTCAACTCCGGAGATAACAAATTCCTCATCCTCATCCGAAGAGTCCTCTCCAAATCAGTTTCCGAACCTTCGTAGAAGTGAGCGTGGCCAAGTTCCTAGACGACAGTTTCCAGTTGAAGGGGAGGATACAACAGCACCCTTGGCTTTATTTGTTGGTGATCCGGTCACAGTTGAAGAAGCCATGGAAATAGAAGAATGGAGACTTGCAATGAAAGAAGAATTATCATCAATTGAAAAGAATCAAACATAGGAGCCCACTGATCTTCCCGAAGGCAAAAATGTCATAAGTTTAAAATGGCTTTTCAAGACAAAGTATTTGGCAGATGGGAGTGTACAAAAATACAAAGCACGGCTGGTGGTGAGAGGATTTACACAACAACAAGGAATTGATTACGAAGAGACGTTTGCTCCGGTGGCAAGATTCGAGACAGTACGAATCATCTTGGCAATAGCGGCTCAAAATCAATGGAAAATATACCAGTTTGATGTTAAATCTGCGTTTCTGAATGGTGAACTAAAAGAGGAGGTGTATGTAACTCAACCACCAGGTTTTGAAGATAAAACCAAGATGGGCCAGGTGCTTCGCTTGAACAAAGCTCTTTACGGGCTTAAACAAGCACCTCGTGCTTGGTATAGCAAAATCTATGAATTTTTTCACAACAATGGGTTTGAACGAAGTCCTCATGAACCAACTCTCTACATCAAAAAGCAAGGTATGAATGACTTACTTATCGTCAGTCTCTATGTTGATGATATGATCTATACTAGCTCATCACCACAACTAATACACGATTTTCAAGTGTCTATGAAAAAGATGTTTGATATGACTGATTTGGGAGAGTTACAATACTTTCTGGGATTGGAAATTATTCAAGGCCAGGAAGGAATATTCATTTCGCAAAGAAAGTATGTAGATGATACTTTGAAGAAATTTAATATGCAAGGATGTAAGACTGTTGCAACACCAATGAACATCAGTGAAAAATTAACGACGGAAGATGGCACGGAGTTGACCGATGCAAGAGTGTACAGAAGTTTGGTTGGGAGATTGATTTATGTTACTCATTCTCGTCCTGATGTGACTTACTCTGTTGGTGTGTTATCTCGATTTATGCATCGTCCAACAAGGCACCATTTTGGAGCAGCAAGGAGAGTCCTACGTTACCTGGCGGGAACTAAAAATTATGGTATTTGGTTTCGCAAAACCAAGGATTTTAGTCTTCAAGGATTCACTGACAGTGATTGGGCCGGCTCTATTGAAGATCGAAAAAGCACATCCGGCAATTGCTTTGTTCTTGGCACTGGTGCTATATCTTGGAGTTCGAAGAAGCAAGCAACTGTGGCATTATCTTCGACAGAAGCAGAGTACGTGGCAGCTTGTTCATCAGCATGTCAAGCAGTTTGGTTAAGAGGAATTCTTAGTGACTTAGGTCAACAACAGTCAAGAGCAACAAGCATCAAATGTGACAACCAATCAGCAGTAATGTTATCAAGGAATCCGGTGCTTCATGGAAGAACAAAACACATCGATATCAAGCATCATTACATACGAGAACTGATAGCGAATGAAGAAATCCAACTCGAAACCTGTCGAACCGATGAGCAGGTTGCAGATTTGTTGACAAAGAGTTTACCACAAATGAAGCATGAAGAACTCAGTGCTCAGCTTGGAATGTCGACGTTCGAATGAAGGGGCAGTGTTGAAGTTTATTTAATTCTCACTTTTTTATTTATTAGTTTCTTGAATAAGTATTATTTGAATAAGTCATGTTGACTAATTATAAGCCACTTGAAGTAGTCTAAGTAGTTAGAGATATTTCAGGTTGATAACCGTTTGATATCTTTGACTCTTGAAGTCATTGTTTGTTTTGTATTGCCTATTTAAGAGGCATTCTTCATTGATCGTAATTAAAAAAAAACAAAAGCCACTTTAATTATATCACTTGCTGTGTGAAATCTCCAACAGAAAAAGTGTAGATATTTAAAGTTTGTAGTGGAAAAAAGAGAGGCCCGCGGGAATGGATTTCATAGACACCAAATTGGTAAGTAATGAATCTATGACTATGATATACCCTTTTCATTACCGGGCCCACAAACCAAACACCTACTATCACTTTGAAAGTGATACTCTCATTCCGATACTACCCAACCAAACGGGCCCTAACTTTATATGCAAAATGTAAGGTTTTTCAAGGTTGTTTCAACTTCAGAAAAGATAACAATGTTATCAGTCATGTGTTTACCTGAAATGGTTAATTAATGTGGTGTAGTTGAGCATTAAAAAGTTATTTCGGCTAAACTTATGTCCCGTAACCTCTTTCAGTATTTCGAAAAGTCAAAAAAAAAAAACCTTACATTGCACAAAAAACCTTACCATCCAAACACTTGAAACAGCTTAACAAATAAACTAATACTAGTTTATTTGTATCATCAAGACATTATCTAACGACCCTAGTTTGGAAGTATTATATTGCCAAAACTAGTACTGTAAGTTTGATTATAAAGAAAATGGGTTGTTGAAAAGTATAAGAAAATGGAGGGTGTTTGGATGGATTTGTTTACTAAATGTAAAATTTATAGAAAAACAAGAAGCGGAGAACAAACCTCCGGCGAGAGAAAGCCAGCCACGGCCACCGGCAGGAATTGCCCTTCCCTATTTCTTGCCACGTGACTCTGGGTTTTATTAAGGGGTTGTTTGTTTAAGTTATTTGAATTTCGAATATATATATGCTTTAATTTTCCGGCTTATTTTGAGATTTATTGTTTATACAAGTTTATTTATTATATATAATCAAGAAGTGGCAATTTGTGCCCAAACTGAAAATTTTGGGCACATTTAATGGCTGTTAATTGGTGAAAAATTTTCCTGTGAGAAGAGTATAATGGGCTTTTCAAATCTTTAGTTAAAATTTAAAAAAGGATAATTTCACAAGTTTTAAAAATTGTTGGAAAAAAATGTAACTAAACGGATTTTCAAGTTTTCTCTTTTCATATGAAATTTTTTTTGGAAAAGTAAGAAATTTTTCACCAACTAAACGGCCTCTTAGCCTTCCTTTTGTTTTGAAATGGGCAAGTTGCCTATTTAAAAGTTAAATAGACACAAATGGTCACATATTTTCTATCAATTGGAGAATGTTACAATTATTTTTTTAAAGAGAACTTATAGATATAATGCATTTAATTTTTTTAAATATAAATGAAGTGTTACGTTTGAGTAGTAGGTTTTTTTTTTTTTTTTTTTTTTTTTGGTAATCATGGGTTTCCGACTCGACATTGCAAGCCGACTAATCCCATGGAGACTACCCCTTTTTGGATAGTCCGGAGTCGGCGCATGTGAACCTCCATTGCCGCAAGGGGATTAACTATTTCGTCGGTTTGGGTCATTTCTAAAACGATTCGTATAACATGCGTCTGTTTGACCCATGCCCGTTTAGCCCCGTAGCCCGTTTGAACCCGTGGCCCGTGTCCGCCCGTTTTGCCACCTTTAATATAGGGAATTGATTTGCACACTCATGGTTTTGATTGGGACACTCTATTATGTGCATAACATAATTGTACAGTGTTTACACTGTGCACTGTGCTCTGTGCTCTGTAAACTTATACGGTGAGTGTTCCAATCAAAATATAAAGTTTGCAAATCATCTCTTTAATATAACCCGTGTATGTATGGGTTAAAAAGCTAATTTACTCTTACACAACTTAAACTTTAGACCTTGAAGTGCAAATATCTTACGTCTCTATTCTCTAAACTTAATATCTTTAATTAGAGTACATGGTATCCACAAGCTATAAGTTGTGTTAAGCCTATGACACCACCCTACAGCTTGACCACCACACCCCGTTTGAGTTATAGCATTTGGCGCCAAGATGAGCAGCCAAGCCATAGGCATTTTTACTATTTTTGTTTATTTATTTATTTTTGTTGTATTTTTGTTTTGTTGGGTTATTTGTGGGGGTTGTCCTATAACTTGAGACTTGAGTGATGGAGGATGATGTTTTTTTGGTTAAGTCATAGGTTATGAGAGAAAAAGCTGAGGTGGATATGACAACACTTTTTGCTATAACGCGAGTCTATGGCTCTCAAGACACCTAGTGCTCTTATTTATCGAGGTGTTCAACTCTTGGCTCTTTATTGTTTAGAATATGACGAATGTTATCTAGTATCCAATGAATAGTAAATACATTTGTAACCTTTCAACTATACGACTCGTGTATCAAATTTTCATCCCAAGTTTTGCATACTCCTATATTTGGCTACATGTAAATTCTTATTTCAAGAGTTTAAGCAAAACAGCTATGAATATAAATATGTGCAAGTATACCCTATTCTTAAACCCATCATGCCATATATGATTACAAGATTAAAAAAATTAGTGTGTTGACATCCACCACTAGGGCTGAGCACCGAAGGTTCAAAACCGAACCGGACCGAACCGACAAGAACCGAACCGGACCGACGGCCCGTCGGTTCGGTTTCGGTTTCATGTTTTACATGATTTCGGTTTCGGGTCGGGTCGGTTCGGTCCGGTTCGGCCCAAAACCGACAAAATCATATCAAAATACATTTAGACCGACAAAACCGAACCGAGCCGACGAAAACCGAACCGAACCGACGGCCCGTCGGTTCGGTTTCGGTTCCGGTTTTTCATGAAATTCGGTCCTCAGTTTTTTCGGTTCGGGTCGGTTCCGGACCTATGATGAGCCCTATCCACCACTATAATCTCTATACATTTGTATTTGCATCAAAGAATGCTTAAACAACATGAGCTATTACATTTATTGGGGAAACCCTTTACCCAAAAAATAACATGAGCTATCATAAACATTTGTTGAAGCGGAATGAAAGCCTTGTGTTATAGACGTTGTCAACAATGGCGGGATTAGGGGGTGTCTCGTAATTTCACGCGACCCGATTGAATTATGTTTCGTAGTGTTAATATTCGTATAAAACTCCGATTTCGAATTGAATCCGGTCTAAAAAATTATATGCCCTTTTATTGCAGTTGAAATCTATTGTCCATCCGGTCCTATTAAAACTTGGTTCCACACTTGTTGTCAACATAGATCAACATAGACTTCCACAATTTTTGCTTTAATCTTAATGACATTTCATTATCAGGTTGTCAACATAGAATTCAACTACCATACAAACAAAGATAATATGAATTTCCTAGTATCACTACTTTTAATTCTACTTTCCAAAATAGCTGTGTCATTTCCATGTTAAGCCTTGAATAGTTGGGGCACACAACCTAGGTTGACCTTTGATTATGTATGTTGGTGCCTAGATTGGGTGGGCATTTCGACCCCTTTATCTAGGCAGAATTTGTTAAGTTACAATATTTATGTATAGAGCAAACGGGTAGAATTGGTCAAAAGAGTTTGAAAACTCGTCCAATATTAATTAATATAAAGTGTCAAAAGATGATGGACAATAGAAGTGGTTGTAACCCAACCCAACTCTGATCTGATCAAATCCAAAAAATTACCCATTTTGAACTAAACCCATTTCATACCAATATTACTCAACCCGACCGAGTAATGTACCACCACTACCTTATTCTAACATATGAGTTAACATAAAATAAAAAAATAAAAAGATGCAATGTTTACATGAGTATGCATAAGAAAACGTGTTCTAACATGTATGGATGATTGATGAATGTTTGTCACAATCTGTCTACCACATTGTTTCTGGACAGTGGACACGGTCTATCAAAATTAGAAGTTGCTCGCAATCACCTTTCAGTTGTTTATCTATTACAATTTGATAGCAAAGACATCATGTATGCATACATTCATTCAAACCGGATAACTTAATCTAAATGCAGTGCTGTATAAGCTCCTCTTTACGTAAATTCAGTGCTTAAACCATAGAATCGCTAGTCTAATATCTGAGCTGAAATTTAGACTGTGGCTATCTTTTGTGACTCATTTTCTTCAATTATAAATGGTCAAACTGCATAACTTATGAAAGTAAGGTGATACATGAAATTAATCCAATAATATAATCAACATGCTTAGCAAACCTCAAAGGAGTCAAATAAAAGAACTATCAAGAATAATCTTTAAGATAACATGCAAGCAACAAAAACCACATAAAATTACATACAAGATGATGCCGTGAAAATCAATTCTCCAATAAAATCAAAATTATGCACTTCATCAGGTATCGTGAAGCTAGTTAGTAACTTACAAGGATTTCTGATGTCTACACGATCCGGCAACAGTGTAAGAGGGTAGCTAAACCTGCACCTTATGTTAAGACATTTTCACAACTTAAAAGCTATAGAATTAGAAAAGTGCAAGCTTATTTTTCCAAGAAGTAACTGGTTGTGAAAATTGAATCTAGTCAGCCTCATTCACAAATCCCGCAACACAAAAAATAGGTAATGATTAATAAAATGTAATGTCAGCATTTTTCATTTAAATTTCATATCATGTTTGTCATCACCAATCTTATTAACAGAAAAAACCTTTGTATCTCAAATTGAATCCCTTAGCAGATAAAAATGAACCAACTTGGTTACCACTGAACTTAACCTTTCACTTGAGCAGAAACTACTATCAACACCTACCTTATGGGAATATGTGCAAGCTCCATACATAAAATTAAATCCTATAAACTTCCTCAAAGATAAAACTCATAAGGGATTAACGGCCAACAAAGCAACCGGATGATTAAGTTTAGTCTACTGGTTAAGAATATAAATAGAACGGAAACTACAATAGCATAACTTGTGAACATACATAGTTATAGCAACTGTCCGCAGATCACAGCAAAAGGCTACTAATAACATAACTTTTCAACATTGTTTCTACCTTTACTTGCACCTTGTCACAGAGATACTCAGTTGCAGAGCAGGAGCTACCAGCCAACCCTCAAAGAAAAGTAACTGAAGTAAAATCATCCTGCCTTTTAATCTAGGCCCTATGTTTCTTGAAAATCTCCGTAACAGCTTCACTATATGCAGCCTCCTCTTTGTCCTCAAAATCATCATCAGTCTCCATAAAAGTATAATTTTCATTATCCGGGAGATCGATCCTCTCCATTATATATAGAGTTACACCCTTCATCACATACCCTGAAACTGGCAACTCCAACAAAGGAACGTAACACTTTTTCACCCTATTCCGTCTAATTAATTCATATGGCAAAGTTAGGCCTCTCCTCGTCTTAGCAATTTTCTTCGCATCAAGAGATATCCTACAAGTTTTAACTGAATCCGTAAGAGTGACCTTTTCCAGCAAAGGGATTCTTGCAATGCAGTTTAAAAACATAACATGACTCATCACTGCATCATCTAAACATGCCATTGCAGTATAATATTTTTCCCTATTTAACTCAGTATCTTCTTCTTCGTGGCTATTTTCATCGACACATTCCTTGCTATGGTAAACTGAATTCGGTGACAGAAACAAAAATGAATCGAGTTTTTTTCCGCAGTTAATCTTCCACTTGACTGGGCATGGATGATTAGGCGAAGCCGGAATATAGATACATAGAGATTTCAATCCCTTAAACTTCTTCAAAGACTGAATAGCAGGCAAGACCAAACTGAATGAAGTAGAAGGTTTAGTGATCAAGCGAATGGTGTCAACTTGACGGGTAATTTGGTAGAAACGTTTAGAAACAAGTTCGCAAGAGCATAGGGCTTCCAAATCGATTACTTTCCTGAGAATTTGGAGAACAATTTCATCTGGCAAAGGATCGAATGCAGAAGAATCATCTTCCATGAAAGATTTCTCAATTTTCTTCATGATTAAGATGATGATGCAATATCAATGGTTTGGAACCGTTCTCTGTACAACCATTCAAAAAGTTAGTAGGAGATGGTAAGATTTAACCACAAAAAGAGTAAATCGACTACAAAAGACAATCATATTCGTTGTTGAATTATTAACATATAACATATACTGTAACACTTTTCTATCAGTCAGAGTTTAGAGTCACTTGCTTTCTATCTTTGTTCACTTTACTAACAGACGATCTCTTGTAAGTTACTAGTCTTAGAAAACATTTTACGACATTCCTTAGAAAAAATGGGTTGCTAAATACAAGCTTCATAAACAAGTCATTCATGTCATTAAACTCACATTTTACTCCAATGTTCAATAGACGACTGAACTTAAAACAAAGATTATGACTAAGTGCGTATAAATCATCCAGAAAATCACAAGTAAACCCATTTTTTCACACCCTTTTTTCACAAAATACATCCTTCCTCCAAAAATGGAAAAACCCCAAATATCAGTTTGAGGAACAGTGTAAATCGAGTGAGTTTTTTCAAATCTCGCAAAACCTCTAAAAATCTAGCAAATGTATGAAAATAATGAGTATCTTGGTGAAATGAGAACTTGTTGGGCCTTTTGTGAAAAAAGCAGGTTAGTTAGGAAGTTTGTTAGGGAGCGGTTGGTTGTTCAAACTAAAATTATTTAACTTAACCATCTCTGCCATTTCTACTTATAAAGCATAAAAATAACTAAATGTGTAACCGAATAACACAAAATATAGTCACAGGTACCCGCCGCCGAATTGCGCGCGTACTGTTCTAGTTTCACAAAATGGCGTTTGGGGATTGCTTATTAAAACAGGTTATCCTTACCAACGAGCTTATCAATTACTTGAAAACAAGCATTTCGAACTAAAAGCAAAAGGCAAACTTATACTTTTAAATCCATAAAAATAATCGCCTTGAAAAATCTAAAAGTACTAAAAGCAGATAAATGGTTTAAGAAAGTGGTAATCCAAACACCCACCAATTCTTAAAAAATTACCACTAGTTAATCTCTATTATTGGTCACACCCAAATGAAATAAACTATGTCCGTACTGTCTTGTTAAACCCATATATTCAAGAAATGCTTGATTTCATAAACCCACATGAAAATGTGAAAGAATAAAATATAAAATAAAAACATAAAGACAGCAAAATAAGTGAAGAAATCAAACAAACCTGCCTCCTCTGAGAGAGACAAGCAACGGCTGCTTTCCCAAACTCCAAATGACAACAACAAAGATACAACTTAGCTAGGGTTTTATGAGTCTTTACTGGCACGAGGATGTCACGTGACTTGGTGTGGGATTTACCATAAGTAATAAACAACGGTTAAAAGGGTGGAGATAAATTTGGTGGATTGAGTTACGGGAATGTGTCTCTATTTGACGCTACATAATTTGCTCAAAAAATAAATAAATAAATAAAGCTGAAGATGTGAAAAAGTGAAAGTACCAACTTATAAATTACAAAGCATTGTAAATTAATTTCTTATATAACAAAAGAAGATATAAAATTAGAAAATGGATATTTTTATTGACCAATAAAAGTGCTTAATTTTGAGATCGAACTTTGTCCCAATAAAAGTCAAAATTAGCTTCAATTTGGTCAAACTCGTTCAGCAACATTAATGTGTAAAAAAAAAAAAAAAAAAAAAAAAAAAAAAAAAAAAACAAACTAAATAAAATATTTTAGATGTTATATTTTAAATAAAATATAATAACTTAAGTTAACTTATCAATTTGCATGGTATTTAATAACTTTATAGAATAAAAACAGTCTACATTTTACTTATATATATATATATATATATATATATATATATATATATATATATATATATATATATATATATGTATGTGTGTGTGTGTGTGTTTTGTTATTAATAAATATAAGGGTTCGTTTGGTAGGATGAAATAAAATGTTAAATGAATGGAATAACCGATGTAATGGAATAAGTGGTGTAATGTAATGAGTCATTGCCATTATTTATCATGTTTGGTTTGTTTGATAAGATGTAATGAAATCATAATAAAAAGACTAAAATGTCCATTATTGATGAGAAGTTTCATTAATATAGTTAGTTAATAGTGGAGTTTTATGTAATTTTGATTCCATTACGGGATGAAATGAAGAAAAAAAAAAGTATGGGGGCCCCTAAGGAATGGTTTTGGTGTAATGAGTCATTCTTTGTAATGAATTATTACATTACATAAATATGTTCTTATTGGATATCCACAAATCCAGAAAGGGTACCTCTTATATGACATGAAGACATACAAAATCATCACAAGTAGAAATGTGCTATTTGATGAAACTTGTTTCCCATACAACACCAACACAACCATTTATACCCACTCCTATTCCAAACACTCCACCTCAGCCTCAAATCACACCTCCATCTCCCACACCTCCATCTCCCACACCTTCATCTCCCATACCTTCATATGTACCAGACCATGTTGATACCAACACCACTTCACTCATATCACCACTCAATACCACAGATGATCCAAACACATCTTCCTCTGCACCCACCAGCTCAAACACCAACAATGTCTCTCCAACTCAAAACACCATCAATGATACAACTATTGTTTCTCCTGACACACAATCCCAATCTCACTCATCACCACCACCCAATTTCCCCACTAAAACTTCCACCAGAACCAAACATTTACCAAAAAGGTTTCAAGATTTTATTCTCACAAAACCCAAAATTCACAACATCAATGTATCAAAATACCATCACAGTCACTACATCAATTACTCAAACCTTTCACCTACATCTCTCCACCTCATCAACAGCATAGACAACACCACTGAACCAACCACTTACTCACAAGCATCTAAGAACCCAAAATGGGTTGAGGCAATGGATTTGGAAATAAAAGATTTAGAGAAGAATAATACTTGGAAATTTGTCCAACTACCATCTGGAAAGTCAGCTATATGAAGCAAATGGGTCTTCAAAATCAAACATAAAGCTGATGGTTCAGTTTAAAGGTACAAGGCAAGATTGGTAGCTAAAGGTTTTCATCAAAAGGAAGGGATTGATTATACTGAAACATTTGCACCAGTAGCCAAAATGACCACTGTAAGGACCATGTTGCCTGTTGCAGTTCACTATGGATGGATAATTGAGCAACTTGATATGAATAATGCCTTCTTACATGGGTATCTACATGAAGATGTATACATGCAAATTCCTCAAGGCTATACTCATTCCTTTTCACCAAACACTGTGTGCAAGCTCACCAAGTCTCTCTATGGGTTGAAACAGGCCAATAGGCAATGGTTTGAGAAGCTCACTTCATTTCTTATCTCTATTGGCTTCAAACAAAGTTATGTTGATACCTCACTGTTTACTCTCAACAAGGATCACTGTTTCATTGCTCTTCTAGTCTATGTAGATGATATCCTTCTTGCTGGTAACAACAGATAAGTGATTCAAAGCATCAAGACCAATCTTGATGAGAAGTTCAGTATCAAAGATTTAGGACCACTTCATTACTATCTTGGGATAGAATTTCTAAGAAACTCATCTGGTTTAGTCATGAGTAAGAGGAAATATGCTATTGATCTGGTCACTCATGCTTGTCTGCTTCATACCAAACACTCTGCAATACCACTAGATCCCACTATAAAGCTAACCATGACAGATGGAGATCCTATTTCTGACCCTTCACTCTACAGGACTTTGGTTGGCAAGTTGCTCTACTTAACCATCACAAAACCAGATCTTGCTTTTGTAGCTCAAGCACTTAGTCAATTTCTACAACATCCTACTACCCTACATATGACTGCACTAACTAAAGTCATCAGATACATCTCTACCAAACATCAACTGGCACACATTTTAACCAAAGGACTTCCTAAACCTCTGCACTACAACTGCTTGTCCAAGTTGTGCATGAGTAATCCTTACTCACTGCCAACTTGCGGGGGGAGGGGGGGATAATGTAGCACAAAGATCCAAACACTCTGCTCATTTCATATCTACTCTAAACAAGAATCCAAACACTCTCAGAAGTCTGCACAAATCAAGAATACAGCTGACCAAGACCTTGCAGCCATGTGGAAGAATGTAGTTCAGTTTAAATACTTGTACAGCTAGCTTAATACATTGTACATATAGTATAGCAGTAGAATACATAGTGTAGCAGTAGTATAAATAGTTCAATGTAACAGTAACTCATTTGTAACTTTTCATTTCATTCAATATAATTTCACCTTCCACTGTGTGTTTCTCTATAGTAACATATCTGATGAAATAATCTCACGTAATATATTGTATCTCAATTTTTTTTTGTCTTCTTTTCATGTTGCTCAACTTTATTTTTCACAGGTTTACACTAGTACATAACAAACAATTCCTGACGAATTTTTTTTGACTGACCCGATGTCTTGTCGTCGGTAATTGTATGATGCCGACGAAACTTCGTCGGCCTATGTTAGTCGGCAATGCCTCGTTGGGACTTACTG
Organism: Artemisia argyi; assembly: GCA_030686995.1. Lineage (NCBI taxonomy): Eukaryota > Viridiplantae > Streptophyta > Magnoliopsida > Asterales > Asteraceae > Artemisia > Artemisia argyi. The sequence continues at coordinate 148,343,890 of CM060685.1, forward strand.
TGCCGACGATATTTCCCGATGCTGAGGTGGGGCCCAAAGCCATTTTCAGTCAACCGAAAACTTGTTTCGACAAATAATATGCCGAAGTCTATTCGTCGGTATTTTAATTACAGTTAACAAAAATCATTACTTACTCGGTCAATAAGTCAACAAGGCCAAACGGTCAATGTTTTAAATACCGACGACATGTCGTCGGTATACAAAAAGTCAAACTAAAAAAAGTCAAATGAGTCAAACGTGAAAGTCAAAATTGGTTCATAATATACCGACGAGTAGGCTCCATAGCAGCCTGCATTGTAGCCGTTTTCCAGATTTTTCCCAGAAATTTTTCCGGAAAAAATCTACACAATCTAAACCTCTATACCAACATGCCAATATGCCAAAACAACTTGTAACGGCTAAAACTCTTATATATAATCACTGAACACCCCCAAATACATTAAAACGTTTCAAATTCTACAAAATGAGCGATATCAAGCTGCCAATAGCACAAAAGCTGCTATATCCGCAATGTTTAAGTTGCCAAAATGCCAAAGTTTACAATAATAACATACGGATGAGTCAATAGCATACGGATGGACAAAGTCAAGGTGTTAAGTGTTAAAGTGTACATCATACGGATGAGGATCAAGCATAAGGATGGAGAAAATGTTAACGTTTACAAAATAACCCATACAAATATACCTCATTGTCCCTCGTCATCATCGCAATCACTGTCTTCATCACCACTACCCAAGCCAGCCTCGTCACTCCCCGAGCCACTTTCACTGCCACTCCCACTCACACTCCTCGATCCTGTCGCGCCTACGCCAGTCCCACTCCCCGATCCTGCCTCGGTTTGAGACTCCATCTGGCTCATCAACTAGGACCACAGATCAGGGTTTGTCTTCATTACTTTCATAACTGCCTTGAGTTGGCGCTTAGTTTCCTTAGATTCTTTTTCAACTTCCTTGATCGTTTTTTCTTTTTCGGCAAACATCTTGTCAATCTCGGGTGTGGTGTACGAATCGGAAGCTGGTGGCATGGGTAACCTTGTCTTGCCAATACCTGGTACCACCCTACCCCTACCGGCTATATACCCCCATTGCTTACCCTTTAAAACCTTTGCAAGTTTCTCTTCCTCTGTGTAGGCTCTCCCAATAGGCGTGTTAGCTCCCAGATCCCGCAGTGCGCACATCTCTTCCTATGTAGTTGAAAAAAATGATAAAATTAATATAAAATAAAAATAAAATAAAAAACAAATAATATAAATTAAAATAAAAAAACAAATAATATAAATTAAAATAAAATAAAATAAACAAAAATAAAACGGTACTTGCGTATTGAACACGAGCCTCGTCCTTCAACCATACACCTTTCTTGCAACGGTGGTCGTAAAAGCTCTGTATGAGGGAGAGGTACTGACGGTTCTCACTCCTCTCAAACTGTATATATATATATATATATATATATATATATATATATATATATATATATATATATATATATATATATATATATATATATATATATATATATATATATATATATATATATATATATATATATATATATACACACACAAGCATATAAGGTGAAACAAATTAAAAACGACAAATCAAACACCATATATAATGAGCTATATGTAAAATAATCATAATGTGTCTTACGTATTGGTGGCGAGATGCGGCCAACGACCAAGATCCGTGGCGGCTAGTGTTCTTGTTCTTCTGCATGTTTTCCTTGTTGATTTTGGACCTGTTGGCATGCTTTTCACTGAGGTAGAGCTCAATATGCTTATCCCACACAGACGGCTCCATGTTAGGAGGAGGCTTCCTAACACATAATAACAAAAGCAGAAAATTAACATATATCAATTGCTAACATATTAAAAAAAATTGACAAATATTAAAAAATTAACAAACCAAAAAATTTACCTTCATATTTCATCCACCTTATCAGCCCCACCGGGTATAGTCCAGTAATCTCGCTTGACGTCGTACTTGTTGTCCCTGTAGCGACCTGCGAGATACTCGTTGATGCCGTCTTTGATGGTCTTCCACCGGGGTGTACGCTGGTGGGACTTCAGATCAAACATTTGCTGCAATCAAATATAACTAAAATAAATTTAAAAAAAAAATTAACAAATTTTTTATTTTTGTTAATTTTTTTATATTTGTTAATTTTTTTAATATGTTAGCTAATATATATATATATATATTTGTTAACTAATATATATACATCTAAATAAATAAAAAATGTTGTTAACTAATTTTTTTTTATTTAAATAAATATACACATTAAAATATATAAACACGATAACAAAACAATATAAAGGGAAAATGGAATAACTGACCGAGAGTTGAGGTATGACATGCGCCTTCTTTTCCTCTTCAATTTTGTGCTAGGAGTCGTACCACAACGAGAACTCCCTAATCAGCTCACCACAGTTGTTGCTGAACCACTTAGCGTTGTTGCCAACATGAGTGAATGTCCCCTGATCATTTTAGTCAAAGTCAATAGGTTGCGGGCCAAAATCACGCACGGCATTCTTCAAGGATACGTTCTTGGTGGCTTTACGCATACCCATCCTGCTGCCAACACCCCTCCCTTCACCCCTGCCCCTGCCCATACCCCTTCAGGGGACAGTTCCTACAAATTGAAGTGAGTGAAAACACATCATAATTAAAATAACAAGTAACCTAATACAAATGATCAAGTTTAAGTTTCTTTTAAAAATTCTTACCACGATGACTGCTCTCAATCCGACGAAAAGGGGGTGGTGGGTCACCGACACCGTCACCAGCGTGTCCGCGTGCGACTACTGCCATCTGTAAAAGCACAAGTTGAATAACATATAGAAATTCATGAACAAATTAACATAAGGATGCACACATTAAGATACATATTCAAATAAATATACACAATTAAACAATCCATAACAATTTCATTCAAATAAGTGTTGTTTTACAAGATACAATTTAAGATCAATCTGCTAAATCGACATCACTATCATAAACACCATTAGTAGCAACTTCAACTTCATCATCAGAATTGTTTGCGACTTCATTGTCAGAATCAGCTAAATCATAAGGATCTTCGTATTCATCATCAACAAAATCATCGTCGTCATCAACAGGAATGATTGGTGGTGGCGGTGGTGCCTCAACTAATGTTGAATAACCGTCGATATACAAGGTTTGAAAGTGCAAATCATTCAAATTAGCAGACAGAGTGAGATCAGATGAGTTGCTGCCATGTATCACATCATCATCATCTTCTACCACGATGAATGACCAGGTTGTGTTGTGATTAACATCTTGAACGACCTTCCAATTGAGTGGTCGTCTGGCAGGATCTTCAAGGTAGAAGACTTGTTTTGCTTGTGTTGTGAGAATGTAAGGTTGACCTTCAAACGTTGTGCTACATGCCCAAATTTGTGTCATATTGTTTCTAGTGTTATAACGTTCGACTCTACGGTTTTTGTTGGATACGTCAAACCACTTAACTCGAAACAACACAACTTTGAACTGGGTATAAGCAAACTCTAGAATTTCTTCTAGCTGACCATAATACATTTCTCCTTCCTTCTCACCAGGTGAACAAATTCCACTGTTCTGAGTTGTACATTTTATATCGCGGCTATATACAACAAACTTCACACCGTTGACTACGCAAGAGTTGACTGAGATTGGGGTCGGTGATGGTCCACAAGCCAAAGCAAATAAGTCGGGAGTACAACTTCGGTCATTGGCAATGTAAAGCTTACTGATCTATGAAAAAAGATAAGATTAAAAGGAGATGAGTAATAGTCGTTATTTATACAGGGAAATACATGCAATAAGTTTACTTTCGTCGAAAACCAGTCGGCAAATTCTTTCGACATGTACCTATCAGGAAATTCCCTGAAAATGTTCATGATATTAGAATAAATCGAAAAGATAAAATGGGAAAAAGAAATTTTAAAATGAAAACACGTGTACCTCTCGAACTCGTCCATGTACTTGTCGATCTCAGGACTGTTATGAAGTACATACCATATCACTTTGTTCATTTCTTCACGACCTAACCGAATAATTGTCTCTTTACCAGACTTTTTACATAGTGATCGGAACACCTGGAAATCACTTGTTGGGCGAGGACAGTCTTGAGATGCAGTGGGACGATTAAATTTCGTCCCAATTTTACCCCGAAAATAACGAGAACAAAAAGTTAGTGCTTCGTCTACAACATAACACTCCGCTATTGAACCTTCCGGCTTAGCTTTATTTCGTACATAGTTTTTTAACTTCTTCATGTATCTTTCAAATGGATACATCCACCGGAATGAAACAGGCCCGCCTTCAAGAGCCTCTTCAGGTAATGCATAACCAAGTGTATCATAATGTCGAAAAAAGCAGGAGGATATATTTGCTCGAGACTGCACAAAATATTGATCAACCAGTGTTTAGCTTTTACCATGTCATTCACCATCAAAGTTCGGGCGCAAATTTGCTTAAAGAATGAACAAAGCTCGATTAATGGTGCATAAGTTTGTGCATCCAAGTATTGCTGAAGTCCATAAGGAAGTAACCGTTGCATCATTATATGACAGTCATGCAACTTCAAGCCCGTTATATTGTTATCATCTTTGGTCACTTTCGACTTGAACTTGGATCCGAACCCATCTGGCAGTTTAACTATTTTGATGTATTGACAGAACAGTTTTCTTTTATCGGGTGTCAAGGAGTACTTAGCATGAGGCTTCGAGCACTTCCCATTTTGTTTGTTTCCGAGCCACAACTCCCGTCGAATGCCCAAAGCTTGCAAGTATTGTCTTGCCTTGGCGGTGTCTTTAGATATGTCTTTCATGCATAACCACGGAGGCAAGTTGTATGTTGTTAAGATAACAAGCCACATGCTGTATGATTGACTAAGGTTGCCGAACGGATTGAAACCACCAGCCGCCAACCCTAATCGGACGTTTCTTGGTTCGTTAGCAAATTCCGAATATTTACCGCTGTCAAACTTCTGCCATGCTTTACCATCAACCGGGTGTTGCATTTTACCATTTTCCGTAGACTTTTCAGTGGCATGCCAAGTCATATGTTTTGCGGTGTGAATAGACTTGTACAAACGTTGTAGTCTAGGAATGATAGGAAAGTAACGCAACACCTTGTTAGGAACTTTCTTCCTGATGAGGCGAAAAATGATCCGTTTTTAGGGGGTCATTTAAGCCCGAATCCGACTTTATTTGATCAAATATTGCCCTAAATCGTTCCTTTTGTGATTTTAGGTACTTGGAGAGTGAATTCTGGAAAAGAAGCCATTTTGGACATTTTTGGAGCATAAAAGTGAAGAAAACGGCAAAGTATCAATTTTCCATGATGGAAACACTAGGTGACGGCGTCAAGAGTTACACCCTGACGGCGTCAGACATCAAGAATAAAATACCGTAGTTGATGACGGCGTCAAAAGTCATCCTGACGGCGTCAAAAGGCCAAGAATAAAATACCGTGGTTGGTGACGGCGTCACACAGGCCGTCATAAGTAGATCAAGGCCGTCCGAGGAAGTATTTGGCGGCGAGGTGACGGCGTCACATGGTTGTCTTGACGCCGTCAGCCCAGTTTTCCTATATATAGTTTTCTAGTTTTTCACATAAAAAAGAGAAGTTTTGGAGAAACCCTAAAGACGAATTTGGTTCAACTTTTACAGGTTTTTCAAGGGTTCCAAACCCTTGATACCTTGCATTGTAATTGAGATAAGTGTTCTTCTAATTCAATCAATATGTCTATGTGTTGGTTGTCTATATCTTGTTCTTGTCTCAATTCAATTATGCTAGGCTAGATCTCCTTTGTGTTTGCTTAGATCTAATGAAACCTAGATATTGATTATGTGTTGATTACTTGTTTATTCTTGTTCTTGGATGAATGATTTTATATGTTAGGCTTAAGAAAACTGGTAGATCTCCAAATGGTAACATGCTTGAACGTCTTAAGAAACATGAACCGAGGCGTATTAGGTCTTTATTGGTTGTATTTAATGCATGAGCCACTGTTTACAATCCCTATAGTTGTGCTGGGTCATGGTGTAGGAGGAGATAAGAGCTCATAGAATTGGGGAGTTATGTATGCCACCCCATGAATGGTATTAAGGAATACGATCCGTCATCCATGCAATTATAACAAGTAATTAACATGTAAAAGATATCTAGGGAGTAGTGAAGTCTAAGTAAACACATTTTCTCCAATTACTGCTCACAACCTTAGTATAAATTAGTTTAATTTCATTTTTAGTATTTTATTTTGATTGCATCTTAGCTTTGGGTTAGTTGAATAGCAACTAATTCCGCCCACTCTTTCAAAACCCGAGATTTTACTTGCTTTCTAAAAAACATAAAAATACAAAAATAATCATCCCTCACCTTTAGAACTAGTAATTTAGGCTTTCTAATCCTAGCGACACTATTCCTAAGCTGAACGATCAATCCCCCGGTACTTGTCACTATACTATACTACAACGATCAGGTACACTGCCTGGTGGGGGTTGTAAGCTTCTCGAGATCCCTCGAGAGGTAAAGCCTGTTGCGATTCCCACGCATCAAGGGTTTGGCGCCGCAGCCCGGGGAATAGTTATTGTCTAGGTTAGGATTTCTTTTTATTAGGTCTACTTGCTAGATTCCTTTCTAGTAAGATTTTATTTTTATTTTTAGGTCTTCTTTAGTCTATCTTATTTCTTCGTGCCTTTGTTCGTCACTCTTTACCATCCGACATCATGGAAGGTGGTAACATCTTTGAACCCGTCATCCCACCACAACAAAACCCACCACTAGAACCCCTTAGGCCCCAAACCTTAGGGGAGTACTCCCGACCTAGCCATCAAGGCTACCGAAACACCATTGAGCTCACCGGAGCCAATGTGACCCCCTTGCGATCCGACACCATCTGGTTGGTGCAAAGCGGATGTGCATTCCATGGACTTCGTTCCGAAGATTCAAACCAACATCTTAAGGACTTTCTCAAAATCGTAGATTCCATAGACCTAGGTGTTGAAACTAGAGAGACTACCCGTTTACGCCTATTCCAATTCTCTCTACGGGATCAAGCTAGTCAATGGCTTGAGCGTTTACCCGCGGGATCCATCACCTCATGGGATGATCTCACCATTTGTTTTCTTGCTCAATTTTTCCCACCGGGGAGAACTACTAAGCTTAGAAATGACATCTTGATGTTCCAACAACGTCAAAATGAATCTCTTTATGAAGCATGGACTCGTTTCAAGGACTTACTTCAAAAAGTCCCTCATCATGGCATAGATCTTTGGCTCCAAGTCCAAATTTTTTATGACCATATCGACATCTCCACGAGGCGAACCATTGACCAATCGGCCGGTGGTAAGCTACGTGATCTTAGTGCGGAACAATCATGGGAACTCATAGAAGATCTTGCTCTCTATGACAATGAAAGTTGGAATGATCCCCGTGACTTGAACAAAACGGTCAAGGCAATATCTTTGCCTTCGAACAATTCTAGCACTCCCGACCGTAGGATCATGGAACTTGAGGACCAAGTCAAGTGTCTCATGAAATCCTACGATGATCCTAAGCCTTCAAGCCAAGTGAACAAAATCACTTCTTCATGCGAATTATGTAGTGGTCCCCATGACACTCGTGATTGTGTGGAACTCCCCAGAACAGCTTTTGCGGACTACGCATCCATGCGTACCGACGAAGCGAGAGATAAGTGGTACACTTTCAAGCCCGAGCCAAACACATACGTGATTCATACAACCCCTCATGGAAAAATCACCCAAACCTTAGGTGGAAACAAAATCAACCCAATTCTTCCAATCCGCCTAATCGTTACCAACCAAACGGTCCACCATCCAACCATACTTTCAACAACAATCCTTCTAACAACTATGGTAGTACCAACAATCTTGAAGGATTGATGTCAAAATTCATGGCATCTCAAGAAACCCGCATAGCTAGGTTCGAAACCGAATTCAACCAACAACAAACGGAGATGACCAACAAGATTGACAACTTGTTGAAAGCCCTCAACAACCAAACATTAATCACACCTAGGAAGGACACTAGGGACACCAATAGTGGAATTCAAATTAAGGACCCCTCATCATCTAAACATGTCCACTTTGTCAATGTTGTCACCGTTAAGCCAATAGATAAGGAGATAGAGGAGAGTGACAAGGATGAAGTTAGAATAGAAGCCGATAGTAAGGATGAGAGTAGGGAAGTTGAGGTTAATAAGGATGAGGAATTAGAGGAGGTAGAACCTATAGAGGAATACTTTGATAAGTTGCCAACCAAGGAAGAACGGGAATACCATAAGGATTTATTCGATAGTCCCGAGAAAACATATATCTTTGGCGACCCCCTTATCAAATGGGAGACCCCTCTAACATTAACATCCCATGCAATATCGGGCACATGCATGTATGGAAAGCTTACATAGACCCTAGATCACCCGTGAACATCATGACTAGGACTTATTACAATTGGGTGATGAAGAAGCAACTCAATTATAGGATGATGCCCGGTAAAAATTGGATAAGTAATTTTGTAGGGAGAGTTAAGGGATTACATGTGATTATAGGGAATCTTACCTATGAGATTGATTTTATGATAGTGGAAGACACTCGTTCGGTGATAGATGCTTGCCTAAGTCAAATAATATTTGGGAAACCATTTGTTGAGGCCACTAGGATGAGTTATGATCCGACTTTAGGGATAGTTAGATTCAAGAAAGAGAATGATGAGGTTGCTTATCAAATGCCCTACAAGATTGAGCAATACCGCTTTCTCTCTAATTTCGAAAAGGAACGCAAGCAAGCGGCTTATTATAGGAATGAGGAGGATAGACGTAGGGGAGTAGAGTATGTTAGAAATAGAATGCTTGGTTTCTACAAAGAGTGCTTGCAACTAGGTCCGGAATACAAAACTGGTTTAGAAGACGACCTAGAGAGTGGAACCAATGATGAGATCACGTAGTAACCCATGACTTTGAGTCTAGCTACAAGACTCGTAAATAAAGAAAAGTGCTTCTTGGGAGGCAACCCATGTTTGTGTGATTTTTATTTGTTTGATTGTTATTCGCTTCCGTATGCATGTTTTATTTTTATTGTTGGTTGCTCATGTTTCTCAATTAAAATGTGGAAATACTTTACTATGTTGTTTGGCCTAGTCTTAACTCCAACCTAAAAGTATTTTTGCAAAAGATAAGTGTAAGGGGAAACCCCAAATATGTTTTTAAGAAACAAACCGATCATGATTCTCCACAATAATAAATGAGCATGTATATTCGTATTTGTTAGAGTCAAATGCTTGTATCGAGTCACAATGAAGTTTTGCAGGATTTTCCAGGAAGTAGGACCAAGTTTTTCCAGAAATTTTCCGGAAACTTAACATAAGAATTTCTGCAGGTCCATTCTGACGGCGTCAGAGTATTACTCTTGACGGCGTCAGGAGTTAAAATCTGGAAATTTTACCGGTTTTGTTTTTCTAACGGAGTCTTATGGTTTTTGTGAATTATTAAGTTTTATAATCTCCAGGAAATCTGCAAACTTCATTCCACAAGCATTATATCTTACTTTGTTTTCTAGGATTTAGGAACTTATATAGGATGCCGCCGATTTTACGCGAGGTTGTCTTGTCTATTTTGTCAGGATTCACAGGTTATGTTCGACAAGGAGATGATTTATATTCTGGAAGGGAAGCTTTGATTGTTCGTTTTCTTGGAAGAAGATTTAACCTGGCCAACCTAAAATCCATACCGAGCGAATCAGGGGAGTATTTGATTTCATTCTCTTTACTTTTTCACTTTTACATTCTTTACTTGAACATTGGGGACAATGTTCATCTTAAGTGTAAGGGGAGGGTAAAAAGATGATACCTTACATATGCACTTTCGCTTGAGTTTGTTTTGTTTAATGGCAGATGTGTAATAAAACTATGAGAAATACTTGTTAGTGCAATTTTAGCGCCAAATTTAAAATTTTTTACAACATTTAGGAGTGAAACTTTAGCCATAGCAAGCGTCTCATGGATAGGAGATTGTATGACTAGCACATAACCGTATATTCAGAAAAATTTTCCACCCATATATGTGAGGTTCGCCTTTAGATTTGATAGGAAAAGCATTTACTATTAGTGCTTATGAGTGTACCGGTAGCATTTAGATTCTAGAACTTGCGTTAGTGATGCATCCCGAGACCGCTAGTGAGACTACATTCGTGTGGTAGGATTTACTACATGATAAGAGGCATTAGGATCACCCTTGTGTTAAACCCGTATCATGATTACTTGACCATTTAAGTTATATTACTTGGCTAGTTAAGTCAACTAATTTTTCCCACACCCTTAGCGTTGTACTCATTTTTAGTACACGAAACCCCTAGTACACCCCTCCGAGCCTATCTTTTCATTTCTAACTTTAAGCATTTTACTTAAAGGAAGAATTTGTTACACCCCACTTAAATGTACACCCAAATCGCCTTAGCCTTCCGTGTATGCGCTCATTTTTAGTGCATTATTGTTATTTGTTAAACCCTAAGTTAACTTTCTAATTGATTACATGGTTGCTAAGTCGAGTCATATCCTTGTACATATTGTTTTGGGACGATTGGGACTCATGGGTAAGTACTTATTTTATGGAGTAATGGGGAAGAACATCATTTATTACCCCCATATGTACGTTAATCTTAAAAGTGCTCCAAGTGTTTTGATTTTCTTAATTCGAGTCATTAGTTTAATTTAATGTAAAGTATGTAAAGATTCAAGTGTAAGGGGAATTCTCATCCCCTATGATGTATTATTTCGGATGGTAGGGTAAGAGTGTATGCAAAAAAAAAAAAAAAAAAAAAAAAAAAAAAAAAAGAAAATCGAAAAATCAAGAAAAAGAAAAAAAAAATAGAAAAAGGAAAAAGAGAAAAAACATACGGACTACCATCCCGTTTCATTCTATGTTTATTTTATGTTTTTGTTATTTTTCATTTATTAGCTTAAGTCGAGTCTAGTCTTGGCTTAGCAACGCCATCTTGTACATGTAATTAACCAAGATAGTTAACTCGCCACCAGTAAAGCTTCCTTTATCCAACAAAACTGTGTAATTCATATCCCTATACCTAACGTTACAACCCTTTAAAAGACCTCTTTGATAGTTTATCCTAGGTGCTTACGCCATGTGGTGGAGGTTTGATCCTTTCCCAAGCCTATGGTAATCTATTTTGCTATGACAGGTAGTGAGAGATATCTTCCATTTCCATAATGTTATATTACTTTATTACACCCGAGAGATGTGAGTATCTAAACACTATTTGTGAGGTGCTTGTGTATGATCTCCGTGCTTGTCTATTGGTCTTTAGTGGAACGATTATTTGTTGTAATTACTTTTATATTAGTGTTAAATGACCCCTAACTTGTCTTTTGAGTAGAATAAAAGCACATTTGCTTGAGGACAAGCAAATCTCAAGTGTAAGGGTATATGATGAGGCGAAAAATGATCCGTTTTTAGGGGGTCATTTAAGCCCGAATCTGACTTTATTTGATCAAATATTGCCCTAAATCGTTCCTTTTGTGATTTTAGGTACTTGGAGAGTGAATTCTGGAAAAGAAGCCATTTTGGACGTTTTTGGAGCATAAAAGTGAAGAAAACGGCAAAGTATCAATTTTCCATGATGGAAACACTAGGTGACGGCGTCAAGAGTTACACCCTGACGGCGTCAGACATCAAGAATAAAATACCGTAGTTGATGACGGCGTCAAAAGTCATCCTGACGGCGTCAAAAGGCCAAGAATAAAATACCGTGGTTGGTGACGGCGTCACACAGGCCGTCATAAGTAGATCAAGGCCGTCCGAGGAAGTATTTGGCGGTGAGGTGACGGCGTCACATGGTTGTCTTGACGCCGTCAGCCCAGTTTTCCTATATATAGTTTTCTAGTTTTTCACATAAAAAAGAGAAGTTTTGGAGAAACCCTAAAGACGAATTTGGTGCAACTTTTACAGGTTTTTCAAGGGTTCCAAACCCTTGATACCTTGCATTGTAATTGAGATAAGTGTTCTTCTAATTCAATCAATATGTCTATGTGTTGGTTGTCTATATCTTGTTCTTGTCTCAATTCAATTATGCTAGGCTAGATCTCCTTCGTGTTTGCTTAGATCTAATGAAACCTAGATATTGATTATGTGTTGATTACTTGTTTATTCTTGTTCTTGGATGAATGATTTTATATGTTAGGCTTAAGAAACTGGCAGATCTCCAAATGGTAACATGCTTGAACGTCTTAAGAAACATGAACCGAGGCGTACTAGGTCTTTATTGGTTGTATTTAATGCATGAGCCACTGTTTATAATCCCTATAGTTGTGCTGGGTCATGGTGTAGGAGGAGATAAGAGCTCATAGAATTGGGGAGTTATGTATGCCACCCCATGAATGGTATTAAGGAATACGATCCGTCATCCATGCAATTATAACAAGTAATTAACATGTAAAAGATATCTAGGGAGTAGTGAAGTCTAAGTAAACACATTTTCTCCAATTACTGCTCACAACCTTAGTATAAATTAGTTTAATTTCATTTTTAGTATTTTATTTTGATTGCATCTTAGCTTTGGGTTAGTTGAATAGCAACTAATTCCGCCCACTCTTTCAAAACCCGAGATTTTACTTGCTTTCTAAAAAACATAAAAATACAAAAATAATCATCCCTCACCTTTAGAACTAGTAATTTAGGCTTTCTAATCCTAGCGACACTATTCCTAAGCTGAACGATCAATCCCCCGGTACTTGTCACTATACTATACTACAACGATCAGGTACACTGCCTGGTGGGGGTTGTAAGCTTCTCGAGATCCCTCGAGAGGTAAAGCCTGTTGCGATTCCCACGCATCACTTCCCCATTGTGTTGTTGTCTTTCCATCTACAAGTTTTACAGATCGGACAATACTCCAAATCTTCAGCATCAGTCCCCCGATATAAAAAGCAATCATTTTCACAAGCATGACGGTGGGAGATTATAACCTAACCTGGGAGGAAATACCTCCTGGAGAAATTTTAGCGTATTGTTAAATGAAGTATCACTCCATTTACCGCTAACCTTGAGATGCGTAAACTTTGACATAAAATCCCAGGTGGTCATAAAGTCACAACCCGGGTAAAGAGGCTAGTTGGAACTGGCAAGTAACTCTTCAAACTCGTTACGTACAGGAGGTGTCGTTGCTTGAGTCTACCTCGTTACTTGTCTCGCCAATATTTGGAGGAGTTGGCTCATTTTGTTCATTATTCGGAGGAATATCAAAAATATCATTAAGGCACGCACCCATGTCACTCACCTCACATTGTGTTGTGTTATTTTCTAATGGCAGAGAAGGCGCCAGTGTATATGTTGGGTCCCACCGTGGTTTTTGAGATCTTTAAGATTTACCCAATGAACATTACGACAAAGACAACATGGACATTTTATTTTTCCATAACTATTAAGTAACGGATTGCAATGATCGAGGAATGCGGCAAGACCATCAAAAAATTGTTTTGAACAACGAATCTCTAAAGTCCAACTCTTATCAAGTATCATAACTGCATTTTTATGATGGAATCAGTTAATATATGCACTTAATTAAACACATTGATGCGTGGGAATTGCACCAGGCTTTACCTCTCAAGGGATCTCGAGAAGCTTACAACCCCCACCAGGCAGTGTACCTGATCGTTGTAGTATAGTATAGTGACAAGTACCAGGGGATTGATCGTTCAACTCAGGAATAATGTCGCTAGGATTAGAAAGCCTAAAAACTAGGTCTAGAGGTGAGGGATGATTCTTTTTGTATTTTTTATATTTTTATAAAAGCAATTAAAATCTCGGATTTTTGGAAGAGTGGGCAGAATTAGTTGCTAATCAACTAACCCAATAACTAAGATGCAATCAAAATAAAATAACAGAAATGAAAATAAAGCTAATTAAACTAGTGATGTGAACAATAATGGGGAGAATTGTGTTTACTTAGATTTCATTACTCCATAGATATCTTTTACAGGTTGATAGTTTGTTACAATTGCGTGGATGACGGGTTATATTCCTTAATACCATTCGTGGGGTGGCGTACGTACTTCCCCAACTCTATAAGCTCCTACTTCACTCCTATGTCAAGCCTGCAAGAAGCTCCTAACATGGGATCATTAGAATTCGCTCATGCATTAAATACAACCATAATAACCTAGTACGCATTGGTTCATGTTTCTTAAGACGTTCAAGCATGTTACCCTATGTAAGTCTACCAGTTTTCTTAAGCCTAACATCGAAATCATTCATCCATAACAACTATAAACAAGCAATCAACTCATAATCAACATCTAGGTTTACATCTAAGCAAACACACAAGAGATCTAGCCTAGCATGTTAAATTCAAGACAAGCGTAAGATATATTCAAACAACACATAGACATATTGAATGAATTCAAAGGATACTTATCTCAATTGAACATGAAAGGTTTCAAAGGGTAAAAACCCTTGAAAGAGCAGTAAAATTCGTGCTAGGGTTTCTCTGAAGTTATCCCTCTTAAGTTACATATAATGAATGAAAATTGCAAAACTATATATAGATTTTACAAGGTGACGATATCAAGAAGAAATGTCTGACGCCGTCAACTCGCCGCGCATAATGAGATCGGATTGCCTAGATCCAAGTTTGACGCCGTCATGTGTAATATAGCTATGAGCCATCACCATATCTTGAACCTTGACGGCCATACGTGACGCCGTCACGTTTTCTCTGGACCGTCACCACTTCCAACTCTTGACGCCGTTATATGAAGCCTCTTGACGCCGTCAGGAACTGTTCCCAGCAAGAAAAATTAAGACTTTGCCGTTTTCTTCACTTTTATGCTCCAAAAACGTCCAAAATGCTTCCTTTTCCAGAATTCACTCCAAAAGTACGTAAAATCACAAAAGGAATGATTTAGGGCAATATTTGATCAAATAAATTCAATTCCGGGCTTAAACGACCCCCTAAAAACGGCTCATTTTCGCCTCATCATATACCCTTACACTTGAGATTTGCTTGTCCTCAAGCAAATGCGCTTTTATTCTAGTCAAAATACAAGTTAGGGGTCATTTAACACTAATATAAAAGTAATTACAACAAATAATCGTTCCACTAAAGACCAAAGACAAGCACGGAGGTCATACACTAGCACCTCACAAATAGTGTTTAGATACTCACATCTCTCGGGTGTAATAAAGTATATATCACAATATGGAAATGGAGAACATCTCTCACTACCTGTCATAACAAAATAGATTATCATAGGCTTAGGAAAGGATCAAACCTCCACCAAATGGCGTAAGCACCTAGGATAAACTATCGAAGAGGTCTTTTAAAGGGTTATAACGTTAGGTGTAGGGATATGGAATACACGGTTTTGTTGGATATAGGCAATCTTTACTGGTGGCGAGTTAATCATCTTGGTTAATTACATGTATAATATGGCGTTGCTAAGCCAAGACTAGACTCGACTTAAGCTAATAAATCAAAAATAACAAAAACATAAAATAAACATAGAATGAAACGGGATGGTAGTCCCCTTTTTTTTTCTTTTTCTTTTCTTTTTCTTTTTTTTTTCTTTTTCTTAATTTTTTTTTTGATTTTATTTATTTATTTATTTTGCATACTCTCTTACCCTACCATCAAAAATAATACATCATAGGGAATGAACATTCCTCTTACACTTGAATTTTTACATACTTTACAATAAACT
The DNA here is from genome assembly GCA_030686995.1 of Artemisia argyi. Classification (NCBI taxonomy): domain Eukaryota; kingdom Viridiplantae; phylum Streptophyta; class Magnoliopsida; order Asterales; family Asteraceae; genus Artemisia; species Artemisia argyi. The sequence goes on from CM060685.1 coordinate 148,359,621, forward strand.
AATCTAATGACTCGAATCAAGATAATAAAAACACTTGGAGTACTTTTAAGATTAACGTACATATGGGGTAATAATATGATGTTCTTCCCCATTACTCCATAACATAAGTACTTTACCCATGAGTCCCAATCGTCCCAAAACAATATGTACAAGGATATAACTCGACTTAGCAACCATGTAATCAATTAGATAATTAACTAAGGGTTTAAACAAATAACAATAATGCACTAAAGATGAGTGCATACACGGAAGGCTAAGGCGATTTGGGTGTACATTTAAGTGGGTTGTAACAAATTCTTCCTTTAAGTAAGATGCTTAAAGTTAGAAACGAAAAGATAGGCTCGGAGGGGTGTACTAGGGGTTTCGTGTACTAAAAATGAGTACAACGCTAAGGTGTGGGAAAAATTAGTTGACTTTACTAGCCAAGTAATATGACTTAAATGGTCAAGTAATTATGATACAGGTTTAACACAAGGGTGATCCAAATGCCTCTTATCATGTAGTAAATCCTACTACACGAATGTAATCTCACTAGCGGTCTCGGGATGCATCACTAACGCAAGTTCTAGAATCTAAATGCTACCGGTACACTTATAAGCACTAATGGTACATGCTTTTCCTATCAAATCTAAAGGCGAACCTCACTTATTTGGGTGGAAATTTTTTTTGAATAGTACGGTTTTGTGCTAGTCATACAATATCCTATCCATGAGATGCTTGCTAAGGCTAAAGTTTCACTCCTAAATCTTGTGAAAAAATTTAAATTTGGCGTTAAAATTACACTAACAAGTATTTTCATAGTTTTATTACACACCTACCATCAAACAAACAAACTCAAGTGAAAGTGTATCTGATGCGTAGGAATCGCAACGGGCTTTACCTCTCGAGGGATCTCGAGAAGCTTACAACCCCCACCAGGCAGTGTACCTGATCGTTGTAGTATAGTATAGTGACAAGTACCGGGGGATTGATCGTTCAGCTTAGGAATAGTGTCGCTAGGATTAGAAAGCCTAAATACTAGTTCTAAAGGTGAGGGATGATTATTTTTGTGTTTTTATATTTTTATGAAAGCAAGTAAAATCTCGGGTTTTGGAAGAGTGGGCGGAATTAGTTGCTATTCAACTAACCCAAAACTAAGATGCAATCAAAATAAAATAATAAAAATGAAAATAAACTAATTAAACTAAAGTTGTGAGCAGTAATTGGAGAAAATGTGTTTACTTAGATTTCACTACTCCCTAGATATCTTTTACACGTTAATTACTTGTTATAATTGCATGGATGACGGATCGTATTCCTTAATACCATTCATGGGGTGGCATACATAACTCCCCAATTCTATGAGCTCTTATCTCCTCCTACACCATGCCCAGCACAACTATAGGGATTGTAAACAGTGGCTCATGCATTAAATACAACCAATAAAGACCTAGTACGCCTCGGTTCATGTTTCTTAAGACGTTTAAGCATGTTACCATTTGGAGATCTGCCAGTTTTCTTAAGCCTAAGATATAAATCATTCATCCAAGACAAGAATAAACAAGTAAACAACACATAATCAATATCTAGGTTTCATTAGATCTAAGCAAACACAAAAGAGATCTAGCCTAGCATGATAGAATTAAGACAAGAACAAGATATATACAACCAACACATAGACATATTGATTGAATTAGAAGAACACTTATCTTGATTAATCATGCACGGTATCAAGGGGTTGGAACCCTTGAAAAACCTGTAAAGTTACACCAAAATCGTCTTTAGGGTTTCTCCAAAAACTTTTTTCTCTTTTTAATGTGAAAAACTAGAAAACTATATATAGGAAAATAGGGGTGACAGCGTCAAGAACAAAGGTGTGACGCCGTCATCTCGCCGCCAAATACTTCCTCGGACGGCCTTGATCTACTTCTGACGCCGTCAAGGCCTAGGCCGTCACACAAATTACTCTTGACGCCCTGTGTGTGACGCCGTCATCAACTACGGATTTTTATTCTTGGGGTTTTGACGCCGTCAGGAAAACTCTTGACGCCTTCATGAACTCTCGGATTTTATTATTGAGGTTTGACGCCGTCAGAGGTTTACTCTTGATGCCGTCACCTACTGTTCCCAGCATGGAAAATTGAGACTTTGCCGTTTTCTTCACTTTTATGCTCCAAAAACGTCCAAAATGGCTTCTTTTCCAGAATTCACTCTCCAAGTACCTAAAATCACAAAAGGAACGATTTAGGGCAATATTTGATCAAATAAATTCGGATTCGGGCTTAAATGACCTCCTAAAAAGAGATCATTTTTCGCCTCATCATATACCCTTACACTTGAGATTTGCTTGTCCTCAAGCAAATGCGCTTTTATTCTATTCAAAAGACAAGTTAGGGGTCATTTAACACTAATATAAAAGTAATTACAACAAATAATCGTTCCACTAAAGACCAATAGACAAGCACGGAGGTCATACACAAGCACCTCACAAATAGTGTTTAGATACTCACATCTCTTGGGTGTAATAAAGTGTAAATTACAATATGGAAACGGAAGATATCTCTCACTACCTGTCATAGCAAAATAGATTACCATAGGCTTGGGAAAGGATCAAACCTCCACCACATGGCGTAAGCACCTAGGATAAACTATCAAATAGGTCTTTTAAAGGGTTGTAACGTTAGGTATAGGGATATGAATTACACGGTTTTGTTGGATAAAGGAAGTTTTACTGGTGGCGAGTTCACAATCTTGGTTAATTACATGTACAATATTGCGTTGCTAAGCCAAGACTAGACTCGACTTAAGCTAATAAATGAAAAATAACAAAAACATAAAATGAACATAGAATAAAAAGGGATGGTAGTCCGTACGTTTTTTCTCTTTTTCCTTTTTCTATTTTTTTTTTCTTTTTCTTGTTTTTTCGACTTTTTTTTTTTTTTTTTTTTTTTTTTTTTTTTTTTTTTTTTTTTGCATACACTCTTACCCTACCATCCAAAATAATACATCATAGGGGATGAGAATTCCCCTTACACTTGAATCTTTACATACTTTACATTAAACTAATCTAATGACTCGAATTAAGAAAATCAAAACACTTTGAGCACTTTTAAGATTAACGTACATATGGGGGTAATAAATGATGTTCTTCCCCATTACTCCATAAAATAAGTACTTACCCATGAGTCCCAATCGTCCCAAAACAATATGTACAAGGATATGACTCGACTTAGCAACCATGTAATCAATTAGAAAGTTAACTTAGGGTTTAACAAATAACAATAATGCACTAAAAATGAGCGCATACACGGAAGGCTAAGGCGATTTGGTTGTACATTTAAGTGGGGTGTAACAAATTCTTCCTTTAAGTAAAATGCTTAAAGTTAGAAACGAAAAGATAGGCTCGGAGGGGTGTACTAGGGGTTTCGTGTACTAAAAATGAGTACAACGCTAAGGGTGTGGGAAAAATTAGTTGACTTAACTAGCCAAGTAATATGACTTAAATGGTCAAGTAATCATAATACGGGTTTAACACAAGGGTGATCCTAATGCCTCTTATCATGTAGTAAATCCTACCACACGAATGTAGTCTCACTAGCGGTCTCGGAATGCATCACTAACGCAAGTTCTAGAATCTAAATGCTACCGGTACACTCATAAGCACTAATAGTGAATGCTTTTCCTATCAAATCTAAAGGCGAACCTCACATATATGGGTGGAAAATTTTTCTGAATATACGGTTATGTGCTAGTCATACAATCTCCTATCCATGAGACGCTTGCTATGGCTAAAGTTTCACTCCTAAATGTTGTAAAAAATTTTAAATTTGGCGCTAAAATTGCACTAACAAGTATTTCTCATAGTTTTATTACACATCTACTATTAAACAAAACAAACTCAAGCAAAAGTGCATATGTAAGGTATCATCTTTTTTCCCTCCCCTTACACTTAAGATGAACATTGTCCCCAATGTTCAAGTAAAGAATGTAAAAGTGAAAAAGTAAAGAGAATGAAATCAAATACTCCCCTGATTCGCTTGGTATGGATTATAGGTTGGCCAGATTAGATCTTCCTCTAAGAAAATGAACAATCAAAGCTTCCCTTCCAGAATATAAATCATCTCCTTGTCGAACATAACCTGTAAATCCTGACAAAATAGACAAGACAACCTCGCGTAAAATCGGCGGCATCCTATATAAGTTACTAAATCCTAGAAAACAAAGTAAGATATAATACTTGTGGAATGAAGTTTGCAGATATCCTGGAGATTATAAAACTTAATAATTCACAAAAACCATAAGACTCCGTTAGAAAAACAAAACCGGTAAAATTTCCAGATTTTTAACTCCTGACGCCGTCAAGAGTAAACTCGTGACGCCGTCAGAATGGACCTGCAGAAATTCTTATGTTAGGTTTCCGGAAAATTTCTGGAAAAACTTGGTCCTACTTCCTGGAAAATCCTGCAAAACTTCATTATGACTCAATACAAGCATTTGACTCTAACAAATACGAATACACATGCTCATTTAAAATTGTGGAGAATCATGATCGTGTGTTTCTTGAAAACATATTTGGGGTTTCCCCTTACACTTATCTTTTGCAAAAATACTTCTAGGTGGAGTTAAGACTAGGCCAAACAACATAGTAAAGTATTTCCACTTTTTAATTTAGAGACATGATCAACCAACAATAAAAATAAAGCATGCATACGGAAGCAAATAACAATCAAACAAATAAAATCACACAAAACATGGGTTGCCTCCCAAGAAGCGCTTTTCTTTATTTACGAGTCTTGTAGCTAGACTCAAGGTCATGGATTACTACGTGATTCGGGTGAGCTCCTCGTTGAGGACATCTTTGGGATCAAACTTAGGTTTCAACTTTCTATCGGTTTCCTTAGTATGGTATGACCTTTCAAACTTTTCTCCATCCGGATCATACAAGGTCATTCTAATATGCCATGACCCGTCACCTTCTTTAGGTGGCTTGTCCCACCTCCATTTACACTTGTCTCCCTCTCTTTTCTATTTATTCCTCTCTATGTTGATGGGCATTACGCTTAATAACTCAATCATCTTCCTAAAGACTAACGGGTCCTCAAAGGGGTCTAGCTCTTCATCTCTAGCTATGAGTATTTCTACCGAATGTGTCTTTTCTACGAAATCTTTCTCTAGATAAAATGGGCATTGAGGTCCTATGAAGTTCCTTTCTATCAAAGGTCCATATCTAGACGGTCTCCTATTCATCTCTACCCAATGCGGTGTTGGTTCATCATCACAATCATAACTATGTTTCTTTACATCGTACACTGACCAAGTATCTCCTTCACCTACCGCTATCTTAGACTCCCTACAATCTATCATGGCGCTAGCGGTTGCTAAAAATCCTCTTCCTACCAATAATGGGCATGTAGTGTCACTAACCATGTCTAGGATGTGAAAATCCGCTAGTATAGTTAACTTTCCTACGTGAACAACTACATCCTTAATCATTCCAACCGGGTGGGCAATGCTCCCATCCGCTAGCCCTATCAATACCTCCGTTTCCTCTAACTTTCCTAGCTTAAGAGCGGTGAATAAGGATAAGGGAATCAAGTTTAGGCTTGACCCTAAATCGGCTAGTGTGTCGAAAGCTTCGGATCTTCCTATCTTACAAGGCAAAACAAATATACCCGGATCATCAAGCTTTTTAGGCAGCTTGTTTTGAATGAAGGCGGTCCCATTTTTACCTAGCTTATACTTCTCATATTTTTCTAGGAGGGCACTATAGTAAGGAGCACGCGCTAAGACATCAATGACGGGGCGTTCAAGGTGAAGCTCTTTGAATTCATCGTCAAGGTCTTGCGTAAGAGGTGTTTCAACAATGCTTTTGACCGGCTCTATAGTGGGTGTTTTGTTTGATTGGTCCTTTGGTAGAACTTGGTTTTGTTTGAAACACGTGCTCGTTGATTTGACCGAGTAGTATTGTGGACATGAAGTGGGTGACGAAACTGAAGATATGGAATTAACGTTTAGTTTCGGATTCTTGATTGTGTCACTTGGGAGTGCTCCCATTTCTCGGTCATTGAGAACTTTCAACAATGCGTCAATTCTAGTGGTCATCTCGCTTTGCTTGTGTTTGAAATCGGCTTCAAACTTAGATATGCGAGCTTCTTGAGATGCCATGAACTTTGACATCAATCCTTCAAGATTGTCGGTACTACCATAGTTGTTAGAAGGATTGTTGTTGAAAGTACGGTTAGATGGTGGACCGTTTGGTTGGTAACGATTTGGTGGATTGGAAGAATTGGTTTGATTTTGTTTCCACCTAAAGTGTGGGTGATTTTTCCATGAGGGGTTGTATGAATCACCGTAAGTGTTTGGCTCAGGCTTGAAAGTGTACCACTTATCTCCTGCTTAGTCGGTACGCGTGGATGCGTAGTCCGCAAAAGCTGTTCCGGGGAGTTCCACACAATCACGAGTGTCATGGGGACCACTACATAATTCGCATGAAGAAGTGATTTTGTTCACTTGGCTTGAAGGCTTAGGAGCATCGTAAGATTTCATGAGAAACTTGACTTGGTCCTCAAGTTCCATGATCCTATGGTCGGGAGTGCTAGAATTGTTCGAAGGCAAAGATATTGCCTTGACCGTTTTGTTCAAATCACGGGGATCATTCCAACTTTCGTTGTCATAGAGAGCAAGATCTTCTATGAGTTCCCATGATTGTTCCGCACTAAGATCACGTAGCTTACCACCGGCCGATTGGTCAATGGCTCGCCTCGTGGAGATGTCGATATGGTCATAAAAAATTTGGACTTGGAGCCAAAGATCTATGCCATGATGAGGGACTTTTTGGAGTAAGTCCTTGAAACGAGTCCATGCTTCATAAAGAGATTCATTTTGACGTTGTTGGAACATCAAGATGTCATTCCTAAGCTTAGTAGTTCTCCCCGGTGGGAAAAATTGAGCAAGGAAACGAGTGGTGAGATCATCCCATGTGGTGATGGATCCCGCGGGTAAACGCTCAAGCCATTGACTAGCTTGATCCCGTAGAGAGAATTGGAATAGGCGTAAACGGGTAGTCTCTCTAGTTTCAACACCTAGGTCTATGGAATCTACGATTTTGAGAAAGTCCTTAAGATGTTGGTTTGGATCTTCGGAACGAAGTCCATGGAATGCACATCCACTTTGCACCAACCGGATGGTGTCGGATCGCAAGGGGGTCACATTGGCTCCGGTGGGCTCAATGGTGTTTCGGTAGCCTTGATGGCTAGGTCGGGAGTACTCTCCTAAGGTTCGGGGCCTAAGGGGTTCTAGTGGTGGGTTTTGTTGTGGTGGGATGACGGGTTCAAAGATGTTACCACCTTCCATGATGTCGGATGGTAAAGAGTTACGAACAAAAGCACGAAGAAATAAGATAGACTAAAGAAGACCTAAAAAATAAAAATAAAATCTTACTAGAAAGGAATCTAGCAAGTAGACCTAATAAAAAGAAATCCTAACCTAGACAATAACTATTCCCCGGGCTGCGGCGCCAAAAACTTGATGCGTTGGAATCGCAACTGGCTTTACCTCTCGAGGGATCTCGAGAAGCTTACAACCCCCACTAGGCAGTGTACCTGATCGTTGTAGTATAGTATAGTGACAAGTACCGGGGGATTGATCGTTCAGCTTAGGAATAGTGTCTCTAGGATTAGAAAGCCTAAATACTAGTTCTAAAGGTAAGGGATGATTGTTTTTGTGTTTTTATATTTTTATGAAAGCAAGTAAAATCTCGGGTTTTGGAAGAGTGGGCGGAATTAGTTGCTATTCAACTAACCCAAAACTAAGATGCAATCAAAATAAAATAATAAAAATGAAAATAAACTAATTAAACTAAAGTTGTGAGCAGTAATTGGAGAAAATGTGTTTACTTAGATTTCACTACTCTCTAGATATCTTTTACACGTTAATTACTTGTTATAATTGCATGGATGACGGATCGTATTCCTTAATACCATTCATGGGGTGGCATACATAACTCCCCAATTCTATGAGCTCTTATCTCCTCCTACACCATGCCCAGCACAACTATAGGGATTGTAAACAGTGGCTCATGCATTAAATACAACCAATAAAGACCTAGTACGCCTCGGTTCATGTTTCTTAAGACGTTCAAGCATGTTACCATTTGGAGATCTGCCAGTTTTCTTAAGCCTAACATATAAATCATTCATCCAAGACAAGAATAAACAAGTAATCAACACATAATCAATATCTAGGTTTCATTAGATCTAAGCAAACACAAAAGAGATCTAGCCTAGCATGATAGAATTAAGACAAGAACAAGATATAGACAACCAACACATAGACATATTGATTGAATTAGAAGAACACTTATCTTGATTAATCATGCAAGGTATCAAGGGGTTGGAACCCTTGAAAAACCTGTAAAGTTACACCAAAATCGTCTTTAGGGTTTCTCCCAAAACCTTTTTCTCTTTTTAATGTGAAAAACTAGAAAACTATATATAGGAAAATAGGGGTGACGGCGTCAAGAACAAAGGTGTGACGCCGTCATCTAGCCGCCAAATACTTCCTCGGACGGCCTTGATCTACTTCTGACGCCGTCAAGGCCTAGGCCGTCACACAAATTACTCTTGACGCCCTGTGTGTGACGCCGTCATCAACTACGGATTTTTATTCTTGGGGTTTTGACACCGTCTGGAAAACTCTTGACGCCTTCATGAACTCTCGGATTTTATTATTGAGGTTTGACGCCGTCAGAGGTTTACTCTTGACGCCGTCACCTACTGTTCCCAGCATGGAAAATTGAGACTTTGCCGTTTTCTTCACTTTTATGCTCCAAAAACGTCCAAAATGGCTTCTTTTCCAGAATTCACTCTCCAAGTACCTAAAATCACAAAAGGAACGATTTAGGGCAATATTTGATCAAATAAATTCGGATTCGGGCTTAAATGACCCCCTAAAAACGGATCATTTTTTGCCTCATCAGTATCCTATAAGGTATCATCATTTACCCTCCCCTTACACTTAGGATGAACATTGTCCCCAATGTTCAATTAAAGATTGTAAAAGTAAAACAGGTAAAAGAATGAAATCAAATACTTCCCTGATTCGTTCGGTGTGGATAGTGCGTCAACAAGGTTAGATCTTCCTCCAAGAAAATGAACAATCAAAGCTTCCCTTCTATAAAAATAAATCATCTTCTTGTCATACATAACCTGTTAAACCTGAGAAAACAACAAGGCAACCTCGCGTAAAATCGTCGGCAATCTATATATACTAACAAGTCCTAGAAAACAATGTAAGATATAATGCTTTTGGAATGAATGTTTACAGATTTCTTGGAGTTTATAAAACTAAAGAATTAACAAAAACTTCAAGACTCCATTAGAAAAACAAAACTAGCAAAATTTCCAGAATTTTACACATGACGCCGTCAGGAGCTAACTCATGACGCCATCAGAAGTGACCTACAGAAATCTTTACGTTAAGTTTCCGGAAAATTTCTGGAAAAACTTATGTCCTACTTCCTGGAAAATCCTGCAAAACATCATTATGACTCGATACAAGCATTTGACTCTAACAAATACGAATATACATGTCCATTTAATATTGTGGAGAATCATGATCAATATCGTTCTTAGAAACAAATTTGGGGTTTCCCCTTACACTTATCTTTTGCGAAATACCTTTGTATGAAGTTAGGATGAATTTAAACGACAAAATAAAGTATTTTCACAATTTTAGTTGAAACTTGATCTACCAACAATAAAAATAAAGCATGCATACGGAAGCAAATAACAATCAAACAATTAAAAAATACACAAAACATGGGTTGCCTCCCAAGAAGCGTTTTTCTTTATTTACGAGTCTTGTAGCTAGACTCAAGGTCATGGGCTATTACGTGACCTCATCTTCAAATGTTACATCCTCCTCACTAATCATCTCATTACTACTTTCTTGATAATGTTTTACACGTTGTATGTTGACAGTAAACTCTCTATTTTCATCGTCTATTAACACAACAACTCCAGTTTTAGAGGAACTTTTCACTGTAAAGGGCCCATACCATCTAGACTTGAGTTTCCTGGGAAATAACCTTAACCGAGAATTATACAATAGGACTTTGTCCCCTTCTGAAAATTCCTTAGGTTTCTTAATTCGCTGGTCATGCCATCTTTTCGCCCTCTCCTTATATGTAATGGAAGACTCATATGCTTCTAACCTTAGCTCATCAAGCTCATGGAGTTGCAAGAACCTATTTGTTCCTGCGATTGTATAGTCCAAATTACATGCCTTAAGCGCCCAATAAGCCTTATGTTCTAGTTCGACTGGAATGTGACATGCCTTACCATAGATCATGCGGAACGGGGTCGTTCCAATAGGCATCTTGTAGGCAATTTGGAATGCCCATAAGGCCTCATCGAGTTTAAATGACCAGTCTTTTCTATTTTGACTAACCGTTTTTTCTAATATTCTTTAAATTGCCCTGTTGGTGTTTTCGACCTGACCATTGGTTTGTGGGTGATAGGCGGTGGAAAATCGATGGGACAATCCATATCTCCTCATGACCTTTTCCATTTGCGCATTGCAAAAGTGGGTCCCCCTATCACTAATGAGAGCTTTAGGAATGGCGAACCTAGCGAACAACTTTTTCAGGAAATGAATAACTACCCTATCATCGTTGGTCCTAAGGGCTTGTGCCTCTACCCATTTTGAAACATAATCGATGGCAACTAAAATGTATTCATTCCCTCCTGAAGATGGAAAGGGTCCCATGAAGTCGATTCCCCAGACGTCGAAAACCTCACATACTTGTATAAAATTCTGAGGTGCTTCATCTCTATTTGATATATTCCCGGCCCGTTGACATGCATCGCATGCTTGTATCATTTCTTTAACATCACGGAATATCGTGGGCCAATAGAATCCCGCATCGAAAATCTTTCATGCGGTGGTATTAATCCCATGATGGCCCCCAGAGGGGCCAGAGTGACACTCTTTCATGATCTTTATTGCCTCATTTCCCGAAACAAAACGTCCACTAGGCATCTCGAGAAGCTTACAACCCCCACTAGGCATCTCGAGAAGCTTACAACCCCCACTAGGCAGTGTACCTGATCGTTGTAGTATAGTTTAGTGACAAGTACCGGGGGATTGATCGTTCAACTCAGGAATAGTGTCGCTAGGATTAGAAAGCCTAAAAACTAGGTCTAGAGATGAGGGATGATTCTTTTTGTATTTTTTATATTTTTATAAAAGCAATTAAAATCTCGGGTTTTTGGAAGAGTGGGCGGAATTAGTTGCTAATCAACTAACCCAATAACTAAGATGCAATCAAAATAAAATAACAGAAATGAAAATAAAGCTAATTAAACTAGTGATGTGAACAAGAATGGGGAGAATTGTGTTTACTTAGATTTCATTACTCCCTAGATATCTTTTACAGGTTGATAGTTTGTTACAATTGCGTGGATGACGGGTTATATTCCTTAATACCATTTGTGGGGTGGCGTACGTACTTCCCCAACTCTATAAGCTCCTACTTCACTCCTATGTCGAGCCTGCAAGAAGCTCCTAACATGGGATCATTAGAATTCACTCATGCATTAAATACAACCATAATAACCTAGTACACATTGGTTCATGTTTCTTAAGACGTTCAAGCATGTTACCCTATGGAAGTCTGCCAGTTTTCTTAAGCCTAACATCGAAATCATGCATCCATAACAACTATAAACAAGCAATCAACCCATAATCAACATCTAGGTTTCACTACATCTAAGCAAACACATAAGAGATCTAGCCTAGCATGTTAAATTCAAGACAAGCGTAAGATATATTCAAACAACACATAGACATATTGAATGAATTGAAAGGATACTTATCTCAATTGAACATGAAAGGTTTCAAAGGGTAAAAACCCTTGAAAGAGCAGTAAAATTCATGCTAGGGTTTCTACAAAGTTATCCCTCTTAAGTTACATATAATGAATAAAAAATGCAAAACTATATATAGATTTTACAAGGTGACGGTGTCAAGAAGAAATGTCTGACGTCGTCAACTCGCCGCCCATAATGAGATCGGATTGCCTAGATCCAAGTTTGACGCCGTCATGTGTAATATAGCATTGGGCCGTCACCATATCTTAAACCTTGATGGCCATACGTGACGCCGTCACGTTTTCTCTGGACCGTCACCACTTCCAACTCTTAACGCAGTCATATGAAGCCTCTTGACGCCGTCAGGTACTGTTCCCAGCAAGGAAAATTAAGACTTTGCCGTTTTCTTCACTTTTATGCTCCAAAAACGTCCAAAATGCTTCCTTTTCCAGAATTCACTCCAAAAGTACCTAAAATCACAAAAGGAATGATTTAGGGCAATATTTGATCAAATAAATTCAATTCTGGGCTTAATTGACCCCCTAAAAATGGCTCATTTTTTGCCTCATCACACATTCGAAAGATTCGACACAAACACATATAACCGTGGAATTATTACGAGCTGTTTTGTTCACCTAGTTTAACTATAGAAGGCAATCCTAACCCACTCTTTGAATGATTTGTCTCATATATGAATGCGTATAACTGATTTACTATTTGAGAAAATTTCGGCAGCATTTCCCCTCAACTCCCAAATATGTGCAATTAAGACATATTCGTAAGAGTAAAGGAGAAACATTGTCGAAATAATCTCAAATAGTAAATCAGTTACACGCATCCATATCCAAAATGAGACAAAACATTCAAAAAGCAGTCCCAAACAGGGGACTTTCCGAAATTAATTTCTAATAAATTAATTTCGGACGGGTTTTCTATAGGATGATTAACTTCGGACAGGGACTTTCCGAAATTAATCACTAAAATCCTAAAATCCTAAAATCATTTACAATAGTTTTCTATAAATGGTTTTTCGGCTTGTATATCATAAGACTCAATTTTCCGGCTTATTTAGAGACTTGTAAGCTTATATAAGTTTATTATATCATAATATACTTATATAAGCCCAAAACTCTCCAAATAAGCCGGAAAATTGAAGCTTATGAAATATAAGCCTAAATCAAATAAGTTTGAATGCATAATCACTTTCACATAACAAATATATGCCGAAATCAAATATATAAGTTTCACATAACAAATATATGCATAATCACTTTCACATAATCTGCTTTTTCAATAAACATTAAGCACTTTCAATAAACATTAATTAGAACTTTACATAATGTATTAATTAACCTGCTTTTTCAAAACAATATTTTTTCTGTAACATAACTCAAATAATCACTTTTATCAAACTAGTATACCATACTAACGAAACGCAAACTAACATTTAACCAATATACTAGAATTCTATTCCACATAACTAACCAAACGCAATACTAACTAACCAAACGCAAACTAACATTTAACCAATATATTAAAACCTATCTATTCCACATAACTAACCAAACACAATACTAACTAGCCAAACACAAACTAACATTTAACCAATATATTAAAACCTATCTATTCCACATAACTAATTAACCAAACGCAATAATAACTAACCAAACGCAAAACTAATAACCATAAAAATGAAAAAACAATGCGGATATGTAACATACTGTCTCGGGGCTGCTGCTGTCACGCTCGGATGTGGTCTCCTCGGGCTGTGGTCTCTCTCGTGCTACGGCCTCGGCTATCAAAAACGGTTGGTTAAAAATAAAGATAAAAAACTGTTGAAGGCGACATGTCATCGAGATACCAAAAGTTAATAAAAAAAATAAAATAAGGTATGTTACCTATGTCTTGGTTGTCACAGCTCTCACCCTCGCCTCTCGGTCTCAACTATCATAGCTCTCGGCTAGCTGTATAAAAAAAAAATCAAAAACATAACAATTAACATTTACTAACAATTAACATAATCAAAATATTAACAAAATTAAACAAAAAACAAACAAATACCTTTGGTAAAAAAGAAATAGAGGGGAAGAAGAAGAGGAATAATTAAACAATAGAGGGGTTGGGGGATGAATTAAACAATAGAGGGGTTGGGGAAGAAGTGCACAGTGGTGCGGGTGTGGTGACTGTGATGGTGTGGTGGTGGTGGTGGTGGTAGCAAATGTGGTGGTATAGTGATGGTTTCGTAGTATTGGTGGATTAATGGTGGTGGTGTTGGTGGATTAGTGGTGGCGGATTAGTGGTGTTGGTGGATTAAGGTCGCCGGCGGTATATATAGAGATGATGATGATAGATCGTTTTTTTTCTAAGTGTAAGTGTGACCCAGATCTGCTTTTTAGGGTCTGATTTAATATTATTTTTTCTAGTACCGATGACAAGTCGTCGGTATAATTTTTTTTTTGTCGTTTTATATTTTGGCGGGGTACTTGAAAATTTTCGGGGAATTTTGTCAAAAAATGCCGACGAACGTGCGTCGGTATTTGTTATATAATAAAAAATTATTAACTTTTTATAAAATTAAAAAAAAATAATTATTATAAATTCTTTTATTTAATATATAATTAAAATTGAATAATTTTATTTAAAACTAAAAAAAAAAATATTTATAATAAATACTTTTAGTTAATTTATAATTAAAATTAAATACTTTATATTTAAAATTAAAGACTTTGGTTTATAATTTAATTAAACACATTCAAAAAAAATTTGGATTAATAAAAATAAATTACTTTTATTTAAAATAAATTACTTTTATTTAAAACTAAATACTTTTACATTTAAAATTAAATAATTTAGTAAATACTTTATATTTAAAATACTTTTATACTTAATTAAACACATTCAAAAAATTTACCGGGACACTTCGGACGGTCACTTTTTTTTCAAGTACAAATAATAAAAAACAATTTAACAATTGGTTTCAAATGTAGGTTGTATGTCACGAGATGTTATGGTTATACACGAGATGTTAAACGAACGATCTGAGATGCTATGGTTATACACGAGATGTTAAACGAACGATCCGAGATGCTATGGTTATACAAGAGATGTTAAATGAATGATCCGAGATGTTATGGTTATACACGATATGTTAAACGAACGATCTGAGATGCAATGGTTATACACGAGATGTTAAACGAATGATCTGAGATGCTATGGTTATACAAGAGATGTTAAACGAACGATCCGAGATGCTATTGTTATACACGAGATGTTAAACGAACGATCTAAGATGCTATGTTTATACACGAGATGTTAAACGAACGAGTCGATATGATATGGTTATACACGAGATATTAAATGAACGATCCGAGATGCTATGGCTTGTTATACACGAGATGTTAAACGAACGATCCGAGATGCTATGGTTGGTTATACACGAGATGTTAAATGAACGATCCGAGATGCTATGGCTGGTTATACACGAGATGTTAAACGAACGATCCGAGATGCTATGGTTATACAAGAGATGTTAAACGAACGATCCGATATGCTATGGTTATACACGAGATGTTAAACGAACGAGTCGAGATGATATGGTTATACACGAGATGTTAAACGAACGATCCGAGATGCTATGGTTGGTTATACACGAGATGTTAAACGAACGATCCGAGATGCTATGGTTGGTTATACACGAGATGTTAAATGAACGATCCAAGGTGCTATGGTTGGTTATACACGATATGTTAAATGAACGATCCGAGATGCTATGGCTGGTTATACACGAGATGTTAAACGAACGATCCGAGATGCTATGGTTATACAAGAGATGTTAAACGAACGATCCGAGATGCTATGGTTATACACGAGATGTTAAACGAACAAGTCGAGATGGTATGGTTATACACAAGATGTTAAACGAACGATCCGAGATGCTATGGCTGGTTGTACACGAGATGTTAAACGAACGATCCGAGATGCTATGGTTGGTTATACACGAGGTGTTAAACGAACGATCCGAGATGCTATGGTTGGTTATATACGAGATGTTAAATGAACGATCCGAGATGCTATGGTTGGTTATACACGAGATGTTAAACGAACGATCCGAGATGCTATGGTTATACAAGAGATGTTAAACGAACGATCCGGGATGCTATGGTTATACACGAGATGTTAAATGAACGAGTCAAGATGATATGGTTATACACGAGATTTTAAACGAACGATCCGAAATGCTAGGGCTGGTTATACACGAGATGTTTAACGAACGATCCGAGATACTATGGTTGGTTATACACGAGATGTTAAACGAACGATCCGAGATGCTATGGTTATACAAGAGATGTTAAACGAACGATCCGAGATGCTGGCGCCAACAACCACACAATGGAATCAGCTGCCTTATTTCACGACTTTTATAATGACATGGTAGGCGACATGGGAAATTTTCGTATGTAGTTTTGTTGTTGTTGTTGTTGTTGTTGTTGTTGTTGTTGTTGTTGTTGTTGTGTTATTGTTGTTTGTTGTTGGTAGGCGACAACGTGTTTATTTTTTTTAATTCAGACATAAATCGACTAGATTCCTGTTAATGCAATAACTAACATAACATTTAAAACACAAAATACATTAAACATTAAACTTAAAACATGAAATACAAAAGTACGATTAATAGAAACTACGATACGGTAATTAAAATAAAACTACGAATTAAGAAAATGAATCATCTGAGACCCAGCCATCCTCCTCACTCGAAGAAGACTCTGATGGTACAGGGCCAAGCCCCATGGCCCATCGGCGTGGTAGTTCTCTGTTTATCCGCGCCGTATGAGCAGCTTCCCGAGCCCTACGAGCAGCTGCCACACGTTCTTCGTCTTCTTTAACCTCTCTAGAGAATTGCAAATCTTGTACGAAGAGTTCTTCATCAGTCAAGCCAAATGTATTGGGTTGGTTTTCCACTGGTGGATTGTTTATCGGTTCATTCTCAGCTGGACTGTTTTGTTGTTGATTTCCATTTTCTGCAGTTGGAATGTTCACAATCACCGGTTCGTTTGGAGGACTTGTGAATTGTTGCGAGAAATCTTTGCGAGACATCGAGAATGGGACTTGGGAGTTTTAATTTTGTGAGTTTATGTGTGTTTTACCGAGTTAATGATTCTTGGTATATATAAAGTAAAAAATTTGGCGGGACAAAGGAAAATAAGGTAGGAATATAAGGCGGGAAAATAAATACCGACGTCATGTCGTCGGTAATAAATAGGCGGGAAAAAACCCCGCCCAAAATATTCACATTTATTCGCAAGCCAAATGACAAAAAAAAAAAAGTTCAATCATTTCCCGACGTCATGTCGTCGGAATTTTTACAAACCTAATTTACCTAAACGATAATAAACGCTAATCAAAACTCTAATCGTAATAAAATTTTATTTAGGGAAAATACCGACGACAGGGCGTCAGGAAAATCTTGGCGGGTCAAATTCCCGCCCAAGTTTTCACAATTATTGGGAAAGTCAAATTTGACCAAAAAAATACCGACGACTTGGCGTCGGGATTTTAAAATCCATAAAATTCAACGCGAGTTTGGCTCGGTCAAGCGTATTTTTTGTCGTTTAGTGTAATATGCCGACGACCTTTTTGTCGTCGGGATTTTTTCGTCGCCAGTTCTCCTTATTCTAGTAGTGTTAACTGAAGCGACTTTTTTAATTTGTATCGGGAGAAACATACGGAGGATTTAGTTAGAGGCATTTTCTTCAATTATATTAAAAAAAATAATAATAAAAAAAAAAAAAATAGGTTGCAAATACTCAGTAAAGCCAGTAATTATTAGAATTGCACATACGCTTATAGATGTATTTTATCAAGTCTAATCAAGTACTTGTTATAGATGATTGAGAATGTTACGTTAAATTAAAATAATAACATGTCATTTTGATTAGTAAACTCATTTTGTTTAAAGCCGCAATGTAAATCGACCACCAAACTAGGTTCCATTTCCTTGATATGAGCACAGTGAGGATTGAGGAATGCAAAATAAGGATGAAAAAAATGATCGACTTGCTGATATACGAGCACAAGAGAAACTCCTAAACTGATCTCATCGATAGACATTAGACAAAGCTTATTATTGTACCCAAAAAAAAATAATAATAATAATAATAATAATAATAATAATAATAATAATAATAATAATAATAATAAAAAAATTGTCCTGAAAAGGCTAAGTGTATTTGGTCGCAATAATTAAAATTTTAATTTATCAAGTGTTAATGCAATATTTGTAACATTGATTTTTGTTGACTTAAGCAAAGTGCTACTCGAAACTTCTTGGATACATTGTACCAAGTCAAATGAGACATTGTTAGCATGTCAGATGTAATAAGTCGATGACCGATGAGTGCACATATATCAAGTATACAGACTATTTAAACTAACATGAAGAATACATGAATGGTCTGCTAACCAAGAAACATCTTCCTTGAGAGGTTCTTTGCGTAGTCATCCCTGCCAACTAACTTACCCCACAAGAATTGGCATTTGAAAAACGTATGCTTTAAAGACAAATAGTTCTCAAGACAAAGACATTAGGTTAACATGAAATTGTAAAGAGCGACAGACCAAATTTGAAACTTACAAAAACGATGATAACAAAGTTTTATTTATCTCATAACACGCTCTCCGGTCTCCACCCAACCTGTATGCTTCTTTAATATCCATTCACGTTATTACCTAAAATCCAACTCTCCATCTTGCCCCTATGTTTCTTTAAAATCTCCATCATAGCTTCACTGTATACAGCCTCATCTGTATCTTCAAAATTACCATCATCATTGTTTATAAAACTACCATGTTCATCACCTTGGATATCATTTGCTTCCAATATAAGAAATGTAACCCCCTTCATCACATGCCCTGAAACTGGCAATTCCAACAATGGAATGTAAAAAACATTCACCCTAGAAGGAAATCCATGACAACGCAGTCTCTCTTCATAACTTCCGGAGGATGAAGATAGCCATTTCCTCAACTCGTCAACTTTTCCACCACTAAGATAAATTTCCCCCCTTTTACTCGAATCTGCAAAGTTAACCTTTTCAAGCAGTGGGAAATGCATAATCAAGGGCAACAATAAACCATGCCACATAGTTCCAAACATGCCCCAACATTTCAACGCAATGTATAATTTCTTTGCAAATAAATCCATATCATCTTCTTGTTTATGACCTTTTGCATTAACATGTAATTCCTTTTTATGAGAAACAGTTTTTGGTGACACAAATATAAATGAATTTTGTTTCTTCCCAAACTTAATCTTCCATTTGAACAACAAGTGATTATCAACATAGGAAGACGGATATTCGATACGTAGAGACTTCACTCTGTTAAACCCGGTCAAAGATTCAATTGCAGACCAAATAGGGTCGAACCTTACAAGTGAAGCGGATGTGTTTCTCTCAGAATTGGCATCAATGGAAGGGTTATTGAAGGAAGTGAAGGAATTGAAATGGTGTCAACTTGATGGATAATGTGGTAGAAACGTCTGGAGACGGGTTTGCAAAGGCACAACATTTTCAAATCAGATAACTTGGTTACAATTTGGAGAACAATTTCGTCTGGTAAAAGACCAAATGACGAAGAATCATCTTCTGCATGAGATATCTTGATTTTCTTCATCTTGTTTCCTATACCATTTCCAAGTTAGGAACACAAAGGGCGCTTTACATTTCAATTTGGATGTCATGATATTATGTAAAATAATTATTCAATATAGTTACTGAATCAACTAAACAAAAAAAGACTATATTTTTGAAATATATACTATACAAGGTTTAACATTTTATTGAGGGTTTTCTCGAATTGCTTACTTAAATAACTAACTTAGGCTTATAACTTGTAAGTATATAATTAGCATTTTAAAAAGAACTATACTTTTGAATTCACAAAAATTACAAAAACACTAAAATCAGATAAGATGTTTAAATAAGCTATACAAACCGTCACCATGGTTTTCAGTTGAACCTCTAGAGTATTTGGTAGTTTATATGCTTTTGGCTTTAAGGGTGTGACAACTTAATTACAACTATCCAAAACACTCCGACATATTGTAACACTTTATACACAAATTGATGTCAATAAATTTTGAAGAAACAATGTTATATATAATTTCAAAATCAGATGATTTTAAAAGACAGTCTAATTTATCCTAGATGCATACCGGGTACAACCCGTTACCCAAAAAAAAAGTATCAATGAACACCCTCTGTAAGAAATGGCTTGCTTTTTATCAATAATTACAATATAATTTTGCAAAGGGAAGTGATTTGTACACCATTTTTATTTGTCATCCACAACTGAATTATGCATAGCGGTATTGTACTGTA
Organism: Artemisia argyi; assembly: GCA_030686995.1. Taxonomy (NCBI): domain Eukaryota; kingdom Viridiplantae; phylum Streptophyta; class Magnoliopsida; order Asterales; family Asteraceae; genus Artemisia; species Artemisia argyi. The sequence continues at coordinate 148,379,848 of CM060685.1, forward strand.
TGCATTACTGGTGTGATTTAGTGGTGTATAACCAAAAGGAAATGGTGCACAAATCATCTCCTTTTTGCAAAGTGTTTATAAACTTTAAATAAATATGCAAAAAAATGTTATCTAAAGTATGATCTAAAGTCACCCAACTCAAATAATCTCTAAAATCCCTAAATTCCTTAATCCAATGAACATTTGATTTCTAGAAAGGATATACAAACGGATATAAAAGTCATGTATGATTTCGAAAAAAGAAAAAAAAAATAGTAAAAAGTAAACATATTGAGTTAATGATTCAAACCTGGTAAATGTGAAGTAGAAGATGTACTGCAGGAAGGTGTGTGAGGCGTTGAAAAAGTATAACCGAGGTTAACTAGGTTAAAAAAATTAAAATGGTTTCCAAATCTTAATTTCTTTTCAAATCGGCCCAAATTTAAAAAAAAAATAAAAAAAGAAAAAAAAAGGTTTTATTTAAAATTAAGAAGTTCCGATAGCTCATTTTTTTGGATTGATGAGCTTGTCAAATTAACCTTATAGTTAGCAACTTAATAACACAAAAATCCTCCAAAAATCCTCAGAGACCGAATCACAGGCAAAAAGGAACTGAAGAGAATACGAGGTTTGGTGATGAAGGAAATGGTGTCGCCTTGAAGCTATAATCTGGTAAAAACGTTTAGAAACAGGTTTGCAATGGCATAAGGTTTTCAAATCGATTGATTTTATGAAAATTTGGAGAATAATGTCGTCTGGCAAACGCTCAAATGAGGAAGAATCGTCTTCTAAATGAGATTTCTCGATGTTCTTCACAATTCAGATGATAACGCAATATCAAAGGTTTGGTACAATTCCCTGTACAATGTTTATGTAGCTTCATGTGGTGAAAGCGATTATACTGTAATTGTAGGAGATGGTAAGATTGGAAAATTTAAACCATTCAAAGAGTAAATGAATACAAAAGCCAAACTTCTTACGCTATGCACACCAATATCGGTCGAGTGTGGGTCGACCGATTCACCATTCGGTCCCCATTGATGTGGATACTTGGTCGCAATCGGTCGGTTTTTTCTTTTTACTTTTTTTTTGGGTCGCAGGTACGACCGAGTGAAACCAAGCACAAAACAACAAATTGATTACAAAATGAGATTAAAAAAAATTATATTTTAAAATTTAAACACTTTAACACTATAAATAACCCGCTCATTTCACCATTATTCACAAATTCAAACTGCAATTCTCTCTATACACATTCAAACACATTCTCTCTCAATACTTTTACACATTTAATCTACATAATGTCTTAGGAGCAATTTTTTTTCACTTCATCTGCGGATGATGAAGATTAAGTTACTAGCGAGCTTACGCTTTTTACGGAAGCTTGTTGGGAGGCTTTTCAAGCGTCAAAGCCAAATCCCACGAACCCACATTTACAAGGATCATTACGGTGCTCATAATCGTTTAGTAGCGGCTTACTACTCCGAACACAGTGTATGACGAAAGAACATTCCGTACACGTTTCCGAATGAGCCGAAACCTATTCACACAAATTGTTCAAGAGGTAACCTATCATTCCCGTTATTTTCTACAAACTACTAATTGTGCGGGTACACTTGGCCTTTCCCCGTTGATGAAGTGTACTTGGGTAATTCGTCAAATGGCATACATAGCCAATCCTGATGCTTTGGACGAATATCTGCAGATGGGTGCAACAATAGCTTGTAAGTGTCTCCAAAAATTTTGTAAGGCCATCATGTAGTTATATGGTAAAGAGTTTTTGCAAAAGCCAACATATACTGACATTGGAAGACTCTATGCTTATCACGAGCAAAAGCATGGGTTTCCTGGGATGAGAAGAAGCATTGATTGTACAAGTTGACCGTGGGAGAATGCCCTAAAAGCTCATAGAGCTCAATTTGCTAGAGGTGATCACGGACCAGATCCGTTCATTTAATTGGAAGTGATTGCCTCCTAAGAATTTGGCATGCGTTCTTTGGTGTCTCCGGGATGGCTAGCAACGTGACTTATAAAAGTGGATATTATCTAACTGACAGGATATATCCATAATGGCCGGTTCTTGTTAAGTCCATTTCAAATCCAGGTACTAATGATCACAAAAGAATATTGTATAAGACGAAGAACGAAGCAACAAGGAAAGATGTTGAACGACCTTTTGGTGTATTAAAGAAGAAGTGGCTAATGATTAAACATTTGGCTAGAGGATTGGACTGAAGTCGACTATCGGATATAATATATACATGCATCATATTACATAATATGATAATTCAATAGAAAGGGGCGGGCGATATCTCCAACATTTTTTCGAGGGGAGCACACCGTGATTATGATCCCGTAAGAACGCATGAAGAATCGTTGGATGTTACTCGGGAGATCATCAACAGAACAACTCATTACTCATCTAAGCCTAAAAGCCGATTTGGTGAAAGACATTTGATATCGTGTAAACCAAAACTAGTTTAGTTATTTTATTTGATTAATATATAAGAAGCTCACATCTATACTACCTATAATGTATGAAGGCACCTCAATCTTAATTTTAAGACGTACAAGACAAGAAGCATAATGTAAACCACTTTAATGCACATTCTGACTCTTAATTTTCAGACTCACAAGATAGAAAACATAATATACACCACTTTAATGCACATATTAAAAAGACAAAACACCACTTTAATGCTATTAATATAGTCAAGATATTTAATGTAGTCAATTAATTAACTGGTCAATAAATACAATAACACAGTTATTAAAACACTCTTTACATAAGAAATACAAATTATCAAATTAAACACAATTCTGCATTAAATGCCACTAATACAAATAATTAAACACATTATACAAATATTAAAGCCCGAACGGGAAACGGGCCAAATGGGCTTGAGCCCGAACGGGCACGAGCCAAACGGGTACGGGCCAAACAGGCTCATGTTATACGAATTGCTTTAAACGATACCCAAAAACACGAAATAAATTCCTTAGTTAAGGAGTTAAAATACGTCACATGAAATTCTTGATATCCTTAAAGTTATTGTCAAAAAGAGCATAATAAACTAAAATACATTATTCATCGAAAAATTTATTTCAGGGCTAGTATGCAATTATAAGCACATAAGTTGTCCAAAGAAATAAAGTGATTCACACAGCGAAAAGCTCACATTTTAGCGATAAAAGCTATTTCTTATTCAAATTATAAAATGCAACATTTAAATTGATTGCAAAAATTAGTAACTAAAAGTGTTGTATAATAATCTTTTTGGTTGTTTACTTATTTCATTGAATATTAACACAAAGCATATATGCATAAATCATTAAAGTGCACCAGATCAGTCGGGGCATGGATACACTTACCCAATGGGTAGTTTACCCGGATGAGGTGGCACTGAGTTATTGGGAGAAAAAAACAATATTCTCCTTTTTCCCCCAACAAATCATTAATTGTGTTTTAGTTGTCTTTTTATTTCAAGTGGGTAGACTACCTAGTGGGTAGCTTAAGTTTTCTCCGATCAGTTGTTGTGAACACAATTTTCCATATAGGTTATTTATTAATGCTTTCTTGTTCCTATGAACGGCTAGATGAAAAATGCCCCAAATCAGCATCAATGTAGCAACAACCAGGTGAATGAGTAAGATACTAAGGCTATGTTTGGCACCAAGCTTTTTGGAGCTTTTTTGGGCAATGAGTGGTGAATAATGAGCTTTTTAATTTTTAGTGTTCGTTTGGCATGAGAGCTGTGGGCTTTGCTATTTTTTAGGAAAGCTCATTTTGCCAATGCTTCTTTATGAAGCTGTGAGCTTTTTTGGCTACTGCTCACAGCTACTGCTCACAGCTCACTGCTACTGCTAACTGCTACTGCTCACAGCTACTTTTACCAAACATAGCCTAAGTACGCTGATTGGGCTATAGGAAATAGGTTAAACTTAATTAATTGGAAAAGTAAGTTAGTGCGGCTTTGAATAAAACTAAAAATCAGTTTCAGCATTTTGTAACCCAATTCCCTCTAACACAAACTATAAACAGTCAAATTGTACAACTTATATAACTTGACCCAATCATCAAGAATTTATGGAAATTTAGAAAATAGTTTTCAAGAAAATGTGCATGCTCCTAAGAAACATGTTAAAATTAAAACTTATACTCCACTAAAATAGCCTTTCTATTTGACCCCATTGACGTGCAAATCTCCTTCATTCTTTAGATGCGCATGTGTTTATGCAAAATCAGTAAATCACCTTAACCAAAATTCATGTTTGAAACACAAAAGATGTTTGAAATTTCTGTTTTGATAATGATTGTCGTACAAAATAATAAAAAACTTAATTAATACAAACAAACAAATTAAAGTTGAAGGAGATAGCGACATGCTTGTGTTTGTTGTCTATTGTTTTTGAAAAACTCAAACTAATTAACAATGTGAAAAACAAAAGAGACTTCTTATATACTTACGACTCATTTTAATATAACATATAATGGTTTTGATTTTTTTTAGATACTAGAGTAATCCCACTCGAGTCGGTTTAAAGACCACCACACAAGACCCATATAGCCCGGTAAATCACTAGCCCTCCACGATATAGGTTAACAGACTGGTTTTCTATTTTGGGATTGCACATTTAAACATCTTATGCATATATATACATTCAAACACTCTTAAGTCAAAACTGCTTATGATGGTGTTTGGGATTGCGTTTTTTTTATATTGCTTATATTCTAAATAAGCATTTTGCTTAGCTAAAAAATATTAATTACTCTATCATTGTACAGAATTCAAGAATATAACATTCACGGTGTTTGGTATGGTTATAATCGACACTAGAAATATTTTTGGCGCACCAATAAGTGTATTCTAGTTAAAGTTTAGGTACCAGTGGAAGTACTGAAGTACCTAATTCACTTAAACTTCTACTCCGATACCACATGTGACACCGTCAAATTTTGATGTTATAAATCGTGTATAATTTTATGCATGAAATGTAACATTGGACAGAGTCAGATAACATATAGACTCGTGGTAAAGTACAAAATATATTCCACAAAGGATGTCTAGTTTGTTAGAAGTTATTAAAATGACAACATTAAACAAAATACATTAAAACATATTGTAAATGAAACAATCAATAAAGTACATATAAAACTTATTTTTTAGGCTACTTATCAACCATCTCATTCTCATTATTGATTCCTGCTTTGAAATATTAGGGTAAAAGTATAAGAGTGAACGCCAACGTCCAAAAAGTAAGTGTGAATATTTATGCAATTGGATAATGTAATTAATAAATATTTGATTTGTAAAAAGGAGTATTAATCGAAATGTGAGAGTCATATGAGCAAAATAAAATATAACTCTATTCTTCAGGCAAAGACATAGCATGTACTATTTGATTATTTCAAATAATAAACCTCATATTATTTTTCAAAATAATTTATATCACCATAAAATGAAACATTACTTGCATTGCTTATGTGAGTGTGTTCAAATGATGCATTGGCAATATATATCGTCCTAATTTAATAGGAAGAACTCATGTAATCCGTCATACATCATTTCCTCAAGAGCATCACATACCATTTGTGGCCATACCCATAGGTATCTTTTGTTCATTAATCATTAAAAAGTTCAACGTAAATAGCAAAAATCATTTTAAATGCATGGTAAAATAATTTTACGGTATCAATGGTTACAAAATGCACAAAAAATATTATCATGGAAGATAAACAAACTTGTTGCATCATCATAACCATCATTAGATAATAAAACTTTAAAACATATATTGAAATTGATCCAATATGACGAAAATATTTTAAGGGTAAAAGTGGAGTATATAGCAAACTTGCTAGAGTGCAGAAGAATAGTTGGTTTGATATTTAATGTTAGATTCCCTCGACAAGTAATAATTCCTTTAGCAATGATGTCCTGAAAATTATGTCGTCTAGCCTTTATTAAAATTTAATTGGAAATATAATGTATTTGAGAAATGAACGTTTATTATTATTATTATTATTATTATTATTATTATTATTATTATTATTATTATTATTATTATTATTATTATTATTATTGACGGTGAGAGGTAGTGAGATGATGTGCCTTTCTTAGTTAAAATGCTACGCTATTTAAACTCAAAGATTCGACATGAATGTAGTGATAAAGCTAAAGTGTGTTCTATATATCTATTCATGTTGAATAATTGTTTATTTAATTATCATTTGTTATTTCACATGATTTGATGAGTCATATTATTTATATTTATCTTCTATGATTTGCCTCACATTGTTTCTCTTGTTTGCAATTTGTTCTATATTAGTCCCCCATATTTATCCATACATTTCGACATAATCTTTTGTCTGTTTACATTTTAGTTCAACAGTATTCTAGTTTTTTTATAAGGATTTTAAAACTTTTATTATTATATGCGCATACAAATTTATTGTATGAATCTCGTACCTATAAAGTTTTTCATGTTTTTAAATACATTGATACATTTTATATAAAATTTATTTATGTCAAATGTTGCTACTTTTAAATTTAACAAATCGTCTATTACCATATTGACATATTATAAAATTTACGAGATGTTACATATGTCGACAGAGGATTTGGGCCAAGGCCCATGAATATACAATCTAGATAAAGATAACATTTCGTGAACCCTAAAAATGTAGTTGTTAACAGTTATGGCCGTTGGATCAATTTGATCATTGTAATCGAGATATCTTCTTACTATAAAATGTTGATAAGGGCAAATACAATTTCGCAAGTCTTAAAAATGAAAAAGAGAACAGCGACAAGAATGCATACCTTTCTAGATCCTCTTTTCGATAAAATGATATCAATTCTAGATGAAACATCATGTTTTATCACGATTATTGTTCATAGTATTTCGATTGTTAGTGTATTTAATATAATTCATATGAAACATTTTTTCTTAAGAAAAATTGTTTTTTTTTTTTTTTTTTTTTTTTTTTTTCTCATAAGTAATCTTACATATGTTGTTTCCTTGTTCAGATGGATTTTACTGACCCAGATGTGCTGGTTTTGGTTCAACTTCACAGTCCAATTTATCAGGTAATCTGTTTATTTAATAATTCCTTTCTCGTGAAATCAAACATTAAAAATAAGGGTGTTGCAAAAATATAAATAAATAAATAAATAATAAAAAATAAAAATTACCCCTATAAAAGCAACATTTACATGTTTTTGTTTACTTTGTTTTAATTGTATTATTCCTTAATATGACATCGTACCTTTTTATTTTTTTCTTAACATTTTAATTAACTAAATGAATAAAAAAGAATACATAAGAATATTTAAAAGAAACAAACAATCTAATAATGGTAATATTATTTGTAATTCGTGCATAAACAGATTTTAGGTATTACAATTAATCACATGCACACACGAATTTTGGGTATCATAATTAGTTTAATCTAATAATGACAATATTATTTATAAGTAACAAAAAAAAAAAAAAAAAAAAAAAAAAGAAAAAGAGATTTTGTTATTAAAATACAAATAAAACTCTATCGGGTATAAAAATGGCAAACAGATGCCTACTCGGCATCTTTTAAGATCTATCTAAATAAAAATAAATTTTGAGTTTATAAAATTGAAAATCACATATAGTTATAGTAAATTATAAGTTTAATTAATGTTTATTAATTGCATTTGTTATTAAATAGAAATTTAAGTGCATTAACTAAACATTAAATGCATTTTTTTACATGTTAAAGGTTGCCCGAAGGGCACCCATTAGCATGTCCCTGCATTATTAAATTTTTGCATTTATAAAAATATATTGAGCCAATGAGAGGCTTGATAACGTATGTATTTACCAGTCTAGTCATGTTAGAAAATATATACATTAAGTCTTTTAGGCTTGAATATCTCTAGACAAGCCCAGTAGACAAAGGGATGAGCCAATGGTCCAAACAATGGTAAAGCCCATCCCACCATCTCTTGCCCTAATTCTCTTCTTATACATACTAGGAGGATGATAGAATTAGGGTAAGCTCGAATAGTCTCATCTACACCTCACATATATAGTTTCCTATTGCTCACTCACCAACCAACAATGAAGTCTACATCTATTATCATCTATCACACCAAACCCTTTTACTCATCCACTCCATAGAGACAAGAAGAAGGTACGTGGTCGATGTAGGTGTTACCCCGACTCTAGAAATATCATTCTTCTCACGGGGTTCTTACCAATCAAGGAAAACCGAACATCCGACCATCATCACGCAGTATATACCTGCCTTACCAATTATACGTATACACTAACTAAAAGTATCACACCCCTCTCGTACCCCAAGGTCAGTTCTCAAATGAGTTACAACCGATAATGCCTTGTTTGTCGTTTATAACCTTTATGCTCACACTCTGGAAAGTAATCTAGAAATGTTTTGTAACCCAGCTCTTTCACTCTATAGAAGAGGAACGAATTTACCACGTCCTACATAAAAATAGATGAGATATCATTAAACTTAAATAAACACGTTTCAAAATAGTCCTTTGTATTGTAAATAAAAAAGTTGTGGTCAATCAAGTTAGGATAAATTTCACCTGAAAAGTGTCACAGCTTGGGGGTAGCGGCGCCAAGAAGAGAAACTTAGGGAGTCTGCACGATGATACCCTGCGCGCTTAAGAGAAATATGTGCCCAACATTTAACTAGTAATTAAATACACAATTATGTTTAAATTGTCTTTACTATTTAAATATTCATGTAAAAAATGAATGCTTAAGTTTTCACTATAAATTGTTAAAACATTTATAGTGCGTTTGGTATGATGTTATAGTAATTAGGGAACGGATTCATTTCCGTTAGAAGTTTTTGGTACCTAAACATTAAATGCACTTCACAAATCAATCTTAAAAACTGAATCCAGGCATGCATGGCGGCTTTCTTTCTGTCTAATCTCATGTGGCTGACCTCTACTTTCTAATCCACCCTTTAATCAAACCCATACCAATAGTGAATCTTCAAAACAAACCAAACGCACCCTTAAAAAAAGAGAAAAGTAATATCTGATTGATTGACGGTGTAATAACATCGAAACCGCTATAGCATAAAGTTTAATTTCCATATCGACAAATGATCATCACCATCTAGCCTTGAATGTGTGTGGCCCCAACTCACGAGTGACAAGCAAAGAACTTGACTTACGGTATCGTTGGCATAAGTAGCCGAAGCTAACGTGCATTGCATATCTATACTATCTATAAAACAAAAATGGTCAAAGTGAAAAGTGAAAAGTAAAAAGTCAAGAAATTGAAATGTTTAAAAAATTAAAAAGGAAATGTGAAACTAAAATAGGAAATGTTGAAAACATATGTTTCAAAAGAAAACAATTAACACACATCGAAAACCGGGTTGACTAGGGATGCTTCAAACCCGGTTGGTTGATCCGATGCAATTTGACCATTTTTTGACCCAACCCGTTGAGATGAATCAGTTTAAACTGACCCGTTTTTTGACCGAAAAAATTCAACCGGTTGATCCACTCGGGTTGAACCGGGTTTCAAAACATTATGTTTAATCCTCAAATCCTCCAACTTTTACTATTTTTTGTTTATAACTCATAAACTTTTTTTTTATCATTAAAACTATCTACCACTATAAAATCATGTTGCTATGCACGAGTACTCGTCTAGTGTTATAAAAGTGAGTTTATTTATGTAGAGTAAGTTGGAAGTTGAATCTCAATATATAAAATGACATAAAATAACACACCGAAGAAATTTTAAATCTTTTATATAATAAAACAAAATCCCAAGTGGGGACTTTCGTATTTTGGAGAAAAGAATGTTTCCTTTTTAAGTAATATTATTTTAATATTTTTAATTTATAAATTCGTTTTGTTGATATACTACACACGTAGAAGATAAATACAAAAAATTTAGATAAGATTCAACTAACAACATGATTAAACTTTTTAAATAAGTATTTTTAATAATAAAAAAAACTATAATTAAAAATCATAAATCAAACAAAACAAAACAAAAATTATATTATTTATTTTTTAATAAATAAAAATATATCATCCAAAAAAAATTTTAAAAACCCGCGCGTGCGCGGGTATTATAACTAGTATAAAATATTATATGGTATTACTATATACGTAAGTAAAACAAACAATTTCCTACTTTGTACAGTCAATCGATGTAAGATTTTTATGTTCTTATATTTGGAATAAGGTAGTTTTGAGCTATATTAATTACATTGATTTGTCTTATAACCGACTTCTTGCGTTCAATTAGGCGGAAAAATTCCCTGATAAAGAAATTGACCCAATTCTGTACATGCTCAATAAAGAAACACCTCTTGATGTCATACATACATGGTCAGATACACATTATGCATCACCAGAGGCTGGTATAGCAGAGGTAAGTTGTATCAGTTTTATCTTATATTCTTATGTCCAAAATAATGCTAATAATTCTTTCTAAACCATGTGCCACAGGATTGGTTGTATATCTTGAATAAGGGATCTTAAATGGACATTTTTTTATAGTGTTCTTAGCTCACATCATTGTTTCTTACTGTAACTCAATGTATTTCAATACCTGAAAATGGCAATGTGTTTTGTTACATATTATCATCGGCATTGACAATTTGTTAGTATATATATTTAACTCTCCGGTATTTTAAATTGCAGAGAATGGTTTTGCCTATAAATATATATTTAACTCTCCGGTATTTCAATACCTATATGGATTTACCCTTTTGTCATGCATCAATGGCATCGGAACATCATTCATAGTAAGAATGAAAGTTTTCACGTTTAGTCTATTATATACTATAAATATTTTGGTACTTATTTTAAATTTTAAATTGTATGGCTAGGAAACGGCGTGATCCACTAGAAAATTCCACAAAAATATCAAAAAATGCAATGACTGCAATATTTTGCATTGATTTGTTTGTGAAGCTATGTCTAATCCATGCATAATTTTCATCCATAACTACCTTTGTTGGAACTACCTGTTTCCGGGTTTGTGATGAAGAGGGTAAATTTAGTTTTAGTGGAGCTAAATGACGAACATGAAAAAATTCATAGTATTATGAATATTGATTGGGATGCTTATGATGAATGGATGTTGCATATAGTGAAGATGTGATGGAAATTTTTAAGAAACATAAGAACGAGAAGCGAATTTTATTGTACTAAGTTTTCAATTTCTATGCAATATTTGGCATAGATTTGTTTGTGAAAGTATGTCTAATCCATAATTTTCATCCATAACTACCTTTGTTGGAACTACATGTTTCCGGGTAAATTTAGTTTTAGTGGAGCTAAATGACGAACCTGAAAAATTTCATAGTATTATGAATATTGATTGGGATGCTTCTGATGATAAGGAGGCTGCATATAGTGAAGCTGTGATGGAAATTTTCAAGAAACATAAGAATGAGAAGCGAATTTTATTGTACTATGTTTTCAATTTCAATGTGTGTCATGAACTAAATGTTTACATAAAGTTTGGTAGTTTGTCATCATCTTTTGGAATGGTCAATGCGAGAGTAAGTGAAAACTTTCAGAACACTCTATTTGTTAGTTTTAACGGATAAAAATTAATGAATATGTCCGGACTCGAACTCGAGACTTCGGGATTGCACACTTTACGTATGAGTTTCAATTAATTAATAATTATTGTTTTAGTGACGAATAATTATTAAATTCACAAAATGATCGTTGGAGGAAAGATGAAGGACTGAACTTAAAATAGAGTTCAAGAAAAACATGGAATGGGCTTGTAAAACCCATGTTTGGCCAAACCCAACCTATTAGGGTGTAGGGTTTGTGTCTTGTGCTCCAAGATGTTGATTAGTATATAAACAAACCCTTTTGTTCATTCTAATCATCCCTTGGTTCACTTGCAAACCAAATCTCCTTCTTTTTCTCCTCTTGAGTTAGAAATCGAACTACACCCTTATAGGGTTCCTACTAGATTTCTAAGCTCAAACGATTCTTGTTTAGTTGATCAACTACACCCTTATAGGGTTCCTACGCGATCTTCTAAACATTGTGTTTGGATTGCTTGTGAATTAAGAACCTAGCTTTTCTTATTGAAACGTTACTAATATGTGTGTTCAAGAACGAAGTGTTGGCATACTTTTGCTAACAAGGTGATTTGCCCTATTCGACTAACCCTAGTCGATCCACCATTAAACCCAATTAGGGTTTATAGTTCTTGTTCCATTGGTTTCTTGTTCTTGCTAGAAATCACAAAGAGGTACGCATCCATTTATATTCGGTTAATTTATTATTTGTATTTGATCTATTCCGCTGCGTACTCTTTGATGTTTATATGTTTATTATTATTCATATATTCCAACAGTGGCATCAAGAGCCGTTAATACATTATAATGAATTACCGAAACACATAAAAATTGAATCGTTTGATTAATCACATGCTTGGTGTTCTTATGTTTTTATATTTTTCATAAACCCTAAATTTATTTATTTTTTATAAATGTCGAATTTTTTATTTAAAAGAAATTAGGGTTTGATGAATTATGTGATAAAAACTTGTAGAAACCCTAGGTTGCATGTAATTTATGTGTATATAAATGGATATTGGTTATATGCCGTTTGGTTGCGTTCCTTGATTGACATGATTATTTGTTATAATATGTGCAATATGGGCATCCTTGACAAACCATGCATGTGTTGTCTTGGATTATGATGATTTGGTTTTAAGATTTCATGCTTATTATGCGATTCTTTTATAATTGATAAATTGTTTAGTAAATATTATGTATAAAGATTACTAAAATTTGATTAATTATAATATTATGGAAGACCCTATTAATCGTGTATTAAATCAATAGTGTGTTTTAATATTGATTTTAATTTGCATGACCATTATTGTTGTTGTTTGTTTATTTTATTTTATTACTTTTGTTTTATATGTTTTTAACATGATAGTAACAAAGGGTAATTTCAATAAATAAAATATTAAACGGACTTAATAATGGTGAAATCTTGTTTGAGCTTACTTAATAAATCTTGGACTTTTGGTTGATTGATCGCGACTGTATTAAATGGTTGAAAGGTGGAACTAATTATGACAAACTATTAAAGTGGGTATAAGGATGGCTACGCATTAAATTGCGGCCTTAGTGAGCCTCCATTCTGGCTTACCGCTCGCCTGTGAGTCATATTTTAGTCTTTACCTAACATCCATGATAACTACGAAGCACTTAAGGCAAAGTTGTAAGTTTCTCAACGCCTCAATCAAAAGTTTGGAGATTTAAGCTCGTAAAGAAACTAAATGAGTAAAAGTTTTTTTACATGAAACATATGCTACAAGATGAATGCATGACATCTTTGTACATATATTTGATTACACACATCAAATTTACTACCCTTAAATTTAAGTTATATGCCATCCAATGAAACGGAAACACCTGAAATTGGATCTACGCCAGGGCGTAACCTGACTAGATTACAATGGAAGGGCAAATTACATGATTTCATCACTAGCAGATCAACTGATGTGGTGTCATTATGTAAGGTTGTTGTTTCTTAAATTGGTTAACTTAATTGAGTTGATAGTGGGAACTGATCACTCAAGGCATAAGAAGATGGGGATAAAACATGCTTACATTGCAACTGCGGTTGGCAATTAATGTAAATCCCATCGATTCTAGGAATTGCAATTGAATATTGGCAATTGAGGTTCGTCTCGTACCTTATTGAATAACGTCATCACTAGCAGATCAACTGATGTGATGAACTTATGTCAATTTGGATCCTAGTTTTTCAGTGAAAATTAAATGGTTATTTGATTATGAACCATGGGTATTTAATTTTCTTGAAAATTTAATTATCGAAAATACTAAAATTGAATTTTGTAATTCTTTTTAACGTATTAATGCAACATTAAAGCCGTAAACGTGGTTTGATCTTAAATTGGTAAATTGATATAATTCTGCTTTCAAACATAATGTTTGATTGAGAAAAATTTACCGAAATGAAAGAGTCTATTTTCCATGAGAGAAGAATACGACTCAATCCTATTCCTTTTCATGATTGAGAAAGGTATGATAGGAACGTAAGAATAAGACTCAATCCTAAGTCTATTTTCCATGCGAAAAGAATAAGACTCAATCCTATTCCTTTTCATGATTGAGAAAGGTATGATAGGAACATTAAAATTGTCTACATTCTAATATATAACTCATAGCAATCTTTAATATTTAAGGATATAGCACATCTTATTTTCCATAGAAATTTCATTACTCTTATTTGGTGAATGAATTCTTCTATAACAAACAAGGCGTTTGGTTAAATGGAAAATATGAGTTATTAGAAGCTGGACAGATTATCGCAAAATTGGTAAAAGGCAAAGCTAGTATTCTATCTAGTTGTTGTGCTTTAAAGGTGCTACATATCATTATGGGGATGGTAGGCCTATTAAGGAAGAAGCTGCATGCTCAAATTCTTCAAGTTAATATCATTGATGGATAATCCATCATAAACATAGTAGAATACACATTTTAGAACATGAGTAATTATTACGTATGGGTTTTTCTAAATGTGTAGGAAAGTAAAAACAAGCAAATTGTTTTCACTGGTTCTGAAACACGTACAATGTTGTCAAATCCAGTGGGAGCTTTGTGTTGTTTACTGAATATAGAGTTATTGTTATGTTCTCTAATTCAGTGGGAGCTACAAGATTTAATTTATGTGTAGTAGCCCAAATTATCTTCAAGATAATTACTTTCAAAATTGTAGACACTCATGTTCTTAGGATAGCCATATGCGTTTCCTGATAAGACAAAGTAGTCCTACATCTACTTATGACACAAATCATATTGAATCACATAAACAAACTTATGTTGTGTTGTTTATATACTACATGATATTGTTCAATGCACAAGTGGGAGAATTGTTTATTGTGTGCAAAGGAACAATACATAGAAATATGATGATAGGATTCTCTTAATTGCAAGGTAAGAGATCAATGTTCTAATAGAACTTATACATTTAATGTGTAAGATTATCTTATGTAGAACATGTGTCATGATTATAAGACTACTTTTATGTCTTATGATATTCAAATTAAAAGAAACACTTGAATTTACAATTTACGTCAGGGTGTAACCTGCCTAGATTGCAATAGGAAGGTAAACTACATGATTTCATTACTAGCAGATCAACTGATGTAATGGAATTATGTGAGTTTGCAGTTTCTTAAATTGGATAATTCATAAAATGACATAAGCAAATGAAGTAGTAAATTAACTTGAAATTACTATTGAAACCAAGTGATGGTGTTCACAAATACTTTAGTTATTTATGTTTATATCTTCTTATAAACATGAAGTCTTTTAACTATTACAAGACTTATAATAAAGTAATACGTTAAACTTGTTATGTTTCAAACAAGAAATCATTGAGTTGATCAATGATGTACAACGTAAAGTGGGAATATAACAGTTCATGTCTTCTTAAGACATGAACATGAAGTAACTTGTTCAAAAGGTACTTATGTTATATAGCATGCAATTGGCTTGAAAATTTTATTGTACCATTAAGTTGACTTAGTTGGTAAATAGGTAAGCCAAAGGGAATAAGTTTATCTTACATATTGTTAGTTTGTCTCACAATATTAATTCTAATGAAACATCACAAATTGGTGGTGTGTTCAGTTAGGAATAATCAAACTCTTGTTATATTGTTTGATTGAAAGATAAATATGACTTCTTTTCTTCCAAAAGTTATCAAGGTTAGAAAATTGAGTATGGATTGAATATACTCAATAAGACTCCAACCTAGAAGATTAAATAAGACATTATGGAATGTGATGAATCACATTAAAGTCTTAAAATGAAGTTCTGATCTTGTTTTAACAAACAAGAGTCAGGAACTGTAAAATAATTTTGTAATATCCCAAATGAGAACGATTTAGTGTTGCTCATCTTCCTAAAGTATTTATAAAATACAAAAGGCAAGTGGGAGTTTTGTTTAGATCTTGAAAGATCAAAAAATTACAAAATATATAATCTTCTAAAACCACACTAGTGAAAATCATGATGAGGTTTGAAATGTAAAGGTTAAATCTCAACATGATGAAACTCTCATTCATAGATCCGTAGGGATGTCTCAGATATTGAATTAATATGCTGAGAATTATGAATTACAGGATCAAAGTAAGCCTGTTAATCATAATGACGCATTTACTAATTATGGTAAATTGCTCATACTATGAATGTTAAGATGCTGTCCATAAAGATAAGTCAACTTTGAAAACTTGGTTTATCTTAATGAAGATGAGTTTCTGCAAAAGAAGAAAAACTCTAGAGGTTTAAATCTTTGCATAAAGAATCATATGGACAAAATTGTATACATATTTTAATGTATATCTTATGACAAGATTATTAATCATACTTAAGTAATTAACTATGATTGAATACTCTTTCCTAAGAACATTAAAAAATACAAAGATGGTAATTGTCATACTCATTTTTATGAATATGAAATTTGACAATGGATTATAAAACCTCTTTCTTATATAATTACTTAAGCGAGGACGATGAGTAATTAAGAGTTTTATGAATTCATTTAATCTTTGAAAGTATACAAAATGCAAGAATCCAAGTATGGATAGATGCATGCATCAAGGAGGTAAATCTTATGTTTAAATATTAAATCTATGTTTTGATTTATAATTTAAAATAAGATAACTCCTAAATAATTCTGAAAGCTAGTGGGAGTATTATGTTTACTTATTTAAATCATATATGTTGTATAACATATAGGAAGTAACATTCTATATAAGTTAAATGGTAAGTCATAACTTGGAATGAAACTTTACTTGAAAGATTTAATAAGTAAACATACAACCTTGAAGATATGTTTATTGATGTAAACATGTGCGGTAAATGAATCTAATAGAACATGATATATCATTTAGAAAGTTTAAATGGATATGTAGTACATGAATGAAATTAAGTTGGACACGAGAATTTTTCATGTACATCATGTTGTTGTTATATCATGCTTTGATAAAAGATGATTTGACAACATTGATATCTAATGAAAGATATTAGATAAGTTGTGTAATGAATATTCTAAAGGAATATATTTGGATATAGAATCACATCCTCAGCCTGGAACAATTTCTAGATTCTATAAATGAACAATTTGTAAAATTGTCATAGCCAACAAACTTGAAAGTTTGGAAGGAATAAAACATTACACATTGAAGTTTACGGAAAAGAGCATATTGTTGTTTGCATACAATGATGCTAATATAAAAATTGAGATGACACTCAATACTAGTCATGGAAGGATTTCATCCTTGTTAATAGCTATGTGTACTAGTTATGCTTAACGAAAAGCATAGTTGCATTATACGTTAAAGAATAAGAATACTTTAAACTTTAAAGGTTTGGAAGTTTAATTATCAAAAATTGTATGTTGAGGATGTCATACATATTTTATGATATATTATGTGGTTATATCAAATTATTTGAATGCACATATACAAGAATTTCATTATTGAAATAAGTATTCTCAAAATTCCGATAGATCAAAGTTAGTTGAATAATGCCTTGTCAACAAGTATGATTATCATTACTTGGGCATAATTGTCAACAAGTATGATTGTTATTACTTGAGACAAAATTCATTAACAAGAATTTTTCATGCATTGATCTATTTAGTATTTGGATAAGGGATATTAAGCAATCATTATTTAATAATGAATTAAAGTACTGAGTACGTTTGTTTTCATTAATAATAGATTGTATCCCATATTTGCATGTTTAATCCATGAATAACTTATGTTATGTTATTCTAAATTGTCCGTTGTCAATTAATGATATGGGAGTATCATTGAACTAAGACAAATGTGAGATTTGGTATAATATATATAAATTATATTGGTGCGTAGACAAGCCAAATTCACATGATATTCAATACTAGATAAATTGGATATAGGACAAAATCCCAATTACATGATTGTACTTATGGATGTTGTCATTAGAGTAAATCATGAATATTTATCCTCAGACTTGAGATACCAGGTAACTACTGTGGATGTAGCTCATTTTCTGTGAGATAATCTAACGCTATCCGTAACTGGTAGTTATAAGGATTATTTTCAGAGGTGATGCGAAGTTCATAGGTTATGCTTGTAGTCAATACAGGATTTGGTTCCTTCAAATTTGTTTTGAAGTTTAATACTGTTTGGCCACTCGTAGGATTAACAAGATGTTTGCATGGCCATGCCCAAGGTCTATCTGGAATGCGTTCAGATGAATTGGTAATCTTGCTTGATCATAAATAACGAGAAACACTAGTTAATTATGGAATGACTTCAATCCATATCCATATTAACATAGTATTAGAATCAAAAGGATAAGTATGATGATGAATCATCAAAGGTGGTTTTTTCCAGGAAACCATACTCGTGATCGTTCTGGGGACATTGGCGTGTTATGCTAGACTAACCATTGTCATTATTACATTAATGTATATCCGAGTGGGAGCTGTTAGTTTTAACGGATAAAAATTAATGAATATGTCCGGACTCGAACTCGAGACTTCGGGATTGCACACTTTACGTATGAGTTTCAATTAATTAATAATTATTGTTTTAGTGACGAATAATTATTAAATTCACAAAATGATCGTTGGAGGAAAGATGAAGGACTGAACTTAAAATAGAGTTCAAGAAAAACATGGAATGGGCTTGTAAAACCCATGTTTGGCCAAACCCAACCTATTAGGGTGTAGGGTTTGTGTCTTGTGCTCCAAGATGTTGATTAGTATATAAACAAACCCTTTTGTTCATTCTAATCATCCCTTGGTTCACTTGCAAACCAAATCTCCTTCTTTTTCTCCTCTTGAGTTAGAAATCGAACTACACCCTTATAGGGTTCCTACTAGATTTCTAAGCTCAAACGATTCTTGTTTAGTTGATCAACTACACCCTTATAGGGTTCCTACGCGATCTTCTAAACATTGTGTTTGGATTGCTTGTGAATTAAGAACCTAGCTTTTCTTATTGAAACGCTACTAATACGTGTGTTCAAGAACGAAGTGTTGGCATACTTTTGCTAACAAGGTGATTTGCCCTATTCGACTAACCCTAGTCGATCCACCATTAAACCCAATTAGGGTTTATAGTTCTTGTTCCATTGGTTTCTTGTTCTTGCTAGAAATCACAAAGAGGTACGCATCCATTTATATTCGGTTAATTTATTATTTGTATTTGATCTATTCCGCTGCGTACTCTTTGATGTTTATATGTTTATTATTATTCATATATTCCAACACTATTCACATCACCCTTTTGACTGTACAAGAATATGTGGAGCTCAGCAAGAATATGTGGAGCTCAGCATGTCTGTATTTAATCTAGTTTTCATGAATGTATGAATATTTATGCTCTTTATATCTATGCAACTGAATTAAGTTTTAATATTAAAGTAACTGAAGTAAGCAAATTGATTGTGAACGTGTTAGGTATAAATACCTAAGTAGTTGAATGTGATGACATTCTATCTAGCACTCTTCAAGTTACAGAAGATTTACAGAGTTACAAATTTTGTTTTCTCATGCTGAGCAGATCAAACATAATGGACTGTGAACGCAACTTGTCTGCCTTAGCTCAACCCTTAAAAACCTTACATCAAAATGAATGTTTAAGAATCACTCATTTTGTATGGGCCATTGACTTAAATAGACCAAGAGATTTTTTTTCCATCGCATAGACCATTTTCTCTATTTGGAAAAAAATTCCAAATATAGATTGCTCGACTGTGTGACCACTCGACTCCAGTTTTATTTTTTGCTTGACTTCACTATCATTTTGCTCGACTTCACTTTTTGGGAAAAAAAAAAGGTCGTGAACTCTATAGGCTGGAAATTTTATTTTATTATTATTATTTTATATTTATTTATTTATTTATTATTTTTTTAAGCCATTAACTCTTTTTGTATTCTGTAAAAGTTTTGTGTTACCTGTGCTCAGTGACGGTCTTCTTAAAATTTGCATTTATTTTGGAACACCTTTTTCTAGATCTCAAATAAATCATGAGGACAACAGTAACAACAGGTTATTTAACACAGTGAAAATTCACCAATTTACACTATGCAGTTCAAGAAGGAGTTAGTGAATCAGGTCGAGCGAAGGTTTCAATTTGAGGTTGTTGTATATACTTTGTATTATGCTTTTTATTGTAATTGAATATTAAGTTCTTAGTATTCATATTTTGCTGTTGCATTCTGTCTGTCATGTTTGTTTTCTAGAACTAGCTAGATCTCTGTGAGGTCTAATTTCTCAACTAATATTACTTAGATCCTCATCTGCGAGTCTGCAACTTAATATCTCGTGACAAGAAGGTGCAAGTAAAGGTAAAATAAGGTCTAAAAGCTTGATAGTGGTACTTTCTACTAGTTAGTTATTAAACTGTGAACACAATACTCATTATATGTGTATGTGTAGAACTCTGTATGCTTATTCAATATACCCATGGCTAACACACTAACACTACTATCCATTCACATTATTATTTAAAATCCAACTCTCCATCTTGCCCCTATGTGTCTTTAAAATCTTCATCATAGCTTCACTATATACAGCCTCTTTTGTATCATAAAAAAAGGGGCTTTTATGTAAAATTAAGAAGTTCCTAAATCTCGTTTTTTCGATTGATGAGCTTGTCAATTTTTTGGCGCAGTGATGAGCTTGTCAAATTAACCTTATAGCTATCAACCTAAGGTTTTTTTAAGTTAACAAAAACATAAAAGCTTCATACACCGAAAACATGGAATTATCGTAAGTTTTATTAGATTTACAAAAACTTAAACGTATGAAAGATAGTCTAACATAAACATCTCCCAAATAAACATATTTTCAATTGTTGTTTGAACTCTTTGGTCATCACTATTACCTACCAACTTATCCACAAACTACCATTTATTAAATATTGACAAACATGCTCATTAAGCTATCAAATCGTGTAAGATTGAAGTTATGAGTTGCTCACAAACTTAATAACAAGTCTTGATCTTGAAAGTTGCAACCCTATGAAGATATGTTCGTGTTTCAAGACACGCTTACTTTCTTAAGATGTGTCATACACAGATAGTCAAAATACAAATTTTACACAGTGAATGTATACTACAAATGATACTGTTGGCGTCTTAATTGTAAAGTGGGAAATCTAGAACATGGTTCTTTGCTTCAGTTAGAAAGAAAGATCACAGCAGCAAAACATGTTTAATTTTAATTTTAAATGTAAATCATCTTAGTGACAACAGAGTTCAGACACAGATTCACAGCTTCACATGACCTTTAGGGACTATTCGTAGTGCAATTACTGTTTCACATCAACAAATTATTAATCATATTGCGGTATTGGTGGCTGGCTGTATCAAGATATAATAACCCTTCAGATACAAGAAGAAATAAAATAAAATAAACTTTTTATAACATAAGCCATTAAGAACAAATCAAAGGTGGTCTAGCTGATATTAATATCCGAAATCACAAACGCGAAAGTGATCAATACGAAAAATTTCAATAAATATATAGAACCCCAGATATATCACTATTAATCTTCTGTAACAAGCTTTTCTGCACACAGTGCAAGTACCTTATTCATGATTAAACGGTAGAAAGAAAATTTAATAATAAACACTAACAATTGGTATAACTACTATCCAAACAACCCATAATCGAAAAAAAATTATATATATAAATGCAAACCCAAACACCCCAGGATCAGAATACATGCAAACCCAAACACCTATGTATCAGATATAAGCAGCCGAATCAACCTCAGAAACATTGGGATTTCACTCTTCTAGGTCTATGGTCATTGCTTGTGGCTGCAAATACATCGACATTTCGTACTTACGTCAGGTGAAGGCATTGTGAGTTCTTGGTTTAATGCATAGATAGCATAAATATAGAACACTTCACGTGACGTATGTTCATATAAAACATGCATATCGTGAGATGTAAACGACTTTAAACCATGTTCGCCAACACCCATCTCACTAACAGATATATCCTTTAATTTGTATCTCAAATTAAATAGTCAGATATAAATGAACCAAGTCTGCTCCCACTGTACTTAACCCTCAACTTGAGCAAACACTACTATCAGGGGCGGACCCATGTACAAAGTTTGGGGGGGCGGTGCCCTCCACGACTTGTCGAAAAAGTTCAGATTTTAGTGTAAAAAAAATTTTTTTTGGACCTTTTTATTAAAGTGCACCCCTCCAAAAAATCAAATTGCCCCCCACCTTGAAGCCAAAAATGTAAAAACCTTAGGTTTTAGTGTAAAAAAAATAAAATTATGACCTTTTTATTAAAGTGCATCACGATTTTATTAAAAAAAAAATTTTTTTGCCCCCCGCCTTGAAAAATCCTGGGTCCGCCACTGACTACTATCAACACATACATGATGGGAATATGATAGCACAATACATGCATTTAAATCCTCTAAACTTCCTCAAAGATAAAACATACAATGAAAGGATTAACGGCCATCAAAGCAATCAGATGATTGAGTTTAGACTGCTGGTTAACAGTATAAGTAGAACAAAACTACAACAGCAAAATTTGTGAGCATACATAGTTATAACTACTGCTCACAGCAGATGCTACTAAAAACATAATATCTGATTGCATTTAACGTTATTCTACTAAGATAAACTATTAAACATTGTGTGTACCTGTACTTGCATCTAGTCACAAGATATACAGGTGCTGAGGAGGGGAAACCAAGCAAAACATCTTAACCAATACGTATGGTTCCTGAAAATCCACCCGTTACATGTCAAACAGCAAAATAACACATTAAAAGTCAACTACAGCAGCAAGATGATTCAGCCTCTCTATCCGTCCCATATGGTTCTTGAAAGTCTCCATCATAGCTTCACAATACGCAGCCTCTTCTTTGTCTTCAAAATCAGCTTCAACAGTCTGCCAAAAACTATCATACTCATCTTCCAGAAGATCATCCCTCTCAAACAAAAAAACAGTCACGCCCTTCATCACATACCCTGAAATTGGCAACTCCAACAAAGGGACATAACACCTACTCACCCTACAACCAAATTCTAGTCTCATATAATGTGATTCAGAGGGTAAAGTTAGGTCGTTCCTCATCTTAATAACTTTTACCCACTGGCAGAAACCCTCCACCTTTTATCGCAATCCATAATTGAAACCTTTTCCAGCGATGTGATAGTTTTAATGCAACTCAATAAGATAAAATGCCTCATCACTGATTTCTTCAAACATTCCAGTGCATCAATATGTTTCAACTCTCGTAACTCCATATCTTCTTCCTCTTCTTAATCTTGACCATTTGCTTTAATATATGATTCCTTGTTACTGTAAATGGAATTCGGTGACAGAAATATAAATGAATCAAGTTTGCCTCTAAATTTAACCTTCCACTTGAACAAAGGACAATCAACACGGGAAAGCGGAACTTGGATACATAATGACTTCAATCCTCCAAAAAACTTCAGAGACCGAATCACAGACAAAAAAGAACTGCAAAAAATACGATGTTTAGTGATGAAGGAAATGGTGTCAACTTGAAGGATAATCCGGTAAATACTTTTAGAAACAGGTTTGCAATGGCATAAGGTTTTCAAATCGATTAATTTACTGAAAATTTGAAGAATAACGTCATCGGGCAAAGGCTCAAATGAGGAAGAATCATCTTCTACATGAGATTTCTCGATATTCTTCATGATTCAGATGATGATGATCTAATATCAATGGTTTTGTACCATTCCCTGTTCAATGTTTATGTAGCTTCACATGACCACAAACGTTTTGAAAGCGATTATACTGTGACAAAAAAGATAAAATTTGTAGGAGATGGTAAGACTGGAAAATTCATACTGTTAAGAGAATATAATGAATACAATACTACAATAGCCAACCTTCTTATTCATTGTTAAATTATTTATAATTAACATATAATATAGTTTGTTGTGTATCAGTAAGTGTCAGTGTGTCACATGAGAGGCTGAGAGTAACTTACCTTCTATTTTCTGGGCACTTCTAGTAACATACATTTTCTTGTTCATTCAAGTAACTTACTCTTGACTAATTAGTTGATACAAATGACAAACTTAGATTTTTATCATAAGTTTACCAAAGAGATAATAAACCTATTAAAAACAAGCCGTTTCACCCTAAAGGTAAATCTGTAATTTTGAAAAAATAAAGATAAGTGGTTCGAAAAAAGCAATCTAAAACCGCTTATACGCACATATTCTTTAATTAAAAAATGCAATAATAAGCAAATGTATCTCAAACACCGACAAGTTATTATAAACTGGAGTACTATGTTTTGACAACAACAACAATATGAACTAAACAATCTCCACTAGTTACCCCATACGAACTAAACAATTAATCCTTACTTTCTTGTTTAATTTTATAAAAGGCAATATATGTTATAACTATAACAACGCCAAAAGAGTTGACCCGCCTAAAACGATCCAACTACGACCCAAATAACTCTGCACAACCAAACAGTCGAAAGAAGAACTCCACCATCTAAAGCTATCAAACGCAAACAACTTGAGGGCAATCACCCTGTACGAAGAATGAAAACGGGTAAAAAACCAACCACGACCACGGCCCTCAAACCTTAGACCACTGACCCTGGCTACCTCGAACCAAATACACAAACCCCTTGCTGCACCACTACCCGAACCAACGAGTTGCATAATGAACTACATAACTAGCCAAAAACTATGAACTCCACCACCACAGCCCTAACCACGACCCTAAAACCGCCCTTAACATAAATACTTGGTTTTAATACCCACATGGAAATGTCATCATTCCTAGTAAAACCCCTTAACTGATTTATTTAAACTTTCAAAAGAATAAATTAACATACAGTTTCTTGTCCATTCAAGTAACTTACTTACACTTGTCGATACAAACGATATAAGTCAATCAGGTAAAATAAAGCTATTTAATTGGCTTGAAAAACTCAAAAAGGAATCTAAAAGTGCTTATATGCCCTGTTCCCTAATTAAAAAATGCAATAAAAGTAGATAAATAGATTAAGAAAGTGGTAATCCCAAATACCCTATAATAATTACACTATTATAATACCAATACTAATTTTTACAGTAAAATATTTAAGGGTGTCTGGGGTATACAATAAACAAAATAAACATAAATTTGTTTGCGTTTAAATAAAGAAGAAGAAGAAGAAGCCTACATTTGACGGGAAGAGACGGCAACGGCGGCTTTCCTTAACCCCCAAATCCCCCACAAGACAGAATAGTGGTACTAGCTAGGGTTTATACAGGGTTCTATGTTCTTTTTTGAAAGAATGGGGGGGGGGGGGGGGGGGGGTAATTGTGGAGTATATATGTACATTCTGAGGTTTGAGTAATTCAACAAAGTTGTACCAAACGATCATTGTTTACATGCCGTTCTTCCAACACATATAAATTCACCCTGAGAGCAATTTAATGTCTGATTTTGTCCACTTTAAGTAACATACATTTTCTTATTTACTTAACTATACTTACCAATGTATTCAGAACCGAACCGAACATCGAACCGGCCATCTTACCGGTTCGACCTTCTTGAAAACCGATTTCTGAAAAATACCGAACATTACAAATATACATATAAACATGCTATTTATTTTACCAATATAGCTAGTCTACACCTAAATAAACTAAACTATAAGGACAAAGTAAAGATAAGTATTGCAATGTTGTCATGTCTATGAATCTACTTCTTTTTATCACCACAACCAAACGTAAACTTTTTCTAACGTTTCTATCTCTCAAACATGTAACTCATGATACTCTTTCTTGTTTCCATCTTTTTCTCAAGCACACCAGTGAACCACCATCAAAAGCCCATAAGTATTTCAAATCTAGTTTTGTTTATGTCTTCAACAACACATTTCTGTCGTCAATTACTATGTTGCTAAAAGAAAACAAGGATGCAGATCTCGTTCTACACAGTTCGCCGGTTCATCGGTTTGACCTGTTTCGCCGATTTTGACTGGTTTACCTGGTTCATCGGTTTTGAAGGGAATACTAATTAATAATAATTTATTTAACTTTTATAATAATTATATATCAAATAAGTGTAATATGGTTAATTTGATCTAATTTCTCTTTCTAATTTTAATAGCGGACAAATTCAAATTTAAAATATGAACAAATACTCTGAGGCGGAAAGCGTTATTGGTTTATTAAATAAATTAAACAAATGAGATTTTTACTTGTGAGTTACTGATGAAGGTGAGTCATTGCCTCAAGTGATTAAATCGGGTATCCGTCACCATTTTTCACCCTTTAATTGGCCATCACAAATATATGCGTAGTAAAGTTTGGCTTCTCAAATGTTTATGCATATATTTAATAGGAGACACGTCATTTAAATACTATATAAAATATTTGAACTATACTAAAACACTAATATTACCAAAACAAGAACAATGTCCCACTCTTGCACAGTCGTAAAATTACCGGATTTCCTCTGCAACACTAATATTACGAAAACGGGCCAAGCGCGTGTAACACCCCCAATTCATGGATGCAGCGGAATTCAAACTGGGTGTTACTCGACGGCACAATAGTCACAATAATAGAAAACGAACTCTAATTGAGTCGTTTTAAAAGATTTATCATTCAAATTGTATAAATATCAGAGATTACAAAATGAGGTCCCAAATGGTTCCATGTTTACAATTCACATAGAGTTTTCGAATGATAATAAAATTTATAGCCCTCTTGAGTATCCGTGCCCTTCCGTGCCATCCTTGATCGTCATGAACCTGAAATACATGCTTGAGAGGTCAACACAAAGGTTGAGTGATATTCATAGAGTTTGTTTAATGTTTGAACACAATGTGTTGGTAGTGTGAGTTAAAGGCTCACACCAATGGTTGGAAAACAAAGATGGGCTACGTTGTTACACTTCCGGAACAGTTATTATCAAATACTAAGCTTATGACACCAAAACGTTAACGGGTACCAATATCGATCGGCGGAGTTATCCCGGTAGGTACTTTGCCGTCATACCTAATGTCTCAAATATTAATGCATTTGTTTGAACTTAGTCAATACAAATGGGATTCGTCAATCCCAATAGGCCTATTCACAATATTCGCGCTCACTATTTATAGTGATTAAATGGTTCATAATAAGGGATCTCGGTTTGGCAAGGATGGTACTTAGTGATAATAAAACAATCAGGCAAGCATACAATTTGAAAGCATTGTGTTCGGTTGAAAAATAATAGCATGTATTCCCCCCAAGGGTTTGTAAAACAATTAAGTAATGGAAAGTGGGGCTATGAACTCACCTTGAGTTGGATGATGTATAATGAGAATGATGGATATTCCGTAAGAACTTCTACGAGCAACCTAGAATAATTGTTGTAACTTAGGTTTGGAATAATGTCTAAGGAAACATAAACATGCCAATATATGTCTTGCACTTAGTCCATGATGTGGTACTTTGTATAGTGTAAGTATATGAAAAGAAATGGTTCATGAAACATGTATAGTTTATATATCGTTTACTACCGTTCGGGCCGACATAATTCAGAAGTCATGTAGTAAGAGCCAGGACACTTTAATTCGTAAATCCACAACTCATCTCGACGGCTTACATAATGAACTCCTCACACGAGGCTCCATACTATTGTAGTAGTTGATAAAGTATATATATATATATATATATATATATATATATATATATATATATATATATATATATATATATATAAGTTTTGATCCGAAAAGTTATATGTCCAATATTTGAATAAACTTAGGAAAGTTTATTTGTACATGAAGATTGTTATTAGGGTAAGTTTCTTATAACTTGTATGACAATTACTTGTAATATCTCATGATTCCTTAGATGGAGTAGATCCAAATTGCATGTTAAATTTATTGCTAACTCTCTAGTTCATGTATTTGTCTTGGTAAGTTTATATGGTCGTTAGCTCATGTGTTCGCCTTGGTATGTTTATATGGTCTTTAGTCATGTTTTCGCCTTGGTATGTATATATGGTCTTAACTCATGTTTTTGCCTTGGTATGTTTATATGGTCTTTAGCTATGGCTTTGCCATGACCTTTGGTCATTGTTCCATGGTCTTGAGACTCAACCTTGGCTCTAGCCATGGTTGTGGTCTTGAATCTAAGTCATAAGACCTCTTGGTCTTAGTAAAACATAACTATTATATAGTGACTTTGGTCTAAAAATGGGCTGTTAAGAATTTGAAGAAAATATCACTCGGAAAGCGTTTTCAGGGCTCGAGCTTCTTTGCTCCGGAACGAAAACGGCGTTCCGGACAACTTTTGTGTTTTAACTTTTTGATGAATCGGACCAGAAGTGCCACTTTCAAAAAGTCAGAATGCAAAACAGTAGGGTATAGGCAGTTTCGGCGTTTTGGTTTTGCTAACTTCTTATGGCCATAACTTTTGACTCGTGTACTCGTTTTAAGTGGTTCAAATTGCTATGTTTTCCTTTTGAAGTCCTTTATAACAGTAAGTAAGTGTCCAATATCATAGTTGTACTATTTTGGTCGTGGTTCTCCATAAAAGTCACTAGTTTACTTGTTTAAATAACATAAGTTAACAATCATATACAATAACTTGTTTTACTCATTTTTATACATCATGGACATGATAACAAGACAATATATAGTATGAATGATATGTAAATAGCATGAATATGATATTTAAGCAAGGAAGTATATTAGAGTTTGCTTACAACTTTGGCTTTCTACAAAGAAAGGAAAGTAACTAGTAAGGAAAGGACTTTGATTGACAAGCTTCTCTTCACTTTAGCAATCCTTCTACTCTTGTATTCTTGAAGGATTTGTGATCTTTGATAAACCGAGGTTATTTGAAGATTATAACTACGTCTTTTTGGAGACTTTAAAGTTATAACAACTTTTCTTAGAAAATTTCCAAGATCGAAGATCAAACACTAGTTTTCTTTCAAAAACTAGTTAACTTTCTTACAAAATATAAGAAAAGTGCCTTTGGGTTTTAGGACTTTGATAGATAAAGAGAGGAGGGTGCAAGGAATTTCATGTGTTTAGCTTGGTATTTATAGGGTAGGAAAAATAGTTAACCATATATTGGGTTAGAATTTAACCATGGTTAGTTAAGACACTTGTAATGATCTAAAGGATCAATGGTCAAGATCAAGCCACACCAAGGTGACTCCCCCCTATTGGCGGTTTCATGAAGCTAGGGAGGGTGAGGTGTGCTTTGGTTGATAATATCCAAGATTTTTGGTTAGTTTTGACTCCGGGAAATGCCAATCGTAAATGATTAAGTCTCAAAACGTAAAACCGGGTGTCGTAAAAATATGGAACTTGAAAGTATTGTTAAACATGTCAAAATACTCCATAATAAAATATAAAATGAGTGGTAGGTTCCATTGGGGTGGTAAAACCCTGCTAAAAACTGGAAACACGGGTCTAAAACGCGTAATACGTAAAACGTACGAATATTGCGTAAAATTGAGAAAAGTAAAATGTTACTTTTCTAATAGGATAAAAATGATTTAAAATGACTTATAATGTCTAGACTGGGCTCAGTCTAGTGTCGGTTGGTATTTATAACACCCCCATTTTAGGATCGCAGCGGAAAGGGACATGGGATGTTATATACTAGTCACATTGTACAAATATAGTAAACAACTTTAAAACAAAGTCGTTTTTAAAACTTCACATTCGATAATTTATCAGAGTTAACAAAGGTCCCAAAAGTTTTTGACATAATCTAAAGTTACATAAGTTTAAAATTTTGAAACATTATCGAATGAGAAATTTTATTAAACATGAGCCATCAAGTAGATATCCATTTCTTTGCGCCACCCATCCATGCTTAAGCCACTTACGGACCTGAGATAAAACATGCTAAAATTCAACACAAAGGTTGAGTGAATTCATAAAGTTTAATAAGTAATCAGTTGAATACAAGATAAATCAGTTTAAAATACGATGGGCTACGTTGTTATACGCCCTTAATTAAGTTGACATGTAACAAATACAAGTCGGGTAATAAAGATTATAGTATTGAGTTCATGTAACCGAACCTTGACGATTTTTAATAATGCCCCGGAAAGGTAAATTTTTGCCATTTTACCACAATTCTAACTATTATGTGTCCGTATCCCGAACAAGGCCCGCCAAGCCTAATATGCATATCCATAATACTAGCGTTTACTACTCGAGTAATTAACGGTTCATGAGAGGACTTAATTGGCAAAAAGCATTCAATATCTATGATCATATAATCGGGTCCAGCATACCAAAAACTACTTGTATTCAGTTTGTAAAAACTAGCATGTATCCCCCTCGCGAGGTTTATAAAACATTTAAGTAAGTAAAGGCGAGGCTATGAACTCACCGAGAGCAAAGGAAATAATATGGAATGAGCAAGTGATGAAAAGTAGCCTCAAAGCTCTACGATGAACCTAATTAATATACGTTGTCTTAGTTTATGAAAATAGATATCGCTGTACTTTTGATTATACAGATTATGATCTTACTTAAGCTTGGTACAATACTCCTAGATACATCACAAGGTTTTAGTTACATTACCTACAAATTATCCAAAAATATACTCTTGCATTTATATAAGTATGAAACTTACATTTACCCTAGGTTCAATTATGATGTAAAGGTTCAAATTAGTCCATGGGTCAAGTTTTTGGTCAAAAAGGTCACATTAGACCTAAGGGTTCAAAATATACTAGGTGGTTCAAAATTGTTTTAAAAGGTCCAATCCTTAAAGTGTATAACACTTATATACTTTTTATAACTAGTGCTGATGGAATTTTTATTAACTTGCCTATGTTTAGAAAATCGCCATTTGCAAACCGTAAGTCCTCAAGTCTCGTTCTTTATATCCCCGGAAAGGTCTACTTCTGTACTAACGAGATTTGTGGGTCCCACTTTGCCAAAAATTACATAACCTTAGTAAAACAGTCCATTTACCCAAACAATCAATCCATTCAGCTTTCAAATTTTCAATGGTCTCACGAAAAATGCGATATCTAGAGTTTTACTAACCCGATTTATTCCCCGTTTTCGGACACGTTTAAGTTAAGAGGTCCTCTAAAACTTTTATTCTTTGAGTAACAGAGGGTTCAATACAAAAAAAAAAAAATGACTTTTTCACGTTTCAAATCTGTTACTCAGATTGTGACTAGTTTCACCAAAATAATTTTAGTTTAATCATCGTAAGGAGTTATTCGACGAAATACCCGTCAAAATGACCACAAGACATAGGGCTACAACTACATATTTTTAGTTTATGTCCATTGTCTACTGATTTGATCAATTTAATACTTTTATACACGGATCAAAAATAAAACAGTTTCATGTTTAGCCTTTCTTTGGTTTTAAGGTTTTCTAACTTAAGTACCAAGCTTAACTAAGCATTATAAGTTATATAATGTTCAAATACATCAAGATAGTGAATAAATGGAAGTATGAAAATATGAAAAATATAACTTGAAGCTTACAAGTGAAATGATGAGGTTTAGGGTAACAAGGTTTCCTAATACTTCCTAGTTTTTATTTCAAAACTAGAACAAGAAATAATCTAGGTTTAATAAACTTGATAAAAGCTTGATTTTTCTCCCCTTGTTGTTGTGTTTGTGCCGCCACCCCCAAGAGAAAGAAAAGAAAAGTGGCTAGCTTGAATGAAATGAATTTTCTACTAATTTTTTATCTATATATTTCTTAGACAACAACAAGTACAAACAATAATGGAGTTAGGAGATTTTGTCAAAGTTGTAAGAAGAATGAAATGGGGGGGGGGGGGGGGGGGGGGGGCGTGGGTTTTGGTGAGAGGTGTAAGAGTTTGTAAGACTTTGGTGACTTTAGGAATTATTTAGGTAGTTTAGGGTAGATATTATTAGTTTTAGGGGATACCGGGTACCGAGTTTGCTAGAAATAAAATTTAACGGTACTAATTAAAGTGTAAAACTTGTGAAAATATTAAAACTAGTTTTCATGATGAATTTTTGAAATATAGATGAGTGATGAGATTATCGGAGGATTTATTTTGAGGTTAAAACGTGAAACACGAATTTAAACCGCGCGATAAAAATAA
Source organism: Artemisia argyi (assembly GCA_030686995.1). Lineage (NCBI taxonomy): Eukaryota > Viridiplantae > Streptophyta > Magnoliopsida > Asterales > Asteraceae > Artemisia > Artemisia argyi. The sequence goes on from CM060685.1 coordinate 148,411,977, forward strand.
AAAGAGTAAAAATGAAAAGTGGACGTAAAAATGAAATAAAATGGATTGTGACCTTAAAATAGGATTGTAATAAAATAATGGTGTATAGAAAACGTAGACTGAGCATAGTCTAGTCGCGATAGAATTTATTTAAACGTACGCGGATATCTTCCGACTAAGTAAATAAATTAAAATAGATTATTTAAATAATAAACCATTAAAATAATTGATATGAAATTTTTTTTAGAAATGTCACAGTATTAAATGTCTTTTAGACATAAAACCATAAGCCTAAAAATCAAAGAATGACTTATAAAATCAAGGAATGATTTTTGGTCAAAGGAGGAGGGAAAAATATGTTGACTTTTTCTAATAAGTTGAAAACTCAAATTGTCTTAGAAACGCGGTTCAGGTATAGGCTAAGGTTACGGCTGAGTAAAAACGCTTAAAACTGAAAATTCCAGTTTTTCACGGCCGAGGCTTATTTTGGTCATGTTTTTCTCAGTCAATGATTAATTCTCAAATAAATCATGAGTGTGTCAAACATTTTTCTGATGCGGGGTCACTTAACGCGGTCGAGTTTCGTTGTGCGTAGAATTTTTGAATGACGTTTTACCCTAAAACGTGTAATTCCTTATTAACTTTCACGAAAATGAGCTTATGAATGTCAAACTTTTAATTTGCCATGGAAATGATTTATCACTCGAGGCCAAGAAACAAAAATCAGATTTCGGGAAAATTTCGGGAAAAATGAATAGTAAAAGTGAATAGTGAAATTTTCCGGGAATAGTAATTAACCTGAAAATGCGAATTGTTACAGCGCGGGCTAGCCATGTACGCCAACCCTTTAACGAGTAACACAATGACACATGTCCCCTAGTGCACTTCATTTCATGCGCGCCAACCCTTCAGCTAGTAAAACAAACCCTCACAATTTTTATTTTATTATTTTTTTCTAAGATATTAATGTGTGTTTGATTTTGATGTGTTTGTTTTTTTGCTAGATCGTAGTGTGTGCTTTTATGTTAAATATTTGTGTGTGGTAGGTCTGAAATTGTGGACAAGATATGAAATAAGAAAACACGAAATGAACGTGTATTTTTTTTTTCTTTTTATGTGTCTTTACAATGTAATAAAGTTAATGGTTAGTGTGAATGGTGTGGGGCGTGCATACATTTGAGGTGCGCCGGAGGTTGATTTTTGTAAACACGAATTCTAGTCCATTATGGTAACGGGAGTATGACATTAGTTTACTTTTGTAGTATACTTTTGAAGCTGTATTCTTAATATGCTCGTTATTATAAAATTTCATAGTTGTTAATAACTTATATCAATAAAAAACAGTTGTTAATTGTAATGATTTGAAGGACATCGTATTCGAGGTGTAAATGGGGCAGCTACTCGTGTTCGGCTGGTAAAATCTTGTAACGAGTCGAGCCTTGTTTGGGGGTTCGGGCATGTAACACCCCCAAAATTTGGTACAGCGGAAGACTAATCAAGCTTTCGGGGTGCTACAGGGATTGGTATCCATCACAAGTCATAAAAGAACGAGATAAAGTAAACATAAGTAAAACAAAACCATACATGGTTTTTAAAGTTTACATTCATCCCAAATTATCCAAAGTAAGGCCCAAATAGAGTAAACATAGGTCCACAAATACATATCAGAGTTTGAGAAAATAGATCCTTAAACCGAGTTGCCAAAGCCAAGCCTTCCAAACCAAGCATCCAAAGTCATCACTTAATTACCTGAGAAAACGCGCTAAAAGTCAGCTTTCGCTAGTGAGATCATAGGTTTAAATTCTTAATTCAATCAAGTGGACATATACGCAAAACGCTTGCTAGCTAGACTAGGCCTCAAACCACTAAACCAAACCTATAGGTGCACACTATAGTCCAAAACCAAATCAAATCAATATGCATTCGCAAGAATGTGACATGCCCAACATTCGTAAGGATACGACATGTTCATGGATGCGTAAGGATACGACATGCGCTATAACCTACCTAGTTCTATAAGCATATCAAGTTTTAAATAAACAGCGATAATAGTCAACATAAAACAATTTGCACGTTTCTCACCCCAAGTATTGAAAACAAAGTTCAAAAGTAAAAGTGGGGCTATGACTCACCTCAAGTCCAGATATCGGCACAAAGAAACCGGTAGAATCAAGATGTATCACAACTCAAAAGACAGCAACTACGGACTCGGCACTTCCTAACAATATAAGTTCTTTTCAGAAACATTTCCTCAAAATCAAATATTCTCAATCCCGATCGTATTTCATTTTACTTTCCAAAAATCCATTTCTCGTATTAGTTTAGTGTTTGGTATCCATGCAGGTGGAAGGTCGACTCAACACAAACCAAGAAGGCAAAACGAAAGAAATAATAAAATGCTCTACGGGTCTAATATTGGCCAAATATATTATTTAAATAAATCATCGAAGTTTATCAAATCCGTCGACTTGGTAATCCTCCATAATTATTTACCTAATATATTATTCCAAGATCATACCCAAAACCTAAGTGTAGGACCTTAGATATATCAACTTTATCAATAATATAGAAGCAAAGATGAAGAGAAGATGGTGACTTGATATGAATGTATGGCGTTAATATTAGAAGAATAAGAGATGAAAAAAAGAGAACTTTATTAAGAAGAGGCACATACAAAACACACACAAGCACACACCTCAAATGAGACTTTTAGGTGTTTATATAGTTCTTAACATGATGCCTTAAGAGGCTTTCCATGGGCTTGGTCTTGGGCTTGGTTTCCTTTTATATATAAAGGGTTACATTACTTAACTCATGACATATTAGCTTACCAAGACCAAGGCCCATTGACTATTCTAATAACAAAAACTACGACACATTACAACGTTACAATAAATGAGAATGACCAATGCTAACAATCTCCCCCTAAGGGGTGGTCATTCGAATGATGCTCCACGTGATTGGGTCTTCTTTGTTCTTTGTTGTTGACCATTGTGTGTCGTAGTAGAATAGTCATTAGTCTTTGTTCCTTCATGCTTTGTGATCTTTGATGATTGACTTTTCATCGTTCTTTGTTCTTTTGTGATGTGGAGCGATCTGCCTTTCGTCACTTCTGTGTCTGTGGTGGTTGTCTGCCATTCCAACATGCTCATACATCTTTGGACTTTGATATTCATATGCATGTAGTTCCCTTTCTTTCACTTTGATCTTTAGTCTTTATACTTTGTAGATTCTTCTTTTTGGCGTAGAATCTTTCTTTGAACTTTGTGTTATATAGATCTTTGAGGGAGCTTTCTTTAACTTCCAGATGTATGTATGAGCACGTGGAATCTGTCGCCATGGAGATGAAGTGTCCCAAGGCAGTTCCCATGTCAGATACTCTCGAGAAAGCTTACAAGACCTACTAAGTAGCTCAATGACTGGGTGAGTCGCTGGGGATCACTCCACGACTGTAGACCATTTGAAACCACTGCGAACACTAAGCGTAACCCATAAAGAATTACCGAAGTGACCTGCTGTCAGGGCTGCTTGATGTTGACCCTGGCAGGAATTTCCATTCAATCATTGAGAAACACTTGTGTGAATTCTCTCATAAATGTTCTGGCAGATTGCTAAGATCTGCGTAGGACTCTTTAGTTTACATCTGGCATCCTTATTGCTGGACAACCAGTGTAGAAATATCATGTGTTCCTATGAGATCTTTTGATGAATCTCGGGGTTCCAGACTCGATAAGTGCACATTTGGTTTCCTATGCGGAGATTAGGGAGAGGTCTCCTGGTTCAATATCAACCATCTCTAAGAGACAGGTCGATAGATTACACCGGTTCCCCGTGAGAATGAAACAAGCTCTTTTAAGAGAACTTGAGTGGTTAAGAAGGTTTAGTGCAGTGCGTCACTGGGTCCATGACGTCTTTGTCTTCAATACCGGTGTCACCTAAGTAACAACCAGTAGCTTACGAATTGTACCCGGTGTCTGCCCTAAGGTTGAACATTTGGAGGGTTATTTCTTTTCACCCTTTTTCATAACTTTTCTTTTTAATTCTTCAACCCCTTCTTTCTCCTTTTTTCAATCATACCTAAGGACTTATAATTCTAATCTATTGGAATTGTCCTTGGGTAGATCCCTCCGGCTCTGGCGGATCATAGGACGGTTTTTCCTAACCTTAGTCACCTTATAACTCCATGACTATCCTATAATTGCCATGAAACCATTTATGAAAAATCTCTCAAAGTGTTTATGATAATAAAACACATTGTTGACACTTCGAGAGTTTTAAATTTCTTTTGAAGGACTCCCCCTTCACATGTGCTCATGAATTTTTAAGAAATGTGCACATGCGTGAGGAGTTTGCACTTTTTGAATTGATATACTTTCAGTGAACATGACCGATTCGAGACACGCTTACATCACTAGTTAGACTAGCTTGAAGTTATTACCCGTCCTGGTCAAGTCCAAAGAAAGTCTCTCGATACGGTACATTCTACTCAGACAAGTCCTATTCGAGACACTCTTACATCACTAGTTAGACTAGCTTGAAATTATTACCCGTCCAGGACAAGTCTTTTCGATTACTGACATTTAAAGCTTCGTCAATTCATTGGTACTTTCTGAGTCGAGCTCTTTAGAGATTCAGTCACAATCTTTAATCACTTTTAGATCACATTTTAATCATGTCGTCTCCCCCTCAAAAATAGCATTTCGTGATATTTTTGATATCAACTGATTAAGAAAAAGCATTTGGAGAGAAAGACAAATTTCATTTTGCATGAATACGGAACATTTTTGTTTTTGTACTCCCCCTTAATGATAGCTCAATTTAAAATCAATTAAGGGTTTGGAGGGAGTTATCTTGAGCACTAATTTTGAGAGATTTTGAAAAATCTTTTGAACAATCTTGAAAAAGTGTTCAAGAATTCCTTTTGAAAAACGAGTTTATGTTTGAAATCCTTTTCGTTTGTTTATACTCGAACTTTTTGAAAAAGATTTCATCATTGAACGTACGAGTCCTTGATTTGAAAAATAATCAGAAGTCATCATTGAAGTCCGGGTTTCGTACTGAAGTATACGAAAGCCATAGTGAAGAAACTTTTGAGAAACGACATGTTTTTAGAAAAACATATAAAGAACTCCCGTTCAAGCATCTGTACATGTCTGTATCATTGTTGAATGACATTTCTAGAAACGCACAGAATATTGATTTATACGAGAGACATGTCGTTAGAAGAATATTTTTGGATTTTTTGATTTTATATTGTTTTTGTATTTTTTGAAAATTTTATATTTTTTATTTTGTTTTTGTTTTTATAAAAGAAATGGAAAATCAAAAATAGAAGATTGAAAGAATGATTTTATAGAATTTACAGAATTTGAACCCTTTGATGAACTGGGTTCTGAGATAGTTGAAGCACCTGCAACCAAAGACGAAGAGGTTTCACAAATAACAGTGTTAGAAGTACATGAATCATCACTCAGCGGGTGTTGAATATCAACGGTTGTAATGCTTTCTACTTCCTTATCCTGAAGATTATCACTATTATTTGTCTTGGTGCAACTATAAAAAATCTTTCCTGTGGGAATCCATCTAAGACCAACTATTTTAAAAACTTTCCCGGTAGGAATCCACCTAAGGTAAGATCTAGATGTAGTTTACTTATCAGATGCAGCGGAAGTCTCAGTCTTGGAAAAACTACATTATTTAGATATCCACCTATTAGGTTTCTTAACCTCTTGCTTCTTATCAACGGGTTTGTTTCGGTTTGGTGTCTTAGTGGATTGTGTCATGACACTTGATTTACCATTCTTGAGAAATTGTTTGTTGTTCAATGAGACTTTGGAATTCTGCGTGTTGCATTCTATGTTCCTAGCATTCTTTTTTGTGCCACTACTCTTAGATGCAATCCAATCCCTAGTAGTTTGTAGATAGTTCCTAGGTAATGGTTTACTACTACTAGCAGTGCTTTAGAATCTTGTAGAATTCATCACACTAGGTTTTGCACCTAAGATTCCATTTTTTCGAAGTTGTGGCTTTTTCCTAGCTTCTTCTAGATGGTGATTTTGGACCATGTCATTAGAACCAACAGATTCCTTTACAGATTTTGTAGTCACATTAGGTGTACTATTCCTAGAAGAGCCAGGTGCACTCACATTTGTGTTTCTTTCAACAACCAATTTTCGTTTTTCAACACTCTTTTCCATTTCCTTTTTCTTGAGCAAGGGTTGTGGAGTGACTGGTTTTGACAAATCCTTGTTCTCATCGACTTTAGGAGCAAACCGTGAAATTGACATTTTTAATTTTTCAACCGTTTTTGAAACATTTGGTTTCTCTGAAGTCGATGGTTTTGCAAACTTAGTATCCACACCCTTCCCTTTTATACTTACAAGCTGAACTCTCAAAAGATCATTTTGCTCTTTCATGTCCTTGTAGGCATGCTCATACGATAAATTTTCATACTTGCATTCCTCTGATTTTCGATCAAGTTGTTTGAAAAATGACATGTTTTCTTTTTCAAGTTTTACAAGAGCATTTTCATATTTGGAAACAATTTCAGAGGTCTCAGCTCTCAGTCTTTCATCGTCTTGCACAGAATATGTTTGTAAAATGATGGACATAATATCAGTAGTCATGACAGCTTCGAAGAGAGAATCATTAAGGTTTTCCAAAACATTCATGTTTTCACGAGTATCATTAACTTCGTTTACCAGGGATTTGTGGTCCTTGACAAAGTCGGCCGTTTCTTTTAAGAAAGCTTGTTCAAAATGGATTACCCTCGCACTGATGTTATTCAGTGGGATAGTAATTTTGTTTTCAAAAACTTTTTTCTGCTCAATATGAAAACTGGAATGCCAGTTGCAAATATTGATTGTTGTTTTAGAAGCAACAATATTTTGAAGTTCTTGAATTCTCTTTTTAACGTCATCCAGAATTTCTCTAGCCTCACTTGTATTAAAAGTGTTGTTAGAGGACATTTGTTCCATTTTTGAAAGAGATTTGGAAACAACTTTCTTTTTAAAAAGGAATTTCGCGAATGGTCGTTTTATGGAAAACACAGATGGTTCTGTTTGTGGAACAAAAGTAATTCCCGAAAGTTTGTTCAATTTGTTGTAATCAATGGGTTTCAAATTCTTTTGTTTCATTTTTGTAATGCTCTCTTCGACAAGTTCCATCGTTTCCATAGAATCCCGAACGACGGGAGGATCATGTTTGGTGTAAATCACATTACCATTATACAAAACATTCTGTTCTTGCTGAGCTTTCTTGAGATTACAAGGGGTGTTGTTACCAAGAGCCATTTTATGTTTCGTATGGTAAATCGGATTAGTTTGATTTGAAATCATTTTCATTGTTTGACTTGACTGACCCGACTTAACCACTAATTCTTCTAAATGTGCAATCATGTGTTCTGACTCTACGATTTCTTCCAAAAGTTTGTCTTCTTTCTTTGCAAAGTCCTTTTTCAACTCATCCCTTTCTTTTTCAAGATTGGTATAAGCTGTTTTTTGTTTAGAAAGTTGGTTTTGTAAATCAGAAATTTCCGCGTTTAAAGATTTTATCTTTTTGAAAGAATTAACATCAAGTGTATCAAACTTGAGTTGCAATTGTTTTTCCCTTGAAACGGAATTTTGATAACCAGTTTCTAATTCAGACAATCTTTTGTTATGAAATTCAAAAGCTTTAACGTTTTCTTTGTAACTCTCAAGCTCAGCGGTCAATTTAACATTTGCGGCCTTAACATCGCGATTGACCTTTTTCACTTTCTCAATTTCAATACTGCAATTATTCAATAATGATTCAAACAAAGCACGTGTTTCCTCATCATTAGCACCATTTTGTGCAACTTGAACTCCATTAGGATCCATATCTGGAGTTTCATAGTTAACATTGCTATTAACTTGTTCCCCCACATATGTATCATAATTAGGTCCAGGTGTCACATAATGTGGCTTCTCATGAGCAAACGGGTTAGCATTGTTATCATAATTTGGTACCTCATGGAATGGATCGGAATCATAAGTAGGAGAAAGATCAGAATCACTGCTTGATGTTGTTGCCTGCTGAGAAGTCATGAAACAATCAATCCCATTGTGATTAAGCACATTCTGATTCACATTCTGATCCATTTGATTTCCAACATACTGCCCTGCATATTGCATTTGATTCCCCATCTGTATACTCGAAGCATATCCTTGCTGATTTCCAATAACTTCAGGCATTTGTCCTTTTTGCCCCATATGTATACTTGGTTGACCAAACTGGGTAGTGTATGACGAAATCCATTGATTGTTGTTGGGTTGTTGGATGTTTCCTGCCTTCAAGAATGAGGCAACAACATTGAACAAAGCACTGGTGGAACTGTCATGGTGAGTTGCCATTGATGAATGATAAAGTTGATCTCGGATCGTTCCAACGAAGTAGGAGTTGTGTTTAGTGTAAGTTGATGCAAGTTTTTATGGTGAAGAATTTGATCTAAAACCTTAAAACCTCAACGTGTCCTTCTTCTCGGTCTCACGGTCGTTTTGACAGCAAATTCGTCGAAAACGGAGTTACGGTTCAAAAGTTATGGCCTTTTGAAGTTTGAACGTCAAAAGTCAAATTCTTATGCGTAAAAGTCAACTCTGATGATCTGTTCTTATGCTTAAACCTTGATCTTATGCGTAGACACTGATCTTATGGTTAACTTGAATCTTACGCGTAACTGATAACTTATGCGTAAACAAAAAGTTAGGCGTAAAGAGAAGTTATGCGTAAACTTTTACTTTATGCGTAAGTTTTGGCTTAGGCGTAAGCAATTGTTTATGCGTAAGGTTAAAGAACCAAACAAATCTCTCAAACTTGTCCAAGCTTGAAAGATATCCCGTGTCGAAGTATTCCACTAACTTGTCCAAGCTAGGAAAGTACTGAGTAACCTTCTGCGTAGATCTTATGCGTAGAAACCAACCTTTTGCGTAAAATCCAATGTTATGTGTAGAACTTTGGCAAAGACTTCAATCTTAGGCGTAAGAATCTTATGAGTAGGATCTTAGGCAAAGGATTTAATCTTAGGCAAAGGATTTAATCTTATGAGTAGGATCTTATGCGTAGGATCTTATGCAAAGGATTTTGAATCTTAGGCAAAGGATTTAATCTTATGCGTAGAATCTTATGCGTAGGATCTTATGCAAAGGATTTAATCTTAGGCAAAGGATTTAATCTTATGCGTAGAATCTTATGCGTAGGATCTTATGCAAAGGATTTAATCTTAGGCAAAGGATTTAATCTTATGCGTAGGATCTTATGCGTAGGATCTTATGCAAAGGATTTAATCTTAGGCAAAGGATTTGAACTTATGAGTAGGATTTGAACTTATGAGTAGGATTTGAACTTAGGCAAAGGATTTGAACTTATGAGTAGGATTTGAACTTAGGCAAAGGAAAAGGGTTTTTTGCTAAACTTTAAGCAAAGGATTTCCAACCAGCTAAAAAAACGATTTTTTTTCAACCAAAACTCATTTTCCACTTGTTTCTTTTGATCAAATCTTTCCCAAAACACTTAGAATCACTAAAACTTCAATAAAGACAACAACTTTAACACCAAAACTTGTAAAGATCAAAACTTTTTGATGAAAAAGTGCTCGTATATAAGAAAAATACGCAACTTTTTTAACAAAAACTTGATAAAAACACTCCTAAATCATTGTTTGGCGATTGATACCACTTGTAGGACCTTAGATATATCAACTTTATCAATAATATAGAAGCAAAGATGAAGAGAAGATGGTGACTTGATATGAATGTATGGCGTTAATATTAGAAGAATAAGAGATGAAAAAGAGAGAACTTTATTAAGAAGAGGCACATACAAAACACACACAAGCACACACCTCAAATGAGCCTTTGAGGTGTTTATATAGTTCTTAACATGATGCCTTAAGAGGCTTTCCATGGGCTTGGTCTTGGGCTTGGTTTCCTTTTATATATAAAGGCTTACATTACTTAACTCATGACATATTAGCTTACCAAGACCAAGGCCCATTGACTATTCTAATAACAAAAACTACGACACATTACAACGTTACACTAAGTCACATAGCACGTAGAATACTATATGGTAAGTATTTAAGTTAATAAGTTTCCTAAATATATCGTTAAACAATAAACTTACCAAATTCGTCAATTTGGTAAACCTCACGAGATATTTAGTAACTCATTATCTCGCACTCCTACCACAACCTATGGGCATCGTAGGATACAATACCCATTAATATACCCTTTTTATATAACCAAGTAGGTCCTATTTAATCCGTCGATCAAATAAGTTACGTAGTTATATGAAACGAATATATTAACGTCACACATCCGTGACACGCACAAAAGTCATTAAATAAGTAATATGGCCCACTTGGACTCAAGTGCCCTCGATCTCGTATAACTCATAAGTTTTCCGTTTTATTTTCCAAAACGGCATTTCGTTTCGTAGTGCATTCAACGTTATAATTATATCGTCATTTATAATAGTTTGTTTATAATAACGTTCCCGACATTTATTATACTATTCTCATAGTATAATATATATCATTACATTATTAATTTATTACTCGTGATCACTTTATTTTTAATATACGCACTTGTATAAATATATATACGTTTTCACATTTATATATTTATATAAATGTTTATATTATTAATATAAGTATTACGAGTTTTTATTATTAAGTTTAATTATAATTAATATCGAGTTATAAAAGATGAGTCACATGTCCGAGTCATCACTCTCGGCTCATTGTCCAAATCCAAGTGCTAGGACGTTTTGCCGAAATCATTCGTTGACTAGAAAGTCAATGTGACTCCGACTCGCACAAACATAAGTCCAAAGTAATACCGTCCAAACCACAACTTCGTCATATGTCCCATTCACATACTACGACAATAGACTACGGCACCTTTCTAACCTATCACCGTCAATCTAATAATCGTCACACAATCGGTTCCCGATATCACACCTCGTCAACACAACTTCAAATACAAGTCCATTGCCGAGACCACAAGGTCTCGGCCTAAAAGTAACCAACAACAACAACAAGAATAATAACACAACTATAAATGAAACATCACCATGTCAAGCAAAATGGGTCAAAAAATCAAACAAGCTTCGACCCGGAAGACCCGTTTGGGTCTCGGTCTACTATTCGAGCTAAGGAACACCACAACGAGACCAAGAGGGTCTCGGTTGGCTCTAACCCATAAACAAAATTAAACCAAACGGACCAAAGGGCCACGTTTAAACTCAAGCGAGCCAAACATCAAAACCAAACGGACCAAGGGTCACATTTAAGCTCCCAAACGAGCCAAACATCAAAACCAAGCAGACCAAGGGTCACGCTAGGCTCCCAAACGAGCCAAAACATCACCACACCGAGACCATAGGGTCTCGGTTTGTAACACCCCCAATTCATGATGCAGCGGAATTCAAACTGGGTGTTACTCGACGGCACAACAGTCATAATAATAGAAAACGATCTCTAAACGAATTGTAATAAAAGAGTTGTCATTCATATTATTCAAATGTATCAAAGTTTACATAGTAAGGTCCCAAAATGATCCATTGTTTCAAAACACATCAATATAAAGTCTATGATGTTTTTATCGAATGACATAATAGTTTATAGCCTTCTTCCTTCGGTACGTGCCCTTCCCGCTCCATTCTTGATTATCATGGACCTGAAATACATGCTTAAGAGGTCAACACAAAGGTTGAGTGATATTCATAGAGTTTGTTTAACGGTTGAACACAATATGTTGGTAGTAATGAGTTAATTAGACTCATACTCATGTTAGAAAACAAAACAGTTATTATTATGTACTAAGCTCATGCAACCAAGACGTTAACGGGTACCAATATCAATCGGCGGTTATGTTGCCCCGGTAAGTACTTTGCCGTCATACTTAAATGTTCAAATATAGTGCATTTGTTGAACTAATTTGCTCAAACAAATGGAATTCGTCAATCCCAATAGGCCTATTCACAATACTCGCGCTCACTAATACTAGTGATTAAATGGTTCATGATGGGGCCTAGGATTGGCAAGGTAGGTACTTAGTAATAATAAAACAATCAGGCAGCATACAGTTTCAAAGCATTGTGTTCGGTTTAAAAGTAGCATGTATTCCCCCCAAGGGTTTATAAAACATTGAAGTAATGTAAAGTGGGGCTATGAACTCACCTTAAGTACGATAGCAAGTAATGAAGGTGATGGTCGGATCGTGTAGGTTTCTACGAGCAACCTATAATAGAATGTTGCGACTTAGGATTTGTGTAGAGAATATAACGGAGTGCCTATATATATATCTTGCATTATAGTCCATGATGTGGTATGATGTATATTTGTAAGTCTTTGAAAGAAAGATTTATGAACATGTATGTTTTGGTACATCGTTTACTACCGTTCGGGCTAACGAATTTCAGAAGTCATGTTAGTAAGCGTTCGAGGAGCCAGGACACTTTAACTCGTAAATCCACAACTCATCTCGACGGCTTACATAATGAACTCCTCACATGAAGCTCCCTACTATTGTAGTAGTTGATAAAGTATATAGATATAAGTTTTGATCCGAAAACGTTACATGTCTGATATTTGGATAAACTTAGGAAAGTTTATGGTACATGAAGATTGTTATTAGGGTTTGATTCATAAGTTTTGTATGACCATTTGTCTTGGTAAAATCTCATGGTTTCCTTTTAGGTGAAGTAGATACAAATTACTTGTTCATGTTATCGCCAATTTCATTGTTTCATGTTTACGCCTTTGTAAGTTGGTTTGGTCATTTCGTCATGGCCTAGCCATGACCTTTGGTCCTTGTTCCAAGGTCATGTTACACAACCTTGGCTCTAGCCATGGTGGGGGTCTTGGTTATAGGTCATAATACCTTTTATTCCTTTGAAAGTATGACAATAACTTAGTGACTTAAAATATGTAAATAGCTGTTAAGAAACTGAGAAATATCTCACTCAGAAGGCGTTTTCAAGGCTTGAGCCTCTTTGTTCCTGAATGAAAACGTGATTCCGGACAACTTTCGTGTTTTAACTTTTTCATGAATCGGACCAGAAAGGCCTCTTTTTGCGTGTTTTAGGTTCTGTCACAGAAACTTTTAGGCAGTTTTGCCGGAAATCTTTGGTAACTTCAAATCGCCATAACTTTTGACTCGTTTACTCTTTTTAGGTGGTTCAAATTGCTATGGTTTTCTTGTTAAGTCCTCTACTGTAATATGTAATAATCCAATATAAAATTTTTACCATTTTGATCAGGTTATACCAAGATATTCACTAGTTTGCTTGTTTTAGTAACTTGTTTCAATAATTCATTACAACAACATCTTTTACTCATCATGATACATCATGGACATAATTACAACACATAATATAGCAAAGATAACATGTAAATGAGATGGATATGATAAATAAACAAGAAGCATGGTAGGTTTAGGCTTACAACTTTAGGCTTTCTAATTAAAGAAAGGAGTAACTAGTAAGGAAATGGACTTTGATAGACAAGCTTCAACCCTTTTTCACTTCAAGCAACCTTTCTACCCTTGGTATTCTTGAAAGATATGTAATGAAAGTTGAGGTGTATTGAGTGGATTTAAACTCAAGAGAAAACACCAAGTATGTTAGGGTTTGGAAGATTTTTGGTGAAAATAAGCTAACTAGGGTTTCTATACTTGAACTTCACTTGAACCTTGCAACAAATTAGAAGACTTAGAGCTAATGTGAGAGTGGTTATGGTGTATGTGATGGCCGGCCAAGGAAGAGAGGGAGAGGGGTATTTATACCCTTATGAGGAGGTTACATACTTGAGATATTTTATCAAAAACTACACATGTATGCATCCTAGATCACAAGGCATGAGATCAAGCCACCCAAGGGCATGACTCCCCCCCCTTTGGCGGTTCAAAGAGGATAAGGGGGGTGAGGTGTGTGTTGGATGAAAATATCTAGATATCATGTGCATTTTTGACTCCGGGAAATGCCAACCGTAAATGATTAGGCCTCGAAACGTAAAACCGGGTGTCGTAAAATTATGAAACTTTAAAGTATTGTTAGAAATGTTCATAAGTCCCATAATAAAATATAAAATGGGTGATAAGTTCCATTTGGGTGGTAAAACCTGCTAAAAGCTGGAAACACGGGTCTAAAACGCGTAATACGTAAAATGTACGAATATTGCGTAAAACTGAGAAAAGTAATATGTTACTTTTCTAATATGCTAAAAATGATTTAAAATGATTTATAATGTCTAGACTGGGCTCAGTCTGGTGTCGGTTGGTCTTAAATGTCTTTTAGACATCAAACCGGAAGCCTAAAAATCAAGGAATGATTTATAAAATCAAGGAATGATTTTTAGTCAATGGAGGAGGGAAAAATATGTTGACTTATATAAATAAGTTGAAAGCTCAAATCATCTTAGAAATGCGGTGCAGGTAAAGGCTAGGGTTACGGCTGAGTAAAAACGCGTAAAACTGAAAATTCCAGTTTTTCACGGCCGAAGTTTATTTGGGCCATGATTTTTCTCAGTTATGATTTATTCTCAAATAAATCATGAATGTGTTAAACATTTTTCTGATGTGGGGTCACCTGACGGGATTAAATTTCGTTGTGCGTGGAATTTCTGATTGACGTTTTACCCTAAAACGGGTAATTCTGTGTAATTCCTTAATAATTTTCACGAAACTGATCTGACAAAGGTCAAACATTTAATTTGCCATGGAAATGATTTATCACTCGAGAATATGAAATAAAAATCAACTTTCGGGAAAATTTCAGAAAGAAATGAATAGTAACATGAATAGTAAAATTTTCCGAAAATAGAAATTAACCTGAAATTGCGAATTGTTACACGGTTGAGCTCTAACGAGCCATACCCACAACCAAATGCATCCCAATGGCTAAATCCGAGCACCAAACAAGAACAAGTCAACACCCATGGATACCAATCTTAATTTTATATCAAAACCCATTTTTATCATTCATTTTTATACCAAAATCAAGATTAAATCTGGGTTTGACTCGAAATAGTCAAATCCGACGCGTAACCCGCGATTTCTCACCTTCCAATCAAGTGAAAACAAAGAAAATTTATAGTGGTGGTGGTGTTTGATGTTGTAGGCGGCGGTATCAAAGAAAACAGAGGGGGAAAGGTGTTTGTTTGGGCGCGTGTTCCACACTACGAGAACAAGGAGATGATGGTGATTAATTTGGTGGTTGTGGTGTTGTGTGGGGGTCGGCGGTGGTGGTGTTGCGTGGGTGGCAGCTGGCGGCAACCAAAGAGAGAAGAAGGGGAGTGTTTGTTTGATATTATGAGGGTTAGGGTTAGGGGGATGGTTATTATACCCGATTTTTCCACTTTGGTCCCTAAGGTTTCATATTTCCAAAATGAGCCACAATAACTTTTATGTTTAGGTCATTATTGTTGGGAATTAAATAATCAGAAGAATCAGCATAAAGGCTCAAGGAAATACATCAAGTATGTGCCTGATAATAAAGCTCAAAGTACGTTCCTGCTGATAAACACAAGAGTGTTTCTGCTGAAAGAATTTTTCTACTTAAGGTGTTTCTGCTGATGGATTCTGCTGCTGCTATGACTCATTCAACAGCTGTGTAGATAAGTACAACTTATTCTACTGACATGTGTACAAGAAAATATCTTTGTTATAGTCATCAAATTGAACACTCCAAGTAAGTTGTATTCCTAGATACATGATGTATCTTAATGACTGACATGATAAGTCTTCAACTAGCTAATATGAAGATAAGTCATAAGCTAGTGATTAGATGAGTCATATAGATTGTAAAAAAGATCTTTTCCTTGGACTATAAAAGGAAGATCTTAGATATGACTTGTGCAAAATATATATATATATATATATATATATGTGTGTGTGTGTGTGTGTGTGTGTGTGTGTGTGTGTGTGTAGACAGATGCAAAACACAATAGAGAAAAAGAATAGAACAAAACACAAGATACAAGGTCTTTGTAACCCCAGTGATAGTGAAAGATCACTCGTATTATCTTGAATATTATTGAATCGTTTGGTGAAATACTTTCATTGTTCTTTGTTAAATAAACTCAAGCATCACAGTTCCATTTCCAATAATCATTCTAAGTGTGGTTAAGTAGATTCCGCATACTTAATCATATTCACTCAAAGTATCATATTTACACATTACAAAGGTCCAACACTTCATAGTGTGTGATCAAATCAAGTGATCCTCTCAGTTGGTATCAGAGCTTCCAGGTTGATATCTTTGATTTAGAAGAAGAAGAAAAAGAAATGGACATGGAGTCTGTTCAAACAAATGTTGCTGCAAAGTTTCCAGTTCTCAAACAGAATGTGTTTGAATTATGGAGGTTAAGAATAGAATAGTTTTTCCAGGTGTAGGATTACTCTCTCTAGGAAATCATTGAAGAAGGAAACTCTTTCAAACCCACAACCACTCTCTCTAGGAAATCATTCAAGATATTTAATGTAGTCAATTAATTAATTGATCAATAAATACAATAACGCAGTTATTAAAACACCATTTATTTAAAATGATTTATAATGTCTAGACTGGGCTCAGTCTGGTGTCGGTTGGTCTTAAATGTCTTTTAGACATCAAACCGGAAGCCTAAAAATCAAGGAATGATTTATAAAATCAAGGAATGATTTTTAGTCAATGGAGGAGGGAAAAATATGTTGACTTATATAAATAAGTTGAAAGCTCAAATCATCTTAGAAATGCGGTGCAGGTAAAGGCTAGGGTTACGGCTGAGTAAAAACGCGTAAAACTGAAAATTCCAGTTTTTCACGGCCGAAGTTTATTTGGGCCATGATTTTTCTCAGTTATGATTTATTCTCAAATAAATCATGAATGTGTTAAACATTTTTCTGATGTGGGGTCACCTGACGGGATTAAATTTCGTTGTGCGTGGAATTTCTGATTGACGTTTTACCCTAAAACGGGTAATTCTGTGTAATTCCTTAATAATTTTCACGAAACTGATCTGACAAAGGTCAAACATTTAATTTGCCATGGAAATGATTTATCACTCGAGAATATGAAATAAAAATCAACTTTCGGGAAAATTTCAGAAAGAAATGAATAGTAACATGAATAGTAAAATTTTCCGAAAATAGAAATTAACCTGAAATTGCGAATTGTTACAGTCTCCACCCCATATGAGAGCTCCGTCCCGGAGATCAATTTACGTTGGAGGTAGAAGCTTCGTTGGTAAAAAGGTGTGGGTATTTCTTTCGTATCTGGTCCTCTCGTTCCCATGTGTATTCAGGACCACGTCGTGAGTTCCAACGAACTTTGATAATTGGTATACGGCTTTGTTTGAGTTGTTTGACCTCTCGGTCCATGATTTCTACGGGTTCCTCAACAAATTGAAGATCGTCATTGAGTTGAATTTCATCGAGTGGAATCACAAGTGATTCATCCGATAAGCATTTCTTTAGGTTAGATACATGGAAAGTGGGGTGTACATTACTGAGTTCTGACGGAAGCTCAAGTCTGTACGCCACAGGGCCAACCCTGGCTAAGATTTTGAATGGTCCGATGTATCTTGGGTTTAGTTTTCCTCGTTTACCGAATCGTATCAAGCCCTTCCAAGGCGATACCTTTAGCATAACCCTATCTCCGACTTGGAATTCTAGGGGTCTGCGTCGTGTGTCGGCATAACTTTTCTGTCGATCTCTTGCGGTTTGTAATCGACTTCTGATTTGTACAATTTTATCTGTTGTTTCACGAATGAGTTCTGGTCCAGTGAGTTGAACTTCTCCCACTTCAGCCCAACAAGCAGGTGAACGACACTTTCGACCGTAAAGTGCTTCAAATGGAGCTGCTTTAATACTTGTATGATAGCTGTTGTTGTAGGAAAATTCGACTAATGGTAAATGAGTATCCCATCCTTTTCCAAAATCTATTATACATGCTCGAAGCATGTCTTCAAGAGTTTGGATGGTTCGTTCACTCTGACCATCGGTCTGAGGGTGATATGCTGTACTCATGTCTAGATTTGTTCCAAAGGCGTCTTGGAGTGACTGCCAGAAATTGGAAGTAAATCTACCATCTCGGTCGGATATGATGGATATCGGAGCACCATGTCTTGAGACTATTTCTTTGACGTACAGTCGGGTTAGTTGTTCCATTTTGTAAGTCTCTTTGATTGGTATAAAGTGTGCTGATTTTGTGAGACGATCAACTATGACCCAGATGGAGTCATAACCGCTTGATGTCCTTGGGAGTTTGGTAATGAAATCCATAGTAATTCTTTCCCATTTCCAAGTAGGAATTTCTGGTTGTTGCAATGGACCGGATGGTTTTTGGTGTTCGGCTTTTACTTTGGAGCAGGTAAGACACTTGCTAACATATGTTGCAATGTCGGCTTTCATGTTCGGCCACCAATAAAGTAACTTAAGATCATGATACATTTTATCAGATCCTGGATGTATGGAGTATTTAGATTTGTGTGATTCATGCATGATCAAGTCTCGTAAGCCACCATAAAGTGGTAACCAACTTCGACCTTGGAAGCATAGAGTTCCATCTGAACGGGTTTCGAATTTCTTTTGCATCATGCCATCCAACCTTTCCTTTTGGATGTCTTCTTGTTTCACCGCCTCAGCTTGAGCGTGAAGGATTTGAGTAGGAAAGTTTGAATTTATGGTTAAAACTAAGGCTCGGACTCGTAGTGGTTTAACTCGTTCCTTTCGGCTTAGGGCGTCGGCTACTACGTTTGCTTTCCCTGGGTGATAACGAATGTCGCAGTCATAATCACTTAGTAATTCCAACCAACGACGTTGTCGCATGTTTAGTTCTTTTTGGTTCAAAATGTGTTGTAGGCTTTTATGATCGGTGTACACAGTACATCTAGTACCGTATAGATAGTGCCTCCAGATTTTTAGTGCAAAGACCACAGCTCCTAACTCTAAGTCATGAGTGGTGTAATTTTCCTCATGGACCTTGAGTTGTCTTGATGCATAAGCCATGACCTTATCGCGTTGCATCAACACGGCACCTAAACCTTGGTACGATGCATCACAATAGACTACAAAATCTTCGATCCCATCTGGCAATGCTAGGATAGGAGCACTACAAAGTTTTTGTTTAAGGGTTTGGAAAGCATTTTCTTCGTCTTCATCCCACACGTATTTCTTGTTTTTCTGAGTTAGCTTGGTCAAAGATTTTGCTATTGAAGAAAATCCTTCAATAAACCTTCGGTAATACCCGGCTAAACCCAGAAATTGACGAATTTCTGTAGGTGTGGTAGGTGTTGGCCAGTTTTTGATTGCCTCAATTTTAGCAGGATCGACATGTAAACCGGTTTTGTCAATCACATGCCCAAGGAATTGTACGGATTGAATCCAAAATTCGCATTTGGAAAACTTTGCATACAATTTCTCTTCCTTGAGTAGTCCTAAAATTGTTCTCAGGTGTTCTTTGTGTTCCTCTTCGTTTTTGGAATATATGAGAATGTCGTCTATGAATACGATCACGAATTTGTCCAAATATGGTTTACACACTCGATTCATGAGATCCATGAATACTGCTGGTGCATTAGTTAACCCAAAGGGCATCACTTGGAATTCATGGTGACCATATCGTGTCCTAAAGGCTGTTTTTGGAATGTCTTCATCACGAACTCTGACTTGGTGGTAACCTGAACGTAGGTCAATTTTTGAGTAGTAGGTTGAACCTTGTAATTGATCGAATAAGTCATCAATTCTTGGTAGTGGGTATCGGTTCTTTATGGTTAATTTGTTTAGCTCACGATAGTCAATACACATTCGTAATGACCCGTCTTTCTTTTTCACGAACAAAACTGGAGCTCCCCAAGGTGAGGAACTGGGTCGAATAAATCCCTTGTCCGCAAGTTCTTGTAATTGATTTGATAGCTCTTGCATCTCTGAAGGTGCTAGCCGGTATGGTGCGCGGGCAACTGGCGCCGCTCCTGGTATTAAATCAATTCTGAACTCTATTTGTCGATGTGGTGGTAGTCCGGGTAAGTCTTCTGGAAAGACTTCAGGAAACTCACGGGCAATAGGAACATCTTCGAGACGTTTTTCATCGGTTTTCTTTTCTGTTACGTGGGCTAAGAAAGCATAACATCCTTTCTCAATGTACTTCATGGTTTTGATACATGAGATGATGTTTATTCGGGTTCCACTTTGATCACCACGAATGATCAAAGTTTCATTGTCACATGGAATGTGCACAACTCTTTCACCACAAATAATGTTAGCTTGATGTTTAGACAACCAATCCATGCCAATAACAACATCGAAACTTCCGAGTTCGATTGGCATAAGATTGATGTTAAAGGGGTGATCTAAGAGATTAAGGGTACAGTTTGGGATTACGGTATTGGTATTTACTAAGTCACCGGTAGCTAGCTCAACATTATAACTAGTGGTTAAAGTAATTGATGGAATATCAAGTAAAGGCGCAATTCTAGTAGATATAAAGCTCATATCAGCACCAGAATCGAATAATACTTTAACAGGAATATTATTGAGTAAGAACGTACCGGTAACCACGTTCGGGTCCTGGTGTGGTTCTTCCTTTCCTATGACATAGGCTCTAGCACGAGCACCTCCTCCTTGGGGCCCTTGGTTTTGAGGACAGTTGTTTTTGTAGTGTCCCCTTTCACCACACCCGAAGCATGTAACTATGGGCTGTGTGTTAGCCCCAGTAGCTATACCCTTGCCCCTACAATCCTTGGCAAGATGTCCGGGCTTTTGGCACTTGTGGCATTTGGCCGGGCAAGGACCTTCGTGATGGTAGTTACACTTGGTACATTGTGGTTGATTACCCACGTACCTACCACCAGCTGGTGCAGCAACATAAGCCGTTGCGGCTTCCTGCCTCTTGTTCTGTTGATTGTGATGGTTGTTGTTTCGGGTTTGGTTGTTGTTGTTGTTGTTGTTATTATTCCCACGGTTACCATCATATGGTCGTTTGTTGTTGTTGTTCTTGTTGTTGTTGTTGTTGTTACGGTAGTGGGAATTGTTGGGATTGTTGGCATTGCTGTTGTTGGAGTTGTTGGTGTTGTTGTTGGTGTTGAGGTTGTTTTGCTTGCGGGTTTCCGACATACGTACCACTTGATCCATGAGACTACGGGACATCCGCATAGCCTCATCAAGTTCTTTGGGATTTGCCGAAGTCACATTCCCCTGTATGCTTGAGGGAAGTCCCCAAATATACCTTTCCAGCATCTTTTCCTTTGGGGAAACCATTGATGGACAAAGTATCCTCAGTTCCTGGAATCTACGGTTGTAGGTCATGATATCATTTCCCTTAACCGTATGATCCCAGAACTCAACTTCCAACTTTTGTATCTCACTGCGTGGACAGTATTCCTTGATCATCATTTGTTTCAAATTTGCCCAAGTAATTTTGTAGGCATTCTCAATGCCCATGGGTTGAGCAATTGAGTTCCACCAGGACAAGGCCTCATTCAACAGAGTACTTGTGGCATACTGAACTTTATCCCCCTCGATACATTTACTAACAATGAACACCGATTCTGCCTTTTCGAACCAACGGGTCAAACCTACAGCCCCTTCAGTACCCTTGAATTTGAGGGGTTCACATTTCAGGTAGGAAATGAACGAGCAACCCTTTGGTACTGTAGTAACATTGGTCACCGGAGGGGTAGGTCCTCCAAGGTTCAGACTGGCAACTCTTGCAGCCTCTGCAGCTATTGCAGCTTCCGCAGCAGTGGCGGCGTCTGCGGCTGCTGCAGCATCAGCAGCGGCTGCAGCATCAGCAGCTGCTGCAGCACCAGCAGCTGTGGTGGCATCGGCAGCTGCTGCAGCTACGGCTGCTCGTTCAGCGATAAGTGCTGCATTGACACTATCCTTCACCAGTTTGCGGATGGCGGCTTGTGTCATTGTTGGTGGTGGGGTCTTTTTCTTTGGCGCCATGATTCTATTGTTCAAAAGATACGTTGTAATTAGAGAGTTGTGAAATGAGCACAATTTGATAAGGATGATAGGACAATAATGTTGAAACTTAAAAGCAACACATGGTAGTATATAAAACAAAGTTATATTTATATAACGTTGATTACAAAATCGAACTTATTACAAGTTCATTCAAAACTTACTAACTGATACTTTCAGTTAGTAATTACAACGTTGTACAAAAGCTAACTAGTACTATAACACTAGTCTAACGTTGGTTGGGAGGTTGTTGCGGTCCGGTCGGATTATTATTTCCGCGTGTTGCTAACACATCTACGCTTTCGTTTGGACGGTATTCTTTGACCTCCTTTCGGTATAACCTTTGTTGTATGGAACTCATTTGAGTTTGCATCCCACACAAATCATTCCTAAGTTGATACCTGTCAAAGTTTGCCACATCTAACCGGATTTCGGCGGTATTTAGGCGGTTAAGTAGTTGGTGAATTTGAACCGCATCCTGTTCTTGGGCCCTCTCAACCAAAGTGAGTCTATCCTTGACATTATCCAAGCCCGTCAAAGGATTTAAGACTTCTTCCCCAACATGAGTCGAGTCACGCTTCACGTAGCTCATGTCAAGCTTAAACCAATATAGGTCGTCTCGAGCATTCATGGCATCCATTCTAGCAGAATTTACCTTGGACATACATTCGTGCATTTGACTTGCCATACATTTAACCTTGAGTTGGGTTAGGTTGAGAGCTTGTTTCAAAGAGTAGATTTCATATTGAGCTGAGTTCGCGAACATATGTGGAGATGTAGATGTTCCGCCGGTTTGGTAAGTAGATTTCGGAATTTGAGCTGGAGTGGTACGGTTAGATTCGGATGAAATTGGTGAAACCGGAGGTGGAGATGTCAATGGTGATAAATGTGGCACCACTAATAGTTCCTCCGCTTCCTCCTCGATGCCTTCGATGTCAACATCCATTTCAGGATCCTCTTCGTCCGAATCTATTTCATTGTCTAGATCCTCATAAGGTATTTCCTCATCGTCATAGTCAATTTGTTCAAAGTAAGGATCATCGGGTCCGGGAAGAATTGGTAAATACTCGGGCATAGCATGAAGATGATCGGGAGATGGAGGTGCGGACATGATGTCTACAATTTATGATGTCAAAAATAATCAAATGTTTATGGAAAATGTTCAAACTAAGGAAATGTGCATATGACAATATACAAATATGTTCATGTAGGATAACATGTGTAATAAGTCCATAATCTTCTGGAGGACGGAAGGCACGAAGAGCGGAAGGCTATAAAATGTTTTTGCTTGTTATTGTAGTTATAGTTTAGGTCTCACTTAGACCCGTTTCTCTATAACCATGGCTCTGGTACCAATCTGTAACACCCCCAATTCATGATGCAGCGGAATTCAAACTGGGTGTTACTCGACGGCACAACAGTCATAATAATAGAAAACGATCTCTAAACGAATTGTAATAAAAGAGTTGTCATTCATATTATTCAAATGTATCAAAGTTTACATAGTAAGGTCCCAAAATGATCCATTGTTTCAAAACACATCAATATAAAGTCTATGATGTTTTTATCGAATGACATAATAGTTTATAGCCTTCTTCCTTCGGTACGTGCCCTTCCCGCTCCATTCTTGATTATCATGGACCTGAAATACATGCTTAAGAGGTCAACACAAAGGTTGAGTGATATTCATAGAGTTTGTTTAACGGTTGAACACAATATGTTGGTAGTAATGAGTTAATTAGACTCATACTCATGTTAGAAAACAAAACAGTTATTATTATGTACTAAGCTCATGCAACCAAGACGTTAACGGGTACCAATATCAATCGGCGGTTATGTTGCCCCGGTAAGTACTTTGCCGTCATACTTAAATGTTCAAATATAGTGCATTTGTTGAACTAATCTGCTCAAACAAATGGGATTCGTCAATCCCAATAGGCCTATTCACAATACTCGCGCTCACTAATACTAGTGATTAAATGGTTCATGATGGGGCCTAGGATTGGCAAGGTAGGTACTTAGTAATAATAAAACAATCAGGCAGCATACAGTTTCAAAGCATTGTGTTCGGTTTAAAAGTAGCATGTATTCCCCCCAAGGGTTTATAAAACATTGAAGTAATGTAAAGTGGGGCTATGAACTCACCTTAAGTACGATAGCAAGTAATGAAGGTGATGGTCGGATCGTGTAGGTTTCTACGAGCAACCTATAATAGAATGTTGCGACTTAGGATTTGTGTAGAGAATATAACGGAGTGCCTATATATATATCTTGCATTATAGTCCATGATGTGGTATGATGTATATTTGTAAGTCTTTGAAAGAAAGATTTATGAACATGTATGTTTTGGTACATCGTTTACTACCGTTCGGGCTAACGTATTTCAGAAGTCATGTTAGTAAGCGTTCGAGGAGCCAGGACACTTTAACTCGTAAATCCACAACTCATCTCGACGGCTTACATAATGAACTCCTCACATGAAGCTCCCTACTATTGTAGTAGTTGATAAAGTATATAGATATAAGTTTTGATCCGAAAACGTTACATGTCCGATATTTGGATAAACTTAGGAAAGTTTATGGTACATGAAGATTGTTATTAGGGTTTGATTCATAAGTTTTGTATGACCATTTGTCTTGGTAAAATCTCATGGTTTCCTTTTAGGTGAAGTAGATACAAATTACTTGTTCATGTTATCGCCAATTTCATTGTTTCATGTTTACGCCTTTGTAAGTTGGTTTGGTCATTTCGTCATGGCCTAGCCATGACCTTTGGTCCTTGTTCCAAGGTCATGTTACACAACCTTGGCTCTAGCCATGGTGGGGGTCTTGGTTATAGGTCATAATACCTTTTATTCCTTTGAAAGTATGACAATAACTTAGTGACTTAAAATATGTAAATAGCTGTTAAGAAACTGAGAAATATCTCACTCAGAAGGCGTTTTCAAGGCTTGAGCCTCTTTGTTCCTGAATGAAAACGTGATTCCGGACAACTTTCGTGTTTTAACTTTTTCATGAATCGGACCAGAAAGGCCTCTTTTTGCGTGTTTTAGGTTCTGTCACAGAAACTTTTAGGCAGTTTTGCCGGAAATCTTTGGTAACTTCAAATCGCCATAACTTTTGACTCGTTTACTCTTTTTAGGTGGTTCAAATTGCTATGGTTTTCTTGTTAAGTCCTCTACTGTAATATGTAATAATCCAATATAAAATTTTTACCATTTTGATCAGGTTATACCAAGATATTCACTAGTTTGCTTGTTTTAGTAACTTGTTTCAATAATTCATTACAACAACATCTTTTACTCATCATGATACATCATGGACATAATTACAACACATAATATAGCAAAGATAACATGTAAATGAGATGGATATGATAAATAAACAAGAAGCATGGTAGGTTTAGGCTTACAACTTTAGGCTTTCTAATTAAAGAAAGGAGTAACTAGTAAGGAAATGGACTTTGATAGACAAGCTTCAACCCTTTTTCACTTCAAGCAACCTTTCTACCCTTGGTATTCTTGAAAGATATGTAATGAAAGTTGAGGTGTATTGAGTGGATTTAAACTCAAGAGAAAACACCAAGTATGTTAGGGTTTGGAAGATTTTTGGTGAAAATAAGCTAACTAGGGTTTCTATACTTGAACTTCACTTGAACCTTGCAACAAATTAGAAGACTTAGAGCTAATGTGAGAGTGGTTATGGTGTATGTGATGGCCGGCCAAGGAAGAGAGGGAGAGGGGTATTTATACCCTTATGAGGAGGTTACATACTTGAGATATTTTATCAAAAACTACACATGTATGCATCCTAGATCACAAGGCATGAGATCAAGCCACCCAAGGGCATGACTCCCCCCCCTTTGGCGGTTCAAAGAGGATAAGGGGGGTGAGGTGTGTGTTGGATGAAAATATCTAGATATCATGTGCATTTTTGACTCCGGGAAATGCCAACCGTAAATGATTAGGCCTCGAAACGTAAAACCGGGTGTCGTAAAATTATGAAACTTTAAAGTATTGTTAGAAATGTTCATAAGTCCCATAATAAAATATAAAATGGGTGATAAGTTCCATTTGGGTGGTAAAACCTGCTAAAAGCTGGAAACACGGGTCTAAAACGCGTAATACGTAAAATGTACGAATATTGCGTAAAACTGAGAAAAGTAATATGTTACTTTTCTAATATGCTAAAAATGATTTAAAATGATTTATAATGTCTAGACTGGGCTCAGTCTGGTGTCGGTTGGTCTTAAATGTCTTTTAGACATCAAACCGGAAGCCTAAAAATCAAGGAATGATTTATAAAATCAAGGAATGATTTTTAGTCAATGGAGGAGGGAAAAATATGTTGACTTATATAAATAAGTTGAAAGCTCAAATCATCTTAGAAATGCGGTGCAGGTAAAGGCTAGGGTTACGGCTGAGTAAAAACGCGTAAAACTGAAAATTCCAGTTTTTCACGGCCGAAGTTTATTTGGGCCATGATTTTTCTCAGTTATGATTTATTCTCAAATAAATCATGAATGTGTTAAACATTTTTCTGATGTGGGGTCACCTGACGGGATTAAATTTCGTTGTGCGTGGAATTTCTGATTGACGTTTTACCCTAAAACGGGTAATTCTGTGTAATTCCTTAATAATTTTCACGAAACTGATCTGACAAAGGTCAAACATTTAATTTGCCATGGAAATGATTTATCACTCGAGAATATGAAATAAAAATCAACTTTCGGGAAAATTTCAGAAAGAAATGAATAGTAACATGAATAGTAAAATTTTCCGTAAATAGAAATTAACCTGAAATTGCGAATTGTTACACGGTTGAGCTCTAACGAGCCATACCCACAACCAAATGCATCCCAATGGCTAAATCCGAGCACCAAACAAGAACAAGTCAACACCCATGGATACCAATCTTAATTTTATATCAAAACCCATTTTTATCATTCATTTTTATACCAAAATCAAGATTAAATCTGGGTTTGACTCGAAATAGTCAAATCCGACGCGTAACCCGCGATTTCTCACCTTCCAATCAAGTGAAAACAAAGAAAATTTATAGTGGTGGTGGTGTTTGATGTTGTAGGCGGCGGTATCAAAGAAAACAGAGGGGGAAAGGTGTTTGTTTGGGCGCGTGTTCCACACTACGAGAACAAGGAGATGATGGTGATTAATTTGGTGGTTGTGGTGTTGTGTGGGGGTCGGCGGTGGTGGTGTTGCGTGGGTGGCAGCCGGCGGCAACCAAAGAGAGAAGAAGGGGAGTGTTTGTTTGATATTATGAGGGTTAGGGTTAGGGGGATGGTTATTATACCCGATTTTTCCACTTTGGTCCCTAAGGTTTCATATTTCCAAAATGAGCCATAATAACTTTTATGTTTAGGTCATTATTGTTGGGAATTAAATAATCAGAAGAATCAGCATAAAGGCTCAAGGAAATACATCAAGTATGTGCCTGATAATAAAGCTCAAAGTACGTTCCTGCTGATAAACACAAGAGTGTTTCTGCTGAAAGAATTTTTCTACTGAAGGTGTTTCTGCTGATGGATTCTGCTGCTGCTATGACTCATTCAACAGCTGTGTAGATAAGTACAACTTATTCTACTGACATGTGTACAAGAAAATATCTTTGTTATAGTCATCAAATTGAACACTCCAAGTAAGTTGTATTCCTAGATACATGATGTATCTTAATGACTGACATGATAAGTCTTCAACTAGCTAATATGAAGATAAGTCATAAGCTAGTGATTAGATGAGTCATATAGATTGTAAAAAAGATCTTTTCCTTGGACTATAAAAGGAAGATCTTAGATATGACTTGTGCATATATATATATATATATATATATATATATATATATATATATATATATATATATATATATGTGTGTGTGTGTGTGTGTGTGTGTGTGTGTGTGTGTGTGTGTGTGTGTGTAGACAGATGCAAAACACAATAGAGAAAAAGAATAGAACAAAACACAAGATACAAGGTCTTTGTAACCCCAGTGATAGTGAAAGATCACTCGTATTATCTTGAATATTATTGAATCGTTTGGTGAAATACTTTCATTGTTCTTTGTTAAATAAACTCAAGCATCACAGTTCCATTTCCAATAATCATTCTAAGTGTGGTTAAGTAGATTCCGCATACTTAATCATATTCACTCAAAGTATCATATTTACACATTACAAAGGTCCAACACTTCATAGTGTGTGATCAAATCAAGTGATCCTCTCAGTTGGTATCAGAGCTTCCAGGTTGATATCTTTGATTTAGAAGAAGAAGAAAAAGAAATGGACATGGAGTCTGTTCAAACAAATGTTGCTGCAAAGTTTCCAGTTCTCAAACAGAATGTGTTTGAATTATGGAGGTTAAGAATAGAATAGTTTTTCCAGGTGTAGGATTACTCTCTCTAGGAAATCATTGAAGAAGGAAACTCTTTCAAACCCACAACCACTCTCTCTAGGAAATCATTCAAGATATTTAATGTAGTCAATTAATTAATTGATCAATAAATACAATAACGCAGTTATTAAAACACCATTTATTTAAAATGATTTATAATGTCTAGACTGGGCTCAGTCTGGTGTCGGTTGGTCTTAAATGTCTTTTAGACATCAAACCGGAAGCCTAAAAATCAAGGAATGATTTATAAAATCAAGGAATGATTTTTAGTCAATGGAGGAGGGAAAAATATGTTGACTTATATAAATAAGTTGAAAGCTCAAATCATCTTAGAAATGCGGTGCAGGTAAAGGCTAGGGTTACGGCTGAGTAAAAACGCGTAAAACTGAAAATTCCAGTTTTTCACGGCCGAAGTTTATTTGGGCCATGATTTTTCTCAGTTATGATTTATTCTCAAATAAATCATGAATGTGTTAAACATTTTTCTGATGTGGGGTCACCTGACGGGATTAAATTTCGTTGTGCGTGGAATTTCTGATTGACGTTTTACCCTAAAACGGGTAATTCTGTGTAATTCCTTAATAATTTTCACGAAACTGATCTGACAAAGGTCAAACATTTAATTTGCCATGGAAATGATTTATCACTCGAGAATATGAAATAAAAATCAACTTTCGGGAAAATTTCAGAAAGAAATGAATAGTAACATGAATAGTAAAATTTTCCGAAAATAGAAATTAACCTGAAATTGCGAATTGTTACAGTCTCCACCCCATATGAGAGCTCCGTCCCGGAGATCAATTTACGTTGGAGGTAGAAGCTTCGTTGGTAAAAAGGTGTGGGTATTTCTTTCGTATCTGGTCCTCTCGTTCCCATGTGTATTCAGGACCACGTCGTGAGTTCCAACGAACTTTGATAATTGGTATACGGCTTTGTTTGAGTTGTTTGACCTCTCGGTCCATGATTTCTACGGGTTCCTCAACAAATTGAAGATCGTCATTGAGTTGAATTTCATCGAGTGGAATCACAAGTGATTCATCCGATAAGCATTTCTTTAGGTTAGATACATGGAAAGTGGGGTGTACATTACTGAGTTCTGACGGAAGCTCAAGTCTGTACGCCACAGGGCCAACCCTGGCTAAGATTTTGAATGGTCCGATGTATCTTGGGTTTAGTTTTCCTCGTTTACCGAATCGTATCAAGCCCTTCCAAGGCGATACCTTTAGCATAACCCTATCTCCGACTTGGAATTCTAGGGGTCTGCGTCGTGTGTCGGCATAACTTTTCTGTCGATCTCTTGCGGTTTGTAATCGACTTCTGATTTGTACAATTTTATCTGTTGTTTCACGAATGAGTTCTGGTCCAGTGAGTTGAACTTCTCCCACTTCAGCCCAACAAGCAGGTGAACGACACTTTCGACCGTAAAGTGTTTCAAATGGAGCTGCTTTAATACTTGTATGATAGCTGTTGTTGTAGGAAAATTCGACTAATGGTAAATGAGTATCCCATCCTTTTCCAAAATCTATTATACATGCTCGAAGCATGTCTTCAAGAGTTTGGATGGTTCGTTCACTCTGACCATCGGTCTGAGGGTGATATGCTGTACTCATGTCTAGATTTGTTCCAAAGGCGTCTTGGAGTGACTGCCAGAAATTGGAAGTAAATCTACCATCTCGGTCGGATATGATGGATATCGGAGCACCATGTCTTGAGACTATTTCTTTGACGTACAGTCGGGTTAGTTGTTCCATTTTGTAAGTCTCTTTGATTGGTATAAAGTGTGCTGATTTTGTGAGACGATCAACTATGACCCAGATGGAGTCATAACCGCTTGATGTCCTTGGGAGTTTGGTAATGAAATCCATAGTAATTCTTTCCCATTTCCAAGTAGGAATTTCTGGTTGTTGCAATGGACCGGATGGTTTTTGGTGTTCGGCTTTTACTTTGGAGCAGGTAAGACACTTGCTAACATATGTTGCAATGTCGGCTTTCATGTTCGGCCACCAATAAAGTAACTTAAGATCATGATACATTTTATCAGATCCTGGATGTATGGAGTATTTAGATTTGTGTGATTCATGCATGATCAAGTCTCGTAAGCCACCATAAAGTGGTAACCAACTTCGACCTTGGAAGCATAGAGTTCCATCTGAACGGGTTTCGAATTTCTTTTGCATCATGCCATCCAACCTTTCCTTTTGGATGTCTTCTTGTTTCACCGCCTCAGCTTGAGCGTGAAGGATTTGAGTAGGAAAGTTTGAATTTATGGTTAAAACTAAGGCTCGGACTCGTAGTGGTTTAACTCGTTCCTTTCGGCTTAGGGCGTCGGCTACTACGTTTGCTTTCCCTGGGTGATAACGAATGTCGCAGTCATAATCACTTAGTAATTCCAACCAACGACGTTGTCGCATGTTTAGTTCTTTTTGGTTCAAAATGTGTTGTAGGCTTTTATGATCGGTGTACACAGTACATCTAGTACCGTATAGATAGTGCCTCCAGATTTTTAGTGCAAAGACCACAGCTCCTAACTCTAAGTCATGAGTGGTGTAATTTTCCTCATGGACCTTGAGTTGTCTTGATGCATAAGCCATGACCTTATCGCGTTGCATCAACACGGCACCTAAACCTTGGTACGATGCATCACAATAGACTACAAAATCTTCGATCCCATCTGGCAATGCTAGGATAGGAGCACTACAAAGTTTTTGTTTAAGGGTTTGGAAAGCATTTTCTTCGTCTTCATCCCACACGTATTTCTTGTTTTTCTGAGTTAGCTTGGTCAAAGATTTTGCTATTGAAGAAAATCCTTCAATAAACCTTCGGTAATACCCGGCTAAACCCAGAAATTGACGAATTTCTGTAGGTGTGGTAGGTGTTGGCCAGTTTTTGATTGCCTCAATTTTAGCGGGATCGACATGTAAACCGGTTTTGTCAATCACATGCCCAAGGAATTGTACGGATTGAATCCAAAATTCGCATTTGGAAAACTTTGCATACAATTTCTCTTCCTTGAGTAGTCCTAAAATTGTTCTCAGGTGTTCTTTGTGTTCCTCTTCGTTTTTGGAATATATGAGAATGTCGTCTATGAATACGATCACGAATTTGTCCAAATATGGTTTACATACTCGATTCATGAGATCCATGAATACTGCTGGTGCATTAGTTAACCCAAAGGGCATCACTTGGAATTCATGGTGACCATATCGTGTCCTAAAGGCTGTTTTTGGAATGTCTTCATCACGAACTCTGACTTGGTGGTAACCTGAACGTAGGTCAATTTTTGAGTAGTAGGTTGAACCTTGTAATTGATCGAATAAGTCATCAATTCTTGGTAGTGGGTATCGGTTCTTTATGGTTAATTTGTTTAGCTCACGATAGTCAATACACATTCGTAATGACCCGTCTTTCTTTTTCACGAACAAAACTGGAGCTCCCCAAGGTGAGGAACTGGGTCGAATAAATCCCTTGTCCGCAAGTTCTTGTAATTGATTTGATAGCTCTTGCATCTCTGAAGGTGCTAGCCGGTATGGTGCGCGGGCAACTGGCGCCGCTCCTGGTATTAAATCAATTCTGAACTCTATTTGTCGATGTGGTGGTAGTCCGGGTAAGTCTTCTGGAAAGACTTCAGGAAACTCACGGGCAATAGGAACATCTTCGAGACGTTTTTCATCGGTTTTCTTTTCTGTTACGTGGGCTAAGAAAGCATAACATCCTTTCTCAATGTACTTCATGGTTTTGATACATGAGATGATGTTTATTCGGGTTCCACTTTGATCACCACGAATGATCAAAGTTTCATTGTCACATGGAATGTGCACAACTCTTTCACCACAAATAATGTTAGCTTGATGTTTAGACAACCAATCCATGCCAATAACAACATCGAAACTTCCGAGTTCGATTGGCATAAGATTGATGTTAAAGGGGTGATCTAAGAGATTAAGGGTACAGTTTGGGATTACGGTATTGGTATTTACTAAGTCACCAGTAGCTAGCTCAACATTATAACTAGTGGTTAAAGTAATTGATGGAATATCAAGTAAAGGCGCAATTCTAGTAGATATAAAGCTCATATCAGCACCAGAATCGAATAATACTTTAACAGGAATATTATTGAGTAAGAACGTACCGGTAACCACGTTCGGGTCCTGGTGTGGTTCTTCCTTTCCTATGACATAGGCTCTAGCACGAGCACCTCCTCCTTGGGGCCCTTGGTTTTGAGGACAGTTGTTTTTGTAGTGTCCCCTTTCACCACACCCGAAGCATGTAACTATGGGCTGTGTGTTAGCCCCAGTAGCTATACCCTTGCCCCTACAATCCTTGGCAAGATGTCCGGGCTTTTGGCACTTGTGGCATTTGGCCGGGCAAGGACCTTCGTGATGGTAGTTACACTTGGTACATTGTGGTTGATTACCCACGTACCTACCACCAGCTGGTGCAGCAACATAAGCCGTTGCGGCTTCCTGCCTCTTGTTCTGTTGATTGTGATGGTTGTTGTTTCGGGTTTGGTTGTTGTTGTTGTTGTTGTTGTTATTATTCCCACGGTTACCATCATATGGTCGTTTGTTGTTGTTGTTCTTGTTGTTGTTGTTGTTGTTGTTACGGTAGTGGGAATTGTTGGGATTGTTGGCATTGCTGTTGTTGGAGTTGTTGGTGTTGTTGTTGGTGTTGAGGTTGTTTTGCTTGCGGGTTTCCGACATACGTACCACTTGATCCATGAGACTACGGGACATCCGCATAGCCTCATCAAGTTCTTTGGGATTTGCCGAAGTCACATTCCCCTGTATGCTTGAGGGAAGTCCCCAAATATACCTTTCCAACATCTTTTCCTTTGGGGAAACCATTGATGGACAAAGTATCCTCAGTTCCTGGAATCTACGGTTGTAGGTCATGATATCATTTCCCTTAACCGTATGATCCCAGAACTCAACTTCCAACTTTTGTATCTCACTGCGTGGACAGTATTCCTTGATCATCATTTGTTTCAAATTTGCCCAAGTAATTTTGTAGGCATTCTCAATGCCCATGGGTTGAGCAATTGAGTTCCACCAGGACAAGGCCTCATTCAACAGAGTACTTGTGGCATACTGAACTTTATCCCCCTCGATACATTTACTAACAATGAACACCGATTCTGCCTTTTCGAACCAACGGGTCAAACCTACAGCCCCTTCAGTACCCTTGAATTTGAGGGGTTCACATTTCAGGTAGGAAATGAACGAGCAACCCTTTGGTACTGTAGTAACATTGGTCACCGGAGGGGTAGGTCCTCCAAGGTTCAGACTGGCAACTCTTGCAGCCTCTGCAGCTATTGCAGCTTCCGCAGCAGTGGCGGCGTCTGCGGCTGCTGCAGCATCAGCAGCGGCTGCAGCATCAGCAGCTGCTGCAGCACCAGCAGCTGTGGTGGCATCGGCAGCTGCTGCAGCTACGGCTGCTCGTTCAGCGATAAGTGCTGCATTGACACTATCCTTCACCAGTTTGCGGATGGCGGCTTGTGTCATTGTTGGTGGTGGGGTCTTTTTCTTTGGCGCCATGATTCTATTGTTCAAAAGATACGTTGTAATTAGAGAGTTGTGAAATGAGCACAATTTGATAAGGATGATAGGACAATAATGTTGAAACTTAAAAGCAACACATGGTAGTATATAAAACAAAGTTATATTTATATAACGTTGATTACAAAATCGAACTTATTACAAGTTCATTCAAAACTTACTAACTGATACTTTCAGTTAGTAATTACAACGTTGTACAAAAGCTAACTAGTACTATAACACTAGTCTAATGTTGGTTGGGAGGTTGTTGCGGTCCGGTCGGATTATTATTTCCGCGTGTTGCTAACACATCTACGCTTTCGTTTGGACGGTATTCTTTGACCTCCTTTCGGTATAACCTTTGTTGTATGGAACTCATTTGAGTTTGCATCCCACACAAATCATTCCTAAGTTGATACCTGTCAAAGTTTGCCACATCTAACCGGATTTCGGCGGTATTTAGGCGGTTAAGTAGTTGGTGAATTTGAACCGCATCCTGTTCTTGGGCCCTCTCAACCAAAGTGAGTCTATCCTTGACATTATCCAAGCCCGTCAAAGGATTTAAGACTTCTTCCCCAACATGAGTCGAGTCACGCTTCACGTAGCTCATGTCAAGCTTAAACCAATATAGGTCGTCTCGAGCATTCATGGCATCCATTCTAGCAGAATTTACCTTGGACATACATTCGTGCATTTGACTTGCCATACATTTAACCTTGAGTTGGGTTAGGTTGAGAGCTTGTTTCAAAGAGTAGATTTCATATTGAGCTGAGTTCGCGAACATATGTGGAGATGTAGATGTTCCGCCGGTTTGGTAAGTAGATTTCGGAATTTGAGCTGGAGTGGTACGGTTAGATTCGGATGAAATTGGTGAAACCGGAGGTGGAGATGTCAATGGTGATAAATGTGGCACCACTAATAGTTCCTCCGCTTCCTCCTCGATGCCTTCGATGTCAACATCCATTTCAGGATCCTCTTCGTCCGAATCTATTTCATTGTCTAGATCCTCATAAGGTATTTCCTCATCGTCATAGTCAATTTGTTCAAAGTAAGGATCATCGGGTCCGGGAAGAATTGGTAAATACTCGGGCATAGCATGAAGATGATCGGGAGATGGAGGTGCGGACATGATGTCTACAATTTATGATGTCAAAAATAATCAAATGTTTATGGAAAATGTTCAAACTAAGGAAATGTGCATATGACAATATACAAATATGTTCATGTAGGATAACATGTGTAATAAGTCCATAATCTTCTGGAGGACGGAAGGCACGAAGAGCGGAAGGCTATAAAATGTTTTTGCTTGTTATTGTAGTTATAGTTTAGGTCTCACTTAGACCCGTTTCTCTATAACCATGGCTCTGGTACCAATCTGTAACACCCCCAATTCATGATGCAGCGGAATTCAAACTGGGTGTTACTCGACGGCACAACAGTCATAATAATAGAAAACGATCTCTAAACGAATTGTAATAAAAGAGTTGTCATTCATATTATTCAAATGTATCAAAGTTTACATAGTAAGGTCCCAAAATGATCCATTGTTTCAAAACACATCAATATAAAGTCTATGATGTTTTTATCGAATGACATAATAGTTTATAGCCTTCTTCCTTCGGTACGTGCCCTTCCCGCTCCATTCTTGATTATCATGGACCTGAAATACATGCTTAAGAGGTCAACACAAAGGTTGAGTGATATTCATAGAGTTTGTTTAACGGTTGAACACCATATGTTGGTAGTAATGAGTTAATTAGACTCATACTCATGTTAGAAAACAAAACAGTTATTATTATGTACTAAGCTCATGCAACCAAGACGTTAACGGGTACCAATATCAATCGGCGGTTATGTTGCCCCGGTAAGTACTTTGCCGTCATACTTAAATGTTCAAATGTAGTGCATTTGTTGAACTAATCTGCTCAAACAAATGGGATTCGTCAATCCCAATAGGCCTATTCACAATACTCGCGCTCACTAATACTAGTGATTAAATGGTTCATGATGGGGCCTAGGATTGGCAAGGTAGGTACTTAGTAATAATAAAACAATCAGGCAGCATACAGTTTCAAAGCATTGTGTTCGGTTTAAAAGTAGCATGTATTCCCCCCAAGGGTTTATAAAACATTGAAGTAATGTAAAGTGGGGCTATGAACTCACCTTAAGTACGATAGCAAGTAATGAAGGTGATGGTCGGATCGTGTAGGTTTCTACGAGCAACCTATAATAGAATGTTGCGACTTAGGATTTGTGTAGAGAATATAACGGAGTGCCTATATATATATCTTGCATTATAGTCCATGATGTGGTATGATGTATATTTGTAAGTCTTTGAAAGAAAGATTTATGAACATGTATGTTTTGGTACATCGTTTACTACCGTTCGGGCTAACGTATTTCAGAAGTCATGTTAGTAAGCGTTCGAGGAGCCAGGACACTTTAACTCGTAAATCCACAACTCATCTCGACGGCTTACATAATGAACTCCTCACATGAAGCTCCCTACTATTGTAGTAGTTGATAAAGTATATAGATATAAGTTTTGATCCGAAAACGTTACATGTCCGATATTTGGATAAACTTAGGAAAGTTTATGGTACATGAAGATTGTTATTAGGGTTTGATTCATAAGTTTTGTATGACCATTTGTCTTGGTAAAATCTCATGGTTTCCTTTTAGGTGAAGTAGATACAAATTACTTGTTCATGTTATCGCCAATTTCATTGTTTCATGTTTACGCCTTTGTAAGTTGGTTTGGTCATTTCGTCATGGCCTAGCCATGACCTTTGGTCCTTGTTCCAAGGTCATGTTACACAACCTTGGCTCTAGCCATGGTGGGGGTCTTGGTTATAGGTCATAATACCTTTTATTCCTTTGAAAGTATGACAATAACTTAGTGACTTAAAATATGTAAATAGCTGTTAAGAAACTGAGAAATATCTCACTCAGAAGGCGTTTTCAAGGCTTGAGCCTCTTTGTTCCTGAATGAAAACGTGATTCCGGACAACTTTCGTGTTTTAACTTTTTCATGAATCGGACCAGAAAGGCCTCTTTTTGCGTGTTTTAGGTTCTGTCACAGAAACTTTTAGGCAGTTTTGCCGGAAATCTTTGGTAACTTCAAATCGCCATAACTTTTGACTCGTTTACTCTTTTTAGGTGGTTCAAATTGCTATGGTTTTCTTGTTAAGTCCTCTACTGTAATATGTAATAATCCAATATAAAATTTTTACCATTTTGATCAGGTTATACCAAGATATTCACTAGTTTGCTTGTTTTAGTAACTTGTTTCAATAATTCATTACAACAACATCTTTTACTCATCATGATACATCATGGACATAATTACAACACATAATATAGCAAAGATAACATGTAAATGAGATGGATATGATAAATAAACAAGAAGCATGGTAGGTTTAGGCTTACAACTTTAGGCTTTCTAATTAAAGAAAGGAGTAACTAGTAAGGAAATGGACTTTGATAGACAAGCTTCAACCCTTTTTCACTTCAAGCAACCTTTCTACCCTTGGTATTCTTGAAAGATATGTAATGAAAGTTGAGGTGTATTGAGTGGATTTAAACTCAAGAGAAAACACCAAGTATGTTAGGGTTTGGAAGATTTTTGGTGAAAATAAGCTAACTAGGGTTTCTATACTTGAACTTCACTTGAACCTTGCAACAAATTAGAAGACTTAGAGCTAATGTGAGAGTGGTTATGGTGTATGTGATGGCCGGCCAAGGAAGAGAGGGAGAGGGGTATTTATACCCTTATGAGGAGGTTACATACTTGAGATATTTTATCAAAAACTACACATGTATGCATCCTAGATCACAAGGCATGAGATCAAGCCACCCAAGGGCATGACTCCCCCCCTTTGGCGGTTCAAAGAGGATAAGGGGGGTGAGGTGTGTGTTGGATGAAAATATCTAGATATCATGTGCATTTTTGACTCCGGGAAATGCCAACCGTAAATGATTAGGCCTCGAAACGTAAAACCGGGTGTCGTAAAATTATGAAACTTTAAAGTATTGTTAGAAATGTTCATAAGTCCCATAATAAAATATAAAATGGGTGATAAGTTCCATTTGGGTGGTAAAACCTGCTAAAAGCTGGAAACACGGGTCTAAAACGCGTAATACGTAAAATGTACGAATATTGCGTAAAACTGAGAAAAGTAATATGTTACTTTTCTAATATGCTAAAAATGATTTAAAATGATTTATAATGTCTAGACTGGGCTCAGTCTGGTGTCGGTTGGTCTTAAATGTCTTTTAGACATCAAACCGGAAGCCTAAAAATCAAGGAATGATTTATAAAATCAAGGAATGATTTTTAGTCAATGGAGGAGGGAAAAATATGTTGACTTATATAAATAAGTTGAAAGCTCAAATCATCTTAGAAATGCGGTGCAGGTAAAGGCTAGGGTTACGGCTGAGTAAAAACGCGTAAAACTGAAAATTCCAGTTTTTCACGGCCGAAGTTTATTTGGGCCATGATTTTTCTCAGTTATGATTTATTCTCAAATAAATCATGAATGTGTTAAACATTTTTCTGATGTGGGGTCACCTGACGGGATTAAATTTCGTTGTGCGTGGAATTTCTGATTGACGTTTTACCCTAAAACGGGTAATTCTGTGTAATTCCTTAATAATTTTCACGAAACTGATCTGACAAAGGTCAAACATTTAATTTGCCATGGAAATGATTTATCACTCGAGAATATGAAATAAAAATCAACTTTCGGGAAAATTTCAGAAAGAAATGAATAGTAACATGAATAGTAAAATTTTCCGAAAATAGAAATTAACCTGAAATTGCGAATTGTTACACGGTTGAGCTCTAACGAGCCATACCCACAACCAAATGCATCCCAATGGCTAAATCCGAGCACCAAACAAGAACAAGTCAACACCCATGGATACCAATCTTAATTTTATATCAAAACCCATTTTTATCATTCATTTTTATACCAAAATCAAGATTAAATCTGGGTTTGACTCGAAATAGTCAAATCCGACGCGTAACCCGCGATTTCTCACCTTCCAATCAAGTGAAAACAAAGAAAATTTATAGTGGTGGTGGTGTTTGATGTTGTAGGCGGCGGTATCAAAGAAAACAGAGGGGGAAAGGTGTTTGTTTGGGCGCGTGTTCCACACTACGAGAACAAGGAGATGATGGTGATTAATTTGGTGGTTGTGGTGTTGTGTGGGGGTCGGCGGTGGTGGTGTTGCGTGGGTGGCAGCCGGCGGCAACCAAAGAGAGAAGAAGGGGAGTGTTTGTTTGATATTATGAGGGTTAGGGTTAGGGGGATGGTTATTATACCCGATTTTTCCACTTTGGTCCCTAAGGTTTCATATTTCCAAAATGAGCCACAATAACTTTTATGTTTAGGTCATTATTGTTGGGAATTAAATAATCAGAAGAATCAGCATAAAGGCTCAAGGAAATACATCAAGTATGTGCCTGATAATAAAGCTCAAAGTACGTTCCTGCTGATAAACACAAGAGTGTTTCTGCTGAAAGAATTTTTCTACTGAAGGTG
Source organism: Artemisia argyi (assembly GCA_030686995.1). Taxonomy (NCBI): domain Eukaryota; kingdom Viridiplantae; phylum Streptophyta; class Magnoliopsida; order Asterales; family Asteraceae; genus Artemisia; species Artemisia argyi. The sequence goes on from CM060685.1 coordinate 148,451,401, forward strand.
TTTCTGCTGATGGATTCTGCTGCTGCTATGACTCATTCAACAGCTGTGTAGATAAGTACAACTTATTCTACTGACATGTGTACAAGAAAATATCTTTGTTATAGTCATCAAATTGAACACTCCAAGTAAGTTGTATTCCTAGATACATGATGTATCTTAATGACTGACATGATAAGTCTTCAACTAGCTAATATGAAGATAAGTCATAAGCTAGTGATTAGATGAGTCATATAGATTGTAAAAAAGATCTTTTCCTTGGACTATAAAAGGAAGATCTTAGATATGACTTGTGCAAAATATATATATATATATATATATATATATATATATATATATATATATATATATATATATATATATATATATATATATATATGTGTGTGTGTGTGTGTGTAGACAGATGCAAAACACAATAGAGAAAAAGAATAGAACAAAACACAAGATACAAGGTCTTTGTAACCCCAGTGATAGTGAAAGATCACTCGTATTATCTTGAATATTATTGAATCGTTTGGTGAAATACTTTCATTGTTCTTTGTTAAATAAACTCAAGCATCACAGTTCCATTTCCAATAATCATTCTAAGTGTGGTTAAGTAGATTCCGCATACTTAATCATATTCACTCAAAGTATCATATTTACACATTACAAAGGTCCAACACTTCATAGTGTGTGATCAAATCAAGTGATCCTCTCAGTTGGTATCAGAGCTTCCAGGTTGATATCTTTGATTTAGAAGAAGAAGAAAAAGAAATGGACATGGAGTCTGTTCAAACAAATGTTGCTGCAAAGTTTCCAGTTCTCAAACAGAATGTGTTTGAATTATGGAGGTTAAGAATAGAATAGTTTTTCCAGGTGTAGGATTACTCTCTCTAGGAAATCATTGAAGAAGGAAACTCTTTCAAACCCACAACCACTCTCTCTAGGAAATCATTCAAGATATTTAATGTAGTCAATTAATTAATTGATCAATAAATACAATAACGCAGTTATTAAAACACCATTTATATAAGAAATACAAATTATCAAGTTAAACACAATTCCTGCATTAAATGTCACTAATACAAATAATTAAACATATTATACAAATATTCAAGCCCGAACGGGAAACGGGCCAAATGGACTTGAGCCCGAACGGGCACGGGCCAAACGGGCTCGAGCTCGAACGGGCACGGGCCAAACAGGCTCATGTTATACGAATTGCTTTATATGATACCCAAAAACACGAAATAAATTCCTTAGTTAAGGAGTTAAAATACGTCATATGAAATTCTTGATATCCTTAAAGTTATTGTCAAAAAGAGCATAATAAACTAAAATACATGATTCATCGAAAATTTTATTTCAGGGTACCGGCCGCCGCAACGCGTGGGTACCTGCTAGTATGCAATTATAAGCACATAAGTTGTCCAAAGAAATAAAGTGATTATCACAGCGAAAAGCTCACATTTTAGCCATAAAAGCTATTTCTTATTCAAATTATAAAATGCAACATTTAAACTTATTGCAAAAATTAGTAACTAAAAGTGTTGTATAATAATCTTTTTGGTTGTTTACTTATTTCATTGAATATTAACACAAAGCATATATGCATAAATCATTAAAGTGCATCAGATCAGTTGTTGTGAACACAATTTTCCATATAGGTTATTTATTAATGCTTTCTTGTTCCTATGAATGGCTAGATGAAAAATGCCCCAAATCAGCATCAATGTAGCAACAACCAAGTGAATGAGTAAGCATTTCAAGATACTAAGTACACTGATTGGGCTATAGGAAATAGGTTAAACTTAATTAATTGGAAAAGTAAGTTAGTGCGGCTTTAAATATAACTAAAAATAAAGAAAAAGTAAAGTAAAGTAACTCCCAATACCGTCTTTCACGGGTTATGGGTCCCAATACCGTCTTCCACGGTGTATGGGGGAGGTTAAGACGTAGACAACCATACCTCTACCTAAGTTAGTGCGGCTTTAAATATTCCCATTCCCGAACGTATTCCATTTAACTTTCCAAAAATATCCATTTCTCGAATTATCTTCATATTAATTTGAGGTTTGACGTTTGGTATCCATATGGGTGGAGGGTCGACACAATACAAACCAAGAAGCCACAACGAAAAGAATAATGCACAATCTATAGGTCTAATATTAGCCCAATATGTTATTTAAATAAATCATCGAAGTTTATCAAATCCGTCGATTTGGTAATCCCGCATATTTATTTACGTAATATATCGCTCCAAGATTATACCCAACCTAAATCACATAGCACAAAGAATACTATATGGTAAATATCGTAGTCCAATAAATTCCCTATATATATCGTCCAATTTTCCAAATTCGTTAATTTAGCCAATTCCACGAGATATTTAGTAATTTATTATCCTAATACACGTACCACAAATTATGGGCGTCGTGGGATACGATGCCCATTAATATACTCATTTTATATAGCTAAATAACTCGATTTAACCCGTCGATTAAATAAGTTACGTAGTTATAGAAAATAGATATATTAATCGTCATATATCCGAGACAACACAAAAGTCACATAATAAAGTCCACTTGGACTTAAGTAACCACAACTCCGTATAACTCGATAAGTTTTCCAAATTTATAAAAAAAAATCATGTTTTTATTTATTATTTACCCAACGTATTAATTCTCGTCATTATTTATAATTATTTATTTATAATAATATTCTCGACATTTATTGCACCATTAGAATAGTCCAATAGTTATCGTTATATTATTATAACGTATACTCGTGATCATTTTATCATTAATATACGCATTTATATATATATATACATACGTTTATCACGTCTATATACGTATATAAACGATTATATTATCAATAATATTATCACGAGTATTATTATTAATGTTTGATTTTAAATATTTATCGAGTCATAAGAATTTGGTCACATGTCCGAGTCATCACTCTCGGCTCATAGTCCAAGTCCAAAAATAATAACCAAGTCAAAATAAAAGAATCAACTCCGTCCAAATCAATCCCATATCCACGTGCTACAACATGAGGGTCCGACTACGGCACCCAACTAACCTATCTCCGTCATCTAATGACCGTCTCACAATCGGTCCCTAAATCCACACTCGTCAACACAACTCCATAATCCAAATCACAAGTATACAATGTCGAGCCCACAAAGTGTCTCGACCCATCCAAAAGCTTCGGTCCAAAAAGAAATAATGCCACACAATAATAATAATAATAACCACAATATAATCAACAACAATATATATACCATACGTACGGGTCGACTTACCAAGTCAAACCCGGGTCAAAATGAAACCACAATAATCATATTATGGTCACGCCCGAGACCCTTAGGTCTCGGCATTGCTCTAACGAGCCCAAGTCGAACCAAACGGACCCATAGGGTCGTCGGCCACAAACCACGACGACAACAACAATACCAAACAATCACAACTCAACCAATACTCCAAATATCAAGAATCAAAAACCAAGAACCAAATAATATCGGACCAATAATCACCCTAGACTCCCAAACGAGTCAAGGTCATACCCACACCGAGACCTTGTGTCTCGGTTAAGCTCCATACGAGCCAAACAAAATCCAAACGCGACCCAAACAACACCATTCGAGCACCAAGCTCGAGTCAAGACAACACCCAAGATACCAAACGGATTTTTAATGACAAAATATCATTTCCCCATCATTTTTAGCCAAGATTTCATCAAAACCCATCAAGAAAATACCCATATACCCACGGTTTTGGTACCAATCGAGGCGCACGAATAAGATTTGTGGCTACTCACCTTCAATAAAGCTCCAAAACTTGATTTCTTCAAAAACCCAAAAAGAAAAGATGACAAAGGTGGTGTTAAAGTGGTGATATTAATTCGTATGGGGTGTTAGGGTGGTCCAAATCGTGCGTGGTTTATACCAATAGATAGATCGGGAAAAGATGGTTAAGATGGTGGTGTTAGTTTTGATGTGAGGGTGGCGGTGGTGATGCTATTGGTGGTTTAAGGGGCGGCGATGGTTGTGTTATATTAAAGAGAGAGAGAGAGAGATGGTGAATTGTGTTGGTGATGAGGGAGTTGGTGTGTGTTGTGTTGCTATATCTGGTCCACAAGGACGATTTGCAATTTACTCATAAAAAAAAGCCTTTTTATCAATAATAATAATAATATTGAGGGGGTAAGGTGGATTAAGTAGCCCGGTGTAAATACACGGACCAAACCCAAAACCTTAAATAACCAATCAACTTTCTCAAACCGAACTCGTTCCAAAATAATCAAAACCTCGCGATACGTTCCAAAAATATAAATATCCGAACTGAATTTTAAAATAATTAAAATTGTTAGGTTATCCTAGTGCCGGAGTCAATGTAGTGCTAAATAATTATCTCACAATTAAATCACCGCGAATAAACCAAACCAAGCCAATAATTAAAATTCAAATTCCATAAATAACGTACGATTTAAATCACATTCTAACGTTCACCAAAATATCATCACAAATAAACTTTTCAAATATTCCAAAATTATAAATTTTAAAGTAATGCGGGTTTTCAAAATGGCTCCCTAATTTGCTAGTTGTCACATCCTCCCAGCCTCAGAAGAAACCCGTCCCGGGTTTCACTCGGAACAAACCATCTACGAAGTAAATAGCTTCGGATATCTCTTTCGAAACTCATCCTCACGTTCCCACGTGAATTCCGGTCCATGCCGCGAATTCCAACGAACTTTGATGAGCGGAATACGACTTCTCTTAAGTCGTTTAATCTCTCTATCCAATATCTCAATCGGCTCCTCCACAAAATTCAAATTCTCATCCACACGAATATCCTTAATTGGTATAACCGGCATTTCATCCGAAAGGCATTTCTTCAAATTGCTAACATGAAACACATCATGAACTTTACTCAGTTCCTGTGGTAATTTCAACCGATAAGCCACGGGCCCAATTCTTTCCAAAATGAGAAATTGTCCAATGTAGCGGGGGTTGAGTTTCCCACGTTTCCCGAAACGTATCACACCCTTCCAAGGCGAGACTTTCAGCATCACTTTGTCTCCAACCTGGAATTCTCGGGGTTTACGTCTCTGATCGGCGTAACCTTTCTGTCTATCTCTAACTACTTGTAGTCGATCTCGAATTTGCGTCACTTTCTCAGTAGTTTCCAAAATAAGTTCAGGGCCTGTGAGTTGGCTATCTCCAACTTCAGCCCAACCAATAGGCGAACGACATTTACGACCATATAAGGCTTCAAATGGTGCAGCTTTTAGACTTGTGTGGTAGCTATTATTGTAAGAAAACTCCGCAAGGGGTAGATACTTCTCCCAGCCTTTACCAAAGTCTATTATGCATGCACGAATCATATCCTCCAAAGTCTGAATAGTTCTCTCACTTTGACCATCGGTTTGGGGGTGATATGCAGTACTCATATCAAGTCTCGTCCCCAAAGCGGTTTGAAGTGATCGCCACAACGCTGACGTAAAGCGGCTGTCGCGATCGGAAATAATCGATATCGGAACTCCATGACGAGAAACTATCTCTTTCACATACAACTGCGCAAGTTTATCAACACTATCATCTTCACCAATCGCCAGGAAATGATCAGACTTAGTCAAACGATCCACAATTACCCAAATAGCGTCACAACCGCTAGCTGTCTTTGGTAATTTGGTAATAAAATCCATTGTGATCCACTTCCAAACCAGGAGTTCTGGCTGCGTCAATAATCCTGACGGTCTTTGATGTTCGGCCTTAACCTTAGAGCAAGTCAAAACACTTACTAACGTACAATGCTATATTTGCCTTCATATTTGGCCACCAATATAACTTTTTCAAATCCTGGTACATCTTGTCAGACCCAGGATGAATAGAGTATCTTGACTTATGCGACTCGTGCATAATCAACTCTCGAATTCCTCCATACAAAGGTACCCAACTTCGGTCTCCAAAACATAATACTCCATCAGAACGCTTAACAAATCCTTTCTCATTTTCTGCCATCCCAAATATGTTCTCAGCAGGTCTATTTTCTACTTTCAACGCTTCCGTTTGAGCTTCTAATATTTGAGACGGTAACGGCGATACGATAGTCATTCCTAATGACTTAACTCGTAAAGGTGGTATTCTCTCCTTTCGGCTAAGAGCATCAGCAACAACGTTTGCTTTACCAGGATGGTAACGAATTTCACAATCATAATCGCTTAGCAACTCAATCCAACGTCGCTGTCTCATGTTGAGCTCTTTTTGATTCAAGATGTGTTGTAGACTTTTGTGGTCAGTAAACACTACACACTTGGTTCCATACAAGTAATGTCTCCATATCCTTAAGGCAAAAACCACAGCACCTAACTCCAAATCATGGGTGGTGTAGTTCTTCTCGTGCTTTTTGAGCTGTCGGGAAGCATAAGCTATCACTTTCTCTTGTTGCATTAGCACAGCTCCCAAACCTTTATGAGAAGCGTCATAATAGACGACGAAGTCCTCGTTACCTTCAGGTAACGCCAAGATAGGAGCACTACACAACATCTCCTTAAATAACTAAAATGCTTCCTCTTCCTTATCTCCCCATTCATATTTAACACTCTTTTGTGTCAATTTGGTCAACGGTTTTGCTATCTTCGAAAATCCCTCAATGAATCTTCGGTAATACCCGGCTAATCCCAAAAATTGACGAACTTTTGTTGGGGTCATAGGTGCAGCCCAATCTTTAATCGCTTCAATCTTATCAGGATCTACATGAACTCCTTGTCTATCAATCACATGACCCAGAAATTGTACCGTCGGAATCCAAAATTCACATTTAGAAAACTTGGCATACAGTTTCTCCTTCCTGAGCAATTCTAAGATAAGCCTTAGATGCTCCTCATGCTCTTTCTCACTCTTCAAATAAATTAGAATATCGTCGATGAACACAATCACGAATTTGTCTTAGTAAGGCTTACACACCCGATTCATGAGGCCCATGAATACCGCCGGTGCGTTAGTCAACCCAAACGGCATCACCTGAAACTCGTAATGCCCGTAACGGGTTCTGAAAGCCGTTTTCGGAATATCTTCCTCGCGAACTCGAAGCTGATGATATCTCGATCTCAGATCGATCTTCGAATACACACTCGATCCTTGAAGCTGATCGAACAAGTCGTCGATCCTCGGTAACGGGTATCTATTCTTCACCGTTAACTTGTTCAAATCTCGGTAATCAATACACATACGAAACGATCCATCCTTCTTCTTTACAAATAAGACCGAGGCTCCCCAAGGCGAAGAACTTGGTCTTATAAATCCTTTTTCTGATAACTCCGCTAGTTGCTTCGACAACTCTTCCAGTTCAGTAGGTGCAAGACGATAAGGTTCTCGTGCCACGGGTGCAGCACCAGGTATCAACTCAATCTGAAACTCTACTTGTCAAGTAGGCGGAATTCCCGGCAAATCATCGGGAAACACATCTGAAAAATCACGAACTATAGGCACGTCTCCAATGCACCTTTCCTTCTTCTCCTTCCCTCCCTTCTCAGAAATTTGAGCTAAGAAAAGGCAACATCCTTTTTCCATTAGCTTCGGCAATTTAGTGCAAGATATGACCGCTAATCTAGATGGGCCTCTCAAATCCTTTCTATCTCCTGGTATGTTCAGAATCTCCTTGCCGTAAGGCACACGCACGATCTTCTCATCGCAAAGTATATGAGCACGATACTTCGACAACCAATCCATACCAATAATGACATCAAAACTTCCTAACGTGACAGGTAGAAGATCTATGTTGAAAGGACGATTAAGAAAGTTTAACGTGCAACCGCGAATGATAGTCCTAATCCTCTCTATGTTCCCATTAGCTAACTCTACATCATAACCAATTCCTAAGGCCATCGGGGGTTTCTCTAGTAAGGGTGCAAACTTAGTGGACACAAAACTCTTATCGGCACCAGTATCAAATAGTATGGAAGCATAACGATTATTGAGAAGGAACGTACCAGTAACGACGTTCGGATCTTCTCCTCTCTCATCCCCAAGTGCATACACTCTTCCATGAGCAGCTCCAGCTTCCACACGTTGGTCCCCATTATCTTGTCGTCCATGGTTTCCTCCAGCTCCACGGTTTCCATTATTGTACCCATTACCACCCGATCCTTGATTTCCTCGGTTCCACGATTCCCTACACTCATTCCTATAATGTTCCTTCTTTCCACATTCATAACAGGTAACATTTGCCTTACTCATAGTTTCAGGAGTAGCTTGAACCATAGCAAGTGGTCGAGCTCTACAATCCTTAGCTATGTGTCCCATCTTAGAGCAATTCTTGCACATCACAATACATCGTCCAGAATGATTCTTATAACATCGTTTACACTTGGGTGTATCTCCATTATAGTTCTTCTTGTCTCCATCTCCCATAGCATAAGCTCTAGTAGTTGTTTGTTTCGATGATCATTACCCTTAGAGTGATTATCCTTCTTCCTCTTTCCATTCTTGTCTTTCTCAGCTTCTTCCAATGCCAACGAGTCCATCAATTGTTGAGCAATAGTGATAGCCTCATGAATGTTTGCAGGCTTAGCAGAAATCACATCGTTCCTTGTAGCTACCGGCAACCCATCGGTATACCTCTCTATCCTTTGAGTCTCAGTCCTAACCATATCGGGACAAAGTAAGGCTAACTCTCGATAACGGCGATTGTAAGTTGCCATATCGGTACCTTTCACCTTATGGTTCCAGAACTCAATCTCCAGCTTCTTAAACTCATTCCTTGGGCAGTAAGTCTGAATCAACAAAGACTTAAATTGCTCCCAAGTCATAGCATAAGCCACATCACTCCCAACCGAATTACAGTAATTGTTCCACCAAGTTAAAGCTTCATCCTTGAAAGTGAAAGAAGCAAACTTTACCTTCGCATTCTCCGCACAACCACTGACATTAAACACTGACTCAGTCTTCTCTATCCACCAGACCAAGTAGACCACTCCATCAGTTCCACCAAACTCAATGGGTCCACAAATTCTAAACTCCTTGTAGTTACATCCATTAGCACGAACAAGTGGAAATGTTCCAGCAGAATTGTTGGAATGATTTGACTCAGCTAGTAGTTCAGCAACTCGTTGCTCCACAAGTTGATTGATCATTGCTTGATCCACAGTAGGTGCGTTAAGTGGAAAATGATTATTGTCTCCCTGGACCTCAACATTTTGATTCCTGTTGTTGCGGTTGGTAGTGTCCAGGTTATCAGGAGTAGGGGTTTCAACATTTCGAGTAGGACGGCGTCCTCGGCGACCAGGAGTAGTCGCGGCAGTTCCAGTTCGGGTAGCTCTGACAGGGTTTAGTCATACAGCCATTAATATAATACCAACACAATATTAACCACGCAAATAGAAACACAATTCTCCATGTACGCCAAAAACTGTAGAATATCATACGAGATCACCATCGTCCATACAAGTAGCGATCGACACTTCGTCCCAAAATACCAAAGACATAATAAATACTAATCGTTCCATACGAGGCAAACATACAATCCGGATAACATGACTTAAGAGATAGAATAACCAGCTCTCCTAACCAAGTACTCCCTGACTTAAGAAGCAACACAACAACACAAATCCAAATTGATCTAGCCATGAAACTGGCATAGACTACTCAATTCCGATCTCAAACAATCCAAATCTCTCCATAACGATCCCAGCTCAACACTGTGTATATCTCTATCTCTCTTGAGGTCTGCTGCCACCTTCTCCAACTCCGTGTTCCTCTACCACAGCTTGCGATCTGCCTTGCGAACCGTGAGGAAAAATCTTTGCAGACCCTCTATCTGCTCATGTATCTCCATCATACCTCTCCTAATCGCTGTAGTCCTGCCCACGACAGTAGTCAAATCAACTCTCAACTCAGCAATCAACTCTCCAATAACCATCTCAAGTCGATCAGCCATCTGCGAGATCCTCTCGCCCTGCATAGTAATCCAAGTCCACATCTTACCAGTCTCACCCAAATCTGCAGGCTCAGCAGATATCTCAGACGGCGCGTCCGACGCCACGGGGCTACCAGGTGATGACTTAAACAAAAACGAGTGATCAGGTGAAACCGGCTCTAATGGATGTATCGAAGAATCGAGTTCCTCAGCATGAGCTGAATGTGCTGGCGAACCATCATCATCAGACATCTCCTCCTCCTGAGGATCATCATTCTCTTCCTCATCTTGAGGGTCATTATTCTCTTCCTCATCTTGAGGGTCATTATTCTCTTGCTCACCCTCGTACTCCTCCTCATACTCCTCATCGGAGGGGTACTCCATCAATCATCATCTCTGAGCAGGTGAACCATGAGGCGATAAAATCGGTGACTTAGGGTGACAAAGGGGACGATAAAGTAATGGCTAAACGCATGACCATCACGTATGGGTTATCGGGGCCCTAGTGATCTGTGCTGGGCGGCGCGTGCCAGCATAAACATCCTCAATAACATCGTACGAATAGGAGGTCATGGTTTGTGACAACGGCGTAGGGTAGGTGTAAGTGTTTCAAAACAACTAAACCGCGAACTCAAAATACCATATCAAAATCATCATATAATTCCCAATCATATATATCAAGAAAGATTTAAAATACCGCATTACTAAAATCATTTATAAAACCATTAAGCCATATAATTCCTCAAAACGCCATATAATTCCTCAAAATGCCATATAATTCCTCAAAACGCCATCATATCACTAAATCAATAAATCTCAAATCCTCAAATCATCTCAAGAATCTCATATCTAATAATCATCTCAATATACCTCAATAATAACAATGATGCTTCGGCTTGGCGGGCTGGCTGGCAATGGTCGAGGATCGTTTTCTATAAAAATCGGTTATAGTTTAGGTGTCTATTTACCTAGTTCTCTATAACCTTGGCTCTGATACCAATCTGTAACACCCCCAAAATTTAATACAGCGGAAGACTCAACAAGCTTTCGGGGTGCTACGGGGATTGGTATCCATTCAAAGTCATGAAAGAACAAGATAAAGTAAACATAAGAAAAACACAACCAAAACGGGTTTTAAAGTTTATATTTATCCCAAGAATTATCCAAAGTAAGGCCCAAAAGAAATAAACATAGGTCCACAATAATTTATCAGAGTTTTAGAAAATAGATCCATAACCGGGTGCCATAGCCAAGCCTCCAATCCAAGCATCCAAAGGGCATCACTTAATTACCTGAGAAAACGTGCTAAAAGTCAGCTTTCGCTAGTGAGATCATAGGTTTAAATTCATAATTCAATATAGTGGACATATACGCAAAACGCTATCTAGCTAGACTAGGCCTCAATCATCCAACCAAAATATCCAACCAAAATAATCCAACCAAAATAATCCAACCAAAATAGTCCAACCACATCAAATCAACCCTATAGGTGCACGCTATAGCTCAAACCAATCCAATCAATAGCTTACCTAGCTCAAGTCTAGGCCTCGCTCTATAATCAATCCAATAGTTTACCTAGTTCGAGACTAGGCCTCGCTCATTAACCAAATCAATAGCTTACCTAGTTCGGGACTAGGCCTCGCTTAATCCTACCTAGTTCTATAAGCATAGCAAGTTTTAAATAAACAAAGCGATAATAGTCCACATAAAATGATTTGCACGTTTCTCACCCCAAGTATTGAAAACGAAGTTCAAGAGTAAAAGTGGGGCTATGACTCACCTCAAGTCCAGAAAATCCTCAAAAGAAATCGATAGATGAAAGACGTAAGCAAACTCAAGTAACGGCAACTACAGACTCGGCACTTCCTAACAATATCAAACTCGTTCAGAAATCATTTCCTCGAAATCAAATATTCCCATTCCCGAACGTATTCCATTTAACTTTCCAAAAATATGCATTTCTCGAATTATCTTCATATTAATTTGAAGTTTGACGTTTGGTATCCATATGGGTGGAGGGTCGTCACAATACAAACCAAGAAGCCACAACGAAGAGAATAATGCACAATCTATAGGTCTAATATTAGCCCAATATGTTATTTAAATAAATCATCGAAGTTTATCAAATCCGTCGATTTGGTAATCCCCCATATTTATTTACGTAATATATCGCTCCAAGATTATACCCAACCTAAATCACATAGCACAAAGAATACTATATGGTAAATATCGTAGTCCAATAAATTCCCTATATATATCGTCCAATTTGCAAAATTCGTCAATTTAGCCAATTCCACGAGATATTTAGTAATGTATTATCCTAATACACGTACCACAACCTATGGGCGTCGTGGGATACGATGCCCATTAATATACTCATTTTATATAGCTAAATAACTCGATTTAACCCGTCGATTAAATAAGTTACGTAGTTATAGAAAATGGATATATTAATCGTCATATATCCGAGTAACCACAACTCCGTATAACTCGATAAGTTTTCCAAATTTATAAAAAAAATCATGTTTTTATTTATTATTTACCCAACGTATTAATTCTCGTCATTATTTCTAATTATTTATTTATAATAATATTCTCGACATTTATTGCACCATTAGAATAGTCCAATAGTTATCGTTATATTATTATAACGTATACTCGTGATCATTTTATCATTAATATACACATTTATATATATATACATACGTTTATCACGTCTATATACGTATATAAACGATTATATTATCAATAATATTATCATGAGTATTATTATTAATGTTTGATTTTAAATATTTATCGAGTCATAAGAATTTGGTCACATGTCCGAGTCATCACTCTCGGCTCATAGTCCAAGTCCAAAAATAATAACCAAGTAAAAATAAAAGAATCAACTCCGTCCAAATCAATCCCATATCCACGTGCTACAACATGAGGGTCCGACTACGGCACCCAACTAACCTATCTCCGTCATCTAATGACCGTCTCACAATCGGTCCCCAAATCCACACTCGTCAACACAACTCCATAATCCAAATCACAAGTATACCATGTCGAGCCCACAAAGTGTCTTGACCCATCCAAAAGCTTCAGTCCAAAAAGAAATAATGCCACACAATAATAATAATAAGCACAATATAAACAACAATATATATACCATACGTACGGGTCGACTTACCAAGTCAAACCCGGGTCAAAATGAAACCACAATAATCATATTATGGTCACGCCCGAGACCCTTAGGTCTCGGCATTGCTCTAACGAGCCCAAGTCGAACCAAACGGACCCATAGGGTCGTCGGCCACAAACCACGACGACAACAACAATACCAAACAATCACAACTCAACCAATACTCAAAATATCAAGAATCAAAAACCAAGAACCAAATAATATCGGACCAATAATCACCCTAGACTCCCAAACGAGTCAAGGTCATACCCACACCGAGACCTTGTGTCTCGGTTAAGCTCCATACGAGCCAAACCAAATCCAAACGCGACCCAAACAACACCATTCGAGCACCAAGCTCGAGTCAAGACAACACCCAAGATACCAAACGGATTTTTAATGACAAAATATCATTTCCCCGTCATTTTTAGCCATGATTTCATCAAAACCCATCAAGAAAATACCCATATACCCACGGTTTGGGTACCAATCGAGGCGCACGAATAAGATTCGTGGCCACTCACCTTCAATAAAGCTCCAAAACTTGATTTTTTCAAAAACCCAAGAAGAAAAGATGACAAAGGTGGTGTTAAAGTGGTGATATTAATTCGTATGGGGTGTTAGGGTGGTCCAAATCGCACGTGGTTTATACCAATAGATAGATCGGGAAAAGATGGTTAATATGGTGGTGTTAGTTTTGATGTGAGGGTGGCGGTGTGATGCGTGGGAATCGCACCTTGCTTTACCTCTCGAGGGATCTCGAGAAGCTTACAACCCCCACCAGGCAGTGTACCTGATCGTTGTAGTATAGTATAGTGACAAGTACTGGGGGATTGATCGTTCAGCTTAGGAATAGTGTCACTAGGATTAGAAAACCTAATTAATAGTTCTAAAGATGAGGGATGATTATTTTTGTATTTTTATGTTTTTATGAAAGCAATTAAAATCTCGGGTTTTGAAGGAGTGGGCGGAATTAGTTGCTATTCAACTAACCCAAAGCTAAGATATAATCAAAATAAAATAATAAAAATGAAAACAAACTAATTTATACTAATGTTGTGAGCAGTAATTGGAGAAATTGTGTTTACTTAGACTTCACTACTCCCTAGACATCTTTTATACGTTAATTACTTGTTATACTTGTATGATGGCGGATTGTATTCCTTAATACCATTCGTGGGGTGGCATACATAACTCCCCAACTCTATGAACTCTTATCTCCTCCTACACCATGACCCAGCACAACTATAGGGATTGTAAACAGTGGCTCATGCATTAAATACAACCAATAAAGACCTAGTACGCCTTGGTTCATGTTTCTTAAGACGTTCAAGCATGTTACCATTTGGAGATCTGCCAGTTTTCTTAAGCCTAACATATAAATCATTCATCCAAGAACAAGAATAAACAAGTAATCAACACATAATCAACATCTAGGTTTCATTAGATCTAAGCAAACACAAGAGAGATCTAGCCTAGCATAATTGAATTAAGACAAGAACAAGATATAAACAACCAACACATAGACATATCGATTGAATTAGAAGAACACTTATCTCAATTACAATGCAAGGTATCAAGGGTTTGGAACCCTTGAAAAACTTGTAAAAGAGGCACCAAATTCGTCTTTAGGGTTTCACCAAAACTTCTCTCTTAAACTTCTCTCCCTTCTTAATGAAAAAACTAGAAAACTATATATAGGAAAACTGGGCTGACGGCGTCAAGACAAGCATGTGACGCCGTCACCCCGCCGCCAAATACTTCCTCGGACGGCCTTGATCTACTTATGACGGCCTATGTGACGCCGTCACCACCTACGGTATTTTATTCTTGGGACTTTGACGCCGTCAGGATGGATTTTGACGCCGTCATCAACTACGGTGTTTTATTCTTGATGTCTGACGCCGTCACCTAGTGTCTTCAGCATGGAAAATTGATACTTTGCCGTTTTCTTCACTTTTATGCTCCAAAAACGTCCAAAATGGCTTCTTTTCCAGAATTCACTCTCCAAACACCTAAAATCACAAAAGGAACGATTTAGGGCAATATTTGATCTAATAAAGTCGGATTCGGGCGTAAATTCAAGAATATAACATTCGCGGTGTTTGGTATGGTCATAATCGACACTAGAAATATTTTTGACGCACCAATTAGTGTATTGTAGTTAAAGTTTAGGTACCAGCGGAAGTACTGAAGTATCTAATTCACTTAAACTACTACTCTGATACCACATGTGACACCCTCAAATTTTGATGTTATAAACCGTGTATAATTTTGTGCATGAAATGTAACATTGGACAGAGTGTGATAACATATAGACTCGTGGTAAAGTACAAAATATATTCCACAAAGGATGTCTAGTTTGTTAGAATTTATTAAAATGACAACATTAAACAAAATACATTAAAACATATTGTAAATGAAACGATCAATAAAGTACATCTAAAACTTATTTTTTAGGCTACTTATCAACCATCTCATTCTCATTATTGATTACTGCTTTGAAATATGAGGGTAAAAATATAAGAGTGAACGCCAACGTCCAACAAGTAAGTGTGAATATTTATGCAATTGGATAATGTAATTAATAAATATTTGATTAGTAAAACAGAGTATTAATCGAAATGTGAGAGTCATATGAGCAAAATAAAATATAACTCTATTCTTCGGGCACAGACATAGCATGTACTATTTGATTATTTCAAATAATAAACCTCGTATTATTTTTCAAAATAATTTATATCACCATAAAATGAAACATTACTTGCATCGCTTATGTGAGTGTGTTCAAATGATGCATTGGCAATATATGTCATCCTAATTTAATAGGAAGAACTCATGTAATCCGTCATACATCATTTCCTTAAGGGCATCACATACCATTTGTGGCCATACACATAAGTATCTTTTGTTCATTAATCATTAAAAAGTTCAATGTAAATAGGAAAAATCATTTTAAATGCATGGTAAAATAATTTTACGGTATCAATGGTTACAAAATGCACAAAAAATATTATCATGGAAGATAAACAAACTTGTTGGATCATCATAACCATCATTAGATAATAAAACTTTAAAACACATATTGAAATTGATCCAACATGACGAAAATATTTTAAGGGTAAAAGTGGAGTATATAGCTAACTTGCTAGAGTGCAGAAGAATAATTGGTTTGATATTTAATGTTAGATTCCCTCGACAAGCCTTTAGCAATGAATGTCCTGAGAATTATGTCGTCTAGCCTTTATTAAAATTTAATTGGAAATATAATGTATTTTATTATTATTATTATTATTATTATTATTATTATTATTATTATTATAACTCATTGACGGTGAGAGGTAGTGAGATGATGTGCCTTTCTTAGTTAAAATACTACGCTATTTAAACTCAAAGATTCGACATGAATGTAGTGATAAAGCTAAAGTGTGTTCTATATATCTATTCATGTTGAATAATTGTTTATTTAATTATCATTTGTTATTTCACATGATTTGATGAGTCATATGATTTATATTTCTTTTCTATGATTTGTCTCACATTGTTTCTCTTGTTTGCAATTTGTTCTATATTAGTCCCCCATATTTATCCATACATTTCGACATAATCTTTTGTCTGTTACATTTTAGTTCAATAATATTCTAGTTTTTTATAAGGATTTTAAAACTTTTATTATTATACGCGCATACAAATTTATTGTATAAATCTCGTACCTATAAAGTTTTACATGTTTTTAAATACATTGATACATTTAATATATAAAATATACTTATGTCAAATGTTGCTACTTTTAAATTTAACAAATTGTCTATTACCATATTGACATATTATAAAATTTACGAGATGTTACATATGCCGACAGAGGATTTGGGCCAAGGCCCATGAATATACAATCTAGATAAAGATAACATTTCGTGAACCCTAAAAATGTAGTTGTTAACAATTATGGCCGTTGGATCAATTTGATCATTGTAATCGCGATATCTTCTTACTATAAAAGGTTGATAAGGGCAAACACAATTTCGCAAATCATAAAAATGAAAAAGAGAACGGCGACAAGAATACATATCTTTCTAGATCCTCTTTTCGATAAAAAGATATCAATTCCAGATGAAACATCGTGTTTTATCACGATCATTGTTCATAGTATTTCGATTGTTAGTGTATTTAATATAATTCATATGAAACATTTTTTCTTAAGAAAACTTGTTTTGTTTTGTCTTTTTTTTGTTCATAAGTAATCTTACATATGTTGTTTCCTTGTTCAGATGGATTTTACTGACCCAGAGGTGCTGGTTTTGGTTCAACTTCACAATCCAATTTATCAGGTAATCTGTTTATTTAATAATTCTTTTCTCGTGAAATCAAACATTAAAAATAAGGGTGTTGCAAAAAAAAAAAAAAAAAAAAAAAATACCCCTATAAAAGCAACATTTACATGTTTCTATTTACTTGTTTTAATTGTATTATTCCTTAATATGACATAGTACCTTTTCATTTTTTTCTTAACATTTTAATTAATTAAATGAAAAAAAGAATACATCAGAATATTTAAAAGAAAAAAAAAACAATCTAATAATGGTAATATTATTTATAATTCATGCATAAACAGATTTTAGGTATTACAATTAATCATATGCACACACGAATTTTGGGTATCATAATTAGTTTAATATAATAATGACAATATTATTTATAAGTAACAAAAAAAAAAGAAAAAAAGAAAAAAAGAAAAGAAAGAAGAAAAAGAGATATAGTTATTAAAATACAAATAAAACTCTACGGGGTACATAAATGGCAAACACATGCCTACTGGGCATCTTTTAAGATCTATCTAAATAAAAATAAATTTTGAGTTTGTAAAATTGAAAATCACATATAGTTATAGTAAATTATAAGTTAAATTAATGTTTATTAATTGCATTTGTTATTAAATAGAAAGTTAAGTGAATTAACTAAACATTAAATGCATTTTTTTACGTGTTAAAAGTTGCCCGAAGGGCACCCATTAGCACGTCCCTGCATTATTAAATTTTTGCATTTATAAAAATATATTGAGCCAATGAGAGACTTGATGACGTATGTATTTACCAGTCTAGTCATGTTAGAAAATATATACATTAAGTCCTTTGGGCTTGAATATCTCTAGACAAGCCCAATAGACAAAGGGATGAGCCAATGGTCCAAACAATGGTAAAGCCCATCCCACCATCTCTTGCCCTAGTTCTCTTCTTATACATACTAGGAGGATGATAGAATTAGGGTAAGCTCGCATAGTCTCATCTATCACCTCACATATATAGTCTCCTATTGCTCACTCACCAACCAACAATGGAGTCTACATCTATTATCATCTATCACACCAAACCCTTTTACTCATCCACTCCATAGAGACAAGAAGAAGGTACGTGGTCGATGTAGGTGTTACCACGACTCTAGAAATATCATTCTTCTCACGGGGTTCTTACCAATCAAGGAAAACCGAACATCCGACCATCATCATGCAATATATACCCGCCTTACCATTCATACGTATACACTAACTAAAAGTATCACACCCCTCTCGTACCCCAAGGTCAGTTCTCAAATGACTTACAACCGATAATGCCTTGTTTGTCGTTTATAACCTTCATGCTCACACTCTGGAAAGTAATCTAGAAATATTTTGTAACCCAGCACTTTCACTCCATAGAAGAGGAACGAATTTACCACATCCTACATAAAAATAGATGAGATATCATTAAACTTAAATAAACACGTTTCGAAATAGTCCTTTGTATTGTAAGTAAAAAAGTTGTGGTCAATCAAGTTAGGATAAATTTGTCCTGAAAAGTGTCACAGCTTGGGGGTAGCGGCACCAAGAAGAGCAACGTAGGGAGTCTGCACGATGATACCCGCTTAAGAGAAACATGTGCCCAACATTTAACTAGTAATTAAATACACAATTATGTTTTAAATTGTCTTTACTATTTAAATATTCATGTCAAAAATGAATGCTTAAGTTTTCACTATAAATTGCTAAAACATTTATAGTGCGTTTGGTATGATGTTATAGTAATCAGGGAATGGATTCATTTCCGTTAGAAGTTTTTGGTACCTAAACATTAAATGCACTTCACAAATCAATCTTAAAAACTGAATCGAGGCATGCATGGTGGCTTTCTTTTTGTCTAATCTCATGTGGGTGACCTCTACTTTTTAATCCACCTTTTAATCAAACCCACACCAATAGTGAATCTTCAAAACAAACCAAACGCACCCTTAAAAAAAGAGAAAAGTAATATTTGATTGATTGACGGTGTAATAACATCGAAACCGATATAGCATAAAGTTTAATTCCATGTCGACAAATGATCATCACCATCTAGCCTTGAATGTGTGTGGCCCCAACTCACGAGTGACAAGCAAAGAACTTGACTTAGGGTATCGTTGGCATAAGTAGCCGAAGCTAACGTGCATTGCATATCTATACTATATATAAAACAAAAATGGTTAAAGTGAAAAGTAAAAAGTCAAGAAATTGAAATGTTTAAAAAATTAAAAAGTAAATGTGAAACTAAAATAGGAAATGTTGAAAATATATGTTTCAAAAGGAAACTATTAATACACATCGAAAATCAGGTTGACTCGGGACGCTTCAAACCCGGTTGGTTGATCCGGTGTAATTTGACCCTTTTTTGACCCAACCCGTTGAGATGACCCAGTTTACATTGACCCATTTTTTGACCGGAACAATTCAACCGGTTGATCCACCCAGGTTGAACCGGGTTTCAAAACATTATGTTTAATCCTCAAATCCTCCAACTTTTACTATTTTTCATTTATAACCCATAAACTTTTTTTTTAATCATTAAAACTATCTACCGCTATAAAATACCAATGATATGCACGAGTACTCGTCTAGTGTTATAAAAGTGAGTTTATTTATGTAGAGTAACTTGGAAGTTGAATCTCAAAATATAAAATGGCATAAAATAACACACATAAGAAATTTTAAATATAAAATATTATATGGTATTACTCCCTCCGTCCCAAAATTATTGTCCAGTTTGAATTTTCAAAGTTAAACTGGTTCAACTTTGACCATAAATATATTTTTGTTTATTATCTAATACTTGATAAAAATTATACCATTAAAAAGTACACTTAAAATTCAATCCATTTATATATTTTGCTTCAAATATTATATAACATTCACAAAAATATTTAAGGTCAAAATTGAAGAAGAAAGACTAAAAAGTCAATAGTGAACAATAAATTTGGGACGGAGGGAGTACTATATACGTAAGTAAAACAAACAACTTCCTACCTTGTACAGTCAATCGATGTAAGATTTTTATGCTCTTATATTTGGAATAAGGTAGTTTTGAGCTATATTAATTACATTGATTTATCTTATAACCGAATTCTTGCGTTCAATTAGGCGGAAAAATTCCTTGATAAAGAAATTGACCCAATTCTGTACATGCTCAATAAAGAAACACCTCTTGATGTCATACATACATGGTCAGATATACATTATGCATCACCAGAGGCTGGTATAGCAGAGGTAAGTTGTATCAGTTTCATCTTATATTCTTATGTCCAAAACAATGCTAATAATTCTTTCTAAACCATGTGCCACAGGATTGTTTGTATATCTTGAATAAGGGATCTTAAATGGACATTTTTTTTAGTGTTCTTAGCTCACATCATTGTTTCTTACTGTAACTCAATGTATTTCAATACCTAAAAATGGCAATGTGTTTTGTTACATATTATCATCGTCATTGACAATTTGTTAGCATGTATATTTAACTCTCCGGTATTTAAATTGCAGTGAATGGTTTTGCCTATAAATATATATTTAACTTCCGATATTTCAATACCTATATGGATTATGGAGATTGACCTAGCTCTTAGCCTGAGCTTGCTGGCTAGCTCTATTGGGTTGGTGTTGGGTTAGCCCTTCGCCCGTAGTTTCCTTCCTCTCCTTCTCTTTCTGGGCTCACTTCTCTCATCTCTAGTTTTTCGTCTACTTCTTTCATCTCCGCAATCATATACATAAATAGAATCAGTCCTAGCTATCTGATAATAGCAGCAGGGATCACAGAGAGTAGCCAACCCAGTCCAACAGCACAGTCCTACAAGCCAACGGTTGCTAACTATCTTTTGCAATCGAGTAAGAAAGAACTCTAGGCATGTTGGCTAGGTTAGAATGAAATTTCTCCCTTTTGTCATGCATCAATGGCATCGGAACATCATTCATGGTAAGAATAAAAGTTTTCACGTTTAGCCTATTATATACTATAGATATTTTGGTACTTATTTTAAAATTTAAATTGTATGGCTAGGAAACGGCGTGATCCACCAGAAAATTCCACAAAAAATATCAAAAAATGCAATGACTGCAATATTTGGCATTGATTTGTTTGTGAAGCTATGTCTAATCCATAATTTCCATCCATAACTACCTTTGTTGGAACTACATGTTTCCGGGTTTGTAATGAAGAGGGTAAATTTAGTTTTAGTGGAGCTAAATGACGAACATGAAAAAATTCATAGTATTATGAATATTGATTGGGATGCTTCTGATGATAAGGATGCTGCATATAGTGAAGCTGTGATGGAAATTTCAAGAAACATAAGAACGAGAAGCGAATTTTATTGTACTAAGTTTTCAATTTCTATGCAATATTTGGCATAGATTTGTTTGTGAAACTATGTCTAATCCATAATTTTCATCCATAACTACCTTTGTTGGAACTACCTGTTTTCGGGTTTGTGATGAAGAGGGTAAATTTAGTTTTAGTGGAGCTAAATGACAAACCTGAAAAAATTCATAGTATTATGAATATTCATTGGGATGCTTCTGATGATAAGGAGGCTGCATATAGTGAAGCTGTGATGGAAATTTTCAAGAAACATAAGAATGAAAAGCGAATTTTATTGTACTATGTTTTCAATTTCAATGTGTGTCATGTACCGGATGTTTACATAAAGTTTGGTAGTTTGTCATCATCATTTGGAATGCCAATGCGAGAGTAAGTGAAAACTTTCAGAACACTCTATTCACATCACCCTTTTGACTGTACAAGAATATGTGGAGCTCAGCATGTCTGTAGTTAATCTAGTTTTCATGAATGTATGAATATTTATGCTCTTTATATCTATGCAACTGAATTAAGTTTTAATATTAAAGCAACTGAAGTAAGCAAATTGATTTTGAACGTGTTAGGTATAAATACCTAAGTAGTTGAATGTCATGACATTCTGTCTAGCACTCTTCAAGTTACAGAAGATTTACAGAGTTACAAATTTTATTTTCTTATGCTGGGCAGATCAAGCATAATGGACTGTGAACGCAACTTATCTGCCTTAGCTCAACCCTTAAAAACCTTACATCAAAATGAATGTTTAAGAATCATTCATTTTGTATGGACCAATGACTTAAATAGACCAAGAGATTTTTTTTCCATCGCATAGACCATTTTCTCTATTTGGAAAAAAAAAATTTCCAAATATAGATTGCTCGACTGTGTGACCACTCGACTCCAGTTTTATTTTTTGCTCGACTTCACTATCACTTTGCTCAACTTCACTTTTTAGAAAAAAAAAAAAAAAAAAAAAAAAAAAAAAAAAAAAAAGGTCGTGAACTCTATAGGCTGGAATTTTTTTTTTATTATTATTATTTTTATTAATTTATTTATTATTTTTTTTAGCCATTAACTCTTTTTGTATTCTGTAAAAGTTTTGTGTTACCTGTGCTCAGTGACGGTCTTCTTAAAATTTGCATTTATTTTGGAACACCTTTTTCTAGATCTCAAATACATCATGAGGACAACAGTAACAACAGGTTATTTAACACAGTGAAAATTCTCCAATTTACACTATGCAGTTCAAGAAGGAGTTAGTGAATAAGGTCGAGCGAAGGTTTTAATTTGAGGTTGTTGTATATACTTTGTATTATGCTTTTTATTGTAATTGAATAATAGTTATAATATCCGCGCACGCGCGGGTTTTTTTTTAATTTTTTTTTAATAATATATTTTTATTTCTTAAAAAATAAATAATTTTTTTATTTTATTTATGATTTTTAATTATATTTATATATTATTAAAGATAATCATTTAAAAATTTTAATTTTGTTATTACTTGCATCTTATCTATTTTTTTTTTGTATATATCTTCTACTTGTATATTATTGCATCTTATCTATATTTTTTTGTATTTATCTTCTACTTGTGTAGTATATCAACAAAACAAATTTTTAAAATTTTAAATTAAAAAATAATAATTAAAATATTACCTAATAAAGAAATATTCTTTTTTCCGAAATACGAAAGTACCCACTAGGGGTTTTGTTTTATTATATAAAAAGATTAAGTTCTTAGTATTCATATATGAGGAGAGTGATATTAAATACAAAACTTTTCTTACATATCAAGGGACTCATCCCTACCATCCATTTAAAATGAAATCAATAGTTGAGATTAAAAGCATTTTAATATTTCACCCATTTTTTATAATTTAAATATCTCTTAAACCGTTAATCGTTAAGCGAAAATAATTACACCATCGCGACAAGCATTTAATTATCTTTCTATAAATAGGCTATTAGATATATTTTTGACAAAATTTTTTTTTTGTTTTTTTCAAAATTTTTTTTCGTGGCCGAAAAAATCATATATGATACATCATATATGATACATATCATATATCATATATGATATATCATATATGATATTATATGTAATAACATATATGATTT
This sequence comes from Artemisia argyi, assembly GCA_030686995.1. Lineage (NCBI taxonomy): Eukaryota > Viridiplantae > Streptophyta > Magnoliopsida > Asterales > Asteraceae > Artemisia > Artemisia argyi. Next base: position 148,475,219 of record CM060685.1, read on the forward strand.
TTTCGGCCACGAAAAAAAACGTGAAAAAAACGAAAAAAAAAATTGCCGAAAATATATCAAATAGCCTATCTATAGAAAGATAATTAAATGCTCGTCGTAACGGTATATATTTTTTCGCTTAACGATTAACGGTTTGAAAGATATTAATATTTGAAAAAAAAATGATGAAAGTGGATTTTTTAAATTGTTCAGATTAATCTCATCAATTAGATCAAATAAAGATGGAGGGAAGATGGATGGTGGAGATAGTCCCTTCGTATATAAAAAAAGTTTGGTTCTCGAATGATCTCTTCATATATTGCTGTTGCATTATGTCGGTCATGTTTCTTTTCTAGAACTAGATCTCTAAGAGGTTTAATTTCTCAACTAATATTACCTAGATCCTCATTTGCGAGTCTACAACTGAATATCTCGTGACAAGAAGGTGCAAGTAAAGGTAAAATAAGGTCTAAAAGCTTGATAGTGGTACTTTCTACTAATTAGTAATTAAATTGTGAACACAATACTCGTTATATGTGTATGTGTAGAACTCTGTATGCTTCTTCAATATACCCATGACTAACACACTAAGGGGGCGTTTCTTTTTTTTGTTAGCTAAGAGATGTGTGGGGGTCATGTGAGACCTATAACTCTTAGTGTGTCTTAATGGGGAGAGGAATAAATATTATGCCTTATAGATATAGACTTATTAGTGAAAATAAGTGGGCTCCACATTAAAAAGAAATATTATTAAATACTTTTGTGGACCCTTGTGGACCCAAACCCTTAGCTAAGAGAAAAAAGAAACACCCCTAACACTACTATCCATTCACATTATTATTTAAAATCCAACTCTGCAAACATAATCATCATTCTCCCATTTGCTTCTTGCCCTCATCTGATCCATAGTAGCATCATCTCCAAAATCTTCTGGAATCTCAGTTGTCAGAACATAAACCACATTAATACTTGACAACAAGAAGTGCATATTCTTTTGCCATCTTCTGAAATCAACACCTTCAAACATTTCCAACTTGGAAAAGTTAGCAGCCATTTGTCTCATAGCAGCAGCCATTGATTATCACTAATAGTTTCTATTGATTGTTGGTTATTAAGTGTTTGAGTGTTCCCATATTAGGGTTAAGATAATCAATGAGTACCGGATATTCACTTGAAATCGTATTATCACTTTCCAATAGAAACTATTCGAACCTATGCCTGGGTTACACAAATATCTCTATGGGATAAGGCCAAGTGATGTTCTTGTTTTAGGCACAAATCAAGAACAGAATCGTATTCAAGTGTTTAGGGTTTGTGTTGATCGTCATTCCATGCAGAATGTTATGACCTCTATTTAAAATAGAGAATACTCAAACCCTAGCCCATGGAATTATAATTAACGGCCCATTAATTATATCATAATACTTTCCATAATAGTAGGAATCAGTGGTTATCAGTGGAAACAATAACACTAGCAGTGGTAATGTTAACACATCAGTGGAAACAATAACACTAGCAGCGGTAATGTTAACATATCAGTGGAAACAATAGCACTAGCAGTGAAAACTAGCAGCAGAATCCACTGTCAGTAGAATCACACTATCAGCGGAAACAGATTCATGCTATCAGCAGAATCAATACATACCACTATTGAGTCAGGGGATTCAGTGACCAAATGGGTGTACACTCCGTACCTCCCAACCCATTACCAGGTGTGAATTAATCCCTCAAGTGCACTAAATTTTCCAACAATCCTCCCCAAATTTAGTTCACTTCCTTTGCATGAAAAATTAAACACAAAATAAAACATATGCATAAATGAAAATATCTTGAAGATTGAATTCTCATCTTAGTACATTACACGTTCAAATATTTGAGAATCAGGGTGTTCTAAGAATTGAACCCTTCAACCCATTTGAATACCTGAAGATAAAATACACATATATTTTCAAACACTTAAATAAACCTGACACTATACAAGCCATGTGTCCATATCCAATTCATAAATGTTGTAAAAGCTAAAAGTCCAAAGCTTCCTGAAGCGGCAAAACTTCAACATTAACATAGGTGGTTCCTCTTTATTCATGCTCCTGCTTAGCACTTTTTCAAAGAAAATAACCATTGAGAAGTAGAGACTTCATCCTCCTTTTTCAGCAGGTCCTGAGCACAACCTTGGGATGTAATATAAAACATGTGCTCCAGTACACTGAATGTTCAGCTTTTCACATTGAACTCAGCTCCCAAGTTTCCTCAGGAGGGAGTTGGGTGTCTTAGCATTCAGTGACTAAGTTTGACTTTAAACACATCCCTTTAGTAGACTTCAAAACCAAGTCTCTAGCTAAACCCTTCGTCAAGTGATCAGCTAAGTTTTGTTGAGATTTAACAAACTCTATAGATATCACCCCATTCATGATAAGTTCACGAATCATGCTATGCCTGACACCTAAGTGTCTAGACTTCCCATTATACATCTGGCTATAAGCCTTTGCCAATGTAGCAGCTCTATCACAACGGATAGAAATAGGTGCTATAGGTTTAGGCCACAATGGAATCTCAAGAAGCAAGTTTTTCAACCATTCAGCTTCTTTGCCAGCAGCTGCTAAAGCCACAAATTCAGATTCCATGGTTGAATTGGTAATGCAAGTTTGTTTCTTGGATGCCCAAGAAATTGCACCTCCACCAAGTAGGAATACCCAGCCACTTGTAGACGAATTGTCTTCAGTGTTACTGATCCAACTTGCATCAGTGTATCCTTCCAACACTGAAGGATAACCAGTATATGAGAGACTATAATCCATAGTTCTCTTCAAATACTTAAAGATCCTCTGAATTGCTTGCCAATGATGAGCACTAGTATTACTAGTATACCTGCTCAATTTACCCACAACAAAAGCAATATCAGGTCTTGTACAAGTCATGGCATACATCAAGCAGCCAATCCCCCTAGAATACTCAAGTTGAGATACAGCTTTTCCAGAATTAGGCATTAGCTTCTCACTTGTATCCATAGGAGTACTCACTGGAGTACACTCAAAGTAATTAAATTTTTTTAACACCTTCTCAATGTAATGAGACTGAGATATAGAAATTTTGTTACTTTCATGTTTAATCCTAATACCAAGGATAACATCAGCCTCCCCCATATCCTTCATGGAGAACTTTGTTGACAAAAATTCCTTTGTTAGGTCAACTTGATTTTGGTCAGTGCCAAAAACCAACATGTGATCAACATATAGACAAATGATAACTCCTTTACCAGATTCATCAAATTTGCTATATATACATTTGTCAGCCTGATTAGTAAATAACCACTAGACAAAACCACTACATCAAACTTTTGATGCCATTGCTTAGGTGCCTGTTTTAGTCCATAAAGAGACTTAATCAGTTTACACACCTTGTTTTCATTACCAGGCATGATGAAGCCTTGAGGTTGGTTCATATAAACTTCCTCATCTAAGTCACCATTTAAGAAAGCTGTCTTCACATCCATCTGATGAATAACCAGATTGTGAATTGATGCCAAAGCAATCAGCAATCTTATAGTACTGATACGAGCCACTGGAGCATAAGTATAAAAATAGTCTATTCCTGACTTTTGTCTAAAGCCCTGCATAACTAATCTTGCCTTGAACTTTTCAACAGTTCCATCTACCTTCATTTTCTTTTTGAAAATCCATTTGCTACCTAGAGGTTTGCAACCAGGTGGTAGATCAGTTAACACATAAGTGTTATTGCCCATGATGGAGTCCATCTCATCATTAATTGCTTCTTTCCAGAAAGAAACATCCTGGGACTTCATTGCTTCTTCAAAAGTTTTGGGATCATCCTCAACAATAAAGTAATAAGTGTAACAATTCGCAATTTCAGGTTAATTACCATTCCCGGAAAATTTCACTATTCACTTTTACTATTCATTTTTCCCGAAACTTTCCCGAAAGTTGATTTTTATGTGATATTATCAAGTGATAAATCATTTCCATGGCAAATTAAAAGTTTGACATTCATAAGCTCATTTTCGTGAAAGTTATTAAGGAATTACACGGAATTACACGTTTTAGGGTAAAACGTCAATCTGAAATTCTACGCACAACGAAAATCAACCCCGTCAGGTGACCCCACATCAGTAAAATATTTTACACACTCATGATTTATTTGAGAATTAATCGTGACTGAGAAAAATATGACCAAAAACTTCCCAGCAGGTCACCCAAGCCTGTACTAATCCCGCACGAGCACGCTTAACCGTTTGGGCGATTAACCGTTAGACCACAAAACGCGTTTCTAAGACTATTTGAGTTTTCAACTTCTTAGAAAAAGTCAACATATTCTTTCCCTCCTCCATTGACCAAAAATCATCCCTTGATGTTATAAGTCGTTTCGTGATTTTTAGGCTTACGGTTTGATGTCTAAAAGACATTTAATACCAACCGACACTAGACTGAGCCCAGTCTAGACATTATAAGTCATTTTAAATCATTTTTATAACATTAGAAAAGTAACATTTTACTTTTCTCAATTTTACGCAATATTCAGCGTTTTACGCGAATTACGCGTTTTAGACCCGTGTTTCCAGTTTTTAGCAGGGTTTTACACCCAAATGGAACCTACCACTCATTTTATATTTTATTATGGAACTTATTGACATGTTTATCAATACTTTCAAATTCCATAATTTTACGACACCCGGTTTTACGTTTTGAGGCGTAACAACTTACGGTTTGCAGTTTTCGGAGTCAAAACACACTAGATATCTTGGATAATATCATCCAAAGTCCAACCCTTGTCCTCCAAGGTCTTGAAACCGCCACTAGGGGGGGGGGCATTCACACTATGTGGCATGATCTCATGCTAAGTACTCTTAGATTACATCCATGTGTTAAACTTGGTGATCAAGTGTTGACAAGTCAACACTTCTAACCTCCTCAAGGCCATATAAAGCCTCCTTGCCTCTCCTTGAACGTCCACAACACACACACAAACACCATTCCATTTTCTAATTCACTCCAAGTATTATCCAAAAGAATCAAGAGCTTAAACAAGGTAGAAACCCTAGATAGGTTATCATTCATCAAACACTTCCATAACCTTATATACTTGGTGATTTCTCTTGAGTTTAAATCCACTCAAGTCACCTAAACCTTCATCATCCATCTTTCAAGAATACCAAGGGTAGAAAGATTGCATGAAGTGAAAAAGGGTTGAAACAAGTCTATCAATGTCCTATCCTTACATGTTAACTTCCTTTCATCTTTGAAAGCCAAAAGTTGTGAGCCAAACCCTAACTTGATTCTTGTTAAATAATCATGTTCATGTTATTTACATATTATTTATGCTATATTATGTCTTGTAGTTATGTCCATGATGTATAAAAATGACCAAAACAAGTTATTGTTATTGATTGTTACAACAAGTTACTAAAACAAGTAAACTAGTGACTTTCTTGGTAAGACCTGATCAAAATGGTAAAAATATGATGTTGGATCATTACATATTACAGTAGAGGACTTAACAAGGAAACCATAGCAATTTGAACCACCCAAAACGAGTATACGAGTCAAAAGTTATGGCGATTTGAAATTACCAAAGATTTCCGGCAAAACTGCCAAATAGCTTCCTGATCAAATTTGGGTTTTGAAAGTCCCACTTCTGGTCCAATTCATCAAAAATTTAAAACATGAAAGTTGTCCGAAACGACGTTTTCATTCAGGAACTAAGAAGCTCGAGCCCTAAAAACGCTTTCCGAGTGATAAAATTCTTCAAATTCTAAACAGCCCATTTTTAGGCGAAAGTCACTAGATTATGGTTATACTTTGAAAGGAACAAGAGGTCTTATGACCTATAATCAAGACCACAAACATGACTAGAACCAAGGTTGAGTCTCATGACCTTGAAACAAGGACCAAAGGTCATGGCTAGGCCATGACGAAATGACCATACCAACTTTCATAGGCGTAAACATGAAACAAAGAGTTGATGAGAACTTGAACATACAATTTGGATCTACTTCATCTAAAAGGAAACCATGAGATTTTACCAAGAGAAAATGGTCATTTAAGACTTATGAAACTACCCCTGATAACAATCTTCATGTACAAATAAACTTTCCTAAGTTTATTCAAGTATCGGACATGTAACTTTTCGGATCAAAACTTATATCTATATATTTCATCAACTACTACAATAGTAGGGAGCCTCATGTGAGGAGTTCATTATGTAAGCCGTCGAGTTGAGTTGTGGATTTACGAGTTAAAGTGTCCTGGCTCCTCGAACGCTTACTAACATGACTTCTGAATTATGTCGGCCCGAACGGTAGTGAACGATATACAAAACATACATGTTTCATGAATCATTTCCTTCAAAGACTTACATTATACATCATACCACATCATGGACTAAATGCAAGATATATATATATAGGCACTACTTCATATTCTTTACTCCAATCCTAAGTCGCGACATTCTATTATAGGTTGCTCATAGAACCTTCACGATTCAACCGTTACATTCATTACTTGCTATCTTACTTAAGGTGAGTTCATAGCCCCACTTTCCATTACTTAATTGTTTTACAAATCCTTGGGGGGAATACATGCTATTTCTAAATCGAATACAATGCTTTCTAATGTATGCTTCATGACGATGTTTTATTATCACTAAGTACCAACCTTGCTAAACCCAAATCCCTTATTATGAACCATTTAATCACTTGCGAGGGTTACTTTCAAGTGAGCGCGAATATTGTGAATAGGCCTATTGGGATTGACGAATCCCATTTGTATTGACTAAGTTCAAACAAATGCATTAATATTTGAGACATTAGGTATGACGGCAAAGTACCTACCGGGATAACTCCGCCGATTGATATTGGTACACGTTAACGTTATGGTGTCATAAGCTTAGTGTATAATACATGTTCCGGGCGTATAATAACGTAGCCTACCTGTTTTGTTTTCCAAACATTGGTGTGAGCCGATAACTCACACTACCAACATATTGTGTTCAAACGATTAAACAAACTCTATGAATATCACTCAACCTTTGTGTTGACCTCTCAAGCATGTATTTCAGGTTCATGACGATCAAGGATGGCACGGAAGGACACGGATACTCAAGAGGGCTATAAATTTTTATTATCATTCAAAAACTCATTTACTATACATTGTAAACATGGAACCAATTGGGACCTCATTTTATAATCTCTGATATTTATATATTTTGAATGATACATCTTTTAAAACGACTCAATTAGAGTTCGTTTTCTATTATTGTGACTATTGTGCCGTCGAGTAACACCCAGTTCGAATTCCGCTGCATCCATGAATTGGGGGTGTTACAGATTGGTATCAGAGCCATGGTTATAGAGAAACGGGTCTAATTGAGACCTAAACTATAACCACATGTACAAGCAAAAACATTTTATAGCCTTCCACTCTCCGTGTCTTCCATCCTCCAGACGATTATGGACTTAGTAAGCATGTTATGCTACACAAACATAATTACATATTGATATATGTACCCTAAACATAATTGAGCATTTCCCCGTAAGTATAAGTATATTGATATATACACACTAAGCATTTTATGCTACATGAACACACATAAGTATATTGATATATACACACTAGGCATTTTATGCTACATGAACATATTTGTATATTTATATATACACACTAGGCATTTTATGCTACATGAACATATTAGTATATTGATATATAAACTCGGTTTATTTTCAATCATTTATCTAAACAATGGACTAAACATATCTGTGTATGCCTATTCTAAGGCATTTCGGCACAGCCACACTCTCCCAATCATGTTCCTACTCCAACATTATATGTCCAAGACATTGTAACTAATTACAATGGTCTCATTCATTTTCCAAGACATTGTGAGTTACAATGGTCTCATTCATTTTCCAAGACATTGTGAGTTACAATGGTCTCATTCATTTTTCAAGACATTGTGAGTTACAATGGTCTCATTCATTTTCCAAGACATTGTGAGTTACAGTGGTCTCATTCATTTTTCAAGACATTGTGAGTTACAATGGTCTCATTCATTTTTCAAGACATTGTGAGATACAATGGTCTCATTCATTTTTCAAGACATTGTGAGTTACAATGGTCTCATTCATTTTCCAAGACATTGTATTATACAATGGTCTTAACCATTTCTCAAATGTTTTGAGTCACACAATGGTCTAAACCTACTTCCCAGACATTGTGAATTGCACAATGGTCTAACCTACTTCCGAGACATTGTGTTTTGTGCAAATGGTCTCTAGAATTATTCCATCACATCATTAATATCATTTCTTATGATATCAAAAACCCGTCACAATCTATCGATTTCAAAACAAGAAATATGAGATTTCTAAAGGACAAACAAATCCATCATCGACAAAAGCTGAACTTTCTCTACATTCATCAAAGTTTTCTTATGAAACCTTCATTATTAAAAGTTCGTGATCCTGGCCAAGTATGTTCTATTTTAGAACTACTTAAAACTTCCTTTTCATATGTATCTACCCTTACTACCTTCTATGCAATGGAGTATGAAAACATACGTTACAAGTCTTGTATGGACGGGACTTGCAACATAATTGTTTGACATCGCCTTTGTTTAGTGGACAGTTTCCCGAAAGCAACGGACATATCAAAAGTATACCTAATTTAGGTATTTGAAAATTTTATCGAACCTTGGCTAAATATAGACTAGTCACCTATATTTAACCTTGGGACAGTGGAATATAGTCTGACTAACTATATTCGACTTAAAATTTTCAAATACTGAGAGTAGTTGTACTAGGGTTATGTTTAGGTTGATTTTCTACATGAACTCGATAAAACCACCAGAATACATTAAAACAATCTAGAGACACGATAATGTCTTACCACTCAGCGAAATCTTAACACCTTATTTGTGTTACCTAATTTCATTCTTGAAATTTTTCATTTATGAGATAATCCGAACGACTATCTTTGGATAGTTATCAATTCTTCTCTTCATCCCGTAGAAGTACCATCCTGTTTAGGATACCATTCCGTCATAAACTTTTAAAAATCTCTTAAGATTTTTAAAGCAAACTCAACATCGATACCTAAGAGTATTAATGTTAAGCATACACTACACACTTTTGTTCATTAACATATCACATCATTATCTTCACAACCGTTACAAACACAAGCTCATTAACAGCTCTTGATGCACTTGTAAAGCTCAAATCATCCTTAGTTACACCACAAGTACCCTCATCAGCTTTACAAGTTTGAATATTCATCTTGTACCTTTGGAACACCAGTATCATCTCGTAATACACTACCTTGTAACTCACCGGCTAAGTATGAATGTTGTGTCGGAAATTCTTGAGTAGGATGATTTATAATGTCCTTATTTGAATGGATTGGGATGCCTTTTTATTTAAATAAAGAAATTATAAATCATCGAACCATACGTTTATATTCCTTTAGTTACATTGTTTGGGATGCCTCTCTATGTAAATAAAGAATTATAAACAAGTGGGCTTAATTATATCCGAAATAACATAAGTATGAAGTCAACCTACATTACATTGCTCGGGTATGGCTTGATACCTACATTACATTGCTCGGGTATGGCTTGATACCTACATTACATTGCTCGGGTATGGCATGATACCTACATTTTATTCGCCACAAGAAATCCTATCTTTTCACCGACATCGCTTCAAACCATGACATAAACACTAGGTACAACAACCGATTACCTACTAGGCTATGATTGCAACGACTATCCCAATTTCCATTAGTACGAGGTTTACACTTTGGTTTTCATAATGATAGTGCAATAACAAACAAACTCGTTGCGAGGCCATGTAACCATATGCATGTGCAATTGTACCAAACTCATTACGGGGCCATGTAGCCATATGCATGGGCAGTCATACCAAACTCATTGTGAAGCCATGTAGCCATATGCATGGGCAGCCGTACAATTCAAACAGGACTTGGTCCAACAACATGTTCAACATTTATTCCATTATCTATGTCAATTGCAATTGTTGTTCAACTACTATATCAATTGCTATTGATACTTGACAACTATATCGAGTTCTATTCGATATTCAACTACTATATCAATTCCTATTAATACTCGATTACTATATCAATTTCCTTTGATATTCGACTATTATATGAATCTCTATTGATATTCAACTATGTTATCAATTTCTAATGACACACCATATTCTGAGACAAATCAAACTATATCACTGGTAATTCCAGACTCTAGTCCTCATAAGTAACTACACCTTTTCATCGACACCACTCCAACATATGATACACACAGAACTTCGGGACGAAGTTCCCCATAAGGGGTAGAGACTGTAACAATTCGCAATTTCAGGTTAATTACCATTCCCGGAAAATTTCACTATTCACTTTTACTATTCATTTTTCCCGAAACTTTCCCGAAAGTTGATTTTTATGTGATATTATCAAGTGATAAATCATTTCCATGGCAAATTAAAAGTTTGACATTCATAAGCTCATTTTCGTGAAAGTTATTAAGGAATTACACGGAATTACACGTTTTAGGGTAAAACGTCAATCAGAAATTCTACGCACAACGAAATTCAACCCCGTCAGGTGACCCCACATCAGTAAAATATTTTACACACTCATGATTTATTTGAGAATTAATCGTGACTGAGAAAAATATGACCAAAAACTTCCCAGCAGGTCACCCAAGCCTGTACTAATCCCGCACGAGCACGCTTAACCGTTTGGGCGATTAACCGTTAGACCACAAAACGCGTTTCTAAGACTATTTGAGTTTTCAACTTCTTAGAAAAAGTCAACATATTCTTTCCCTCCTCCATTGACCAAAAATCATCCCTTGATGTTATAAGTCGTTTCGTGATTTTTAGGCTTACGGTTTGATGTCTAAAAGACATTTAATACCAACCGACACTAGACTGAGCCCAGTCTAGACATTATAAGTCATTTTAAATCATTTTTATAACATTAGAAAAGTAACATTTTACTTTTCTCAATTTTACGCAATATTCAGCGTTTTACGCGAATTACGCGTTTTAGACCCGTGTTTCCAGTTTTTAGCAGGGTTTTACACCCAAATGGAACCTACCACTCATTTTATATTTTATTATGGAACTTATTGACATGTTTATCAATACTTTCAAATTCCATAATTTTACGACACCCGGTTTTACGTTTTGAGGCGTAACAACTTACGGTTTGCAGTTTTCGGAGTCAAAACACACTAGATATCTTGGATAATATCATCCAAAGTCCAACCCTTGTCCTCCAAGGTCTTGAAACCGCCACTAGGGGGGGGGGGGCATTCACACTATGTGGCATGATCTCATGCTAAGTACTCTTAGATTACATCCATGTGTTAAACTTGGTGATCAAGTGTTGACAAGTCAACACTTCTAACCTCCTCAAGGCCATATAAAGCCTCCTTGCCTCTCCTTGAACGTCCACAACACACACACAAACACCATTCCATTTTCTAATTCACTCCAAGTATTATCCAAAAGAATCAAGAGCTTAAACAAGGTAGAAACCCTAGATAGGTTATCATTCATCAAACACTTCCATAACCTTATATACTTGGTGATTTCTCTTGAGTTTAAATCCACTCAAGTCACCTAAACCTTCATCATCCATCTTTCAAGAATACCAAGGGTAGAAAGATTGCATGAAGTGAAAAAGGGTTGAAACAAGTCTATCAATGTCCTATCCTTACATGTTAACTTCCTTTCATCTTTGAAAGCCAAAAGTTGTGAGCCAAACCCTAACTTGATTCTTGTTAAATAATCATGTTCATGTTATTTACATATTATTTATGCTATATTATGTCTTGTAGTTATGTCCATGATGTATAAAAATGACCAAAACAAGTTATTGTTATTGATTGTTACAACAAGTTACTAAAACAAGTAAACTAGTGACTTTCTTGGTAAGACCTGATCAAAATGGTAAAAATATGATGTTGGATCATTACATATTACAGTAGAGGACTTAACAAGGAAACCATAGCAATTTGAACCACCCAAAACGAGTATACGAGTCAAAAGTTATGGCGATTTGAAATTACCAAAGATTTCCGGCAAAACTGCCAAATAGCTTCCTGATCAAATTTGGGTTTTGAAAGTCCCACTTCTGGTCCGATTCATCAAAAAGTTCAAACACGAAAGTTGTCCGAAACGACGTTTTCGTTCAGGAACAAAGAAGCTCGAGCCCTAAAAACGCTTTCCGAGTGATAAAATTCTTCAAATTCTAAACAGCCCATTTTTAGGCGAAAGTCACTAGATTATGGTTATACTTTGAAAGGAACAAGAGGTCTTATGACCTATAATCAAGACCACAAACATGACTAGAACCAAGGTTGAGTCTCATGACCTTGAAACAAGGACCAAAGGTCATGGCTAGGCCATGACGAAATGACCATACCAACTTTCATAGGCGTAAACATGAAACAAAGAGTTGATGAGAACTTGAACATACAATTTGGATCTACTTCATCTAAAAGGAAACCATGAGATTTTACCAAGAGAAAATGGTCATTTAAGACTTATGAAACTACCCCTAATAACAATCTTCATGTACAAATAAACTTTCCTAAGTTTATTCAAGTATCGGACATGTAACTTTTCGGATCAAAACTTATATCTATATATTTCATCAACTACTACAATAGTAGGGAGCCTCATGTGAGGAGTTCATTATGTAAGCCGTCGAGTTGAGTTGTGGATTTACGAGTTAAAGTGTCCTGGCTCCTCGAACGCTTACTAACATGACTTCTGAATTATGTCGGCCCGAACGGTAGTGAACGATATACAAAACATACATGTTTCATGAATCATTTCCTTCAAAGACTTACATTATACATCATACCACATCATGGACTAAATGCAAGATATATATATATATATATATAGGCACTACTTCATATTCTTTACTCCAATCCTAAGTCGCGACATTCTATTATAGGTTGCTCATAGAACCTTCACGATTCAACCGTTACATTCATTACTTGCTATCTTACTTAAGGTGAGTTCATAGCCCCACTTTCCATTACTTAATTGTTTTACAAATCCTTGGGGGGAATACATGCTATTTCTAAATCGAATACAATGCTTTCTAATGTATGCTTCATGACGATGTTTTATTATCACTAAGTACCAACCTTGCTAAACCCAAATCCCTTATTATGAACCATTTAATCACTTGCGAGGGTTACTTTCAAGTGAGCGCGAATATTGTGAATAGGCCTATTGGGATTGACGAATCCCATTTGTATTGACTAAGTTCAAACAAATGCATTAATATTTGAGACATTAGGTATGACGGCAAAGTACCTACCGGGATAACTCCGCCGATTGATATTGGTACACGTTAACGTTATGGTGTCATAAGCTTAGTGTATAATACATGTTCCGGGCGTATAATAACGTAGCCTACCTGTTTTGTTTTCCAAACATTGGTGTGAGCCGATAACTCACACTACCAACATATTGTGTTCAAACGATTAAACAAACTCTATGAATATCACTCAACCTTTGTGTTGACCTCTCAAGCATGTATTTCAGGTTCATGACGATCAAGGATGGCACGGAAGGACACGGATACTCAAGAGGGCTATAAATTTTTATTATCATTCAAAAACTCATTTACTATACATTGTAAACATGGAACCAATTGGGACCTCATTTTATAATCTCTGATATTTATATATTTTGAATGATACATCTTTTAAAACGACTCAATTGGAGTTCGTTTTCTATTATTGTGACTATTGTGCCGTCGAGTAACACCCAGTTCGAATTCCGCTGCATCCATGAATTGGGGGTGTTACAATAAGAGTATTGGTCAGAGACCTCACTCCTTGTACCTTCAATTAAGTATAATTGAAACTCAGGTCCAAATGACTTTGGAGTCCCTTCTGAGCTCAGGTTCAGGTTGTTGTTCCACAACCTCATCAGGGACCTGAGATGATAAATCATCATGGACCTCTGATACACCAATGTCATCAGTTCCATTTGGAATCCTTTGACTTGGTCTAGGGACTGATGAGAATCTATTCTCATCAAATAGTGCATCCCTTGATTCAATTATTAAGTTAATTGAAACAGATTCATTAGGTTCAATAACATAGAACCTATATGCCTTGGAATGCTCAGCATATCCAACAAAGATGCATTCAATGCCTCTTTCACCCAAAGTTTTCTGCTTTGGATCAGGGAGTCTTACAACAGCCCTACAACCCCAAACCCTGAGATAATTCAGGTTGGGTTTCTTTTTATTCCAGAGTTCATAAGGTGTAACCTTGTTCTTTTTATTGGGAACCCTATTTAATAAATAGCAAGCTGTTAACATAGCTTCACCCCAGAACCCTTGACTTAGCCCAGAATAGGACAACATGGAATTAACCATCTCCTTCAGCACCCTGTTTTTCCTTTCAGAAATACCATTTTGCTGAGGAGTATAAAGGGCAGTCGTTTCATGGATTATACCAACAGACTGAAAATACAGAGTATCCATGTATTCACCTCCCCTATCAGTCCTAAATCTTTTGATTAGAGACCCTTGTTGCAATTCAACTTCAGTTTTAAATACTTTAAATTTATCTAATGCTTCATCCTTAGTATGTAACAAATAAATGTAACAAAACCTAGAAGCATCATCAATAAAAGTCACAAAGTATTTCTTATTCCCCAAAGAGGGAGTAGCGTGTAGATCACATAGATCACTATGAATCAGCTCCAAAACTTTAGTTTCACATTTTACACTTTGAAATGGTTTCTTAGTAATTTTGGTCATCATGCAAGTTTTACACTTTTCAGTGTCCATATCAAAGGCTAGAATTAACCCATCCTTAGACATATCTCGCATTCATTTAAAGTGTACATGGCCAAGTCTTGCATGCCATAAGGTTGAATCATTAAGTTTAGAGGTTAAAATAAAAGCAGAATTAACATTATCATGAACAATATTAAGTCTGAACATTTGATTACACAAATAGCCAAAACCAATAAACACACCATGTTTAGATAAAACAAACTTATTAGATTCAATCACTTGTTTATAACCACAATTATTCAAAACATTACTAGAAACCAAGTTTTTTCTAATATCAGGAACATGTAAAACATTAAACAAAGAAACAATCTTTCCAGAACTAAACTTCAAATCAACACATCCTTTTCCATGCACCAGGGCAGTCGACTCGTTGCCTATATGAAGAATGGAACCATCATTCATTGACTCATAAGTCTTGAACCAGCTTCTATCTTTACACACATGAATTGTTGCACCAGAGTCAACCTACCAAGCAACATCATCATCCTGCACAAAATAAATTTTAGATATATATGTAACATAATAAATCTCAAAAGACTTATTAAATATATTCTGACCTTTCAGAGAATTGGTGTTACCATTCCCTCCACTTGTGCTTGATCCATTGGTTTTATTGCCAATCTTAACACCTTTACAATCCTTCCTGAAGTGTCCAGTTTTACCACACTTCCAACAAGTCACTTTGGGTTTCTTGTTAATATCAGATTTGGTGTTATCTTGATGCTTACGCTTGCCCTTGTTGTCATTGTTTCTGGAGGAGTTGTTATGCTCCACTATATTGACAACTGATGGACCAGTAGCATTGCTACTCTTTGGCTTGTCAATGTCTTGTGCTTTGAGTGAATCCTCAATGCGCAAGTGACTGCCCAACTCAACAAGAGTTAACTCCTCCTTCTTATGTTTCAGCATATGCTTAAAATCTTTCCAAGAAGGAGGTGATTTATCAATGATACAAGAGACTGAAATAGCCTCATCCATGTTCATCTTATGTTGTGTGAATTGACCAAGTATACTAAGAAGTTCATTGTATTGTTCCATGACAGGTCTAGAATCAACCATTTTGTAATTGTTAAAATTACTTACAAGGAACTTCTTACTTGATGCATCCTCAGCCATATATTTGGCTTCCAAGGAATCCCATAGTTCTTGAGCAGTTTCAACATTCTGATAAATATCAAATAGAGAATCAGACATACCATTGAGAATTAAACCTCTGCAAACATAATCATCATTCTCCCATTTGCTTCTTGCCTTCATCTGATCCATTATAGCATCATCTCCAAAATCTTTTGGAATCTCAGTTGTCAGAACATAAACCACATTCATACTTCACAACAAGAAGTGCATCTTCTTTTGCCATCTTCTGAAATCAACACCTTCAAACATTTCCAACTTGGAAAAGTTAGCAGCCATTTATCTCATAGCAGCAGCCATTGATTATCACTAATAGTTTCTATTGATTGTTGGTTATTAAGTGTTTGAGTGTTCCCAGATTAGGGTTAAGATAATCAATGAGTACCGGATATTCACTTGAAATCGTATTATCACTTTCCAATAGAAACTATTCGACCCTATGCCTGGGTTACACGAATATCTCTATGGGATAAGGCCAAGTGATGTTCTTGTTTTAGGCACAAATCAAGAACAGAATCGTATTCAAGTGTTTAGGGTTTGTGTTGATCGTCATTCCATGCAGAATGTTATGACCTCTATTTAAAATAGAGAATACTCAAACCCTAGCCCATGGAATTATGTATAATTAACGGCCCATTAATTATATAATAATACTTTCCATAATAGTAGGAATCAGTGGTTATCAGTGGAAACAATAACACTAGCAGTGGTAATGTTAACATATCAGTGGAAATAATAACACTAGCAGCGGAATCCACTGTCAGTAGAATCACACTATCAGCGGAAACAGATTCATGCTATTAGCAGAATCAATACATAACCATTGAGTCAGGGGATTCAGTGACCAAATGGGTGTACACTCCGTACCTCCCAACCCATTACCTGGTGTGAATTAATCCCTCAAGTGCACTAAATTTTCCAACACATTACACAAATGATACAGTAGGCAGTAGCATCAGAAGTTCCAAATGATACAGAGGCAGTAGCATACATAGTTCCAACAATTCAAACTTCAAATATGCCATACAGTAGGCAGTAGCATAGAAATACAAAGTTCCAACAATTAAAACTAGAATAATAAAAATACAAAGTTCCAAATGACCAACTTCCAAACACAATATACATGTTAACATTTTTTATTCTTGAAATCACAAGGTCTTCTCTTTTTCTCCCTTTTGTTTGTCCAAACCTTCTTGAATTTCTAGAA
Organism: Artemisia argyi; assembly: GCA_030686995.1. NCBI lineage: Eukaryota > Viridiplantae > Streptophyta > Magnoliopsida > Asterales > Asteraceae > Artemisia > Artemisia argyi. The sequence continues at coordinate 148,492,406 of CM060685.1, forward strand.
ATGACATAAAACAATGACAACAATAATATTTACATGTTACTGAGATGAGAATGAAGACTAAATACTTACTTCCATTATGTTGTTTTGTTGAGATGCGAATGATTCATATGTAGGTATAGAAGATGAGATTGATTCACCTCTCTTGTGATGACATTGATCCATTCAATTGAAAATTAAATCGAGTTTTGATTATTTAGGTAATGATTCCAAATGGCTGTTGTGTTTCTGAGTTAGACAGAAGTCAGGAAGAGATAAAAACAAAAAAGGGGCGCTATTTTCTCTAAGTAACCTAATGTATTTTCGGTATGTCAGGCTTAAGTCGGTTTAACCTGATACCGACCCGATACCGATATATATATACTTTTGTCTAAGCGAATACCGACCCGATATTAATCGGTTCGGTTTCGGGCCTTATCGGTTCGGTCGGTTTGTCGGGCCTTGTCGGTTTCGGTCGGTTTGCTCAGCCCTATATCAAATCATGTAAGATTGAATTTATGAGTTGCTCACAAACTTAATAACAAGTCTTGATCTTGAAAGTTGCAACCCTATGAAGATATGTTCGTGTTTCACGCTTACTGTCTTAAGATGTGTCATACACAGATAGTCAAAATACAGATTTTACACAGTGAATGTATATATACTACAAATTATACTGTTGGCGTCTTAATCGTAAAGTGGGAAATCTAGAACATGGTTCTTTGCTTCAGTTAGAAAGAAATATCACAGCAGCAAAACATGTTTAATTATAATTTTAAATGTAAATCATCTTAGTGACAACAGAGTTCAGACACAGATTCACAGCTTCACATGACCTTTAGGGACTATTCATAGTGCAATTACTGTTTCACATCAACAAATTATTAATCGTATTGCGGTATAGGTGGCTGGCTGTATCAAGATATAATAACCTTCATATACAAGAAGAAGAAAAAAATAAAATAAATAAATAAAAAAATAAAAACTTTTTATAACATAAGCCATTAAGAACAAATCAAAGGTGGTCTAGCTGATATTAATATCCGAAATCACAAACACGAAAGTGATCAATACAAAAAATTTCAATAAATATATAGAACCCCAGATATATCACTATTAATCTTCTGTAACAAGCTTTTCTGCACACAGTGCAAGTACCAATTATCTTATTCATGATTAAACAGTAGAAAGAAAATTTAATAATAAACACTAACAATTGGTATAACTACTATCCAAACAACCCATAATCGAAATATATATATATATATATATATATATATATATATATATATATATATATATATATATATATATATATATATATATATATATAGGGTAAGGTTCTATAGAAAAGTCCACTTTGGTAGAAAAGCGAGAAAAAAAGTTATAGGGTTTAATTTGAAACATCTCAAACTTCAGGGGTATGTCTTGAAACATGCCCCCACCCCACCCCCCCACCCCCACATAAACTTTTTTACAAAGTCAGGGGTATGTCTCAAACTTCAGGGGTAGATCTTGACTTTTGTAAAAAAGTCAAAATCAGATTCTGATATCACATAAACTTTTTTACTATCGTAATAAAAAAAGTCAAGATCAGGTTCATTTTTACATGTAAAAAAGTTTAATATCACGTTAGTTTTACAATATCACCGTAGCTATCATGGGTTTTTAATATCACGACTCATAATATTGTTAATATCACGGTAGAACTCATAATATGGTTAATATCACGGTAACACTCATAATCAAAAAAACAAAAAGTTCTTAGAAAAATCTGAAAAAATAAAAAAATGAAAGAAGATAACAATATTAAGGATCGCTCAAAAGGAAAAAAAAATTAAAAAAATCATTTTCATTAAGAATATTAAGAAGATAACAATAGCGCTAGATCTTGACTTTTTTTAAAAAGTCAAGATCAGATCTGGATTGGACGGACCAGATCAATCCGCACGTCTGCACTTAAAAATTGTATCCGCACGTGATCCTCACTATATATATATATATATATATATATATATATATATATATATATATATATATATATATATATATATATATATATATATATATATGTATGTATGTATGGGTTAAAATAAAAAGGGCCTTATAATAAAAAGTGCAGGAAGGATTGTGGGAGTGACATGTGTCACCCCCTTGCCACATCATATGACACGTGTCACCCCACCCCCCCCCCCCCCCCCGCCAAAAATTTTTTTTTCCCGCCAAAAAAAAAATTTTTTTTGGGGCAAAATTTTTTTTTTTCTCGCCAAAATTTTTTAGTGCATCACAGTTATAAAGTTACTGCATCACGGTTTTAAAGTTACTGCATCACAATTATGATTTTACTGCATCACGGTTACTGCATTCATGGTTTTAATGTTACTGCATCATGGTTATAAAGTTACTGCATCATGGTTATAAAGAAACTGAATTATCATAAGTTTTATGCATCATATATGTATGTAACTGCATCACAATTAAAATACGATTCTTTTTTAAGTTTTGGTGCATCTTTATTATAAATTACTGCATCATAGTTAATAGTTTAGTCCATCAGCTATGTTACAGTAACTTATAACCTTAATGCACTAAAATTTAAAACTGTGATGCAGTAACTTTTATAATTGTGACGCAGTAACTTTATAACTGTGATGCACTAAAAATTTTTGGCGGGAAAAAAAAATTTTTTTTGCCCCAAAAAAAATTTTTTTTTTGGCGGGAAATTTTTTTTTGCGGGGGGGTGGGGGGTGGGGGTGGTGACATGTGTCATATGATGTGGCATAGGGATGACGCATGTGGCATAGGGGTGACACATGTCGCCCTCACAATCCTTCCTACACTTTTTATTATAAGGCCCTTTTTATTTTAACCCATACCTATATATATATATATATATATATATATATATATATATATATATATATATATATATATATATATATATATATATATATATATATATATATATATATATATATATATATATATATATATATATATAAATGCAAACCCAAACACCCTAGGATCAGAATACATGCAAACCCAAACACCTATGTATTAGATATAAGCAGCCGAATCAACCTCAGATACATTGGGATTTCACTCTTCAAGGTCTATGGTCATTGCTTGTGGCTGCAAATACATCGACAATTCGTAGTTACGTCAGGTGAAGGCATTGTGAGTTCTTTGTTTAATGCCTAGATAGCATAAATATAGAACACTTCACGTGACGTATATTCATATAAAACATGCATATCGTGAGATGTAAACGACTTTAAACCATGTTCGCCAACACCCATCTCACTAATAGATATATCCTTTAATTTGTATCTCAAATTAAATAGTCAGATATAAATGAACCAAATCTGCTCCCACTGTACTTAACCCTCAACTTGAGCAAACACTACTATCAACGCATACATGATGGGAATATGATAGCACAATACATGCATTTAAAGCCTCTAAACTTCCTCAAAGATAAAACATACAATGAAAGGATTAACGGCCATCAAAGCAATCAGATGATTGAGTTTAGACTGCTGGTTAACAGTATAAGTAGAACAAAACTACAACAGCAAAATTTGTGAGCATACATAGTTATAACTACTGCTCACAGCAGATGCTACTAAAAACATAATATCTGATTGCAATTAACGTTATTCTACTAAGATAAACTATTAAACATCGTGTGTACCTGTACTTGCACCTAGTCACAAGATATACAGGTGCTGAGGAGGGGAAACCAAGCAAAGCATCTTAACCAATACGTATGGTTCCTGAAAATCCACCCGTTACATGTCAAATAGCAAAAATAACACATTAAAAGTCAACAACAGCAGCAAGATGATTCAGCCTCTCTATCCGTCCCATATGGTTCTTGAAAATCTCCATCGTAGCTTCCCAATACGCAGCCTCTTCTTTATCTTCAAAATCAGCTTCAACAGTCATCCAAAAACTATCATACTCATCTTCCAGAAGCTCATCCCTCTCAAACAAAAAAACAGTCACGCCTTCATCACATACCCTGAAATTGGCAACTCCAACAAAGGGACATAACACCTACTCACCCTACAACCAAATTCTAGTCTCATATAATGTGATTCAGAGGGTAAAGTTAGGTCATTCCTCATCTTAGTAACTTTTACCCCACTGGCAGAAACCCTCCACCTTTTATCGCAATCCATAATTGAAACCTTTTCCAGCGATGGGATACTTTTAATGCAACTCAATAAGATAAAATGCCTCATAACTGATTTCTTCAAACATTCCAGTGCATCAATATGTTTCAACTCTCTTAACTCCATATCTTCTTCCTCTTCTTAATCTTGACCATTTGCTTTAATATATGATTCCTTGTTACTGTAAATGGAATTCGGTGACAGAAATATAAATGAATCAAGTTTGACTCTTGTTAAAATGAATTTTGGCCTGAATAAAGTTAAGGGACTAATGTTGCCTCTTTTGTATTTCAGATTTTATGCTTAATAATGGTTTGGTGACTTTAAGATAAGAAGAGAAAGATGAAGGGGGCTTTATGCTATTGTTGGAAAGATGGATGCTTATCTTGGGCTTCACACACTCACCTCCTTGAGTGTGGTATAGCTGTATTCTGGTGTTTAAGCCGTTTTCTTGTCCTCTTCTTGGATATCATCTTCTGCTGATGATCTATATATATCAGCTCTCATCTCTCCTTGAACATCATCACAAAAACATTATTCATTCTCTTGTATTATTATTTTGTGTTCCTTGATTGAGATCAAGTACTCGTATAACTGTTTGAGAACAGTTTTGGTTGTAAAACTCTTTATCATTAATCTGATTGGGCAATATTAAGTTTTCTTACATGGTATCAGAGACAGGTTGCTCTGAAAAAACCTTTTGAGAAAATTAGGGTTTGGGTAGTTTGGGGCTTTTTTCAATTGAAGGTTCCAAAGGTCGTTTAAGTTACTTAATCGATAGTATTGGTGTTATTGGCTTCGATTGCAAGTGGTTCTGGTAATTTGCCCTAATTTAAAAATTAGGGTTTGGTAGATCTTGGTTGGTGGATCTGGGTTCGCTGTGTATATCTGCTATATCCCTAGACTAAGTGAATCTAGGGTGTAGTAGGTCTGATTCCGCTGCTGCCTTGCTTTGCGTGCACTGTAACACCTCTCACACCTTTATTTTCTTGCATTTAATTTATATTGTTTAGATTGATGGGGAGTAGGATGTGAGAGATTGTTGCAGTTGTTGTTGGTGTTGTTTTTTTTTTTTTTTTTTTTTTTTTTTTTTTTTTTTGTAGTTAAAGCCCTTGACCTGCCACCTTGAGTGGTACGGAAGACTGGGAACTTCCTTCTTCCCTTCTTATTATCTGGTTGTTTGTTGTTTCTTGCTTGTTTCTCTATGTCTTTAGATACTGGTAGTCCTACTCCCTCTGCTCAGGGTTCTGATGCAGAGGAAGATGATGCTTTGCCTGTTACTCTTATTAGCAAACTTGATATCAGTCACCCTCTACACTTGCATCCTAATGACTCTGCCACATTAACTGTTATATCTATAAAATTAAAAGGAACTGAAAACTATAATGTGTGGTCTTGTGCTATGTTGTTAGCTCTTGAAGGCAAAAACAAAATTGGTTTTATAGATGGTTCCTGTAGGAGGTCTAATACTGATGATGTACTTGGGAGACAATGGGACAGGGTAAATGCTATTGTTCTGGGTTGGATCTTAAACTCCATTTCTGAGGAACTGTTTCTTGGACAAATTTTTTCAAAAAAGGCTTCTGATGTCTGGACTGAGTTAAAAGAAACATTTGATAGAGTTGATGGGTCTGTTACCTTTAATTTACACCATAAAATCAACTCTTTGTCTCAAAATGGTACATCTATTGCTGAATATTTCAACAAGTTAAGCACTTTGTGGAAACAATTTGATGCTCTTATTAAATTGCCTAGATGCACTTGTCATGCTGCTGATGATTTTAAGAAACACAACCAGTTAATGAAGTTAATGCAATTCCTTTTAGGGCTTGATGATTCTTATATGCAAATTAGAAGCAACATTTTGTCTAGAGACCCATTGCCTGATGTTAAGGGGGCTTTTGCCATTATCTCTGGTGAGGAGTCTCACAGAGCTGTGGTTTCCGGGACTGGGGTCTCTCAAAGACCTCAGTCATCTGTCTTTCACTCTAATGTGCCTAATAGAGGGAGTACTCAGAGGCCCCAAACCTCTAGGAACTCTTTCAGGCCCAGTAATGCCCCCAGACCTAATACTAATTGGAACAATAGGGCTGCTGGTGGCTCTACTCTTGTTTGTGAAAATTGTGGGTTTAATGGACATACTGAGGATAGATGTTTTAAGTTGATTGGGTACCCTCCTAATTTTGGGAAACGAAATGGTTACACTGGTACTAATTCTAATCAGGGTGTTCAAAACTTTAACAAAAAGTTTATAAAGAACAACAACTCTGTTGGTTCTAGCTCTCTTTCAAACCTTTCAGATGAACAGATTTCTAAACTCTTGTCTCTCATCAAAGACACTTCTGTCAATGATGATGGAAAAGGCAAAAGTGTACATGCCAACATGGCAGGTATTGTTTTTAACAACAACAAGTTTTTTAATCAAAATTTTCATAGATTCTTTTGTAATAATAGTAAGGCCAGGGCTGCTCTCATTGCTGCTGGTATTATTGTTGACTCTGGAGCTAATCAACATCTAACATACACTGATAAATTTTTGGTTAATATTGTCGACATTTCCAAACTTGGAATTAAAGTCTCTCATCCTAATGGAACAGAGGCTTTAATTACAAAAGTTGGAAATATGATCCTAACCAAAAACTTAACCCTGTATGATGTGCTTGTGGTTCCAGAGTATTGTGTGAGTCTTATGTCTGTTCATAAGATTGCTAGAGATAGCAAATTTGTTGTGGCCTTTGATGAATCTAAATGCTACGTGTTATCTCAGGGTTTGAGGGATGTGAAACTTCTGGGGACTGGTAGACAGTCTGATGGTTTATATTTCTTTGATAAAATTGAAGGTAATTTACCCTCTAGAGACCAACCTTACCTTTTCTCTGGTTTGTCCAAACACTTGTGGCATTGCAGACTTGGTCATCCTTCTGACCAAGTCCTAAAAGTTCTAAACAAAGATCTTAATTTTAAATCTAATGATAATGTGCAGTTTTGTGAAATTTGTCAAAAGGCTAAACAAACCAGAGAACCCTTTCCCTTGAGTGAACACAAAACTTCTGCCCTTGCTGACCTTGTCCATCTTGATGTTTGGGGGCCCTATCGGGTTACCAGTAGAGAAGGATATAGGTATTTTTTGACCATTGTTGATGATTACACCAGGGCTGTGTGGGTTTACTTGCTTAAGACTAAAACTGAAGTGTTTGATTGTGTCTATACCTTCTTTAATTTGATCAAAAATCAATTCAAGAAAACCGTTAAAATTTTCAGAAGTGATAATGGCACTGAATTTGTGAATAAAAGGTTTAGTGAATTTTGTGTCACTCATGGAATAATACATCAGACCTCTTGTGCATATACCCCTCAGCAGAATGGGATTGTGGAACGGAAACATAGGCATCTGCTTAATGTGGCCAGATCCCTTCTGTTTCAGGGGGAATTCCCTTAAATTTGTGGTCCGAATGTGTTCTCACTGCTTGTTATCTCATTAACAGGTTGCCCTCTTCAGTGCTAAATGGGAATTCTCCTTACAACATGGTTTTTAACAATAAATGTTCGTTAAATCACCTAAGAACTTTTGGATGTTTGTGTTTTGCTACTGTCCTTAATAATGATGATAAGTTCAGTAGCAGATCTGAAAAATGTGTGTTGGTTGGCTATGCATCTTTTAAAAAAGGTTATAAATTGTTTAGTCTTGAAAGGAAACAATTATTGTACTCAAGAGATGTTGAATTCTTTGAGAATATGTTTCCCTTTAAGACTAACCCTGTGATTGAGACTTGTCAGGATCTGGATCATATAAACTTTTTTGATAAAGTTGTGTATGAGGATCCTGACATACCCCATGATGAGAAAAACATTAACAAAAAACCATCTTATGATGAAAACAAGTATGCTAACTCTCCTAGTGAAGGCAGAAACTCCTTTCTTGATGGCAGTCCAACAATTAACCTAATTGAGGATGAGTTGGGGCATCCTCAGGGTTCCAATGGTTCTGCCCCTGAAAATGAGGTGTCAGCTACACTTGAGAATGATAATGCATTATCTGAGGGTACATCTCATAATAGTCCAATCACAGATCATCATATGATTTCTCAAACTCAACCCAGTAGAAGATCTGAAATATCCTCTGTTTTTCCAAACAAATATAATGACTTTGTGGTTGATTCTAAAGTAAAATATGGGCTTGAAAAATTTGTTAGCTATGCCAACCTCAGTTATGAAAACTTCTGTTTTGTAACCAAGTTAAATAAACTTTCTGAACTAAAAAATCATTTGGAAGCTAGCAAATCTGAGCACTGGAAAGAGGCAATGAACACTGAAATGAACGCTTTATATGAAAATGATACTTTTGAGATTGTTGAATTACCTTGTGATAGAAAGGCCATTGGGTCTAAATGGGTGTTTAAGATTAAATATAAGTCTAGTGGTGAGATTGATAGATTTAAAGCTAGTCTTGTTGTTCAGGGGTTCAATCAAAAGGAAGGGGTTGACTTTGATGAGACTTTCTCCCCTGTGGTCAAAATTGTTACTATTCGATGTGTTATTAATTTAGCTGTTCAACAATCTTGGCACATTTTTCAATTGGATGTTAACAATGCCTTTTTATATGGTGACCTTGAGGAAACTGTTTACATGAAACTTCCTCCGGGTTATTTTGATGAAAATGACAAGAGAGTGTGCAGACTTAAAAAGTCTTTATATGGCTTGAAACAAGCTCCTAGACAGTGGAATGCCAAACTGACTAGCACTTTTCTTGAAAATGGTTTTGTGCAAAGTAAAAGTGATTACTCGCTGTTTACTAAAAATGAGTCTGGTGTGTTTATCGCTTTACTTGTTTGCGTTGATGATATTATTATCACTGGGAATGATCTTGGTGCCATTGATGAAGTCAAAAGGTATCTTAAGACCAAATTTCAGATAAAAGATTTAGGCAAAATCAAATATTTTCTTGGCATTGAAGTTATTGAAACTAAGAATGGGGTTTGTTTATCTCAAAGGAAATATTGCCTAGATTTATTATCTGAGTTTGGTCTCTTTGCTTGTAAACCTTCTGCTATTCCTTTAGAGCAAAGTGTGTACATCACCTCTGAGCCAACTGACACAGATCCCTTACTTGATAATATCACTGAGTATCAAAAACTCATTGGGAAACTGATTTATCTAACTCACACTAGGCCTGATATTTCTTACACTGTTCACTGCCTGAGCCAATTTATGCATTCCCCTTTAAGGTCTCATTTGAAAATTGCCCTAAAGGTGTTGAGGTATTTGAAAGGTGCTCCAGGTCTAGGTGTGCATATAACTAAGAATCCTAAGAACTTTATGAATGCATTCGTTGATGCAGATTGGGCCAAGTGTGTAGTTACAAGGAAATCGGTCACTGGATACTGTGTTAGTCTCAATGGTTCTATGGTTTCTTGGAAAAGCAAAAAACAGAACACCCTCTCAAAGTCTTCTGCAATAAAAAGCAATTTAATTGGCTTGAAAAACTCAAAAAAGAATCTAAACGTGCTTATATGCCCTGTTCCCTAATTAAAAAAAGCAATAAAAAGCAGATAAATAGTTTAAGAAAGTGGTAATCCCAAATACCCTATAATAATTACACCATTATAATACCAATACTAATTTCTACTGCTAGACACCCAAATGAACTAAACTATTTTTCAGTAAAATATTTAAGCGTGTCTGGGTATACAATAAACAAAATAAACATAAATTGGTTTGCGTTTAAATTTTGCTTAACCCCCAAATCCCCCACAAGACCGAATAGTGGTACTAGCTAGGGTTTATACAGGGTTCTATGTTCTTTTTTGAAAAATGTGTGTGTGTGTGGGGGGGGGGGGGGGTTAGTAAACTATAAGGACAAAGTAAAGATAAGTAATGCAATGTTGTCATGGCTATGAATCTACTTCTTTTTATCACCACAACCAAACGTAAACTTTTTCTAACGTTTCTATCTCTCTCTCAAACATGTAACTCATGTGATGTAAGCCAGACATTGTAGGAATAGTTGTTAGTTAAAACAGTTAGTGACACGTGAGGTGCATATGCCTAGCATAGCTGGTCATGTGAGGTATACGTGTATATTTCCACTTCTGTGGACTAACAACTTTTCCCGCCAAAAGTTCCCTTTAAATGTTGTTGTAATTTCCATAGCACAATTAATGAATGATAACTACTTTCTCTTTTAATCTCTCTTTCTTTCATCTTCAATCTCACCTATCTTCTTCTATTCTTTAGCCTCCAATTCTGTTACTAAAATTTAGTTACACCTCTAACCTCCATTATGTTACTAGAATTACTAATTAGCCATTAATTCAGTTATAATTCTTTGTTAATTGTATTCTACTCATATCAAGTGGTATCTAGAGCCCTTTCTTGGCACCATTGTTCTTCAAGAAGTGTTACCCTGACATTTCTTGATTCCGGTTATCTTCTCCGGCGTAATTCCGACAAGAAACCAAGATTCCGGTTTAGAAATCAGCCACCACTGTTTTCACTGTTCTGTTTTCATTTGGTTAGTGTCAATCAACTGTACGGCCACAAGATAAGCCGAAATTCTCGTTAAATTTTCTTATCTTGAACAAGCTGGCAAGCAGCAGTTGGATTGAGTGACCCAGAATAGTTCCAGTATTCATTATCCCATTTGGTCAGTGAGAAATCATTGTTGTTGAGTGATGATACTACTGGAAATTGGTGGATACTCTGTTTTCTTTCACAATCAAGAAAACATAAAATGGTAGTTAATACAAGAGCTGGTGTGTTGCAACCACCACCAATGACTGTTGAATCATTACCAGCAGCCGTGGAGGCTTTACAGAAAAATGTGAGTGATTTGTTGGCACAAAATCAGGCTTTAAACACTGCCTTGCAAAATTTGATGGTTGGTGAAGGAACAAGCCATAACAGAGGAACACAATATGGAAGAATGGGTAAGATTGAGTTTCCAAGATTTAGTGGAGAGGATGTGAAAGGGTGGTTGTTTAGATGGAAACAGTTTTTCAAGATTGAGGGGATCTTGGATGAAATGAAAATAGAAATTGCTTCAATGCATCTTTATGATAAGGCTTTGAATTGGCATGAACAGTACATCAGGAGAAATGGTGATGGTACTTCTTGGGAGTTGTATGAATCAGAGGTATTGCAAAGGTTTGGATCAGTTTATGAGGACCCAATGGTGGACTTAAAGAATTTGAGACAAGATGGTTCAGTGCAACAGTATCAAGATTTGTTTGAAGTGATCTTGAATAGGGTTGATTTGTCTGAACCATATGCTGTGAGTCTATTCATGGGTGGATTGAAGAAAGAAATCAGTTTGCCATTGAGAATGTTCAACTTGAGAACTTTGCCAGATGTGCTTGCTATGGCTAAGTTGCAAGAAGCCACGAATGCTGCTCTCAAACCAAGGTATTCACAACCTTCACAAATTGTTACAAAATATGTGCGTAATAATAGTCATTAAGCTAATAAGAATATGTATGATCCACAAAAGCATGCTAATGTGGTTGGTCATAATGCACCATTAGTAAAAAATGTGGGTAATAGACCTTATAGATTGACTCAGAAAGAAATGGCAGAAAAAAGGGCAAAGAATCAATGTTTTTACTGTGATAGCAAATATGTGCTTGGTCATAAGTGTAGTGGACAGTTGTTTTCACTAGAAATTGTGGTAGAAAAAGATGATATGATGCAATTGGAAGATGAGGAAGAATTACAATGTTCTGAAGGGGTGTTTGGACATGTGGATAATGAGGATGTAGTTGTGCAAGAGGAACATCAGGAGTGTAATAATGAGTTTGTTATGCCTATACAACCCCAAATCTCACTGAATGCTTTATCTGGAATCAACACTTATCACACCATGAGGGTTACTGGACAATTCAATGGCCAACCTCTCAATATTTTGGTTGATACTGGTAGCACACACAATTTTCTGGATACTAACACTGCAAAACAAATGGGTTGTCAATTGAAGCAAACCTATCCTTTACAAGTTTCAATACCTGGAAGTAACAGCCTTATTAGCAGACAAGAGTGCAAAGGTTTTGTGTGGCAAATGCAGGGTGAAATGTTTCAAACTGATGTGATGTTACTACCTTTAGGTGGGTGTGAGATGGTTTTAGGAATGTAATGGTTGTCAACATTGGGAGATGTTTTGTGTAATTTATTAAAGCTAAGAATGCAGTTTGTACACAAGGGTAAAAAAGTAGTCATTACTGGTACTTCACAACCAATGATTAAGTGGATGGATGGGAAGAAATTGAGCAAAGAAGTAAATGTGGAACATGCTGGTTTGTACTCTATGGCTGTGTGTGTATACCCAACCAGTGGATTACAAGCTGAATGTAAGAGTTCCAATGTTGAAAATGTGGAAACTAAAGTGAAATTGTTGTTGGAAAAATATGAGAGTGTGTTTGCTGTTCCAAAAGGTCTACCTCCAAACACAACACATGATCATAGAATACCCTTGAAGGATAACACCTCTCCTATCAACATCAGGCCATATAGACATCCTCCTACTCAGAAGGATGCTATTGAAGAGATGGTAAAAGAATTGCTTGACAGTGGGGTCATTAGAAGTAGTCACAGTCCATTTTCTTCACCCATTGTGATGGTTAAGAAAAAAGATGGATCATGAAGAATGTGTGTGGATTACAGAGAATTGAATAAGCAAACTGTGAAGGATAAGTTTCCTATTCCAATTATTGAAGAGCTTATTGATGAATTGTATGGAGCAAAAGTGTTTACTAAACTGGACTTGAGATCAGGTTATCATCAAATCAGAATGAGTGAGGAAGATATACACAAAACAGCTTTTAGAACACATCAAGGTCATTATGAATTTCTTGTGATGCCCTTTGGTTTGACTAATGCTCCTTCATCCTTTCAAGCTCTTATGAATGAGGTATTTGCAGCTTACCTTAGGAAGTTTGTGTTGGTATTTTTTGATGACATTTTGGTGTTCAGTAAGACAATGGAAGAGCATGTGCAACATTTGGAATTGGTCTTAAGTACTATGAAATCACATGAGTTGTTTGCCAAAGCAAGTAAGTGTGTGTTTGGGACAGATTAAGTGGAGTACTTAGGTCATGTTATATCTGGAATGGGTGTTTCTACTGAGCCTTCTAAGATCAAAGCAGTATAAGAGTGGCCTATACCTATGAACATTAAGAAGTTAAGAGGGTTCCTTGGTCTGATAGGTTATTATAGAAGATTTGTAAAGAATTATGCTGCAATAAGTAAGCCTTTGACTGAATTACTTAAGAAAAACTCATTTAGGTGGAATGAAGCAGCCCAAGAAGCATTTGAAAAGCTAAAAATTGCCATGATTAGTGCACCTATCTTAGCTCTTCCAAACATCAATGAGGAATTCATAGTAGAGACTGATGCATCAGATGAAGGTATTGGGGCTGTTTTGCAACAAAATGGACATCCAATTGCTTTCTTAAGTAGGACTCTAGCTCCTAGACATAAAGGTCTGTCTACATATGAAAAAGAATTGTGGGCAGTGGTGTTTGCATTGGAAAAATGGAGGGGCTATTTGCTTGATAGACACTTTAAAATCAAGACTGACCACTTCAGTCTAAAGTATTTGATGGAGCAGAGATTGACTACTCCCTTTCAAATCAAATGGCTACCAAAGTTATTGGGGTATGATTATGGGATACTATACAAAAAGGGAAGTGAGAATGTGGTAGCTGATGCTTTGTCCAGGACACCTACTCCATCATTAAACACAATGTTGATATCTGATATCTCAAATGATTTACTGCAAAGGATTCAAGCTAGTTGGTTGTCTGACCCAAGTGTTCTACAGATTATTAACAAGCTTAAAAATGGTACTACTGTCAACTCCAAGTTTGTTTGGAAGGATGATCAATTAAGAAGGAATGGTAAATTGGTGATTGGTTGTGATAAATTTTTGAGGCAAGAGTTGCTTAAATACTACCATGATGAGCCTATGGGTGGTCATTCAGGAGTAGAAGCTACCTATAAAAGACTCAAATCTATGTTCTATTGGAAAGGGATGAAGAAGTCAGTCAAAGAACATGTCAGGATTTGCTCAATTTTTCAATGCCACAAGCCTGACCTAGCTCCATATCCTGGCCTGCTACAACCTCTTCCAATTCCCACAAAAATTTGGATTGATATATCCAAGGACTTCATTGAAGGTCTTCCTTCCTCCCATGGCAAAACAGTCATCTTGGTGATTGTTGACAGACTAAGTAAGTATGGGCATTTTATTCCTCTATCACACCCTTTCAAAGCTGCTCAAATTGCCCAAGTGTTCATGGATACAATTTATAAGTTACATGGACTGCCAAAGTCCATCACAAGTGACAGAGACAAAGTCTTTATCAGAAACTTTTGGAAGGAGTTATTCAAGAGGTTGGGAGTCACATTACAACTTTCTACAGCCTATCATCCACAGACAGATGGACAGACAGAAGTGGTTAACAGATGTTTGGGTTGTTATTTGAGGTGTATGACCAGTGAACAACCTAAGGATTGGGTAAATTGGTTGGCATTAGCTGAGTTCTGGTATAATACTAACTCTCACACAGCCATCAACACAACTCCATTTGAGGTAGTTTATGGACAAAGTCCTCCTACTCATGTGTCTTATATGGCTGGTGATTCTAAGGTTGAACCTGTGGACAGCTCACTTAAAGCAAGGGAATATGCTATCTCTCTACTCCAGTTTCATTTGGAAAGAGCTCAACAGAGGATGAAAACATATGCTGATAAAGGAAGATCTGAAAGAGAGTTTGCTGTTGGAGATTGGGTTTTGCTTAAACTACAACCCCACAGGCAAGTTACTTTGAGGCTACATAAGCAAACAAGTTGTCTCCGAAATATTATGGGCCCTTTGAAGGGATTAAAAAGTGTGGAGCAGTTGCTTATGAGCTATCATTGCCTAGCAATGCAGCCATTCACAATGTATTTCATGTCTCACAGCTAAAAGCTTTCAGAGGACAAGTCACAGCTACAGTTCCATTACCACATTGTTCGAATGATGGGTTAATTGCTGCATCACCAGTCAAGGTGTTGGAAAGGAAGATTGCTAAGGTGGGAAACAGAGATGTGGTTTATTGGTTGACCCAATGGTCAAATGGGTCAATTGATGATGTAACTTGGGAAGTGGCAACTGAAGTTCAAGCCAAATACCCAAGTTTTGATCCTGATGCTTGAGGACAAGCATTTGTTTAAGGGGAATGGATTGATGTAAGCTAGATGTTGCAGGAATAGTTGTTAGTTAAAACAGTTAGTGACACATGAGGTGCACATGCCTAGCATAGCTGGTCATGTGAGATACACGTGTACATTTCCACTTCTGTGGACTAACAGCTTTTCCCACCAAAAGTTCCCTTTAAATGTTGTTGTAATTTCCATTTCACAATTAATGAATGATAACTAATTTCTCTTTTAATCTCTCTTTCTTTCATCTTCAATCTCACCTATCTTCTTCTATTCTTTAACCTCCAATTCTGTTACTAAAATTCAGTTACACCTCTAACCTCCATTTTGTTACTAGAATTACTAATTAGCCATTAATTCAGTTATAATTCTTGGTTAATTGTATTCTACTCATATCATCATGAACTCTTTCTTGTTTCCGTCTTTTTCTCAAGCACACCAGTGAACCACCATCAAAAGCCCATAAGTATTTGAAATCTAGTTTTGTTTATGTCTTCAACAACGGATTTCTCTCGTTAATTACTATGTTGCTAAAAGAAAACAAGGATGCAGATCTCGTTCTACACAGTTCACCGGTTCATCGGTTTGACCTGTTTCGCCGGTTTTGACTGGTTTACACTGGGTTTGACCAAAGCGGTTCACCAGGGGAAACAAAACCAGTGACCAAGACGGGTTCCCGGTCAGACCAGCCGCTCCGGTTTTCACAACCATGATACTTATAATTAACTATTTAGTCATTAAAAAAAAAGGATACTGAATGCAAATATAAGCAGGGATATACTTAATAACCCAAACACCCACCCAATAAAATAAAATACTTAATAAAAAGCACAAAATAGTTTAAGAAAATACATAATAAGCTCTATTAGTCAGCCCCAAATGAAGTAAACTATAAATCCGTACTGTCTTGTAAAATGTGAAGAAAAACTTACTAGTATAAACTTAATGGGCGTTATGAATTTGCTAAAAATTACTGTAAACCACAACAAACAAGTATGACTTGAAATTATTAATAAGTGAGAAAACAAACAAACCTTCATTCTGAGAGAAGGAGACAGCTGACCAGCAAACCCCCAAAACACCAAACAAAGGCTAGGGTTGGTTGGAACATGGTTTTATCTGTTTTTCTCAGCACGTGTAAGTCACCTGGCTTTGGTTTCGTACACCTTTTGGAGATAGTCTTCATTTCATTTCAAATTTCAATGATTAAAGAAGGAGGTAAGAGAGATTAGTCGAATGGAAGTGAGTTTAGACGAGACTTTCCATTTTGGAGACATGAGAAAATTAGGAGTACCAAAAAAGTCAAAAAATGTCTAAAAGTTACTACATACGTTTTTATCGAAACAAAATAACAGATTGAAATTTGGTTCGTTGGATATGAAATCGCAACGGTTTTATTTGTTATCTCTAGACAAAATACATACGAAAAACATAATTAGCATTGCTTTCTTTTCATAATTTTTTTTGCTTTCTTTTCACAACTTTTTTACAAAAGGACATTTGTACGGTTACTCTCACCGTTCTAAAATATAAGTCAATTTTTTATTTTTTAAATTTTTATTTATTTATTTATTTTATTATTATTTTTTCAATTTTTTCATTTTGACCTTAATTATTTTTTTCTTCTTCGTGTTATATAATACTTTAAAACACAAGTCTATTTATATATTTTGCATCAAGTATTATATAACACGAAAAAAATAATCAAGGTCAAAGTTGGAATAAAAAAACTTAAAAAAAATCAAAATGGACTTATATTTTATGATGAAGGGAGTACTAATTAATAATAATTTATTTAACTTTTATAATAATTATATCAAATAAGTGTAATATGGTTAATTTGATCAAATTTCTCTTTCTAATTTTAATAGCGGACAACTTCAAATTTAAAATAGGGTTATTTTTCCATATAGGTAAGGAACTTTGAAAAATTTTCTATGTTAGGTATTGAACTCTCGAAAATATTAAGTTGGGTAACAAAACTTTGTTAAACCGTCAAAGTTAGGTAATATGACCGAGAACACATTATGCTCTTTGGAAGAAAAGTAAAAATCTAAAAAACACAAACTTTATCATCTTTAAACAAGATCTTTATCTTCCTCGTCATCGAACCTAGATTCCAGCAAACTTTTTCCGGCCAACACCATATTCCGGCAAGAAACCTAGATTCCGGCAAACATTTTCCAGCAAACTTTCTCCACCACTAATACATTCTACGCCAAAAAGCTTTGTACAATGGAAAATCCCACTTCAATGCTATCCCCATGAAATTAGTTATAATCTACAATTGATGGTTTATTAAAATCACAGGGGATCATTAAAGAATCAAGTAATGAAATATTTTCAGTTCCCTACTTAAGCTCCATAAGTACAAATGTTAAATATTATTAACGAAACGAATTCATGACTGATCAAAAACTCAAAATATTAACTAAACGAATTCATTATTAAACGAAAACTCGATAACTTAACGAGATACTAGACAGCTCCCCATTCGAGATCCTTCAACTAACGGCTGACTTGATCAAAAAACATATCCATAATCACAATCTCACTCAAAACTTTGATCAAATAGTAGGAGCACAATGTAAATAAAACCAACAATTACAAATCATATCGAAAACATTTGTACTATTCGCTAATTCTTCATCTTCTTGATTCAGATCTAATCCATCCATTAATGGCTTCCCCAAAATCTGTGACGATGATATATTTTTTTTGATCGAGTGTGGTTGTTGATGTGGGTTTTATTTGTGTTTATGAATAAATGTGGATCGTGGTTTCAAGTTTGGAAGAGTGTGGATCTGGTTTTTGTTGATGTGGGGAGGAGAAATAAGAAAAAGGACAAAATATAAATAAAAAAGATGAAGTTTGGTGCAATGGTAACTGGTTGCCAGTTGCGGCACATGGCATAATTACCTAACTTTAATGGTTTAACAAAGTTTTGTTACCTAACTTAATATTTTTGAGAGTTCAATACCTAACATAGAAAATTTTTCAAAGTTTGTTAGGAATTAAATATTCCATAGATTTGATGATCAGAAACAAGAAGAATGAAACATGAAGAATACTGAAATGATAAGCAAAATACGCTAAGTGTGTTTCTGCTGATAGTGCATTTCTGCTGATTGATGCTACTAGTGCATTTCTGCTGCTATTATGACTCATACAGCTGCTGTGTAGATAAGTACTACACATTCTGCTGATAGTAAAAACGTGTTTCTGCTGATAGTAAAAACGTGTTTCTGTTGATAGTAAAAACGTGTTTATGCTAATAGTGAAATGAAGCTGCTGCTGATCAGTGAGTCATACTACTGAATGGATAAGGATGAAAGAAGATATTATGTGCATAAAAGTCAAGTATATCCTCTAGATAATATCTTTCATCAGTCATTAAATTGAACACTCTAAATGAGTTGTAAACATAGATACATGTTGTATCTTAATGACTGACATCCTAGTCATAAGCTAGATAGTTGATAACAAAGCTTATCAATTTTGTAATGATCTCCTTTGTTCTATAAAAAGGAGATCACCCCTCTAGATAAAAAGCATGCTTCACAGTGAAACAAAGTGAACATCACCAAGGTGCTTCGTACTTACAAATTACAACAACACAAAGTGTGTTAAAATGTAAAGCACTTAGAAGAGTATGTATGGGAACATCAGACAAGGGGTCTGTTGTTGTTAGGTTTGTTTAGCCTCAAGGATCTTTGATCCCTGTTAGATTGTAAACCGTGCTATACTTGATCACATAGCATTGGGGCTAGTTGGAATAACAAACAGAGAAGTTAGAAAAACCTTGTTGTGATAATATTGTTTCTTTCATAGAATATTCCGTCAATATTATCATTGTGCTCGTAATAGCCAAATTCCTAGATCAAAGGCTTAACATCCTAGAGCTCATAAACGATCTCACAGAAAAACTTATTGTTAAGGATATAAAATAAGTTTTTCACAAAATAAGCTTTTCACAAAGTTCATTACCTATATGGAGAAATAACCCTTTAAAATATGAACAAATAGTCTGAGACGGAAAGCGTTATTGGTTTATAAAATAAATTAAACAAATGAGATTTTTACTATGTGAGTTACTTGATGAAGGTGAGTCATTGCCTCAAGTGATTAAATCGGGTATCCGTCACCATTTTTCACCCTTTAATTGGCCAACATAAATATATGCCTAGTAAAGTTTGGCTTCTGACATGTTTATGCATATATTTAATAGGAGACACGTCATTTAAATACTATACAAAATATTTTAAGTATACCAGAACACTAATATTACCAAAACAAGAAAAATGTCCCACTCCTACACAGTCATAAAAGTTACTGGATTTCCTCTGCAACACTAATATTACGAAAACGGGCCAAGCGCGGGCTAGCCATGTGCGCCAACCCTTCAACGAGTAACATAATGACACATGTCCCCTAGTGGACTTCATTTCATGCGGGCCAACCCTTCAGCTAGTAAAACAAACCCTCACAATTTTTATTTTATTTATTTTTCTAAGATTTTAATGTGTGTTTGTGATGTTTGTGTGTGTTTTTTTTGCTAGATCGTAGTGTGTGCTTTTATGTTAAATATTTGTGTGTGGTAGGTCTGAAATTGTGGACAAGATATGAAAGAAGAAAAACGAAATGAGCGTGTATATTTTTTCTTTTTATGTATCTTTACAATGTAATAAAGTTAATGGTTAGTGTGAATGGTGTGGGGCGTGCATACATTTGAGGTGCGCTGGAGGTTGATTTTGAAAACATGAATTCTAGTCCATTATGGTAACGTGAGTATGGCATTAGTTTACTTTTTTAATATACTTTTGAAACTGTATACTTAATATGCTCGTTATTATAAAATTTCATAGTTGTTAATAACTTATATCTATCAATGCTTAACCTATAAAACCGTTGTTAATTGTAATGATTTGAAGGACATCGTATTCGAGGTGTAAATGGGTAGCTACTCGTGTTCGGTTGGTAAAATCTCGTAACTAGTTGAGCCTTGTTTGGGGGTTTGGGCATCATACCTCAAGCTCGACTAGGCTTGCAAGATTAGACAATCCTAATAAAACGTTGTAAATATATTATATGCATATTAAAACAAAACAAATAAGCTTGCCCTATGTCCATTATAAGTCGAAGACCCAATCGATATTAATGAGTTATTTCATTTGGGTTGTTCGGGGTTTGTCTAATCATCAATCAAAACAATATCCATTCCACAATTAGGCACCCAATCTAAACAACCCAAATAAGAGTTCAGTTTAGTCGGTTAGGTTCTCGATTAATTAGGCAAAAAAGAGAGTATTCAAAATTTGATTTAGTTTACTTTGTTACTCGAATTATGAAAATATAACATCAAACCATTTTAGTTATTAAAACTAGTGAGGAAATTTCATATGTCCTTTACTAAAATTTATAGTTATCAAATTATTCAATGCTTTAAAAACATTGTATATTATACATTCAGTAGTTGTAAATTTGGTATATGTTGGGAATAAAATGCACAAGTTAAAGAGTCTGCTAGAAGAGCCTGCTAGATGATAGTTAAGCCTGCCTCTTCAGTTTTGTTGATGTTGAAGATACACTAACAGTACCTTTTGGGTAAGAAGGTACTGCTAGTTAAAGAAGGTCCTGCCAGTATTAACGACAAGTTGTTATATTTTATTTAGAGATATTTAGTTATATTATTAGTCTTTGTACAAATTTATACGTTAAGTAGAAGTAGTACAGAAGTCTCAGTAGATACAATGGAGTTTTTTACCTTGAAAGATGTAATATTAGGATAAGATAAGTCTATAATATATTATATTAGACAACTTGACAACTTGTAATAAGGGCTCCTTATGCTATAAAAGGAACCCTTAAGTCACCTTCTTAGACAGAGTTTTGATAGATCACATGCACAACAAGTAAGCATACTTGACAACTAGATCAATCACTACATGCAAAACTTCCACCTCTAGAATCCTTTTTCACGTATCAAAGATTCAAGGTTATACTTGTAATCCTGGTGATAGTTTAGATCACCCGTATTATTTCATCAATAATATTGAATCATTTTGTGTTATTCATGTTGTGTTCATCACTCTAAACTTATTCACGTTTACTTATTCACCACCTTTGTTCCTTTAGTGTGTTTTAGTAAATTCCGCGTGCTAAATCACATTCATTCATAAATATCCCAAACACATCATTAAGATTAACATCCCAAGTGTTTACACAAAGAATCCTTCCACAAGTGGTATCAGAGCAAGGCTGATATTTACGACATAAAAGAACAAAGCAAAAATGGATGTTGAGCACATTCAAACCAATGTGGCTGCAAAACTTCCATTACTCAAACAGAATGAGTTTGAGATGTGGAGATTGAGGGTTGAGCAATACTTTCAAGTGCAAGACTATGCACTTTGGGAGATTATTGAAGAAGGAAACTCATTCAAACCAATAACCACCACCTCCACAGTAAACGATGCACTTGTCACAACTGTGCAAGTAAACCCAACAACCGCAGAAGAAAGAATCCAAAAGAGAAATGATCTTAAAGCCAGGAGTATGCTACTCATGTCTATTCCAAATGACCAGCTCTTAATCTTTAACAAGTACAAATGTGCTAAAACCCTTTTTCAAGCTATTGTGGCTAGATATGGTGGTAATGATGCCACCAAGAAAACTCAGAAAACACTTTTAAAACAACAGTTTGAAAACTTTTCAGCCACAACAAATGAGTCTTTGGATAGCATGTTCAATAGACTACAAAAGCTTTCTAGTCAGTTAGCCATTCATGATGTGATTATATCTCAAGAAGACTTAAACTCCAAATTTCTTAGAAGTCTACCCTCTGAATGGGCCATGCATGTCATTGTCTAGAAAAACAAACCAGATATTGATTCCATGAGTCTTAATGATCTTTACAGCAACTTCAAAATAGTAGAACATGAACTCAAGAAGTCTACTAGTACAAGCTCAGGAAATATGGTCTTTGTGTCATCTCATGGTACTTCCAAGAAAGTTGATGAAGAAAAAGGTGGTAGAGAAGAAGGTACTGCCAACATAAATTTTGGTACTACCAGTACCAAAACCATTTTAGATGAAACAATTGGTTGTGCTTTCCTAACATCACAACACAATGGTTCCATATTGACCTTTGAAGATCTTCAAGAGATCAGTGATGATGATCTTGAAGAAATGGACATAAAGTGGCAGCTTTCACTTCTTAGCATGAGGGCTAAGAAATATTTGATGAGGACTGGAAAGAAGATTGTCATCAATGGTAATGAACCTGCTGGGTATGAGAAGTCTAAAGTGGAGTGCTACAACTGCCACATGAAGGGTCATTACTCAAGAGATTATAGGAGATCAAAGAAGCAGGGTGATAAGGGAAGAGGTTTTGAGAACAAGAACAGGGGAAACAATGAGAACAAGAGCAAGGAAGTGGACATCACTGAAACAAAAGCTATGGTAGCTATTGATGGGCTGGGTTTTGATTGGAGCTTTATGGGTGAAGAAGAGTCATCTTCAAATGAAATGGCTTTAATGGCTTTCTCCAATCCTGAGGTACAAATTACTAAATGTTCTGCTACTTGTGAAGTTTTTAAAGAATTAGAAATCTTAAGAAAACTTTATGATGAACTGAAAGTAGAAGAAAGAAAAACTCATCAAGACCTAGTTAATCATAAGTGTGGTATGGCCAAACTTGAGAAACAGATAATTCACTTTAGAGAAAATGAACTCACCTTTTTTGACACAAAAGCTATTCTTAATAGAGATATATTCTTAAAAGATGCTGAAATAAATCTGTTAAGAACTGAGTTTGCTAAAGTGAAACAAGCAAAAGATAATATTCAACTAACTGTTACAACTTTAGAAAATGCTTCTGCATGTACTAAAAGTATAGTTGAAAACAAAATAAACAAGAAAATCAAATCTGGGATTGGATACAACACATGCCCACCTCCTTACAGAGGAATTCCCTGTCCCCCAGGTATAGATCTTGCTGAATCAGGTTTACATGAACTCACTCATAAACCACTAGAAAAAGTAAAACCTGTAGAGAATAGTGACCTTTTGAGAGTGCAAGTAATACTTCACTCTCCAAAGAAAAGGTGCTCACTGATAAGAGCTCAGATGATACATCTAATGAAGGTTGGACATCTGATGAGAAGGGAAAAGAGACTGTTTCTAAGAAAGGAAACAAAGTAGGACCAACCAGTCCTAAAAGAGTAGAGAGTATAACAAAGACTAAAGTTGTTCTAAAAACTGTTGAATGTTGTGCTAAATGTAGTAGCAAACCTAGACGTAGTCAGATAAATTGGAACAATCTTAAGTCACACCAACTTGGTGATAATTTTGTTATGTACAATAAAGCATGCTATTACTGTGGTAGTTTTAATCATACTCATGCTTATTGTAACAATTGGGTTTTTGGGAGTACATCAAAGTCTAAAACAAATAAAACAAACCCCAAAAAAGGTTCTGTGAAATCTAACACACTTAAAGTCAAACATAATGTTAGACCAAAAGAGCCTGTTTACCCAAAATTCACTACAATGGGTGCAAGTAATACTTTCAAACATACACCAAGAGTTGTGAAAAGTCTCACTGAAAGGGATTATGTGGTTAAAACACAAAATTGGAGACTAAAACCAAAAATTCCTGCTAGACCAAATGGTACTGCCAAAAATGGTACTGTCAGACCAAAAACCACAAAATATGTTAAAAATGAGAATGCTGTTAAGTCCTCAGCATGTTGGATTTGGAAACCACTCCAATCAAATGGTGCATCAACAGTCCTAAAAAGGTTTGATTACATTGATGCACGAGGCAAAATCAAGTTAGTCATGGCTTGGGTACCCCAAGGAAACTAATATGTGTATACATGTGCAGGAACATTCAAATGATATTGCTGATCTATGATATGTAGATAGTGGATGTTCAAGGCACATGACAGGAAACATGTCTTACCTCACAGACTTCAAATCATTTGATGAAGGATATGTTACCTTTGGGGGAGGAATCAAAGGAAAGATTACTGGTAAAGGTACAATTAAAACCAGTAAATTAGATTTTGAAAATGTGTACTTTGTGAAAGAACTATAGTTTAATCTCTTAAGTGTCTCACAAATGTGTGACACAAAGAATAATGTTCTTTTTACTGACACTGAATGCATTGTACTTTCTCCTGATTTTAAAATTCCTGATGAAAGTTAGATTCTTCTTAAAATCCCTAGAAAGAACAATATGTACATTGTTGAGTTAAAGAACATTGTTCCTAAAGAGAGTTTAACCTGTCTAGTAGCAAAAGCCTCATTGGATGAATCTATGCTTTGGCATAGAAGACTTGGTCATGTAAACTTTAAAACAATCAATACAATTGCAAAATATGATTTGGTTAGAGGTTTACCCAAAAAGATTTTTCAAAATGACCAAACCTGTGTTGATTGTCTAAAAGGCAAACAACATAGAGCTTCTTGTAAGCCCAAGACCCATAACTCAATTTCTCAAGCTTTATACATGCTTCATATGGACCTCTTTGGTCCTACTTCTGTGAATAGCTTAAATGGTAAAAAAATATTGTCTTGTGGTTACTGATGATTACAGCAGATTTTCTTGGGTTTTCTTTCTAAAAACTAAGGATGAAACAAGTGAGATCCTTAAGTCCTATATTACAGGAATAGAAAACCAAATAGATAAGAAAGTAAAAGTAATTAGATGTGACAATGGGACAGAATTCAAGAATAGAGTTATGGATGAATTTTGCAAAGAAAAAGGAATAAAAAAAGAATATAGTGTAGCTAGAACCCAACAGCAAAATGGAGTAGCAGAAAGGAAAAATAGAACTCTTATAGAGGCTGCTAGAACAATGTTAGTAGACTCTAAGTTACCTATTTCATTTTGGGCTGAAGCTGTAGGTACTGCTTGTTATGTACAGAACAGGGTTCTTGTGATTAAACCTCATAGAAAGACTCCCTATGAACTTTTATTTGATAGAATACCATCTTTAAGTTTTATGAGACCTTTTGGATGTCATGTCACTATTCTCAATACCAAAGATCATCTAGGAAAGTTTGAAGGAAAAGCTGATGAAGGCTACATGATAGGGTATTCTTTGCAAAGTAAAGCCTATAGGGTGTATAATAGATGCACTAGGCTAGTGGAAGAAAATCTGCACATAGAGTTTCAAGAGAAACTACCAAATGTTGCAGGCATTGGACCAGATTGGTGTTTTGACATTGATAAGCTTTCAGAATCTATGAATTATGTGCCTGTCACAGGTACAAATACTAATGATAATGCAGGTTTTGAAGACAATGTTGAAACAAATGAGGATCAAGATTACATATTGATGCCAATTTGGAAAGATTTGGATTCATCTTCAAGTCATGAAGAGCCTTCAAATACATCAAATGAAGGTATTGAAGATGATCATGGAACTCAAGATCAAGGGAATCAAGAAAATACTGAAAATGAAAATGGTACTGCCAATTCACAAGATGGTACTGCCAGTTCAACAGATGGTACTGCCAGTTCACAAATTGGTCCCTCTGAACCATTAAATGTTCTATCAGATGATTCCTTACCAGAAGATGTAGGAATTGGAAACCTTCCAATTTCCTATGATGTTCCTACAACACACAACACAAGGATTCTCAAAGATCACTCCATTGATAATGTGATTGGCAGCATTGATTCTGGGGTTAAAACAAGAACTCAAGTCTTATCTTCAGACAAAGATGGGTTTGTCCTAGCTGTGTATGAAGAAAAGAACCATGAAGTTGCCCACATATGCCTGTTTTCATGCTTTCTCTCACAAGTAGAACCCAAAAACATTACAAAAGCCTTAGATGATTCAAGCTGGGTTGAAGCAATGCAAGAAGAGCTTCTTCAGTTCAAACATCAGAAGGTTTGGGTACTGGTTGATTTGCCCAAAGGTTACAGGGCAATTGGAACCAAATGGGTCTTCAGAAATAAGAAAGATGAAAGAGGAATAGTGATTAAAAAACAAAGCCAGATTGGTGGCCCAAGGGTATAGTCAAGAAGAAGGAGTGGATTATGAAGAAGTTTTTGCTCCAGTTGCAAGAATTGAAGCAATTAGGCTATTCTTGGCCTATGCTTCTTTCATAGGTTTCACTGTCTACCAAATGGATGTCAAAAGTGCCTTTTTATATGGTACTATTGAAGAAGAGGTGTATGTTTCTCAACCTCCTGGCTTCATTGATACAGAATATCTAGACAAGGTGTACAAGGTTACCAAAGCTCTTTATGGTCTACACCAAGCTCCCAGGGCATGGTATGAAACATTGGCTTTCTATTTACTAGAAAATGGATTTCAAAGAGGCAAGATTGATCCAACTTTGTTCATCAAAAGAACCAAGAAAGACATCTTGCTGGTACAGATTTATGTTGATGACATTATCTTTGGATCCACAAACCAAGAGTTGTGTGTAGAGTTTGAAAAACTTATGCATAATAAGTTTGAAATGAGTTCCATGGGGGAACTTACTTTCTTTCTGGGTCTCCAAGTGAAACAATCAAATGAAGGCATATTTATCAGCCAAGATAAGTATGTAGCAGAGATCCTAATGAAGTTTGGGTGTGCAGATTCAAAGGTTGCAAGTACACCAATGGATCCAGAAAAGGGGTTACTCAAAGATGCTGAGGGTGAAGATGTTGATGTGCACAATTACAGATCAATGATTGGCTCCTTGATGTACCTTACATCATCAAGACCAGATATCATGTTCTCAGTATGTGTATGTTCAAGGTTTCAAGTAAATCCAAAAGTTTATCATCTCATAGCAGTCAAAAGGATCTTCAGATACCTCAATGGTCAACCTAAGTTGGGTCTATGGTATCCAAGGGAATCATCTTTTGATTTGGTAGCTTATTCAGATAGTGACTATGCTGGTGCAACCCTAGACAGAAAATCCACAACTGGTGGATGTCAATTTCTTGGCTGCAGACTCATATCATGGCAGTGCAAGAAGCAAACAATGGTGGCCAATTCTACAACTGAAGCAGAATATGTTGCAAGTGCAAGTTGTTGTGGCCAAGTTCTTTGGATCCAGAATCAATTGCTTGACTATGGGTACAATTTTCTTAACACCATTATTTACATTGACAATAGCAGTACTATTTGTATCATTAAAAATCCAGTTCAACATTCAGAAACAAAACACATTGAAATCAGACACCATTTCATAAGAGATTGCAATGAGAAAAGGTTAATTCAAGTTGTCAAAATTGATTCTGAAAAGAATTTTGCAGACCTTCTCACCAAAGCTTTTGATTTAGGTAGGTTTAAATACCTGGTAGTAGGTATTGGTATGATAAATCTTCGAAAAACATGTGTTTTTGTATATAAATAAACAAGTTCTGGCCTCTAAACATGGTACTGCTAGTTAGTCATAAGGTACTGTCAGTACATAATTGATACTGCTAGTTCAAAGATTGCTTTGTTTTTGTTCATCTTGATGCTTAAATGTTAAACAATGCTATAAAACAAGTGCTTTGCAGTCTTTTCTTTTGGTCTACAACTAACCATTTCAGGTTAATCAAGATTGCTAACAAAATCAGGATGTGGAAATGGTAATCAGTTCACCAAGTTTTTCAAAACTTAAGAGCTAGCTAGTCCAAAGCAAACGGCTCTTGGTAAAGACTTCTCAAATCCGTTGATAGCTGATAGTTTGCTAAAAACTATAAGGTAATCAGTTCACCCAGTTTCAAAAACTTAACGAGCTGACTAGTCCAAAAGAAAACGGCTATTGGTAAAGACTTATCAAATCCGTTGATAGCTGATAGTTTGCTAAAAACTATAAGGGATTTTTACTAAAATTTCAAAGAGACTGCCAAGTTATATTTCTAAATACAAGGTACTGGTAGTTCAAATTTTAGTACTGGTAGAGTAAAATGGTACTGCTACATAGCCGTTGAGTCTGTCAGGTTAAAAATATAGCCGTTGTTTTAAAGGGTATTTTTGTGAATTACTCATGTTTTTCTAGAATTAAGGATATAGTTATTATAATAAAAGATCTTTTTGACCGCCTCTTCAATTACTTATCCATATCTTTAATAGTCAGTCAAAAGTAATTTTCTCCTAATCAATCCTTATCATAATTCATACTCACCTTTCATCTTCTACCAGTACAACAATAAAATCCCACCATCATAATAAAATTATTCATCAAACCTTTCACCATGGCTCGCCTAAGTTTTGT
Organism: Artemisia argyi; assembly: GCA_030686995.1. NCBI lineage: Eukaryota > Viridiplantae > Streptophyta > Magnoliopsida > Asterales > Asteraceae > Artemisia > Artemisia argyi. The sequence continues at coordinate 148,520,970 of CM060685.1, forward strand.
CAAACGTCACAACCAACTAGCATTTTTGGAAAAGTCTGATGACAATGAATCTTTTCATCAAGCAGTGGATTTTCTAAACAATTCTTATGTCAGGTTTACTTTACTCGTGAATCCCACTATTTTTGAATCTCAAATTTCACAATTTTGGCAAACTGCTAAAGTTAACACTCTTAGGGATGGGATTCAAGAGTTAATGGTCAAAGTGGATGGTAGAACCTTGACTTTTACCGAATCATCCATTAGGAGACATCTTCATTTGGATGATTCAGATGGCATTAGTCAACTACCTGATACTAAAATCTTTGAAAATTTGACAAAAATGGGGTATAATGTAACTTCTACAAAGCTTACATTTCTTAAAAAGCATTTTACCCCTCAATGGAGATTTTTGATTCATACCATCCTTCATTGTTTAAGCCAAAAGAAAACCTCATGGGAGCAATTTAGTGGTAACATGGCTGCAGCTCTCAGTTGCCTGGCAACAAATAAGAAATTCAACCTTTCAAAATATATTTATGAAGGATTGGTTAAAAATGTGGACAGTGAAACAAAGTTTTTGATGTACCCAAGGTTTATTCAGTGCCTCATCAACAAATCCAAACATTTGTTACTTCCCCCAAACAAACCTTTTAAAACTCCCAAACTTACACACAAGGTGTTTTCAAACATGAAAATTGGTTTTCAAGGAGAAGAAGTACCACTTTTTGAGGAAATGTTACCAAAACATTCTGAAGAACCATCCACATCATCTGATCATTCACCACCACACCCATCACCAGTACCATCCATCACTCCAACAGTACCATCAGTCACACCACCATCACCAGTACCATTACCATCTCACCAACTAACACAAACACCATCTGCAACATCACCATCATTATCACATCATAACTCACCACTACAATCTCCTCCACAACAAAGTGTAGATGCTCAGACTGTAAGGGAATTAAAAGAGCAAGTGCAGCACTTACAAACTACTCTTGAAAGTCAAAACAAACATTTTACAGAGATCAACACCAAGTTAATTAAGAGGGTTGAGAAATTAGAGTTGAAGGTGAAATTGTTGAAGGGTAAAAGAACATCTCAGTTGGTTGTTTCTAGTTCTTCAAGTTCAGATGCAGAGGGTTTGGGTCTCTCTTCCAAAAAGGGGAGGATGGGTAGTTCTAAAAATGAAGAAGAGATTCAATTTCAATTTCATGAAGGAATTCAAGTGATTGATGAAGAGCCTGTTATTCAAGAAACAGAGCCTGCTATTGAAGAAAAGGAGCCTGTTAATGCAAAAGATACTGCTGAAGCAGAGCAAGAGCCTGCTGGGATTCAGAGGCTATTGGCTATGGAGTTAAAAGGTTCTGATCAAATGTTTTACAAAAGAAAGAGGGGATCCCTCAGGGGAGGTTTCTTGTTCCTGATGAACAATCTGCTGCTCCAAGTCTAGAATCATCTCCAAAAGACAAGGGCAAGAAAATTTTGTTTGAAGATGAACCAAAGCCTAAAAAGTTGAAGAAGAGTGAACAAGTTCAGATAACTGTGGATGAAAATTTGTCCAAACAGCTTCATGAAGAAGAAGTTATGGGGGCTGAAGAAGAATCAAGAATGCTGCAAGAAAAGTTTGATACTCAACTGCAATACATCATTTCCATTGATCCAATTGTAAGGGGTGAAGCTTATACTTTGGTGTGTGATGAGTCTCTTAGCTCAGATGAAATGACAATCAAGCTCAATGATTTCATCACTAAGAAATACAATCAAGAGGCATTGGATGATGTCTATCAGCAGATCCAGAAGAATCAGAAGAAAAGATTTAAAATGCCTCATTCTGAGGCAGATCAGAAGAAATTATTCAAGATATATCTGAAAAGAGAAGTGAACATGAAGGATCATCAACTCAAAGGTAAATCTTTTGATGAATTGAAGCTTCTATACTTAGAGGCTTATAGAAGAAACAAAACCAGTTTTCTCATGGATACACAAGAAAGGCCTTCCAAAGGAAGAAAAGATGATTAGAAGGAACAAGCAGAGAAAGAAGACTTGCCTCCTGTTCAGTCAAGAGAAATGGTTGTCCATGTTCCACAAATTGTTTTTGCTGAACCTTTACATGCAAGGCTTCCAGTCATAGATTGGGAAATCTACAATGACAAGTTTGGCAAAGCATGTAAGATAACAAGAGTTGGAAACAAGGTTGAGATTTTCAAGAACTTTGAAAATCTACTTAGAGCATGTAACAGAATGGATTTAGATGAATTATGGGTATTAGTTCAAGAGAAGCTGAAAACCAAGTATAAACCTGATGCAAAGGAGCAAGAGCTATGGGTGGAGTTCAGCAGATTGTATGATCCAAATCCTGCTGATACACATTGGAAATTTCCTTACTATGATTTATCTGTTACATGGGAATACTTCAGCATGAGTCATGTTCATCATCTTTCCACTCAGAGTGGAATAGAGCTCTTTATGCTAGGTGAGAAGGAGTATCCTTTAAGCTATGAAGTATTATCAGTCTTGATCTCCAACAAGCTATTATGTGAAGAAGAAACTGATGCAGTCAAAAGATTGAAGGAAAGCATATTGGATCAATATGAAAGCCTAAGGAGAAATAGATAAAGTTTTTGGAAGAGTTCCCTCAAATCCTCAAGGTATAAATTTTATTCACAAGAAACTTGGTTATTTTAAAAGGGAATAACAAGTTTAGGGGAGGATTGTTGGGAATAAAATGCACAAGTTAAAGAGTTTGCTAGAAGAGCCTGCTAGATGATAGTTAAGCCTGCCTCTTCAGTTTTGTTGATGTTGAAGATACACTAACAGTACCTTCTGGGTAAGAAGGTACTGCTAGTTAAAGAAGGTCCTGCCAGTATTAACGACAAGTTGTTATATTTTATTTAGAGATATTTAGTTGTATTATTAGTCTTTGTACAAAGTTATACGTTAAGTAGAAGTAGTACAGAAGTCTCAGTAGATACAATGGAGTTTTTTACCTTGAAAGGTGTAATATTAGGATAAGATAAGTCTCTAATATATTATATTAGACAACTTGACAACTTGTAATAAGGGCTCCTTATGCCATAAAAGGAACCCTTAAGTCACCTTCTTAGACAGAGTTTTGATAGATCACATGCACAACAAGTAAGCATACTTGACAACTAGATCAATCACTACATGCAAAACTTCCACCTCTAGAATCCTTTTTCACGTATCAAAGATTCAAGATTACACTTGTAATCCTGGTGATAGTTTAGATCACCCGTATTATTTCATCAATAATATTGAATCATTTTGTGTTATTCATGTTGTGTTCATCACTCTAAACTTATTCACGTTTACTTATTCACCACCTTTTTTCCTTTAGTGTGTTTTAGTAAATTCTGCGTGCTAAATCACATTCATTCATAAATATCCCAAACACATCATTAAGATTAACATCCCAAGTGTTTACACAAAGAATCCTTCCACAGTATATATAGTATAATATTTGTTGTATAAATCTCGTATCTATAAAGTTTTTTTATGTTTTTAAATACATTGATACGTTTATTATATAAAATTTATTTATGTCAAATATTGTTACTTTTAAATTTAACAACTCGTCTATTATCATATTGAAATATTATAAAATTTACGGGATGTTACATATGTCGACAGAGGATTTGGGCCGAGACCCATGAATATACAATCTAGAAAAAGATGACATTCCATGAACCCTAAAAATGCAGTTGTTAACATTTATGGCCGTTGGATCAATCTGATAATTTTTAATCGAGATATCTTCTTACTATAAAAGGTTGATAAGGGCAAACACAATTTCGCAAGTCATAAAAATGAAAAAGAGAACGGCGACAAGAATACATACATTTTTAGATCCTCTTTTCGATAAAAAGTTATCAATTCCAGATGAAACATCATGTTTTATCACGATCATTGTTCATAGTATTTCGATTGTAAGTGTATTTAATATAATCCATATGAAACATTTTTTATTAAGAAAAACTTGTTTTTTTCCATATAATCTTACATATGTAGTTTCCTTGTTCGGATAAATTTTAATGACTCACAGGTGCTGCTGGTTTTGCAGAATTTGCTTTAACTTCACAGTCCAATTTATGAGGTAATCTATTTATTTAATAATTGTTTTTTCGTGAAATCAGACATTAAAAATAAAAATAAGGGGGTTGCCAAAAAATTTACCCTTACAAGGGCAACATTTCCATGTTTTTGTTTACTTTATTTTAAATGTATTACTCCTTAATATGACATCATACCTTTTTATATTTTTCTTAACATTTCAATTAACTAAATGAAAAGGATACATAAGAATATATATATATATATATATATATATATATATATATATATATATATATATATATATATATATATATATATATATATATATATATATATATAACGATCTAATAATGATAATATTATCTATTAACTCGTGAAAGGAAAGGATCAAATAAGAAGTATAATTAAAATGAAAATGGTAAGAAATAATTCTAGCCACATATTTTAATTTGGGAGAGAAAATATGAATGGAGATGCATCTATTTTTTTAGGTGCATCTACAATGTGTGGTTGTAATTACTTCCTATCTTTCTTATTTTTACTATTATTCTTCTTATTTGATCCTAACTCATCTCGTGCATATACAGATTTTGGGTATTACAATTAATGACATGCACACACAAATTTTTGGTATCATAATCAGTGTAATCTAATAATGACAATATTATTTATAAATAACAAAAAAATAAAATAAAGATCTTGTTATTAAAATACAAATAAAACTCTACCAGGTATATATTAAATGGCAAACTGATGCCCACTGGGCATCTTTTAAGATCAATTTAAATAAATATAAATTTTGAGTTTATAAAATTAAAAATCACATATAGATATAGTAAATTATATGTTTAATTAATATTTATTAATTGCATTTTTGATTGAATAGAAAGTTGAGTGCATTAACTACACCTTAAATGCATTTTTTTGACATGTTAAAAGGGAGTTTTTTGTTTGACCATAGTAGTTTTAAAATTTATTTAACAAAACATAATAGTTTCAAATTTACTTAACAAAACATAGTACTTTTACATAAACCTAACTATTTTACAAAACAAACTTACTTTTTTTTAAAGGCAACAATGATATATAATAACCAGTTTTGTAAAAATCGGCCTTGGCGGCCGATTAATCGCTAGGCGGGAATTAACCCCCACGGTTTTCACTAATCGGCCTTATTAATTGGTTTGGTAAAAAATCGGTCAACATACCAATTAATCGAATAAAAATCGGCCAAATCGGGCATAAATCAGCCAACTCGGTTACGGATAAAAATCGGTCAAATTAGAAAAAAATCGGCTAGATCGGCCAAATCGGGCATATAGTTTCAATTTATTTTTTATTTTTTTTTTAAATTTTATATGTAAAAAATTCAATCCAATTAATCCACAATTCATCCCCACCTAACTGATTAATCGCTAGATGGTACCGGATCGCCACGCTACCACCTAACGATTTTTGCAACCTTGGTAATAACCACAATAAACAAAGGTACAAACATAACCCAAAAAGAAAATACAAAACAAACACCCCACAAATGGGCGTACAACATGGACACTAGTGTTATATCTCACTTGATACGTAAACAAGATAATTAAATAATTTATATTCTTTCTTAGGTGTATATTATCATACTAAAAAGCATCCACTGAATGCCCCATATTAAATTATTTGTTCCAGTAAGCCTATTATGTATGCATTTGTCTAAGTACATTATTCATGATCAGTTGGCTACTTGGCTTGATGCTAATTTTTTTTGACTCGGGCTTCTAGTCATGATTATAAATACCGAGTTAACTCAACTTTTGGGTCCTTCCATTGCAGGTAACTAGGCGTGTGTAAAGCTGTACTAAGTTACTTTCGGTTCAAGTATACAATTGCATTAAACTGCTGCAAGACGGAAAATGGCTGCATTTTATAAGCTGTTCACAGTTTATTGGATGTTTACATGAGTTACTTGACACATCTTTTTATAGATTCCAAAGTCAATTAATGACTACAGTAGTAGATAATCCTAATCAAGTTGCATACAAAAAAATTGTTTTGGTTGTAAGTTGTAACTTTTTCTTATTCGGTTTTTCGTCGGATATCTGATAATCATAGATTGTTTGTTGTGGTTATATATCATTGTTGCCTTTTAAAAAAAAAAATAATCTTGTTCGCTTTGTAAAGTACTTAGGTTTATGTAAAAGTACTATGTTTTGTTAAATAAATTTGAAACTAATATGTTTTGTTAAATAAATTTTAAAACTACTATAGTCAAACAAAAAACTCTGTTAAAAGGTATTCAAAGGGAACCCATTAGCACGTCTCTACAATATTAAATTTTTACATTTATAAAAACATATTGAGACAATGGGAGGCTTGATGACGGATCTATTTACCAGTCTAGTCATATTAGAAAATATATACATTAAGTCCTCCGGGCTTGAATATCTCTAGACAAGCCCACTAAATAAAGGGATGAGCCAATGGTCCGAACAATGGTAAAGCCCATCCCACCATCTCTTGCTCTAATTCACTTCTTTTATATACTAGGAGGATGATAGAATTAGGGTAAGCTCGCATAGTCTCACTCACCAACCAACAATGCAGTCTACCTATATTATCATCTATCACATCAAACCCTTTTAGTCATCCACTTCATAGAGACGAGAAGAAGGTACGTGGTCTATGTAAGTGTTACCCCGACTCCAGAAATATCATTCTTCTCACGGGGTTCTTACCAATCAAGGAAATCCGAACATCCGACCATCATCACCCGATATATACCGGCCTTCCAATTCATATGTATACACTAGCTAAATGTATCAAACCCTTCTCGTATCCCAAGGTCGGTTCTCAAATGACTTACAACCGATAATGCCTTGTTTGTCATTTATAAACTTCATGCTCACACTCTAGAAAGTAATCTACAAATGTTTTGTAACCCAGCTCTTTCACTCCATAGAAGATGAACTAATTTACCACATCCTACACAAAAATAGACGAGATATCTTTAAACGTAAATAAACACGTTCAAAATAGTCCATTGTATTGTAAGTAAAAAAGTTATGGTCAATCAAGTTAAGATAAATTTGACCTTAAAAGTGTCACGGCTTGGGGGTAGCGGCACTAAGAAGAGCAACATAGGGAGTCTGCACGATGATACCCTGCGCGCTTAAGAGAAATATGTGCCTATCATTTAACTGTGTTGTCTTTAATTTACTATTTAAATATTCATTTAAAAAATAAATGCTTAAGTTTTCACTATGAATTGTTAAAATATTTATGGTGCGTTTGGTATGATGTTATAGTAATCAGGGAATAGATTTATTTCCATTAGAAGTTTTTTGGTACCTAAACATTAAATGCACTTCATAAATCAATCTTAAAAATTGAATTTAGGCATGCATGGTCGGTTTCTTTCTGTCTAATCTCATGTGGCTGACCTCTACTTTCTAATCCACCCTTTAACCAAACCTATACCAATAGTGAATCTTCAAAACAAACCAAACGGACCCTTAAAAAAAGAGGAAAGTAATATTTGATTGATTTACAGTGTAATAATATGAAACCGCTATAACATAAAGTTTAATTCCATGTTGACAAATAATTCTCATCACCATTTAGCCTTAAATGAGTAGTGTGTGGCCCCAACTCACAAGTGAAAAACAAAGAAATTGACTTAGGGTATCGTTGGCATAAGTAGCCGAAGCTAACGTGCATTGCATATGTTATAAAAGTGAGTATATTTATGTAGAGTAACTTGAAAGTTGAATCTCAAAAGTATAAAACAACATATAATAATACACAGAAGAAATTTTTAAATACAAAATATTATATGGTATTAGTATGTACGTAATAAAACAAACAATTCCCTACTTTGTACAGTTAAGCGATGTAAGATGTTTATGCTCCTATATTTGGAATAAGGTAGTGTTGAGCTATATTAATTGACCCAATATAATAGTAGGGAGCTTCATGTGAAGAGTTATACTTCTGAATTACGATGGCCCAAATGGTGTTATATTATAACTAAATCTAGAAACCCTAAGTGTGATTACTTGAGAAACCTAAAAACAATAACTAGGACTTGACATACATACATACACCCCTACACAACCCCCAGGATATGTGAGTAAGCAGTCTAATCTCTGAGTCACTTTTCACATCAATCAAAATTCCCTAAGCCCAGGTTAGTTTTCATAGCATCACTTTTAAATGCTTTACAAACCTGTTAGGAATTATTGAAGTCAGAAGTGGTTTCTGCTGATATCTTCCTGCTGACAGGTTCCTGCTGGGGCCTATAGTGGTTCCTGCTGATAACACGGTTCCTGCTGAAGTGATAATTCTGCGGATATAGATCATCCGTAGCATTGGAAGTTTATTAGAAGGATATGTATAAGTTATATTAGGACATGATATTGCATATCTTTTATTGTTTTGGTTTACACGGTTTCTTGTAAGAGAGATTAGGGTTTCTTATAGTATAAAAGAAACTCATAGTTATGAACATTGTACTACTTAGAATTTAATCTATAGTGATTAATATAGATCCATAGAGGATCAAAGTGTTTAGTTATACTGTCGTCTTTACTCTTGTGTTTATATTCCGCGTAAACATAAGTTTTGCTAGAGATTCTCTACAAAGTGTGCTTTTGATTACATTGGCATACTATCGATTCCTAAAGGCTCAAAGATCTATCTAGGAGCTGATAAAAAAAATTGGTATCAGGGCCTGGAGAGAATCTCTGATAAAGAAGTTTCACTTACATCTCTTTCAAACCCTCAAACTCTTCAACCATGTCTGCAGAAGACCATTCTAAGGTCACTCAAATCAACAACAACACAACCATTACAACCACAACACAACCAATACAATAAGTAATCTCAACAACTGTATCTGCTGGTAATGGAAAGTTCCTTTATCTTAAGAAAGATGAGTACGAGATTTGGGCTATGAAGATGGAGAATTGGATCATCAATACTGATTTTAATCTCTGTAATGTAATTCAGAATGGAAATAGCAAGAAGAGATTAGGAAGAGATAATCAAGGCAATATTATCATTCTTCCTCCTGCTACAGCTGATGAACAAATAGCAGTCCAAAGAGAGACCAAGGCAAGAACTATCTTGCTTCAGTCTCTCCTAGATGATCACATGGGAGACTTTCACCATCTGGATGATGCTAAGGAGATCTGGAAGTCTATCAAGGCAAGGCTTGGAGAGAATGATGAATCCAGAAAAATGAGGAAGTCGATGCTCAAGCAAGAGTTCCAAGAATTCAAGATTTTAGAGGAAGAAGGCCTACACAAGGGATATGACAGGTTCTGAAAGATCTTGAGTCAGCTGAACCAGTTAAAAGGAAAGCCTGATAATGAGGATTGCAACATCAAATTCTTGAGAGCTTTGCCCCATTCGTGGTCGCAGGTCTGCATTACTCTGAAGACCAGAGGTGGTCTTGAGTTCTTAACCTTTGATGATCTCTACAACAAGCTTAGGACTCTGGAGATTGACATCAAGGGTCATTGAACATACTCTCCGTCAGCAGCATCACCAAATTCAGCATTTGTTAGAACCACCACTGGTAATAACAAGGTCTCATATGCTGATAGTCCAACTTCTTCATCAACAACATCTTCCTACATCTCTACTGGACCAAAGACACACTCCAAATCTAGTGATGTGTTAGAGGATGTGCTCCATTCCTTTGTTGCTGACTATGAGCCTGATATGTGGGAATTGCGCCCTCGCAATAGGTTTTACCTCTCAAGGGATCTTGAGAAGCTTACAACCCCCACCAGGCAGTGTACCTGATCGTTGTAGTATAGTATAGTGACAAGTACCGGGGGATTAATCGTTCAACTCAGGAATAGTGTCGCTATGATTAGAAAGCCTACTAAACTAGGTCTAGAGGTGAGGGATGATTCTTTTTGTATTTTTATATTTTATGGAAAGCAAGTAAAATCTCGGGTTTTGAAGGAGTGGGCGGAATTAGTTGCTAGTCAACTAACCCAATTAACTAAATATGCAATCAAAATAAAATAACGGAAAAGAAAATTAAACTAATATGCTAATGTGGTGGAAACAATAATGAGAAAAGTTGTGTTTACTTAGATTTCATTACTCCCTAGATATCTTTTACCGGTTGATTAGCTTGTTACAATTGCATGGATGACGGGTTATATTCCTTAATACTAGTCGTAGGGCCGTGTACAATATTCCCTAACTCTATAAGATCCTACTTCACTCCTATGTCGAGCCGATTAAAAGCTCCTAACATGGAATCATTAGAATTCACTTATGCATTAAATACAACCAAAAATCGTAGTACACCTCCGATCATGTTTCTTAAGATGTTCAAGTAAGTTACCAATGGAAGTCTGCCAGTTTTCTTAAGCCTAACATCGAATACAATCATCTGTAAAAATTATAAACAAACAATCAACCAATAATCAACATCTAGGTTTCACTACATCTAAGCAAACACAATAAAAGCCTAGCCTAACATGTTAAAAGAAAGATAAGCATAAGATAGAATCTAACAATACATAGACATATTGAATGATTATTGGAGAACTTATCTTTATTAAAACATGGAAGAAAGAAGGGTTTGAAACCCCTTAAATATGCAGGAAATTCGACCTAGGGTTTGTGTGTAGTATTCCATAACTTGTTCCACACTTTATAATGAAAAATTGGAAAAATATATATATACATAGCATCCTGACGGCGTCATGTATTTGCCTCTGACGCCATCAACTCGCCGCCAAAGTGAAATTCGTATTCACTAGATCCAGTCTTGACGCCTTCATGTGCAAATCTACTCTGGGCCGTCACATGTATTTGGACCCTGACGGCGTTGGTGACGCCGTCAGGCCATTAACAAAGAAAATGTTCTGGGCCGTCACGTTATAAGTTCCACATCCACCTCTTTTGTCACTCTTGATGCCGTCACGAGTTAAAGCTTGACGTCGTCAGGTACTGTTCCCAGCAAGGAATTTGAAACTTTGCCATTTTCTTCACTTTTATGCTCCAAAAACGTCCAAAATGCTTCCTTTTCTAGATTTCTCCTCAAAAGTACCTAAAATGACAAAAGGAGCGATTTAGGACAATAATTGATCAAATAATCACGAATTCGGGCTTAAATGACCCCTTAAAATTAGTACACTTTTTGCCTCATCAGAGCCACAACAACAACTAGCCTTTGAAGATCTGGAACAAATTGATAAGTTAGATTTGGAGGAGATGGATCTTAAATGGCAGGTGGCTATGCTTTCTGTCAAAATCAAAAGATTTGAAAGGAAGGATGCCAAAAAGCTCAATTTCAAGGGAAGGGATCCAGTCAGATTTGATAAGAAAAAGGTTAAGTGTTACTCATGTGGCCAAATGGGTCACTTCTCAAGGGAATGCACTGAGAAGAAAGCTGATGACAAGACTAGGTATTCCGCATTCAAGCTGAAGGAGGTCGAAGCGGGACAATCAAAGGCCTTGGTATCTGTGGACTCTATGATTGATTGGATTGAGCATGGTTCTACAGATGTGGAAGGAAGTGCTTCTAAGCTCTATAGTTTTCTTGCTAGCTTTGAGTCAGATGATGAGAGTGAAGAATTTGCCTTGATGGGCATCTCTAATCAGGTATAAAATTGTATATTTGGTTATGATAATAAGTATGCTGACCTTAAAAAAGAATTTCATTTCTTAGAAACTCAATTTAAAGACTCCTATATTCAGGTTCAAGCCTATATATAAAGGTGCAGATAAAACTCCAGAACAACAAAAGTTGTGGTACCAATAGAATCAGTTAGCTTATGAGGAGAAGATTAGGGTCTTAGAGAGAGATCTAGAAAACACAACTAATCTGTTGAAGTTTTCTGAAAAGGAAAATGCTAATGTTAACCTAGAGAAACAAGATTTGAAAACTACGTTAGATAATGAAGTGGCTAGGCATATGGAATGGCAAAAAGCAACTAAGCATTTGGACAAATTGGTTGATAGTTGTCAGTCTGTTAAGTCTAGGTGAGGGATAGGGTATGGAGATTTTATAGGACCAAATGAAGTATATGAACCTAATCAACAAAGCATTTTTGACCCTACCCCTAAGGAAAATTTTCAAATTCCTGTCAAGTGTATGAAAGAAGGAGAGATACATTCTGTTTCTCCACCCATAATAGGAACATTTAGGCCTCCCTCCCCCCATACAGACTTTGATGAATCACAGATGTCATATGGCAAGAAGTCAAGTGACTTACCTGACAATGGCAGTGAAGCTAACGACTTTGTCTCTTGTTCTTTCAGTGACAAGACTTCAGAGACTAATGACTTTTCCAGCTATGATTCAAGTGACAAGTCTGAATCACCCAAGACCTCACCCAAGTCTTCACACAAGTCTGCTGACTTCTCTCCAAGAGTTGCTGCTGATGAATCTCGTTCAAAGACAGCTTCTTTTGTTGATTTATCTTTTCATTCTCTGAAAGACAATTCTTTTCATTATGTGAAAAACAATTCTACTTTTAATTTTGGTTATGATAAGTTTGCTTGTAATAAGAATTCTTCTAGTTTGAACAAATCTTTTAAGAAGTAAACACGTTTTGTTTGTGGTAGTGCTTATCGTCTAATAAAGGATTGTGATTTTCATGAGAGAAGGATGGTTGGGTGTACTGACCAATAGAGACCTAGACCTATGTGGAATAATGTTAATGACATTCCACCATTTGTTCCACATGTGAAAACTATCAGAAGTAACCCTGCTAGCAAACCAGTTTCTGCTGATAAGCCAGTTCCTGCTGGTAAACCAGCTCTCTCTGGCAAACCAGTTCCTGCTGGTAAGCCAGTTCCTGCTGATAAGCCAGATTATGCTGGTAGACCTTTTTCTGCTGGTTGGAAGAGAAAAGTTGCTAGGCCATACTTCAGACCTACTTGCCCTTACTTTTAAAATGCTTGTTGGCCTGTTCACTATGACCCAATATACATGGGAAGGGGAAGATGTGATTCTACTGTTAAGTCCTCAGCAGGTTGTTCTTAGAGACAAACTAGACCATTTCTTAGTAAGGGGCCTAAGAGCAATGATGGATCTCATCATTCTACTTGGTTTAACTCCTATTGATCCATAAGGTAGGCTCAAGTTAGACATGACTTGGGTTTCCCAATGATACTAATGTTGTTGTATATTTTTGTTACTGTAGGATCATCCTCTTAAGAATAAAGATGTATGTATTGTTGACAGTGGATGTTCAAGGAGTATGTCAGGGAACAGAGAAAGATTGGAAGATTTTGTGCCAATTAGAGGTGGCACTGTGACCTTTGGTGGTGGAGATGACATGATAACTGGGAAAGGAAGCATTAGGACTCCTAAGCTGGATTTTGAAGATGTCTACTATGTGAAAGAACTCCAGAACTTCAACTTGTTCTCGGTTTCACAAATATGTAACAAGAAAAATAATGTCCTATTCACAGAAAATGACTGTCTTGTGTTGTTTAAAGACTTCAAGTTACCTGATGATACTCACGTTTTTCTTAGAGTTCCAAGAAGTCACAACCTATACACATTCAATCTGAAGGAAGTCCAGCCTGAAGGAGATCTAGCTTACTTGGTGGCAAAAGCATCCTTGGATGAGTCTACTAAATGGCACAGAAGGATGGCACATGTGAACTTTAAAACCATCAACAAGTTGGATAAACATGGATTGGTTCAAGGGCTTCCTTCTAAAGTTTTTACTAATGAGCACAATTGTATTGATTGTAACAAAGGAAAACAACATAAAGCTTCTTACATGGCCATTACTGCTGTCAGCACAATCACAGAACCTCTTCAACTACTTCATATGGATCTCTTTGGTCCTACTTCTGTCTGAAGTATTGACAACAAATACTTCTGCCTGGTGGTCACGGATGATTATAGCTGGTTTTGTTAGGTATTCTTTTTGGGGACTAAGGATGAAACCTTTCAGACTCTTAAAGATTTCATTGCCCTTATTGAGAACCAGCTAAACAAAAAAGTTAAAGCTATGAGGTGTGACAATGGGATAGAGTTCAAAAATGCTATGTTGATTGAACTCTGTGGGTCTAAAGGAATTAAAAGGGACTATAGCAATCCAAGGACCACACAACAAAATGGGGTTGCAGAAAGAAAGAATAGAACCCTTATAGAGGCTGCAAGATCTATGCTTGCTGACTCTAAGCTTCCCACTATATTTTCGACTGAGGCAGTTGGCACTGCTTGCTATGTTTTGAATAGGGTACTGATTACTAGACCTCAAAACAAAACACCTTATGAACTTTTGACTAGGAAAGTTCCAACCATTACTTACTTTAAACCTTTTGGATGTCATGTGACAATTCTGAATTCCAGTGATCATTTGGGGAAGTTTGAAGGAAAAGCTGATGAGGGGTTCATTGTTTGTTATTCTGCTCATAGTAAAGCATACAGGGTGTATAATTTATCTGCCAAAAGGATAGAAGAAACACTGAATTTGAGATTTCTTGAAGATAAACCTAATTGATGAGGCGAAAAGTGAACCGCTTTTAAGGGGTCATTTAAGCCTGAATTCATGATTATTTGATCAAATACTATCCTAAATCATTCCTTTTGTCATTTTAGATACTTTTGGAGAGAAATCTGGAAAAGGAAGCATTTTGGACGTTTTTGGAGCATAAAAGTGAAGAAAACGGCAAAGTCTCAATTTTCCTTGCTGGGAACAGTACCTGACAGCGTCAAGATCTTCTACATTACAGCGTCAAGAGTTACAAAAGAGGTGGATGTGGAAAATACACGTGACGATCAAGAGAGTTTTTGTGCATTGGAGATGACAGAGTCACCCAAGGCCGTCATGGTCCAAGTATTAGTGACGACCGAGAAGAAAATCACACATGACGGCGTCACAAGCAGATCTAGGCAATGCGATTTCATTATGGCGGCGAGTTGACGGCATCACAATCCAATAAATGACGCCGTCACCCTGTAAAATCTATATATAGTTTTCCAAATTTCATTCATTAGTGTGCAACTTTGAGGGAAAAACCCTAGGTCAAATTTTCCAGCTTTTCCAAGGGTTTCAACCCTTTGAATCTTTCATGTTCAATTAGAGATAAGTACTCTTTCAAATCAATCAATATGTCTATGTGTTGTTTGATTATATCTTACGCTTGTCTTCTATTTAACATGCTAGGCTAGATTTCCTTTGTGTTTGCTTAGATGTAGTGAAACCTAGATGTTGATTATGGGTTGATTGTTTGTTTATAGTTGTTACTGATGATTGTATTCGATGTTAGGCTTAAGAAAACTGGCATACTTCCATTGGTAATTTGCTTGAATGTCTTAAGAAACATGATCGGAGGTGTACTGCGATTTTTGGTTGTATTTAATGCGCAGGAGAATTCTAATGATCCCATGTTAGGAGCTTCTAACGGCTCGACATATGAGTGAATTAGGATCCTATCGAGTTAGGGAATATTGTGCACGGCCCTACGACTAGTATTAAAGAATATGACCCGTCATCCATGCAATTGTCACAAGCTATCAACCTGTAAAAGATATCTAAGGAGTAATGAAATCTAAGTAAACACAACTTTCCTCATCATTGTTTACACCACATTAGTATAATAGTTTCATTTCATTTCTTTTATTTTATTTTGATTGCATTTGTAGCTAATTGGGTTAGTTGGATAGCAACTAATTCTGCCCACTCCTTCAAAACCCGAGATTTTAATTGCTTTCCATAAAATATAAAAATACAAAAAGAATCATCCCTCACCTCTAGACCTAGTTTAGGAGACTTTCTAATCCTAGAGACACTATTCCTGAGTTGAACGATCAATCCCCTGGTACTTGTCACTATACTATACTACAACGATCAGGTACACTGCCTGGTGGGGGTTGTAAGCTTCTCGAGATCCCTCGAGAGGTAAAACCTAGTGCGATCCCCATGTATCAAGTTTTTGGCGCCGCAGCCCGGGGAATAGTTATTGTCTAGGTTAGCATTTCTTTTTATTCGGTCTAATTACGAGATTCCTTTCTAGTAAGATTTTATTTTTATTTTTTAGGCTTTCTTTAGTCTATCTCATTTCTTCGTGTCTTTGTTCGTAACCTTTACCATCCGACATCATGGAAGGTGGTAACATCTTTGAACCCATCAACCCACTACAACAAAACCACCCACCAAACCCACCTCCTAGGCCCCAAATTCCCGTCCTAGCCACCAAGGCTATCAAAACACTGTTGAGCTCACTCAAGGAGCCAATGTGTCCCCCTTGCGATCCGACACCATCCGGTTGGTGCAAAGCGGATGTGCATTCCATGGACTTCGTTCCGAAGATCCTAATCAACATCTTAAGGATTTCCTTAAAATCATAGATTCTATAGACCTTGATGTTACAACTAGAGAGTTGACCCAATTACGCCTATTCCAATTCTCTCTACGTGATCAAGCTAGTCAATGGCTTGAACGTTTACCCGCAGGATCCATCACCTCATGGGATGATCTCCCCACTTGTTTCCTTGCTCAATTTTTCCCACCGGGGAGAACTACCAAGCTTAGAAATGATATCTTGATGTTCCAACAACGTCAAGGTGAAACTCTATATGAAGCATGGACTCGTTTCAAGGACTTACTCCAAAAAGTCCCTCATCATGGCATAGATCTTTGGCTCCAAGTCCAAATCTTCTATGACCATATCGACCTCTCCACAAGGCGAACCATTGACCAATCGGCCGGTGGCAAGCTACGTGATCTAAGTGCGGTAGAATCATGGGAACTCATAGAAGATCTTGCTATCTATGACAAAGAAAATTGGAATGATCCCCGTGATTTGAACAAAATGGTGAAGGCAATATCTTTACCTTCAAACAATTCTAGCACTCCCGACCATAGGATCATGGAACTTGAGGACCAAGTCAAGTTTCTCATGAAATCCTACGAAGCTCCTAAGCCTTCAAGCCAAGTGAACAAGATCACTTCTTCATGCGAATTATGTGGTGGTCCCCACGACACTCGTGATTGCATGGAACTCCCCGGACAAGCTTTTGCGGACTACGCATCCTCGCGTACCGACGAAGCGGGAGACAAGTGGTACACTTTCAAACCCGAGCCATACCCTTACGGTGATTCCTACAACCCTTCTAGGAAAAATCACCCAAACCTTAGGTGGAAACAAAACCAAAACATGCCCCAAAACAATTCTTCCAATCCACCTAATCGTTACCAACCAAACGGTCCACCCTCTAACTGTACTTTCAACAACAATCCTTCCAATAACTATGGTAGTACCAACAATCTTGAAGGGTTGATGTCTAAGTTTATGGCATCTCAAGAAGCTCGCATAGCTAAGTTTGAAACCGAATTCAATCAACAACAAACGGAGATGACCAATAAGATTGACAACTTGTTGAAAGCCCTCAACAACCAAGTGCTAACTACACCTAGGAAGGACACTAGGGACTAGCGGAATCCAAATTAAGGACCCTTCATCATCCAAACAAGTCCACTTTGTCAACGTTGTCACCATTAAGCCAATAGATAAGAATGTAAACGAAAGTGACAAGGATGAAGTTGGAATAGAAACCGGGACTAGGGATGAGATCAAGGAAGAAAAGTTAGAGGAAGTAGAAAACGTAGAAGAGTACTTTGATAAGTTACCCACCAAGGAAGAACGGGAATATCACAAGGATTTATTCGATGACCCTGAGACACCATACATCCTTGGTTCACCCCTTATTAAAGTAGGTGATCCCTCTAACATCAACATACCATGTAACATTGGGCATATGCATGTGTGGAAAGCTTATATCGATCTTAGGTCTCCTATAAACATCATGACTAGGACCTATTATAATTGGGTATTGAAGAAGCAACTTGGGTATAGGACTATTATAATTGGGTAATGAAGAAGCAACTTGGGTATAGGATGATGCCCAACATGAATTGGATGAGCAACTTTGTAGGAAGAGTAAAGGGATTGCATGTCATTGTAGGAAACTTCACTTATGTTACCGACTTTGTGATAATAGAGGATATTCGTACGGTAATAGATGGTTGCTTAAGTCAAGTAGTGTTCGGAAAACCGTTTGTTGAGGCCTCTAAGATAAGTTATGACCCGTCCCTAGGGATAGTTAGATTCAAGGAAGAGAACGATGAGATTCCTTACCAAATGCCTTATAAGATTGAACAATACCGCCTTCTATCAAACATAGAAAAGGAACACAAGCAAGCAGTTTATTACAGGAATGATGAGGATAGACGTAAAGGAGTAGATTATGTAATGAGTAGAATACTCGGTTTCTATAAGGAATGTTTACAACTAGGTCCGGAATACAAAACTAAGATTGGAGATGACCTAGAGAATGAGACCAACGATGAGGTCACGTAATAGCCCATGACCTTGAGTCTAGCTATAAGACTCGTAAATAAAGAAAAGCGCTTCTTGGGAGGCAACCCATGTTTTGTGTGATTTTAATTGTTTGATTGTTATTTGCTTTTGTATGCATGCTTTATTTTTATTGTTGGTAGATCATGTTTCAAACTAAATTGTGAAAATGCTTTATTTTGTCGTTTAACTTCATCTTAACTTCATATAAAGGTATTTTGCAAAAGCTAAGTGTATGGGGAAACCCCAAATTTGTTTTTAAGAACAAAATTGATCGTGATTCGCCACAATATTAAATGAACATGTGTATTAGTATTTGTTAGAGTCAAATGCTTGTATCGAGTCATAATGATGTTTTGCAGGATTTTCCAGGAAGTAGGACATAAGTTTTTCCAGAAACTTTCCGGAAACTTAACGTAAAGATTTCTGCAAGTCAGTTCTGACGGCGTCAGGAGTTAACTCTTGACGGCGTCATGGGTAAAATTCTGGAAAATTTGCGTGTTTTATTTTTCTAATGGAGTCTTAAAGTTTTTGTTAATTCTTTAGTTTTATAAACTCCAGGGAATCTGCAAACATTCATTCCACAAGCATTATATCTTACATTGCTTTCTAGGATTTGTTAGTATATGTAGATTGCCGCCGATTTTACGCGAGGTTGCCTTGATTGTTTTCTCAGGTTTAATAGGTTATATATGACAAGAAGGTGATTTATTTTCTGGAAGGGAAGCTTTGAATGTTCATTTTCTTGGAGGAAGATCTAACCTTGTTGACACACTATCCACACCGAACGAATCAGGGGAGTATTTGTTTTCATTCTTTTACCTGCTTTACTTTTACATTCTTTAATTGAACATTGGGGACAATGTTCATCTTAAGTGTAAGGGGAGGGTAAATGATGATACCTTATAGGATACAATTGCACTTGAGTTTGTTTGTTTGATGGTAAGAGTGTAATAGAACTAAGAGAAATACTTGTTAGTGTAATTTTAGCGCCAAATTTAAATTTTTTTTACAACATTTAGGAGTGAAACTTTAGCCTTAGCAAGCGTCTCATGGATAGGAGTTGTATGACTAGCACAAAACCGCACCATTCAGAAAAATTTTCCACCCAAATATACGAGGTTCACCTTTAGATTTGATAGGAAAAACATTCACTATTAGTGCTTATGAGTGTACCGGTAGCATTTAGATTCTAGAACTTGCGTTAGTGATGCATCCCGAGACCGCTAATCAGACTACATTCGTATAGTAGGATTTACTACATGATAAGAGGCATTAGGATCACCCTTGTGTTTAAACCCGTATCATAATTACTTGACCATTTAAGTCATATTACTTGGCTAGTAAAGTCAACTAATTTTCCCACACCTTAGCGTTGTACTCATTTTTAGTACACGAAACCCCTAGTACACCCCTCCGAGCCTATCTCTTTCGTTTCTAACTTTAAGCATATTACTTAAAGGAAGAATTTGTTACAACCCACCCAAATGTGCAACCAAATCGCCTTAG
The DNA here is from genome assembly GCA_030686995.1 of Artemisia argyi. Classification (NCBI taxonomy): domain Eukaryota; kingdom Viridiplantae; phylum Streptophyta; class Magnoliopsida; order Asterales; family Asteraceae; genus Artemisia; species Artemisia argyi. The sequence continues at coordinate 148,540,881 of CM060685.1, forward strand.
CCTTCCGTGTATGCACTCATCTTTAGTGCATTATTGTTACATGTTTAAACCCTTAGTTAATTATCTAATTGATTACATGGTTGCTAAGTCGAGTCATATCTTGTACATATTGTTTTAGGATGATTGGGACTCATGGGTAAAGTACTTGTGTTATGGAGTAATGGGGAAGAACATCAAATTATTACTCCCATATGTGCATTAAACTTAAAAGTATTCCAAGTGTTTTTATTATCTTGATTCGAGTCATTAGATTAGTTTATTGTAAAGTATGTAAAAATTCAAGTGTAAGGGGAATGTACATTCCCTATGGTGTATTATTTTGGATGGTAGGGTAAGAGTGTATGAAAAAAAAAAAAAAAAAAAAAAAAAAAAAAAAAAAAAAAAAATGAATGAAAAAAAAAAGAAAAAGAAAAAGAAAAAAATAGAAAAAGAAAGAGAAAAATATACGGACTACCATCCCGTTTCATTGTATATTTATTTTATGTTTTTATTATTTTTGATTCATTAGCTTAAGTTGAGTCTAGTCTTGGCTTAGCAACGCCATATTGTATATGTAATTAACCAAGATGATTAACTCGCCACCAGTAAATATTGCCTTTATCCAACAAAACCGTGTATTCCATATCCCTACACCTAACGTTATAACCCTTTAAAAGACCTCTTTGATAGTTTATCCTAGGTGCTTATGCCAAGTGGTGGAGATTTGATCCTTTCCCAAGCCTATGGTAATCTATTTTGCTATGACAGGTAGTGAGAGATGTTTTCCATTTCCTTATTGTGATATATACTTTATTACACCCGAGAGATGTGAGTATCTAATCACTATTTGTGAGGTGCTAGTGTATGACCTCCGTGCTTGTCTTTGGTTTTTAGTGGAACGATTATCTGTTGTAATTACTTTTATATTAGTGTTAAATGACCCCTAACTTGTATTTTGATTAGAATAAAAGCGCATTTGCTTTGAGGACAAGCAAATCTCAAATGTAAGGGTATTTGATGAGGCAAAAAGTAAACTGCTTTTAAGGGGTCATTTAAGCCCGGATTCGTGATTATTTGATCAAATATTGCCCTAAATCGTTCCTTTTGTCATTTTAGGTACTTTTGGAGAGAAATCTGGAAAAGGAAGCATTTTGGATGGTTTTGGAGCATAAAAGTGAAGAAAACGGCAAAGTCTCAATTTCCCTTGCTAGGAACAGTACCTGACGGCATCAAGATCTTCTACATGACGGCGTCAAGAGTTACAAAAGAGGTGGATGTGGAAAATACATGTGAAGATCTAGAGAGTTTTTGTGCATTGGAGATGACGGCGTCACCCAAGGCCGTCATGGTCCAAGTATTAGTGACGGCCCAGATGAAAATCACACATGATGGCGTCACAAGCAGATCTAGGCAATACGATTTCATTATGGCGGCGAGTTGACGGCGTCACAATCCAATACATGACGCCGTCACCCTGTAAAATCTATATATAGTTTTCCAAATTTCATTCATTAGTGTGCAACTTTGAGGGAAAAACCCTAGGTCGAATTTTCCAGCTTTTTCAAGGGTTTCAACCCTTTGAATCTTTCATGTTCAACTGGAGATAAGTACTCTTTCAAATCAATCAATATGTCTATGTGTTGTTTGATTATATCTTACGCTTGTCTTCTATTTAACATGCTAGGCTAGATTTCCTTTGTGTTTGCTTAGATGTAGTGAAACCTAGATGTTGATTATGGGTTGATTGTTTGTTTATAGTTGTTACGGATGATTGTATTCGATGTTAGGCTTAAGAAAACTGGTAGACTTCCATTGGTAACTTGCCTGAACGTCTTAAGAAACATGATCGGAGGTGTACTATGATTTTTGGTTGTATTTAATGCGTAGGAGAATTCTAATGATCCCATGTTAGGAGCTTCTAACGGCTCGACATAGGAATGAAGTAGGATCCTATAGAGTTAGGGAATATTATACACGGCCCTACGACTAGTATTAAGGAATATGACCCGTCATCCATGCAATTGTCACAAGCTATCAACCTGTAAAAGATATCTAGGGAGTAATGAAATCTAAGTAAATACAACTTTCCTCATCATTGTTTACACCACATTAGTATAATAGTTTCATTTCATTTATTTTATTTTATTTTGATTGCATTTGTAGTTAATTGGGTTAGTTGGCTAGCAACTAATTCCGCCCATTCCTTCAAAACCCGAGATTTTAATTGCTTTCCATAAAATATAAAAATACAAAAAGAATCATCCCTCACCTCTAGACCTAGTTTAGTAGACTTTCTAATCCTAGCGACACTATTCCTGAGTTGAACGATCAATCCCCAGGTACTTGTCACTATACTATACTACAAGGATCAGGTACACTGCCTGGTGGGGGTTGTAAGCTTGTCGAGATCCCTCGAGAGGTAAAACCTGGTGCGATCCCCACGTATCACTAATGTTCAGGGAGACGGTGATGAGTGGTATTATGACCTTGACTATTTGACTGATCATTTAGGTTACACTAGGTTCAAAGCTAACCAATCTGCAGGTACTTCAGACACACAAGCAAACAATGCAGGTGCCTTAGATGATGATTCAGATTAAGAATGTGATGAAGAAGTTATTGTTGTTCCTTCTTATCCTACTAACCACTTTTCAAGTACTAAGCCTAAGGATTCTTCTGGTATGACTGAAGATGATATAAGTTATGCAGAGGAACTTGCCAAGCTCCAAAGACAAGAGCATGATGCTGTAGATGCTGCTGAAAGGCTTGGTTTTGAGTTCTACAAAGAAACAGAGGAACTTTTGAGACAAGCAGCTATTGAAGCCCGCAGGAAGATGGATGTTGTTGCTAGTGGTTCTGTTGCTGATGATGGTGTTCAAATCCATGCTACTGTTGTTTCTTATGATACTACCCATTCTGCTGGTTGTGTTCCTGTTGTTGGTACCTCAGTTCCTGCTAATAACCCATCTGTTGACTCATTGGGGTTTAATGATGATCTCACAAGATTTCCAAGTCCATCTGATCTTGCAGATGAACAATCCTCTAGTCCTGAGTTGGAAGGTATTCATCATCAACCAAAAATAGGCATATTCACTTCCTCCTCATATGATGATGATTTTGCACCTACTCTCACTAACCTCCTAACCTCAGTTGATGTTAGTCCTCAAGACACTAAGAGGATTAACACTGTGTGTTAGGTCACCATTTTGTAAACACAAGTATGATATTGATAGAAAATGAGATGAGGAAAGAGATTGGTTGATTATAAGAAATGAGAGAAAAGTAAGAACAAGAGTTTCACTAAGATATTCAAATAACCAACAAATGTAAAGTTTACATAGGCATGATATATATAGAGGAGGAGTAGGGCAACACTCCCTACCTCCCTCTTTCATCCAAATCGTGGGCTTTCTAGGCCCATGGGCATACATGCTTAAGCCTTGTAACATTAACATAGTGAATAAAATAACTAAGCAACCTATTACAAAAGGTAATGACCGAGACTTGACTAAAATACACAAGTATGATCCCAACAATCTCCCCCTAACGATCGGTCATCACGGTTGCTTGACGTCTTCATCATTGTCGTTGACTTGTGACATGTAAAGCTTAAGACGTCTTCAAAATGGTTGAATGATAATGAATGTACTTTGCTCTATGTCTTTGTTCTTTGGTGATGATGTAGTGATTGTGTCATGAAGTAGTCTGCCATTCGTCACTCCTGCGTCTGTGGTGGTTGTCCGCCATTCCAACATACTCATACATCTTCGGACTTATACTTTCACGTGCACGAAGTTCCTTTTTCATATTCTGAGATCTTTAAGTCTTTATACTTTGTAGATTCTTCATTATTGATGTAGAATCTTTCCTTGAACTTTGTGGTGCTAAGATCTTTAGGGGAGCTGTCATTTGCATCAAGATGTATGTATGAGCATGTTGGAATCTACCATCATGGAAGTGAGGTACCTGCGAGTAAACAGTTAGCAATAAATAACTGGTACTTACAGATAAGGAATTAGAGCTCGTCAACAGCATATTGTGAAGACTCCTTCTAATCCTTATCCAGGCCGTTCCCAAATCAGATACTCCCGAAGGAGCTTACGAGACCTACTAAGTAGCTCAATAACTGGGTGAGTCGCTGGGGATCACTCCACGACTGTAGACCGCTATGGAACCACCGCGAACACTAAGCGTAACCCTTGTGGGGTTACCGAAGTGACCTGCTGTCAGGGCTGTTTGATGTTGACCCTGGCAGGAGTTTCCGTTCAATCATTGAGAAATACATAAGTAATCCTCTCATAAACGTTCTCGGCAGATTGCTAAGATCTGCGAATGACTCGATAATTTACAGCTGGTGTCCATTGATGTAGAACACCAGTTGTAGAAATACTAAGTGTTCCTAAGAGATCTTTGATGTATCTCAAGGCTCTAGACTCTATAAGTGCACACTTAGGTTTCCTATGCGGAGACTAGGGAGGGGTCTCCTGCTTCAATATCAACCATCTCTAAGAGATAGGTCGATAGGTCGATAGGTTACGCTGGTTCCCCGTGAGAATGAAACAAGTCCTTTTAAGAGAACTTGAGTGGTTAAGAAGGTTTAGTGCATTGCGTCACTGGGTCCATGACGACTTTATCTTCAATACCGGTGATGTCTTTTGCAACAACCAGTAGCATACGTATTGAACCCGGTGTCTGCCCTAAGGTTGAACATATGGAGGGCTATTTCTTTTCACCCTTTTCTTTACATTTCTTTTTAATTCTTCAACTCCTTCTTTCCCTTTCATTCTTTTCTCCTTTTTTTCGTATCATACCTAAGGACTTCTAATTCTAACTATAGGAGATGTCCTTGGGTAGATCCCTCCGGCTCTGGCGGATCATAGGATGGATATTCCTATCTTAATCACCTTATAACTCCGACAGTAGCCAAGAAACCTTTGATTGAAAATCTCTCAAAGTGTTTGTGATAATCAAATATTTTGGTTAACACTTTGAGAGTTTTGTGTACACTTTTGAAGGGCTCCCCCTTCACATGTGCTCATAAGTGTTTAATAAATTTGCACATGCGGAAGGAGCAAGCATTTTGAATTGATCCACTTTCCGTGAACAAGACCGATTCGAGACACGCTTACATCACTAGTTAAACTAGCTTGAAGTTATTACCTGGCCTGGTCAAGTCCACAGAAAGTTTCTCGAGACGGTACATTTCTACTAAGACAAATCCTTTTCGAGACACGCTTACGTGGTTAGTTAAAGAGATACATTGTCAGCTTTTAGGTGACAACTAGCTCTAGTAACTAACTTGTTGTTATAACCCGTCGAGGATAAGTCTTTTCGATATTACTAACTTTTATTGCCTCGTCAATTCCTGGGTGAATCTGAGTCTAGCTCGCACATGATACAACTTTTAAGCTTTGACTTCGTATATTTTAATCACTTTTTCATTTTCTCCCCCTCAAAAATAGCATATGAGATGTTGTTTTTGATAAACTTTTGATTAAAATATGCTTTTTTGAGTCTTACAGGGAGATTCACCAAGAACTTTTGATTTAGAGCAAAGTATTTTGTTTTGACAAGTGCTCCCCCTCAACAAGTGATTAGGTCTTATTGAGGTGAAATACTTGTCCTTTTGAGCAGAATTATGAAAATTCATAAACATTTGATTAATTCTACTCAAAAGTAAGAAGCCTTCGCTCCTTATATTTAGGATTGAGGCACTGATGCGTACCTCAGGGTCCTTACTTTACAAGTTCGGGTTGTGCACTGTAATGCGTACACAAGCCATTATGAAGTATATTATTGACAAATCAAATCAAACTCTTACAACTTTCTACCAATCAGGTCTCTGAAATGTCAACACCGGAAACTTTTGTCTGCCTCCAACATAGCTTTCCAATCTCCGAAATTGATCCATGTGCTTCAACCGGTTCTCAATTCTTGTAATGAATCTGCGAGCTTCCCTGGCCTCATCGGTGTTCCATCTTTTGGATTTCCCCAGTGCTATGTCATTGATTCTGCTTTTGATTCCATCTCTGACGAACTTCAAGGTTTCATCACAGAACTTATGTATTTCTTTGTAGCCCATGAAGCAGTTTCGACCGTTGACACTGCGGTAAGTGAACCCAAATGCTGGATGCTTGATCAAGGTGTATTGAGGTAGATGTTGAAGGTCGGGGATGTCGAACATGTTTGGTTTGGTGAGATTCAGCTTCTTCTGATAACTTTCCACTCCTAGTTGAAGATCTTCTACTCTTCCTCTGATGACTATCTGCCTAATGAAGATTAGGAGAGCTTTGATAAAGGCAAGCTGCATCTCTTTGGGCAAGTTGCAGAGCTTTCCTTGAACTTTGAGCAGGTACATATCTTCAATGTCATTGAGGAGTAGTCGTGGAAAGTCTGACTCGGAAATATCGTACTCCTTTTCATCAAGTCTTTTGAGTGTGATTTTACTGAGGAATGGGTACCCAAAGTGAGTGACCGTCGAAATGAACTTAATTGAGACAATCTTCAACTCACTTGTCACATCACCCATTGTCTGATTGAGTCTGCTGCTGCGATAATACTGTGCCCGGTTGTCTGGCCAATGATGTATACCATAGAGTGCGTTCCGGTCATATTCAACAATTCTATCGATGAATAAGGCTGAGGCTTCTTCTTCGATGGCATTGTTGAGATATCGAGCTGCAGGGAGAAAGGCAAGTGATGTAACGTACTTCTTCTCAATCTTGCTGCCAAGTTTCAGAAATTCCAAGTCGGTGTTGAAGAAGAACTTGTAAGGGATCTTTGGTTCCTTAGGCTTCTCAATCATAGGTAGTGGTTTCGACCAGTCGGTAATGTATGGTGCGGCTTTCCTTGTGACCGGATCGACGTAAGATTCAGGATTGATCCAGTCAATATTGCTTGACATAGCTCGAGCAATATTTTCTAGATGGTACTCAAGTTCGATGGAGTTAGCAGACCAATCTTTCAGAAGATTGAACGCATCATTCTTGATTCTTCGTAGCTCTTTCTTGTTCAACTTTTTCATCCGAAACTTATGCTGAATCAATTGAGCGTATTCCACTGTTCGACCATCTTGAGGTTCTTGATTGTCTGCAAGTGGTGGTTGCGAATTGATCATCTTCTCAAACCAGGAGTATTCGGCAGTATCGTCTTGGTCTAGCCATTTGAGGACGGTTTTCGGTTTCTTGGGTTCAGTGCCTTTTGATGAGGTGTCTGGTTTGTGCTGATGATGTTTTCGCTTCCTTTCTTTCTTTTTCTTAGATGACGGGTCTGGTACTTCATCGGGCTGAGGAATCTCGTCACCACCTGTGTATTCGAAGTGATCATGTGCTTTGGGAGCCGAACCAGATGCCTTGGATTGTTGTGAAGATGTTGTTGTTGTTGGAGTGTTGACCGGTGCTTGTGGTTGAGATGAGGGTCCTTCGGCTTGCTTTTGTTTCTTTGCCTGAGAGTTAGGATCCTAATCTTCATCATCTCTTGGACGTTTCAGTTTGTCCGCCTCTGTGCTGCAAGTCTCTTTAGTCATTTTGGCTTTCAAAGCTTCCAGGACTTTAGCTTCTTCAGGTGATAATGTGAACTTGCTTGCCAGTTTGTCCAAGAGCTGGGCTTCTAATTCGTCCATAGATAACCCCGGTAGTGGAACAGTTGATTTATCAGCTCGAAGAGTAAACGTGGTAGATCGGATCACTTTCTTGACTGCTTGCTCTGCGAACTTGGTGAGTTCATCTCTCATAGGTGCCAGCAGCTCTTTCAACTCAGCAACTAAGTGTTGTGCCATGTACTGGTGTGCTTGAGCAGCCAATGTGGCTTCCAAGTTCTCTTGCACATCCTTTGCTAAGAAGGTGTCAACCTTGTCTTGAAGTTCCTGGACATAAGTATTGAGCTTTGTCAATTCTGCAACTTGACTTGCAAGTGATTCAACTCGATCTTCTAACTTGCTTTTCTTTTTCTCATGCACTCTTCTAAAAGCTTTCTTGATCAACTTGGATGCAGCAGAGGCTTTGGTACTTGTGGGTTTCTTGATTGATTCGTCATGGGTTGATTCTGATGCTGGAGGTGATGATTGTGAAGATTCAATGTTGGTGGTAATGTCTTTGTCATCTCCTCTTTGTGGTTCGGGTTGATCAACATTTGTAGCTTTGGCTGCTTCCTCTTTCAATCTCTGTTCTTCAGCCAGTTTGTCAGCTTCGGCCTTAAGCCTTAATTCTTCAGCAAACTTGGCTTCTTCTTCTCTTTTTAACTTTTCTTCTGCCAGCTTGGCTGCCTCTTCAGCCTTCCTGCTTTCTTCCATGCGGATTGTCTCTTCCAGTTTGGCTTGTGCAAGCTCTTTAAGTCTAGTCTCCTCAGCTTCTTGCTTTTTCCTTAATTCTTCTTCTTGAGCCCTTTCCTTGAGCTCCATTTCTTCCATAGTCAACAGATGCGGAGCCTCAGTATCCATGTGATCTTCCTCTTCCTCTTCTTCTGCTGCTGAAGCATTGTGCATTTCTTCATCTGTGGGTGATACTGTGGGGGAGTTGTAGACAATCAACTCAGCAGTGGTTCCTGTAGTAGAATCAGGAACTGCTTGATCCGCCAGCTTCATCAGTTTGAGAGAATATAGGAGGTGGAGGTTGATCGGCCTGGAATGCATCTATCTTACTGTGGAGGAGACCCAGCTTGAGAGCTCTTTCATTTTCTTCTTCAACTGAAAGGCCTATGTTTGAGTGAGCAGACTCTTGTTCAGCTGTCATCAGTTCCTTCATCTTCTCTCTCCTGATCCTTTCTTCTTCCAAGATTGTCTGTGCTTCAGTGAACGGTCTTTGATTGAGATATGCTGGGTATTCAGCATTATCAGCAAATTCGTCAATGTTCTTTTCCCAATCTTCGAATGTCAACTCCTTATCATCAATATCTTCAAGATTTACATCCTTGTGAATGTTAGCATAAGCTTCCCTATAAACTGGACCTTCATCGGATTCAGTTTCAGAGTCAGATGGTTTAGGAGAAGGTGGTAGTGGAGGTTCAGGAGTGGACTCAGGTTTCTTGACAGGAAGTCTTCTCTTGAGAGTACCCTTCTTCTTTTGTTTAGACTTGGTAGAACTGCCGGAGCTCCCAGTCTTGCTACCTGTCTTCCCCCTAAATGGTTGAACTTCATCCAAGAAACCAACTTTGTCTTCCTTAAGTGCTTGTTCGTAGTACTTGTAATTCTGGCAAAGCTTCACTTTGTCATTCAAGAGACAATCGGGAAATTTCTTTCCTTGTTTACGAGTGTTGGTGTCAAGTCTCTTAATGATTCTGAGGGTTTCCTCATTTCTAAAAGTGTGTTTGTCTTTGTCATCAAGTCTCTGTGGAATATCGTCATACTCACGAAGGAAGCTTTCGATGAGTAGTTTGGTGAAACGAACAAATGGAATGTTGGTGGTCTTGTGTTGAATGTGCCACACAAGGTCTTCCCAGATAATGCTGGCATAATCAACTTTCTTGACGTTTGCCACGGCCCAGAAAAGTTTGAGGTGTTAGAGCTTGGGGTGTTCATGGCTAGTGTCTCTGCCAGATAAGGACTGGGCAATCAGAATGTATAGGGTTCTCCATGGTTGTGGAAGAAATCTGATGTTGACCCTAGAATGTCTTGTCACAACTTCTTCTGATTCTTCATAGCCAATATCCCGTAACCACTCTATCAGCTCTTCCTCGGTAGGTACTTGATCATATTCTTCATCTGGGCCAAGTTCGGGTAACCCAAGAACATTCCTAAGTAAATCAATGTCCACAGTTACTTGTCTGTTGTGAAGCATGCAAGTGAAGGAAGCTTCCCCAAGATCTAGCTGAAGTGTATGCCAAAACTGGTGTAAGTAGAAGCAGGAGACTGAAGCTGACTTAGTGAACAACAGCTTGTTGGGGTGATATAGGAGAGCATCCACTGCAACAATACATGAGGATTCGTTGCAAGTGATTTTGTTGAAGTTGATACGTAAGTTGTTCTTTCCTATCTTCCTGGTGTAATCAGCTGGAAAGGTCTCTTCCCATGAGAGTTTTGGTTCAGGTTCTGGTCCATAAGGAACGTCATTGTGTTCTGCCATCTGAATTGATCATAAACAAATACAAACATGGCAATGTTTTACTTTGTTAGCACAGACATTCAATTACATGATAGTGTATATTATGAATTGATCAGTGGGTGTTTGTGTGTGTGAAAACTTTTGTTACATGACAAACTTGTGTTATTATCACATAGTAGAAACTTATAACAATTAAGTTACAACATGAGTTTATCATTACAAGAGATTACACATTGGAAATTTTACAACACTTAGAAAAATTTCATGAATTGGACAATATTACGCGTAGGAAATGATATTAAGCGTAGGTGCAAAGTCTACGCATAACTTTATATTTTACGCGTAAGTTCAACTTCTGCGTAGGCTTAATTTTACGCGTAGGATTATATCTTATGCGTAAGATTAGAGCGTAGGCAAAGGATTGAACCTTAAGCGTAAGATATAACTTGTGCGTAGGTTTTGACTTACGCGTAAGATCATGACTTATGCGTAAGAAACAACTTATGCGTAAGTTAATCTTTTTATGCGTAAACATTGTCTTATCCAAGACAATGTTTGTTCACGTGTCGAATCTTACGCGTAAGATTCAATCTTACGCGTAGGATGAACAACTTGTGCGTAAAAACGTCTTTTTCCAGAAAATCACCTTTAGTAATTTGATTTGTTTGATTCCTGAAAGTGTACAAACATAACCACTGATCAATATTCATTCCCACACTTAATATGCACATTTTTATGCGTAAACATGCCTAAAACTGAGTTACGCGTAGGAACCTTTGAACACTTAATTACAACCACATTCAAACATGATTCTGGGTTAATATTAACTTAGGGCAAGTGATTATAACATCCTAAGGAACATATGGTCCAAATTATAACAACATTTGACCACAAAATCATAAGAACACAACTGCTAGTGCATTCGAACCCTAAACCTATGATTCATGACCAATTCAAGTAATTGAAACAATTAAACCATAATGATATGTTCTTAGACATATAAGAACACAATCCCCATCATTAATTAGCATTATAACACTCACAATCAAGAACCCCCAAAAACTCGTATGAACCCTAGATCCAAATTGATCGATTTAGTGTTTCTGGTTACGAATGGAGTTTAGAAACATGTTAATAATCATCCAAGGAACATTTCCCATCAATCAATTTAACCATAACAACAACAATTTTCTGGGTTCATGATTTACGCACAACCCTAGATCTAATTAATCGATTGTGACAAATTAAACCGTTGGATTAATGTAAAATTAAGAACCATTGTATAGAATAACAATCAAAACCTTATAACACTTACAGATTAAACAATTGATGAACGGATTTTAAGAATGATTGTGAGTCGTTGATTTTGGTTGGTTGAGATATTAAGTGTGTGTAAGAAAATAATGCAAGTGTAGTAAATGAGTTAGTCAAAGTAATTTTGACCCAAGGTAAAATGAGTTTCAAAGATGACAATATTGGTCCCTTGACCTCATTCAACCTTTCATTCCAAGTGCCTATCAAACTCTCTCATTTAACGTTCGTTAATTACACCAAGTTATGACGAGTACAACTTATTGAATTATACTCCCCCTCGACCTTAGACCGTAGTCTTAAAGAAATCTTAAAAAATTTATTTATAATGGTCTAGGTGAGTATCCCGAAACACTTTTGAAGCATCATTTTGTAAGATAAAACCGTAATATTTTTGGTAAAATGCAAGTATAAAAGTTAATATTTTGTGAAAATTTTAAAAAATACTTTTCCTCCCCCTCAACACTTGTTTTGAATAAATAAAGACGTTTTTTCAAAAACAATTAGTGTTGAAAAGAAAGGAATATACTTTTGATGTTTGACGATCAATTGTGTTTTAAAAACTTTTCCAGATCATCTGGAGTCCAACATCGCATACCAATTTGGTGAACTAGACTAACAAACCTTGATGGTGCTAAGGATTTGGTAAGTAAGTCCGCCAATTGGTACTCAGTCCCAACAAAATACAGTTCAACGGTACCCTTTTCAACGTGCTCTTTGATGAAGTGATATCGGAGATCGATGTGTTTGGATTTGCAGTGATGAACTGTGTTGCAGGAGATAGCAATGACACTCTTGGAATCACAGTAGATTGGAATCTTGTTGAATAGGTAGCCATAATCCTTAAGTTGTGATCTCATCCAGATGACTTGAGCACAACAAGCAGACATAGCTACATATTCAGATTCTATTAACGACAGTGATGTGCAGTCCTGCTTCTTTGATTGCCATGACACAAGTTTATCTCCGAGAAACTGTAATCCACCAGATGTACTTTTGCGTGTGTCTAAACATCCTGCATGGTCAGCATCTGAAAAAGCAATTAGTTCAAAACCAGAATCCTTCGGATATCAGATTCCCAAGTTAATGGTTCCCTTTATGTATCGAAGGATTCTTTTGACCTCACTGAGGTGTTTTTTAGTTGGTTTAGACTGATAGCGAGAGCACATGTAGACAGCAAATACTATATCAGGTCTACTAGCTGTGAGATACATGAGGGACCCAATCATACTGCGGTATTTGGTAGGGTCAACTGGAGTCCCATGTAAGTCAGCATCTAGTTTTGTGGTATAGCCCATTGGTGTATTATAAGTATCACAACTCATCATTCCATGTTTCTTTCAAATTTCTAGAGCATATTTGGACTGATTTATAAAAATTCCACGGGGTGATTGATGAATTTGTAGTCCTAGAAAGAACGAAACTTCACCCATCATGGACATTTCAAAATTATCTTTCATTAATTTTGCAAAATCATTAGAGTAACTTCTTTTTGTTGAGGCAAAAATAATGTCATCGACATATATTTGAACAACAAGTAAGTCCTCCCCGTTGGTTTTTGTAAATAGTGTTGGATCCACCGACCCTTTAGAAAATTTATTGGCCAGCAAGAAAGTGGGCAGTTTGTCATACCACGCCCGTGGGGCTTGCTTAAGTCCGTAGAGTGCCTTTTTGAGTCGGTAAACGTGATTAGGACGCTCAGGATCAACGAAGCCATCAGGTTGGCTTACATACACTTCTTCACGGAGTTCTCCATTAAGAAATGCTGTTTTCACATCCATTTGGTAAACAACCATGTTCCTGTGTGCAGCATAGGCCAAAAAGATCCGAACAGCTTCATGTCTAGCCACTGGAGCAAAGGATTCAGCAAAATCAAGTCCTTCTAGTTGAGAGTATCCTTTCGCTACCAGGCGTGATTTGTTACGTATGACAGTGCCTTCAGCATCTAGCTTATTCTTCCAGATCCATTTTAACCCGATGACAAAGACTCCGTCAGGTCTTTCAACTAATTCTCAGACTTCTAATCTTATGAATTGCTGAAATAGTTGTCATAAGTCATTGCTTCTTTAATGTTCTTAGGTTCTTCGTGACAAACTGTGAGTGCATAGATACAAGTTTCTCCATCAGTGTGAAGTCGTTGTCTTGTCATTACAGGTGCATCTGGATGGCCAATAATATGAACTAGTGGATGGTCTCGAGTCCATTTGTGTGTTGAAGGGTGTAGTTGATAAGTATCTCGCATGTTAGCAGGATCCAAATTGCTTGTAGACGACTCAGCTATGTCAGGAAAGGTAGGAGCCGGTGCAAACGGGTTAAAGAACGCATCAGGATCATGCTCTGCGGGTTGTGGAACTGATTGTGGTGTAGGATCTTCAGCTGATTGGCGGGAGTTAGAAACAGTTTGTTCTGCTGTAGATGGTGATGCAATTGGAGGACCGTTACTCTCAACAGTTGTTGTTGTTTGTTGAGGTGAGTTTGGTACTGGAATATTGTCAGGTTGCGCAGCGGAATTAGGTGAGACCTCAGAAGAACGGTATTCGATTGTATCATCAAACAGTGGAGCAAACAAGGTTTCCAATTCCTTGCGGTTGAGTGGCAATGATTCAGCCGAAGATTCCGGAGAGTTAAGACGGTTGAATTCGGGTCCTAAGCTGTGTTGCTTAGAAGCCATTTGTGTGAGTTCATCAAAATTAGCGTGAATGGTTTCTTGAATTTCTCTTGTTCGACGATTCCATATCCGAAAACCTTTAGAATTTTCACAGTATCCAACGAACACTCCGATGTCAGCCTTTGCTTTAAGTTTACCTAAATCATCACGATCATTTTTCGGATAACAAAGTGCTCCAAATACATGAAAGTAATCGATATTCGGTTTTCTTTTGTGAACAATTTGATAAGGTGTTTTGCGATGGCGTTTTGTTATCATGCAACAGTTTTGGGTATAACATGCGGTTGAAACAGCTTCTACCCACAAGTAATCTGGTAATTGAGCATTAATCAACATAGTTCTAGCAGCTTCCACTAACGTCCTGTTGCGTCTTTCAACAACTCCATTCTGTTCTGGGCTTCTAGGAATAGATGTCTGATGTTCAATTCCCACTTTCTCATAATATGACCTAAGTGTCTGATTCTTGAATTCAGTTCCATTGTCAGTTCTGACTATTCGTACCGTGTTGCGTAACTGAACTTGAATTTTAGTGAGAAATGTAATGATCATTAAAGGAGCCTGATCTTTACTTCGTAAAAAATAAACCCAAGTCCATCTTGAATAATCATCCACAATTACAATAATGTAGCGTTTACCGTTGATACTTTGAACACGCATCGGTCCACACAAATCCATATGTAGCAATTGTAAAACATGATTCGTACTGTGCTCAGGTTTTGAAGGAAAATGAGCCCGAGTACTTTTTCCTTGTTCACAGGCTGAACATAAGTGATCTTTGGTAAAACAGAATCTTGGAAATCCATCAACAAGTTTGTAACGAGCAAGGTCAGTCATAGTTTTGAAATTCAAGTGCGAAAGACGTTTGTGCCATAACCAAGATTTAGTTGATTCTGCTTTGGAGAGAAGACATATCGGAGATGTTGCAATCATATCTGACATTGATATTGTATAAAGATTGGAACCACGTGAGCCAGACATTAGATCGTTTCCATGTAAGTCACGAACAAAGCAAGTTTTCTCACGAAATGCAACTTCTAGATCCCCATCACAAAATTG
Source organism: Artemisia argyi (assembly GCA_030686995.1). Lineage (NCBI taxonomy): Eukaryota > Viridiplantae > Streptophyta > Magnoliopsida > Asterales > Asteraceae > Artemisia > Artemisia argyi. The sequence continues at coordinate 148,555,932 of CM060685.1, forward strand.
ACCAACAGAGAAAAGGTTGTGTCCAAGGCCTTCCACATAATAAACACGACTGATTTCAATGTTCCCACTGACATAGTCACCATATCCCATGATTAGAGCGTAATGATCATTCCCGAATCTGACAGTACCAATGAACTTTGAGACAAAGTTGTGTAACAGTTTGAGATTGCCTGTCATATGTCGGGTGCATCCGCTATCAACAATCCAGAGAACAATCTGTACCACCTACATCACAAGAGGAAGACACGGATGGAACAGAAGTAAGGGTGGAACCCAAAGAAAGTGCGGGTTCCTGTTGGTTAGAAACACATGTATTCAACAATTTAGGAATCCATTTAAAGTCTGGTTTATATTGTAACCAACGTTGCCAATTCCAACTAGTTTTTGCTTTCTTAATGTTAAATGCACTAGTAGTTGGCTCATTCCTAGATTTGTTCTCGGTACCTATGGGGGTAACTTCAACTTCATTAGAAATCGTAGAAGACGGCTTTCCTAAGATAGACTTAGAGGCAGTAGTGGGCCTAGAAGGAATGCGTGTCCTACGTTTCTTATGACGATTGAGAAGAGAATTAGCTATACATTTTGTATGATCACCAGATGATACGCTTTTACGACAAAACACACAAGATGCATTAATATTCAAAACATTCAAAGGTTCATCATTCGTTACATTTAGATTTTGATTACAATTTGCCAGATTAGAATCTAAATCTGATGCAACATGAGTATTATTCAAATCCCTAAGTTGATCTTCTACTTCTTGAGCTTCTAGTTGTCCTCTTTTACGTTGCAAGATCCTATTCTTCTTTTTACTTTTTCGCTTGGGTCTGCTAACGCTATTAGTGGAGACTAGTCCTGTAGAAGTGGAGTTATCAACATTAGTGTTTTGAATGACATTTCCTTTAGCAGTTTTGTCTAATTGATACATTCCTGGTGCTATCACCGTGGTGTCAACCATCTTTCCTTTTTGAATTAGCTTAATTTTCTCTTTCAACTCAATGATGATGTGATTTTTATCCTGGATTTCAGACTCAAGTTTCACATTGCAGTAATTAATGTCATCACGGTTTTGTTGCCATTTGACATTTTCAATTTTTAAATCCGCAATTTCTTTTTCGTATTTGAGACACAGATTTTTTTAAAGACTCGTTGTTTTTGCAAAGCTAACAAGAGTTTGAAACATTTTGACTTTGAAGTTTCAATTCCATTTCAAGACTTTGAGCTTGACACCATTCAAGCCTTTGTTTGAGTTGACAAATTTCTTTAGAAAATTGTTTTGTCACATCATCATTCTTAGTTCTCAGCTTGTCATTATCATGTTTAAGTATCTCGATTTCCACATTCAACAAGTTATTATCAATACAAAGATCATCCATAAGCATAGAAGTACCAGATTTATAGAGATCATTCATGATAATAGACAAAATATCAGCATTGAGAACTTGTTCCAAGAGTCGATCAGCATCATTTTTTAAAACTCTATTTCTTTGCTTTTGAATCAAAATCTTATTTTCAGTAGAGTTGAAAACATTTATCATATTTTTGACCTCGTTTTGAAGTTCCTGATCCCAACGTGTAGCACAGAGACGGAGGTGTTTGACAATTGGCAACATTTGTTTTTGAAAAATATCTCTCTTTTCTCGCTCGTAAGCAGATTGAAAAGTTTCAATTTTTATTTCAGAATTGCGTTCAATTGTTTCCTCCAAAATTTCGATGTCTTCCATAAAAGTTTTTAAATAATTTAAGACACGACATTTTTTTGGTAAAGGTGTAAGCTCACCGGATGATGGTAAAGGACCATTTATTTGTGCTACAGTTTGGACAGGGGCCGCATTAGAGGATGAAACATATGACTCAATGACATACCATGATTTATCATGTAATTCTTTTTGAGTAACAAAAGATTTAGAAATATGAGGAGCTTTTGAATAATCATATGGTGTCCAATTTTGAACATAACTCATTTTTGATCGACTCTCGTCTTCAAGTTCTTCTTCTTCCTCAGTATCAAAAACAACAGCACGCACAATCGTATTATCAAGCAAATGGTCCATACTGTAAATTTTTGGAATTTCTTTGAATGCCGTGTGAAGAAACATTGAATTGTAATCGCCAAGTGCAAATCCTTTATCGGGTCTCGGTTTTAAAGTAAATTTCTGAATTGTTGTGACAGAGTTCCCGTGTTTGTAAACAATGTTACGAAATTCTTTGAGTTGTTTTTCAAGATCAACAATATCACCGAGTAAGTCATCTATATACTTCCTTTTTCGTATTTTATGTTCACAAAAATCCTTTTTACAACTTGACAATTCTGTTTCTGTTTTTGAAAGTACTGTTTGAAGGCGTTCAACTTGCATTTTCAATTCACACTTCTCACTTTCGAGTTTAGAAATCAACTTCCCGTTTGACTCAATTAAATCTTGCATTTTGTATTGAAGATCTTGCTCTTTGTTGTAAGAATCTTGAAAAGCTTTTTCAAAACTTTTTGCATATTTAATCTTGTCTTCTTGATTTGAAAGTTGAATTTTATAACACTCAATATCTCTTACAAGAGCCTCATTTGTTTCTTTTAAAGCTTTGTTTTTCTCGTTGCATTTTATGATTTGCAATTGTTGAGCATTCAGTTGTTTAGATAACAATATGAGGTCAGGGTCTGGATCAAATGATGGTTCATGTTGTTCTAAATGATCATGTTTATCATTCTCAATAGGATCATCAAATGAAACAACTGTGTCATCATCAAATATGACAACTGTGCTTATTTGTTCATCTGTTTGAGAAGATGAAGATGATGTAGATGGAACAACTTGCGCCATATCTGATTCAGAAGCAGAGGGTGAGGCTATTTCATGTATTAGGCATGCTTTTTGGTCATGTACCTGAGACAAGCCGTCAGTGTCATACACTGGACCTGAATCATTAAACTGAAGTTCCTGCATGTTGGCCATAAGCATCACAGCTGCATTGGCTTCCAGATCTTCCATGTCATCATCATTGTTCACATTTGCCATGAAGTTGTTATCTTGTTCAGGGAAACGTCCATCTTTTTCATCTTGAAGAGCCATGAGTAATGCCTGCTTGTGAAACTTACTACCCCGAGTTCTCGGTTTGGGACATGCTGTCGCTATATGACCTTGTTCATTAAAATTATAGCACCATACTGCATTCCCTGAGTTGGAGTTCCTAGTTGCAACTGGTTCAGACCTTTGCTGAGAAGACCCTGAGTTGTTCCTGAACCCCCCATTGTTATTAAACCTCTGACCATTCCCAAAATTTCCTGAAGAACTTCCTGAACCAGATCTACCATAGTTACGATTCTGAATTTCCACTCTTCCATCATTGACAACAGCTTGATTCCTTGTGTTAGAAGACGAACGTTGACGGTTATTTGTTTTGTTGGAGAATTTGCTGAAAGCACGAGCAATAAGAGCAAGTCCCTGATTCAAAGTATTAAAGTCATCATCGTCATCTTCTTTGGAGTTGGAGTAATACATTGCATCATTGTTGTTCAATAGAACAAGTTGAGTAGAAGTATTCTGTGGAGATGAATCATAAGGGACCATTTGGTTCGAGGTAGAAGATTGTGGATAAATGAAGTAGTTTTGCTCTTGAACATATGCATGATTTGACACTGGTGGTGGAGCATAGGGAGATTGAGCTACGAGAGCCAAAGAATTTGGTGTTGGTGTTGGTGTGTATCCTCCTCGTAGAGCTCGATCTTTTTCAACTTCAGGTTCATGGTGTTTCAGAAAATCATACAACAAACCATACGGTGCATCATGAAGATTTTTGGTTTGACGAACAAATGTCACATATTTATGCCAATCTGGACCAAGACTCCCGACGAATTTGGAGTTCACTGCTATCCTTGGTACTGTGATTTTGTGACGTTCCAGATCATTGACCACATTTGTGAAATGATGATAGTAGGATTCAAGTGACTCCCCTGGTTCAATTGTGATGTCTGTGTATTCCATGTAGAGTTTGGATTCGATATCATCTTTGTTCAATTGAGTGCCTTCCATAAGCAGATGAACATGTTCCCACATAGCTTTGGCTATTTTCTGAGCATCGACACTTCGATAAATTGGATTAGGTATACCTTGAAGTATATAACCCATTGCATACTCATCTGCTTCACGATGTAATTTCTGTTTTTCTGTGAGTGCAAATTCTGGAAGAGGTGTATCACCAGGAGGACGTGGAGGATCAGCATTTGGATCACCAATTTCAAATCTTGTTGGCCACTCAAATGGTCCTTCAAGTATCACTTGTTTCAAGAATTTCCCATGAGGTTTCTTTAGTTCAAGAAATCATAAGAATCGACTTGACCATTGAACATAGTTCCTAGGTGTTAGCATTGGAGGTGTTTCAAGTGATCCCGCCTCATGTCTGGATTGTTGAGTTGTAATAACTTCACACATTCTATCAAACCAGTGAGGTTGTTTGGAGGAGAACTGAGTGTTTTGTTGGGACATTTGATATGGTTGTTGTTGAGGAATGATTTGATGTTGTTGCATCCTGAGATATTGTGGTTGTGGATTAAACGGTTGTTGTTGAAAGTGTGACTGTGAAGGTTGTTGATATGATTGTTGCTGATGGTATTGTTGTTGCTGATACTGCTGATGTTGTTGCTGAGGATTAGAGAAGTAGTAATGTGGTGGTTGAGACATCTTTGAACACTTGTGTAAAAATGGATCTTTGTAGAAAATTGAAATGCACGTTCCTTTGGTTAAGTTCAAAAATCCCAGGGGTAAGTTGAGTTATTACGCGTAACAATAATCTTACGCGTAAACTATAGGTTATGCGTAAAGAGTAGTTTATGCGTAAACACAGAGTTTATGCGTAAGTTTTCTCTTTACGCGTAAGTTGTGGCTTATGCGTAAGTTTAGACTTATGCGTAAGGTTAAACAACCAAACAAATCTTTCAAACTTATCCAAGCTTGAAAGATATCCAAAGTCGAAGTATTCCACTAACTTATCCAAGCTAGGGAAGTACTGAGTCACCGTAACACAAGGAGAAGACCTTTGATGAAGTTATGCATAGAACTCTGAAACTTACGCGTAAGATATGATCTTATGCGTAAGAGCTGATCTTCTGCGTAGAAAGTGACTTAGGCGTAGGATTCACAACTTCTTCGTAGAATCTTGAGCGTAGACAGTGGACTTACGCGTAGGAAATGGACTTACTCGTAGGTTTTAGGCGTAGAAGACCAAAGTTACTCGTAAGAACAGGGTTTTGACCTATGTTACTTGTAAGAAAAGGGTTTTGGCCAAAAGTTACTCGTAGAAAGGACAAAAAGTACTGTTGACAGCTTTTGAATCGTACTATTCACAAAAGTTACGCGTAAGGTGGTCAGAAGCTTGAAAAATCTCAAATTTTTGAAGAGAAATGCTTAGAAATAAGGTACTTTTGATCAAATAACTTCACCAATACTTGGAAAACACTTAAAATGAAAGATTTTGCTACCAAAAACTAGTTTTCCACTAACAAAGAAGCTATAAAACCTTAAGAAAAACCTTAAAAATCAAAACTTTATGCAAAAAACTAAGCTTCAAATCACTATATCAACCTTGAAACTTGTCCAAGCTCCAAGATTTGAGTGAAAGAAACAAAGAAAAATGCAAAAAGAAGCAAAAGAACACCTTAAACCCCACGTTAAATCCAAAAATAACACTTCAATCTCTATTAGGCGAATGATACCACTTGTTAGGTCATCATTTTGTAAACACAAGTATGATATTGATAGAAAATGAGATGAGAAAAGAGATTGGTTGATTATAAGAAATGAGAGAAAAGTAAGAACAAGAGTTTCACTAAGATATTCAAATAACCAACAAATGTAAAGTTTACATAGGCATGATATATATAGAGGAGGAGTAGGGCAACACTCCCTACCTCCCTCTTTCATCCAAATCGTGGGCTTTCTAGGCCCATGGGCTTACATGCTTAAGCCTTGTAACATTAACATAGTGAATAAAATAACTAAGCAACCTATTACAAAAGGTAATGACCGAGACTTGACTAAAATACAAAAGTATGATCCCAACACTGTGCATCCACAATCTTTGATTCTTGGTGATCCTACTTCAGGAGTATTGACAAGAAACAAGGTCAAGAAATCAAAGTTTGGTGAATCTGCTTTTGTTTATTACATTCAGAATCAACATATGAATAATCATGTAGACTTTCAACATTGTCTGTTTGCTTGCTTTCTGTCTCAAATTGAACCAACCAGCTTAGCTCAAGCTCTTGGTAATTCAGATTGGGTTGCTGCTATGCAAGAGGAAATGCAACAATTTCTGAATCAGGATGTCTGGGAGTTGGTGTTATTGCTTGAAGGTAAGTTTGATATTGGGACCAAATGGATTCTGAAGTGTAAAAGGGATGCCAGTGGATGCATGCCAACACTTACTTTTTGATGCCACATCTTCTCATTTTCAACATCTTCTCATTCTGAAGGTAAGTTTGATAATTGAGTTAAAGTTGAGGTAAGGTGAGTTATGATAAGGGGTGTTACGTAGCACTGATATGGCGCTGGCTGAAACCTTAACTTGAGGGTAACACACCTTATGCTCTTAGAGCATGCAGTGTCGTAACATGCCAACACTTACTTTTTGATGCCACATCAGCACAACCTTAGCATCCTTACTTTTAATACTCACATACAAAAATACCCCTTCACGCATAACATCTCTTTCACATGTTATTTGAGACCCACCATACCCAATTAAAACTCACACTCAAAAAAAAAAAAAAAAAAAAAAAAAAAAAAAAAAAAAAAAAAAACTTATTAAAAAAGGTCATGTTTTTGTCCTTTTCTCACATTCACTCACGCAAATTAATTGGCACAATAGAATAGTGGTAAGGTAACATGAGATTTGGCATGGCAAATGGGTTGCCACCTAGACTTTGGCATGCATTTGTGCCACGATACCCCTTGGTCTTACCGGCATTTTTTTCAATAATAATAATAATAATAATAATAATAATAATTTTTTGTAAATCCTACGAATTTCTAGTAAGGTGATGTTTAAAATAATAATAATAATAATAATAATAATAATAATAATAATAATAATAATAATAATAATAATAAAAGTTACATACCATTTTGATTAGTAAACTCGTTTTGTTTAAGGCCCCAATGTAAATCGACCACCAAACCAGATTCCATATCTTTGATAAGCATAGTGAGGAATGCAAAATGAGGATGATCAACATGGCTAGCTGATTTGTACATGAAGTGGTTTACGAGCATAAGATAAACTTCTAAACTGATCTCATCGATAAGCATTAATTTAAATTTTAATTTATCAAGTGTTGATGCAAAATTTATAACATTGGTTTTTTTTTTACATAAGCAAAGTGCGCGCTACTTGAAACTTCTCAGATACATTGTACCATGTCAAATGAGACATTGTTAGTATGTCTGATGTAAATAAGTCGTAAGTGCACATATCTTTTATATAATAAAACAAAACCCCTAGTGGGTACCTTCGTATTTTGGAAAAAAGAATATTTTCTTATAAGGTATTATTTTAATTATTATTTTTTAATTTAAAATTTAAAAATTTGTTTTGTTGATATACTACACAAGTAGAAGATAAGTATAAAAAAATATAGATAAGATGCAATACAACACAAGTAAAAGATATATAAAAAAAAATATAGATAAGATGCAACTAAGGATTAAATTTTTTAAATGATTATCTTTAATAATAAACAAATATAATTAAAAAAAAATTAAATTATTTGTTTTTTAAGAAATAAAAATATATCATTACAAAAGAATTTAAAAAAAAAAAAAAAAAAAAAAAAACTCGCGCGTGCGCAGGTATTATAACTAATATCAAGTATACAGACTTTATTTAAACTAACATGAAGAATACATGAATAGGTCTGCTAACCAAGAAAGATCTTTGCGTAGTCATCGCTTCCAACTAGCTAACTTACCCCACAAAAATTGGCATTTTGAAAAACTAATATGCTTATTATGCTTTAAAGTTTAAACAAGGATCTACAGAGTATTACTTATGATCAAACCTCAAAGACAATAGTTCTTAAGACACAGACATTAGGTTCTCATGAAATTGTAAAGAGCAACAGACCAAATTTGAAACTTACAAAAACGATGATAACAAAGTTTTATTTATCTCATAACACGCTCCCCAGTCTCCACCCAACCTGTATGCTTCTTTAATATACTCATGGCTAACACACTAACACTCCTATCCATTCACGTTATTACCTAAAATCCAACTCTCCATCTTGCCCCTATGTTTCTTTAAAATCTCCGTCATAGCTTCACTATATACAACCTCCTCTGCCTCTTTAAATTACCATCATCATTGTTTATAAAACTACCATGTTCGTCACCACCTTGGATATCATTTGCTTCCAATATAAGAAATGTAACCCCCTTCATCACATGCCCCGAAACTGGCAATTCCAACAATGGAATGCAACAAACACTCACCCTAGGAGGAAATCCATGATGACAACGCAGTCTCTCTTCATAACTTCCGGAGGATGAAGATAGCCATTTCCTCAACTCGTCAACTTTTCCACCACTAAGATAAATTTCCCTCCTTTTACTCGAATCTGCAAAGTAAACCTTTTCAAGCAATGGGAAATTTGTAATCAAGGGCAACAATAAACCATGCCACATAGTTCCTAACATCGCCCAACATTTCATCGCAATGCATAATTTCTTTGCAATTAACTCCATATCATCTTCTTGTTCATGACCATTTGCATTAACATGTATTTCCTTCTTCTGAGAAACAGTTTTCGGTGACACAAATATAAATGAATTTTATTTCTCCCCAAACTTAATCTTCCACTTGAACAACAAGTGATTATCAACATGGGAAAACGGATATTGGATACATAGAGACTTCACTCTGTTAAACCTGATCAAAGATTCAATTGCAGACCAAATAGCGCCGAACCTTACAAGTGATGCGGATGTGTTTCTCTCCGAATTGGCATCAAGGGAAGGATTATTGAAGGAAGTGAAGGAAATGGTGTCAACTTGATGGATAATGTGGTAGAAATAAGAAACGTCTGGAGACGGGTTTGCAAAGGCACAACATTTTCAAATCAGATAACTTGGTTACAATTTGGAGAACAATTTCGTCTGGTAAAAGACCAAATGACGAAGAATCATCTTCTGCATGAGATATCTTGATTTTCTTCATCTTGTTTCCTAAACCATTTCCAAGTTAGCAACACAAAGGGCGCTTTACATTTCAATTTGGATGTCATGATATTATATAAAATAAAAGTTACTGAATCAAATAAACAAAAAAAAAAAGACTATTTTTGAAATATATACCATACAAGGTTGAACATTTTTATTGAGGGTTTTCTCGAATTGCTTACTTAAATAACTAACTTAGGCTTATAACTTCTAAGTATGTCATCAGCATTTTAAATAGAACTATAGTTTTGAATCCCCAAAAATTATAAAAACACTAAAATCAGATAAGATGTTTAAATAAGCTACTGTAACAAACGTCACATGGTTTTTAGTTGAACCTCCAGAGTATTTGGTAGTTTATTTGCTTTTGCCTTTTAGGGTGTGACAACTTACAAGTATCCAAAACACTCCGACGCATTGTAAAACTTTATACACAAAATGATGTCAATAAATTTGGAAGAAACAATGTTATATTGTTATGTATAATTTCACAATCATATCGTTTTAAAAGACAGTCTAAATTATCCTAGATGCATATAAACAAGCATCAATGAACACCCTCTAAAACAAATGGCTTGCTTTTTATCAATAATTTGAAAGATACATATCTTGAAATCAATTAAGAAATGGAAAATATGTGATCAATTGCAACAATATCACTAGGAATTCAAGAACTTAGAAACAGAATGTTGGATATTTTAGTGTAATTGGATTAACTTGTTTGACCAATTTAGTCATAATAAGACATCATTTAGGCTTGGAGGTGCGGAATGCACGTCTATTTGAATTTATTATGATCTTAAGGGCGAAGCTCTTAAGGGACGGGGGTCCAGGGGAAAGTGTCCCTGGGTGTAAGGTCCAAGGGGCGGCAGCCCCTGGCAGTGTCCAAGTTGTTATGGTAAAAGTTCCTCAGAAAATTAAATTTTCAGAAATTAAGGGACTAATTTTGACAACTTTGAAACCTTTGGAAAAACTGCATAAAAGACCTAATCCCTGGTTTTTTATAGATACGCTTTTCTTTTTGGTCATGAATATTCTCTGGTTCATCAATCTCAAATACAAGCATTCAAAACGTTCTCAATCTCTGAATTGTATCCGATTGAATAATTCGGGGGAACCACCGAATTGATTCGATCTGAAAGTGTTCACACGCCTTTCAGATATTCAAACAATACCCGATTGTGTTCGTTTATTCTGTTTATCCCCTACAAAGATCGAATCAAAGTACCACCAGACATACTTTTCAATAGATAACATAGAGTCATTTAAACCAATAGTTATTAGAATTATGATCACTTGAAAATATAAATTATGCAACTTGGCACAAAAGTTTACCATGACATACCGTACATGATAAGTATGTATCAACGTAAGTATCATGCAAATTGTCGTTATTAAGGATTCAATAATGATTAATAGATAATTGTGTACCCGTAAATCCATGCATGTGACAAATACCACCATTCCAATATCATATCCCAATGTACCAGAATACACGATCACCATTATCAACATGAAAATATGGTATTAGTTTATATGATTAATCATATCCTTCACAGACTGGTTAACAAAAAATATGGTATTAGTTTATATGATTAATCATATCCTTCCACTTTTAGCCCTCCACGATATAGGTTTGGTTTTCTATTTTGGGATTGCACATTTAGACATCGTATGCATATATACATTCAAACACTCTTAAGTCAAAACTGCTTATGACGGTGCTTGAGATTGCGTTTTTTTTTTTTTTTTTTTTTTTTTTTTTTTTTTTTTTAATTTCTTATATATTCTAAATAAGCATTTTGCTTAGCTAAAAAATATTAATTACTCTATCATTGTACAGAATTCAAGAATATAACATTCGCGGTGTTTGGTATGGTTATAATCGACACTAGAAATATTTTTGATGCACCAATTAGTGTATTCTAGTTAAAGTTTAGGTACCAGCGGAAGTACTGAAGTACGTAATTCACTTAAATTACTACTCTGATACAACATGTGACACCCTCAAATTTTGATGTTATAAACCGTGTATAATTTTGTGCATGAAAGGTAAGATTGGACAGTCTGATAACATATAGACTCGTGGTAAAGTACAAAATATATTCCAAAAAGGATGTCTAGTTTGTTAGAAGTTATTAAAATGACAACATTAAACAAAATACACATTAAAACATATTGTAAATGAAACAATCAATAAAGTACATCTAAAATTTATTTTTTAGGCTACTTATCAACCATCTCATTCTCATTATTGATTCTTGCTTTGAAATATGAGGGTAAAAATATAAGAGTGAACGCCAACGTCCAACAAGTAAGTGTGAATATTTATGCAATTGGATAATGTAATTAATAAATATTTGATTATAAAACAGAGTATTAATCGAAATGTGAGATTCATATGAGCAAAATAAAATATAACTCTATTCTTCGGGCATAGACATAGCATGTACTATTTGATTATTTCAAATAATAAACCTCGTATTATTTTTTAAAATAGTTTATATCACCATAAAATGAAACATTACTTGCATTGCTTATGTGAGTGTGTTCAAATGATGCATTGGCAATATATGTCGTCCTAATTTAATAGGAAGAACTCATGTAATCTGTCATACATCATTTCCTCAAGGGCATCACATACCATTTGTGGCTATACACATAGATATCTTTTGTTCATTAATCATTAAAAAGTTCAACATAAATAGCAAAAATCATTTTAAATGCAAGGTAAAATAATTTTACGGTATCAATGGTTACAAAATGCACAAAAAATATTATCATGGAAGATAAACAAACTTGTTGGATCATCAAAACCGTCATTAGATAATAAAACTTTAAAACACATATTGAAATTGATCCAACATGACAGAAATATTTTAAGGGTAAAAGTGGAGTATATAGCAAAATGGCTAGAGTGCAGAAGAATAGTTGGTTTGATATTTAATGTTAGATTCCCTTGACAAGTAATAATTCCTTTAGAAATGAATGTCCTGAAAATTATGTCATCTGGCCTTTATTAAAATTTAATTGGAAATATAATGTATTTGAGAAATGAAGGTTTATTATTATTATTATTATTATTATTATTATTATTATTATTATTATTATTATTATTATAACTTATTGACGGTGAGAAGTAGTGAGATGATGTGCCTTTCTTAGTTAAAATGCTACGCTATTTAAACTCAAAGATTCGACATGAATGTAGTGATAAAGCTAAAGTGTGTTCTATATATCCATTCATGTTGAATAATTGTTTATTTATTTATCATTTGTCATTTCACATGATTTGATGAGTCATATGATTTATATTTATCTTCTATAGATTTGCCTCACATTGTTTCTCTTGTTTGCAATTTGTTCTATATTAGTCCCCCATATTTATCCATACATATCGACGTAATCTTTTGTCTGTTTACATTTTAGTGCAACAGTATTCTAGTTTTTTTTATAAGTATTTTAAAACTTTTATTATTATATGCGCATACAAATTTATTGTATAAATCTCGTACCTATAAAGTTGTACATGTTTTTAAATACATTGATACATTTAATATATAAAATTTATTTATGTCAAATGTTGCTACTTTTAAATTTAACAAATCGTCTATTACCATATTGACATATTATAAAATTTACGAGATGTTACATATGTCGACAGAGGATTTGGGCCAAGGCCCATGAATATACAATCTAGATAAAGATAACATTTCGTGAACCTTAAAAATGTAGTTGTTAACAATTATGGCCGTTGGATCAATTTGATCATTGCAATCGAGATATCTTCTTACTATAAAAGGTTGATAAGGGCAAACACAATTTCACAAGTCATAAAAATGAAAAAGAGAACGGCGACAAGAATACATACCTTTCTAGATCCTCTTTTCGATAAAAAGATATCAATTCCAGATGAAACATCATGTTTTATCACGATCATTGTTCATAGTATTTCGATTGTTAGTGTATTTAATATAATCCATATGAAATATTTTTTCTTAAGAAAACTTTTTTTTTTTTTTTTTTTTTTTTTTTTTTTTTTTTTTTTTTCATAAGTAATCTTACATATGTTGTTTCCTTGTTCAGATGGATTTTACTGACCCAGAGGTGCTAGTTTTGGTTCAACTTCACAGTCCAATTTATCAGGTAATATGTTTATTTAATAATTCTTTTCTCGTGAAATCAAACATTAAAAATAAGGCTGTTGCAAAAAAAAAATTACCCCTATAAAAGCAACATTTACATGTTTTTGTTTACTTTGTTTTAATTGTATTATTCCTTAATATGACATCGTACCTTTTTATTTTTTTCTTAACATTTTAATTAACTAAATGAAAAAAAGAATACATAAGAATATTTAAAAGAAAAAAAAACAATCTAATAATGGTAATATTATTTATAATTCGTGCATAAATAGATTTTAGGTATTACAATTAATCACATGCACACACGAATTTTGGGTATCATAATTAGTTTAATCTAATAATGACAATATTATTTATAAGTAACAAAAAGAAAAGAAAAGAAATAAGAAAAAGATATATTGTTATTAAAATACAAATAAAACTCCACGCGGTATATAAATGGCAAACAGATGCCTACTCGGCATCTTTTAAGATCTATCTAAATAAAAATAAAATTTGAATTTATAAAATTGAAAATCACATATAGTTATAGTAGATTAAAATTTTAATTAATGTTTATTAATTGCATTTGTTAATGAATAGAAAGTTAAGTGCATTAACTAAACATTAAATGCATTTTTTTACATGTTAAAAGTTTCCCGAAGGGCATCCATTAGCACGTCCCTGCATTATTAAATTTTTGCATTTATAAAAATATATTGAGCCAATGTGAGGCTTGATGACGTACGTATTTACTAGTCTAGTGATGTTAGAAAATATATACATTAAGTCCTTTGGGCTTGAATATCTCTAGACAAGCCCAGTAGGCAAAGGGATGAGCCAATGGTCCAAACAATGGTAAAGCCCATCCCACCATCTCTTGCCCTAATTCTCTTCTTATACATACTAGGAGGATGATAGAATTAGGGTAAGCTCGCATAATCTCATCTATCACCTCACATATATAGTCTCCTATTGCTCACTCACCAACCAACAATGGAGTGTACATCTATTATCATCTATCACACCAAGCCCTTTTACTCATCCACTCCATAGAGACAAGAAGAAGGTACGTGGTCGATGTAGGTGTTACCCCGACTCTAGAAATATCATTCTTCTCACGGGGTTCTTACCAATCAAGGAAAACCGAACATCCGACCATCATCACGCAATATATACTCGCCTTACCATTCATATGTATACACTAACTAAAAGTATCACACCCCTCTCGTACCCCAAGGTCAGTTCTCAAATGACTTACAACCGATAATGCCTTGATTGTCGTTTATAACCTTCATGCTCACACTCTGGAAAGTAATCTAGAAATGTTTTGTAACCCAGCTATTTCACTCCATAGAAGAGGAACGAATTTACCATGTCCTACATAAACATAGACGAGATATCATTAAACTTAAATAAACATGTTTCAAAATAGTCCTTTGTATTGTAAGTAAAAAAGTTGTGATCAATCAAATTAGGATAAATTTGATCTGAAAAGTGTCACGGCTTGGGGGTAGCGGCGCCAAGAAGAGCAACGTAGGGAGTCTGCATGATGATACCCTGCGCGCTTAAGAGAAATATGTGCCCAACATTTAACTTGTAATTAAATACACAATTATGTTTTAAATTGTCTTTACTATTTAAATATTCATGTCAAAAATGAATTCTTAAGTTTTCACTATAAATTGTTAAAACATTTATAGTGCGTTTGGTATGATGTTATAGTAATCATAGAATGGATTCATTTCTGTTAGAAATTTTTGGTATCTAAACTAAAAATGCACTTCACAAATCAATCTTAAAAACTGAATCCAGGCATGCATGGTGGCTTTCTTTCTGTCTAATCTCATGTGGCTGACCTCTACTTTCTAATCCACCCTTTAATCAAACCCATACCAATAGTGAATCTTCAAAACAAACCAAACGCACCCTTAAAAAAAGTGGAAAGTAATATTTGATTGATTGATGGTGTAATAACATCGAAACCTCTATAGCATAAAGTTTAATTCCATATCGACAAATGATCATCACCATCTAACCTTGAATGTGTGTGGCGCCAACTCACGAGTGACAAGCAAAGAACTTGACTTAGGGTATCGTTGGCATAAGTAGTCGAAGCTAACGTGCATTGCATATCTATACTATCTATAAAACAAAAATGGTCAAAGTGAAAAGTAAAATGTCAAGAAATTGCAATGTTTAAAAAATTAAAAAGGAAATGTTAAACTAAAATAGGAAATGTTGAAAACATATGTTTCAAAAGAAAACTATTAATACGCATCGAAAACCGGGTTGACTTGGGACGCTTCAAACCCGGTTGGTTGATCCGGTGTAATTTGACCCTTTTTTGACCCAACCCGTTGAGATGACCCAGTTTAAACTGACCCGTTTTTTGACTGGAACAATTCAACCGGTTGATCCACCCGGGTTGAGCCGGGTTTCAAAACATTATATTTAATCCTCAAATCCTCCAACTTTTACTATTTTTCGTTTATAACCCATAAACTTTTTTTTTATCATTAAAACTATCTACCGCTATAAAATCCCGTTGATATGCACGGGTACTCGTCTAGTGTTATAAAAGTGAGTTTATTTATGTAGAGTAACTTGGAAGTTGAATCTCAAAATATAAAATGGCATAAAATAACACATTGAAGAAATTTTACATATAAAATATTATATGGTATTACTTACTATATACGTAAGTAAAACAAATAATTTCCTACTTTGTACAGTCAATCGATGTAATATTTTTAGGCTCTTATATTTGGAATAAGGTAGTTTTGAGCTATATTAATTACATTGATTTGTCTTATAACCGACTTCTTGCGTTCAATTAGGCGGAAAAATTCCCTGATAAAGAAATTGACCCAATTCTGTACATGCTCAATAAAGAAACACCTCTTGATGTCATACATACATGGTCAGATACACATTATGCATCACCAGAGGCTGGTATAGCAGAGGTAAGTTGTATCAGTTTCATCTTATATTCTTATGTCCAAAATAATGCTAATAATTCTTTCTAAACCATGTGCCACAGGATTGGTTGTATATCTTGAATAAGGGATCTTAAATGGACATTTTTTATAGTGTTCTTAGCTCACATCATTGTTTCTTATTGTAACTCAATGTATTTCAATACCTAAAAATGGCAATGTGTTTTGTTACATGTTATCATCGGCATTGACAATTTGTTAGCATATATATTTAAGTCTCCGGTATTTTAAATTGTAGAGAATGGTTTTCCCTATAAATATATATTTAACTCTCCGGTATTTCAATACCTATATGGATTTACCCTTTTGTCATGCATCAATGGCATCGGAACATCATTCATGGTAAGAATGAAAGTTTTCACGTTTAGTCTATTATATACTATAAATATTTTGGTACTTATTTTAAAATTTAAATTGTATGGCTAGGAAACGGCGTGATCCACCAGAAAATTCCACAAAAATATCAAAAAATGCAATGACTGCAATATTTGGCATTGATTTGTTTGTGAAGCTATGTCTAATCCATAATTTTCATCCATAACTACCTTTGTTGGAACTACCTGTTTCCGGGTTTGTGATGAAGAGGGTAAATTTAGTTTTAGTGGAGCTAAATGACGAACATGAAAAAATTCATAGTAGTATGAATATTGATTGGGATGCTTCTGATGACAAGGATGCTGCATATAGTGAAGCTGTGATGGAAATTTTCAAGAAACATAAGAACGAGAAGCGAATTTTATTGTACTATGTTTTCAATTTCTATGCAATATTTGGCATAGATTTGTTTGTGAAACTATGTCTAATCCATAATTTTCATCCATAACTACCTTTGTTGGAACTACCTGTTTCTGGGTTTGTGATGAAGAGGGTAAATTTAGTTTTAGTGGAGCTAAATGACGAACCTGAAAAACTTCATAGTATTATGAATATTGATTGGGATGCTTCTGATGATAAGGAGGCTGCATATAGTGAAGCTGTGATGGAAATTTTCAAGAAACATAGGAATGAGAAGCTAATTTTACATAAAGTTTGGTAGTTTGTCATTATCTTTTGGAATGACCAATGCGAGAGTAAGCGAAAACTTTCAGAACACTCTATTCACATCACCCTTTTGACTGTACAAGAATATGTGGAGCTCAGCATGTCCGTAGTTAACCTAGTTTTCATGAATGTATGAATATTTATGCTCTTTACATCTATGCAACTGAATTAAGTTTTAATATTAAAGTAACTGAATTAAGTTTTAATATAAATTTTGTTTGACAGACATAACTTATAAGAGATTATTCAAAAAAAAAATAAATAAATAAAATAAAAATAAAAAAAAAAAAACTTCTTAATTTCTGAAAAAATTAAATGTTACTTCATGTAGCTTATAAAAATAATATATTTTTAAAATCTCCACCTATAGCTTCATCTTCAGTTCCAGCAACAGTTACTTTTACTAAGCATACCCGTAAAATAATTTAAAAAAATAATAAAAAAACCTTCATAGTTTCTGAAAATCAAATGTTACTTCATGTAACTTATAAAAATAATATATTTTTAAAATCTCCACCTATAGCTTCATATTCAGTTCCAGCAATAGTTACTTTTACCAAGCATACCCATAAAATTAAGAAGTTCCTAAAGCTTATATTTTTGATTGAATGAGCTTGTCAAATTAACCTTATAGCTATCAACTTAACAATCTCGATCATACAACCAAATAAAGGAACTATCATTTTTTATTTTATTTTTATTTTACTTAATTTTTTTTTTTATTATTATTATTTTTTTTTTTGCAGATTATCAAAAGTTTTTTTAATTTTACATAAATTCAGAAACATATAACACATAGTGTGAAGGATCTTAACACACGCCTTGTTTTAGATTGATACTTCGCGTATATATATCAACTAGCAAGCGGAATTTACTTGTTAACACTTAAAAGATATTATTTGTGAAATGTATGAGTGTATGTATGGGACAATAAGAAAGAAATAGTGTATACACCACCAAGACAAGCTTCAATATTATTGAAATAATACGAGTGATCTTTTGTTATCACTAGGGTTACAACCTTGAAGCTATTCTCTATATTTTTCTATGTATCTTTCACTTAACCTATAATCTCCTTGTATAGAACAAGGAGTCTTGTATAAGATAACTATTACTAGAACAATATTCGTATCATTCTAAAGGTATAAAATATACATGCAACCTATTCTATAATTATCTTGAACGCGTCTTCACTTTTGATCTTTATCTTATAAGCAGTACTAACTTTCTATGCTAACAGTACAAACTGAGTTAGTACTGTTAGTGCAATCTTCCAACAATTCCTTCTTTAAGTTTGACAGTTCCAACTGTTAAGTATAACTCCCAACAATCCTCCCCTAAACTTGTAATTCCTCTACAAGTTCACAAGTTTCTTCAATTATACTTTTAACTTTTGAGATTAAAGGAAATTCTTTCAAACACATAACATCTTTTCCTCTTTTTGCTTTGTGTGTTACTATCTAGCTCATCACATATCTTAGTTAGGACTTGACCACTTATACTTAGAATGAGATTTTGAACTTCTTCATTTTCTTCTTCATATTGAAGCTTTGAGAACATCATTCCAATAAGCACTTCAGTACACAATGGATATTTCAACTCTGTAAACATAAATAAATCAACCCCACCTTTTGTTGATAAATGGTGAACATTGCATGAGTCATAGAATTTCCATGAGATAGTTCGATCTTGACTTGGAAAGTTCCAATACACATCCGTAGGATCTGGTTCATATAATCTCTTAAGCTCTACCCAAATTCTTGCTCTTTCACATCTGTTTTCTTAGCAATCTTTAGTTTCTGTTGAACCATCTTCCATAAAGTATCCAAATCTTTTATATTACAAGACTTCACCATTTCTTCAATGTTCTTGTAATTTGTGGACTTTCCATTTGCTCTATTGCCTTTCCAAACTTTACCAAACTTATCTCTGCTGATCTCCCAATCAACAACTTGATTACTTGCTTGAATCAGATCAATATACAAAGCTTCTTCTTGTGGTTCATTCTTCACTTTCTCTTTTCTGTTCTTTTCACCAATACTTTCCTTGTAAAAACCAGCAGTACTTTCTTGAACATCAGAGAAACATGCTTTATATTCTTCAAAATCTTCAAAAACTTGCCTTTGCCATTGCCTCCCCTGAATCTCTAACTCCATTTTCCTCCCCTGTTTGGAAGAATTTCTTATAGCCACATAAAAGTCATCTGAATCTGAGGAAGAAGAAGAGTTAATTGTATCTTCCTTCTTGGCTTTCAACTGCTTGACTTGATCTTGCAACTCTGCACAAAGCATCTTTATTTTCTTGAGATCAACTTCCAAGACTGAAACTTTGGAAGACAAAGTAACACAAAGATCAATCAATTCATCTAGTTGCATATTATCCTTAACACTTCCAGCTATGTAACCTGCTATGCGAGGTGCATCATTGGACATAAACTGAGTTTCATCCCTAGATAGACTAGGTTGTACTCGTGAGCCTTCAGAAACCAAGTTAACCATGTCGTGAAGGATAATTTGGTTTTGATAGAAAAGAGATCGAATTTGATTGAGAAGACAATTGGGATGTTATATATATATATACTATTAGGGTTTATAAAGTGTTGCTCAAAAAAGAATTATCTTTGGTAAAGATATAAATTTAGAAACCAGATATTTTTCCAAGAAACACTAAAAGTATAATAACAAAAGATTTTCCCAATTACTTTGTCCAAAAATCAGTTACTGAGTCAACAGCAGTACAAACTAGTACCCAGCAGTAGAAACTTTTGACAAAAATTTCAAAGAGCAGTATAAAAATTTTAATATAAAAACATGACTACTCATGTATAGTTTTGAGCAAACTATCAGCTATCAACGTATTTGATTTATCTTTAACAAGAGGCGTTTACTTTGGACTAGCCAACTCTTTATCATAAGAATACGGTGAGCTGATAACCATGTAGTTTTTGGTAAACTATCAACCATGAACGGATTTGAGTGGTCTTTACCAGGAGTCATTTGCTATGGACTAGTCAGTTCTTATGTGGATTAGACATGGTGAACTGATTACCATTTGTTGTGTGTTAAGTATCACACTTCTCACACTCAACAAATACCAATCCACTACACAACTCAATGCCATTGATAATGCTTATTGTTCCTGTGAATGTTAGCCCAAAACCAAGAAAATACAAAACAAAATATTCTCCTTTTGACAGTTATGTATATTGACTAACATTGCAACATAAGCAGTACCAAAAATTTATCCAGTAGTACAAACTCTAAAAAGCATTCTATTGACAATACAAACAGTACAAATCCACATTCTTTTGGAAATAATACTTAGACGTCAGAGTTTTATGGATTGAACATTCCAATACCTGCAACCAAGTACTGAAACTCCCTACATCAAAACCTTTAGTTAATAAGTCAGCATTGTTGTCATCTGTATGAATTTTGACAACATGAACTAACCTTTTCTCATTACAATCTCTCAAAAAATGATGTCTAATTTCAATGTGTTTAGTTTTAGAATGTTGAACTGGATTCTTAATAATGCACATTGTACTGTTATTATCAATATAAATAATGGTGTTCATAAAATTGTACCCATAATCAAGTAATTGATTTTGAAGCCACAATACTTGAGCACAACAACTAGCAGCAGCCACATACTCTGCTTCAGTTGTTGAAGTAGCCACCATTGTTTGCTTTTTACACTGCCATGAGATCAACCTACACCCAAGAAATTGACATCCACTAGTTGTGGATTTCCTATCCAAACTTGCTCTAGTATAATCACTGTCTGAATAAGATACCAATTCCATTGGGGATTCTCTTAGATAACATAACCATAACTTTTAATGACCTTTAAGATATCTAAAAATTCTCTTCACTGCAGTCAAGTGAGAGATCTTAGGAGTGACTTGAAATCTTGCACAAGTACGCACAACAAACATTATATTTGGTCTTGATGAAGTAAGATACATTAAGGACCTTATCATGGATCTGTAAGTGTGAACATTAACAGATTCACCACTGTCATCCTTCAACATCAAAGCTGTATCTTTATCTGCAGGTGTACTAGCGACTTTTGCTTCAGCAAATTGAAACTTTCTCAACATATCAGCCATATACTTGTCTTGGCTAATGAAAATTCCATATGGTCTTTGCTGCACTTGAAGTCCTAAAAAGAAGGTAAGTTTACCCATAGAACTCATATTGAATTGATCTTTCATTATTTTCTCAAACTCTCTACACATCTCCTTCTTTGTAGATCCAAAGATGATATCATCTACATATACTTGAACTAGTAGAATATCACCCTTGTTTTTCTTGATGAAAAGAGTCTGATCAATCTTGACTCTATGAAACCCATTAGACATTAAGTAAGTAGCAAGAGTTTCATACCAATCTCTTGGAGCTTGATGCAAGCCATACGTAGCTTTCACCACCTTGTAAACCTTGTCAGGATGATTAGGATCTTCAAAACCTAGAGGTTGAGAAACATACACCTCCTCTTTAATTTGACCATAGAGAAATGCACTTCTCACATCCATTTGGTAAACAGTAAAGCCCATATAAGAAGCATAAGCTAGAAAAAGCCTTATTGTCTCAATTCTTGCAACTGGTGCAAAAACTTCTTCATAATCTATGCCTTCCTCATGTTTATATCCCTGAGCCACAAGACTAGCCTTGTTCCTGATTACAATCCCTCTTTCATCTCTCTTACTTCTGAACACCGATTTGATTCCAATAACCTTCATGCCATCTGGCAAATCACAATTTCTGAATATTAAACTGAATCAATTCTTCTTGCATTGCTTCTACCCAGCTTGAGTCTTCCAATGCTTTGAACAAATTCTCTGGTACTATTTGTGACAGAAAGCACATAAATAGGCACTCATTCTTGTCTTCATGGTCTTTGGAGTTATAAATTTCACTAACAAAACCATGATGATCTGGGTCTTGCAACTGCTTTCTTGTTCTCACATGTGTATTGACATTGCCAATGACATTTTCAAGAGGATGATCTTTGTTGATTCTTCCATGAGGAATTAGAGGAACTTCATATGTGACAGGCATAATGTGCAGACCTCCTCCAAAGACATCAAAGGGATTATTCTAAGTCGTAGAAGTAGCTGTTGGATCCTGAGAGTTCACATATGATCCATCAGTACTAACATTTGCATCAGCAGTACTAACTCTGTTTGTACTGCTTTTAGGAATATCTTATTCTCAGCATTCTGATCATCTGAATTCTTCTTAGTAGCATCACCCTCTGTTCTTGCTTCAGTAGAAGGTTGTGATTCATCATTCTTTGAAGTATGATCAGCACTCCAAACAGGCATAAGAACATGATCTTGATCTGCTTCATTCTCCATGTTTGATCCATCTGTATCAACATATTCTTCTGACCTTGCAAAATCATTAGTATTTGTACCTGCAGCAAGTGGTACATAATTCATAGAATGGGTCAAAGAATCCATATCAAACATCCAGCTTGGACCTGTACCTGCAACATTAGCTTTATTCTCTAAAAAGTTTACATGCAGGTTTTCCTCAATATGCTTGGTTATTAAATTGTATACTCTAAAAGCTTTACTAACCATAGAGTAACCAATAAAATAACCCTCATTTGATTTACCATCAAACTTTCCTAAATGGTCTATGGTATTCAGAATGGTAACATGACACCCAAATGGTCTCATAAACTCTAAGGTAGGTGTTCTACCCCTAAAAACTCATAAGGTGTCTTGTTCTTTGATTGGACCACCAAAACCCTATTTTGTACATAGCAAGCAGTACAAACTGCTTCAGCCCAAAAATTCATGGGAAGTTTTGAATCAGCCAACATGGTTCTAGCAGCTTCTATCAAAGTCCTATTTCTCCTTTCAGCAACCCCATTTTGCTGAGGAGTTCTAGGAACACTATACTCTCTTTTAATACCTTTGACCTTAGAGAATTCATCCATACCTCTATTTCTAAATTCTATCCCATTATCACATCTGATGATTTTAACCTTCCTATCAACTAGGTTTTCTACCTCAGTAATAAAGGTCTTAAGAATGCCAGTTGTCTCATCCTTAGTGGCCAAAAAGAAAACCCAAGTGAACCTGCTATAGTCATCAGTTACAACAAGACAGTATCTCTTAAAGTTTATACTGCTTACAGAAGTTAGACCAAACAAGTCCATATGCAACATATAAAGTGGGTGAGCAATAGAATTTAAGGCCTTGGGCTTACAAGACGCTCTGTGTTGCTTACCTTTAAGATAAGCAACACAGGTTTGGTCATTTTCAAATCTTTTCTGAGGCAAACCTCTTACCAAACCATCTTTTACAATTTTATTTATGGTTTAAAATTAATATGCCCAAGCCTTCTATGCCATAACATAGATTCATCTAATGTGGCCTTTGCAAGCAAGCAAGTGAGATTCTCTTTGGGAACAATGTTCTTCATATCAATATTGTATAAGTTGCCTTTTCTAGGAATCTTAAGTAATACATGACTTTCATCAGGCAACTTATAATCCTTAGAAAGGACAAAGCATTCACTATCAGTAAAAAGAACTTTTTTCTTCTTGTCACACATTTGGGAGACACTAAAGAGATTGTACTTAAGCTCTTTTACATAGTACACATCTTCAAAATCCAAATTTCCTGTTTTAATAGTTCACTTACTAGAAATTTTACCACCAATACCTCCTCCAAAACTGACATATTGTCCTTCAAATGGTATGAAGTTTGAAGGAGAGGACTTATTGCCAGTCATATGCCTTGAACATCTACTATCAGATTAGACTTTATAGCACTTGAATGTTGATACACATAAAGTAAAAGAAGAGTTAGTTCCTTTTGGAGACCCAAGCCATGAATGACTTGGACTTGCCTTGTGTATCAATATAATTATATCTATCAAAGGTCAATGATACACCATTACAATTGTTAGAGGTATTAGCTCCTTTTGGTATCTATTCCCAACGTGTTGAGGCCTTCACAGCATTTCCCATATTTACCCTGTTGGTATTCACAACTTTATCAGTACTAACTTTTGGCCTAGCAGTGGAAACTGCTGGCTTAGTTGTTTTAGCTTTAGGAATCTATTTCATGTTGTGAACAGCTCTTTTCTCATAAAAAGTCATTTTTCCTTATTGTGTTGTTTTAACAAAAGTTGTGATTAGCTTTGCACTTGAAACAGGTTGTTTTGGGTAAAACTTCTTAGTTGTTCTAGCAGTACAGGGTGATTTTATTTGTACTGCTCTGGGAGACATATTTCTGTGGACATTAGGGTGAGTATTTCTTTGAAACTTATTTTCATTCACCCTTTGGTTTGTCTTTTCTGAGACCCTGGTTTTCCCAAATACCATCCTTCTTCCCAGATGGTAACCACAGTTAGCATGTAAATGATCAAAGCTTCCACAGATATAACATGCTTTATTGTTCATTACAAAATTACTACCAAGTTGTTGAGATTTTAGGTTGTTCTAGTTTCTTTTATTACCCCTAGGAATTCTTGACCTAGATGTGGACCTATACATCTCAGCATACTTGATTGGTGACCTAGATTGTTTAACTTGTTGTCTAGGTGACTCAGTTTCATTCCTAATAACCTAGGATCAGTAGTTTCCTCTTTAACTTTAACATTTGACACAACTTCATCTACTAAAGATGAATCACTAGCACTTTCAAATACTTCATTTTTTGGCTTAACCTTTCCTTCACTAACACTTTTTACAAATTTAGGGCCATACTCAAAGGTTGGTTCATGAAATTCTTCTAACCTTGTATGAGCTAAATCTATACCTGGAGGTGCTGGAACACCTCTTAGTGGTGGAGGAACAGAATGGTATCCTACACCTGACTTAGCCTTGTTAACAACCTATGCTTGCCAGTTTTTGTTTATTTCCTTAGACTGATAAGCTAGTGTATCACAAGTTATTTGAACATTTTCATTTGCCTTCTTGAGTTTTTCTAACTCTTCTCTAAGGGCCTCATTAACTGCTATCTTATAGTCTAAATCTCTTTTTAAAACAGCTATATCATCATTATATTTAGACTCATTAGCCCTATAATGTTCTAATTGTGCCTCTAAAATAGATATGCCTCTTTTATGATTTGACAAATTATAGTTGGCATCATTCAATTCTGTTCTTAGATTATCATAAAGTTCTCTTAGTCTTTCACATTCTTTAAAGGCTTTGCAAGATTTAGAACAACTTTCAATTGTATTTACCTCAGAATCTGAGAAAGCCAGTAGAGCAAACTCTGTTGCTACCAATCCTGCTTCAGAAGGTGCTTCCTTTTCATCTGCCATGAAACTCCAATCATAGGTTACTCTATCAATAGCTAACATGGCATTTGGCTCTTCCACTGATGGCTCTTTCTTCTTTTCCTGCCTGGATCATGTGGTTTTGTTATCTGGCTTCCTTGGTTTTCTGCATTCTCTAGCAAAATGACCCAACTTATGACAGTTGAAACATTCTACTTTCTTCTTATCAAATCCCGCTGTTTCATTACCATTGATGGTAATTTGTCTTCCAGTCTTTTGCCAGAATTTCTTAGCCCTCATGCTAAGAAGAGCAACCTGCCACTTGATATCCATTTCTTCCATGTCATCATCATCCACTTGCTCCAAGTCTTCATGAGTTAAAAGTGATCCATTTGTCTGACTTGAGATGAATGCATAAAATGTAGGATCTCCTAGTCCAGCAATCTTCTTCTGTGAATTAGCGGTGGCAGTATTTGAACTAGCTGTAGAAACTGCCACTCTAGCAGTACAATCATCTTCATCACTATCATCATATTGTTAGCAATGGAAGATGACAAAAGTGCCATGTTCCCAGAACTTGTACTCAATCCTCCAGACTTCTTTAATCTTTGCTCAAGAATTTTAAAATTGTTTTAAAGATCATTTAGCTTCATAGTTTTAATTTCTGGCAAAACTTGTTTTTCCAAACTCCTTAAGAACTTTTGATTGAGATCTTCCTTGTCAACTTCAATGCCAAACATAGTGAACTGTGTGACTATCTTCTGCAACCTTGTAAATATACTGTCAATGGACTCATTGCTAGTTGCAGAAAAGTTTTCATAGTTTTGCTTAAGTAATGTTTTCTGTGTCTTTTTGGTAGCATCATTACCACCAAACACTGAGCAAATTTCATCAAACAATTGCTTTGCTGAAGTACACTTGCTAAAAGCAAGTATTTGATCCTTGGGGAGAGTCATTAAAAGTAAGATTCTGGCTGCAAGTCATTCTTCTTTTGAAGTTTTTCATCACTGGTGATAGGACCAGTATTTTGCTTCACAACAGGCTTTCCATCAATTGTTTCTGTTGTAGTTCCAAGCTTGAATGAGTCACCCAAAAGAATGATCTCCCAGAGAGCATAATCTTGGACAAGGAAGTACTATTCTAGCATAATTCTCCGCATATCAAACTCATTGAGTTTGAGTTTTGGAAGCCTTGCAGCAACAATGGATTGACTGTTCTCCAACTCCATTGGATTAATGAAAGTGAATAAGTTGTTTCTTTGGATCTTCTAATTTCAAAGTATCATAATCTGAATCTAGGTCTGATACCACTTGTGAAGGATCTTAACGCACGCCTTGTGTTAGATTGATACTTTGAGAATATATCAACTAGCAAGCAGAATTTACTAGTTAACACTTAGAAGATATTATATGTGAAATGTATAAGTGTATGTATGGGACAATAAGAAAGAAAACAGTGTATACACCATCAAAACAAGCTTCAATATTATTGAAATAATACGAGTGATCTTTTGTTATCACTAGGGTTACAACCTTGAAGCTATTCTCTATATTTTTCTATGTATCTTTCACTTAACCTAGAATCTTCTTTTATAGAACAAGGAGTCTTGTACAAGATAACTATTACTAGAACAATATTCGTATCATTCTAAACGTATGAAATATATATATGCAATCTATTCTATAATTATCTTGAACGCATCTTCATTTTTGATCTTTATCTTATAAGCAGTAATAACTTTCTATGCTAACAATACAAACTGAGTTAGTACTGTTAGTGCAATCTTCCAGCAGTTCCTTCTTTAAGCTTGACAATTCCAACTGTTAAGTATAATTCTCAACACATAGTCTAACACAACACCTCCTAAATAAACATACTTCCAATTGTCGTTTGGACAACCGGTCGTCTCTATTACCTACTTATCCACAAACTACCATGACATTGACAAACATGCTCATTAAGCTATCAAATTATGTAAGATTGAAGTTATGTGTTGCACACAAACTTAACAACATGTCTTGATCTTAAAAATTGCAACACTAACATATATTTTTGTGTTTCGAGACACCGTTTACTGTGTTAAAATGTGTCATACACAGATACTCAAAACACAAATTTTACATGGTGAAATGTATACTACAAGTGATACTGTTAGTTACTTGATGCGGACCCAATTGAGGAATGGGCCATCACTAAAATGGGCATAACTTGGATTATGGGGCTCCGTTTTAGGCTTATGACCAGTCAAATCGAAGCTTGGAATGAGGAGCACGTCATGGTAAACAGAAGACGTCGTTTTACGAAATTTTGACCCCCAAAACGCTCTATTTTATTAGTTATTCGCAATCTTATGTTTTTTACTTTTTTTATATATTTTTTTATTTTTTATTTTTTTTTGGCTCTTTTGGACTTTTGTTTATGGCCCGTTTATCTTTTGAGGCCTATTTCAGCTTTGTATGCTTATTAAAAGACCAAATTATTTCATCTCTTGCCTAATAGAACATCTTGCTTTGATATGCTAGATCAAAATACACAATTTGTAGTGACATTATTTTCAAGCGAGATTTCTACACTTTTATCGAAAGTGTTCAATGATTCTTATTTTTATTAAGCTGTAAATTTTGACAAACTCGACTATAAGCTCTGCATAGATTGAATTAGATTTTTAAAAGTTGGTAATCATGATAGTTGAATTAGATTTTTCAAAGTTAGTAATCATGATAATTGACTAAGGATTAAACTTCATATGAGTCTTACGTCTTTAACCTATCAATATTTAATGTGTTCTTTTCTCTTTTTTGCTCTTGCGATATATACCAAAAAGTTTACGAGAAAAAGAGAAACAGGAGCCAACAAGAGCAAAAAAAAAAAAAAAACATTAGATATTGATCTATTAGCCAAGAGATGAAATAATTTGGTCTTTTAATTAAATTTATCATGAGACTGTCGATTAAATAGATATATCTCTAACTTAGCCATATATATTGTCACTCATTTCAAGTTTTAAGCATGTGAATATCAATTTCAGATACATAAACTAAGTATAAAAATATAAAACCAATAGTCATTTTTATCTTTAAAAAATTAGTATGCTGACATCCTCCACGGTCATCTCTATCCTATTTGTATTTGCAACAGCTATCATGGACATTTGTTGATGTGGGAATGAAAGCTTTGTGTTATAGAGGTTGTCAACAATAGCAGGACTAGGGGATGTCTGGCAGCTTCACGGGACCCAATGTAATTTTGTTTCGTAATGTTAATTTTCATATAAAACTTCGATTTTTTCAAATTGAATCTGGTCTAAAAACATTATATGCCTTCTTATTACAGTTGAAATTTATTGTGCATCTGGTCCTATTAAAACTTGGTTTCGTCACTGGTTGTCAACATAGAATTCCACAATGTTTGGTCACTGGTTGTCAACATAGAATTCCACAATATTTGCTTTAATCTTAACGACGTTTCATTATCAGATTGCCAACATAGAATTTGACTACAATACAAACAAAGTAATATGAATTTCCTAGTATCTCTACTTTTAATTCTACTTTTCAAAATAGATATGTCATTTCGATTTTAAGCCTCGAATAGTTGGGGCACACAACCTAGGTTGACCTTTGATTATGAATGTGGGTGCGTAGATTGGGTGAGATTTCGATCCATTAATCTAAGGTTGAATATGTCAGGTTACAATATTTATGTACAGAGCAAACGAGTAGAATTGGTCAAAAGAGTTTGAAAACTCGTCCAAAATTAATTATAAAAAGAGTATCCAAAGATGATGGACGACAGAAGTGATTGTAACCCGACCCAACACTGATTTGATCTAACCTAAAAATTACCCGTTTTGAACTAAACCCATTTCATACCATTATTACTTAATCCGACCGACTGATGTTCCACCACTACCTTATTCCAACATAAGAGTTTATAGAAACACAGATGCCATGTTTAGGTGAGTATGCATAAGAAAACGAGTTCTAACATGTAAGGATGAATGTTTGTCACAATCTGGCTATCACAATTAGAAGTTGCTCGCAATTACCTTTGAATTCAGTTGTTTATCGATTACAATTTGATAGCAAAGACATCATATATGCATACATTCATTCAAACCGGATAACTTAATCTGAATGCAGTGTTGTATAAGCTCTTACCTACTCTTTAAGTAAATGTGTTGTATAAACCGAGATAACAATAGAATGGCTAAAGTCTAATATCTAAGCGGAAACTAAGACTGTGGCTATCTTTTTTGACCCATTTTCTTCATAGCCTAATTGTAAATAGTCAAACTACATAACTTATAAATGGCAACCAGATTATAAATAGGAAAATGATTTGGAGACCTAACATTTGTGCCTAACTTTAGGCCTAAACATATGTGGCATGATCATGATAGTTTGTGAAAAAGTGGGTCAATTAGCTGCAACCATCAGGATGATGACACACAGGTTTAGGCACATCTGTAGGCCTCCTAATCATAGCTCAAATAAATACAATCAACATGCTTAGCAAACCTCAAAGAAGTCAAATAAAGAATTATCAACAATAATCTTGGTGATAACACGCAAACAACAAAAACCACATAAAATTACATACAAGATGATGCCGTGAAAATCAATTCTCCAATAAAATCAAAATTATGCGCTTCATCAGGTATCGTGAAGCTAGTTAGTAACATACAAGGATTTCTGATGTCTACATGATCCAGCTAATGCTCAACAGTGTAAGAGGGTAGCTAAACGTGCACCTTATGTTAGACATTTTCACAACTTAGAATCTATAGAATTAGAAAAGTAAATGCTTGTTTTTCCAAGAAGTAACTCGTTGTGAAAATTGACTGTAGTGAGCCTCATTCAAAAATCCCGCAACATAAAAAATAGGTAATGATTAATGAAATGTAATGTCAGCATTTTTCATTTAATTTCATTTCATGTTTGTCATCACCCATCTTATTAACATAAAAAACCTTTGTATCACAAATTGAATCCATATATAAAAATGAACCAACTTGGTTACCACTGAACTTAACCTTTCACTTGAGCAAACTTCTACTCAAGTGAAAGGTTAAGTTCAGTGTTGATAATATTTTCAAAAATCGCAAATTATCATCATGTATATATGTGTTCATCAACTTCTAGGTTTTCAATGATCATCATCTTCATCAATCTAAAAAAAGTAAACACAAAATCAATTAAACAACAAATAAATAGTGTTGACATAAATAATGCCTAAAAACATTGTTAACATTCATCGACATCTCTATGTTTTGACAATCACAAAACCTTAATCCCTTGAACTAAAAATTATGCGGTAGACAAGTATTTAGAGATAAATATTTCACTTTACATCCAAAATCACTTAATGTATGGATAAACAAAGTATTTATTGCATTCTATGATCAAATGAACATTTTTTCAATCACTATAATTTTTGTAAAATGTCATAAACATTTTATATCTTTTACAAAATCATTTTTGGAATTAAAAGAATATGTTTAAATCATTATAAATATATGAATTCAAATTTTTAACCAAAAATGGCAAATATAATTCAGAAAAACCTTCCCCACAAAAGGACAAATAAGTCCAACGTTCTGGAGGGGGCGACCCCCTTAATTCTTTAGGCGGCCCCCTTAATAATTAAGGGGACCGGCAGGCTCCATAACAGTATTTTTTGTGCTATAAATACTGGTTCATTTCACACAATTTTCTCACCTTTTGCACCCCTAAACTTTCTGATCTAAATCCCCATTTACATTTCCTAAAATCCTTTGATCATATATACATTAATCTTTGTTTCAAAGTGATCCAAGTCTCATCCTTTCAAGTGCAAGAGAAGAATACTTCAATCCACCAAGACAAGAAGTATTACAACTTGTTGTGACCTCCACATCCAAGTTGTTAGAGCATCATTCATTATATCTATTTCTTTGTGTAATTAGTTGTGAATATTTGATAGAAGATAGATTAGCAAGTTGTGTTGATATTGTGAAGTAAGATAGTTATAAAGAAGAAGTAGTGTGTATTAAGTAGATAGGTGTCAAGAAGAAGCAGTGACGATCTATTAGTGGATAGGTGTGAAGAGGAAGTAGTGACTAGGTGTGAAGAAGTTGTGTAGAAGGTGTGAATAAGGTGTGACTAAGTTGTGGTGTGTAAATTGGTGTGTAAGGTTTTCTCCGCTAGTTGACATAGTGAAAAAAACTCTCGAGTTAGGTGCTCGGGGAGTGTAGTAGGGCAAGGAAGGTGTCCTTGTAGCCGAACCACTATAAATCTCTTGTCTCGCAGTTCAATCTTTCCATCTCTTACTTATTTCATTACTTACATTATTATAGCTTTAGTATTTAATTTTAGTTGTTTATATTGTGCAAGACTTGAATTCACATAATATCGAATCTACAATTTTTGAAAGTAAACAAAACGCGTAAATAAATTATTTCATAACAAAATAAAAAGACGTAAAACTATTCAACCCCCCACCCCCTTCTAGTTTTCCACAAATAGAAAACTAAATTTAATCACAATAACTAGGATAACAGATATGCACAATACAATATGCATAGGCACAATTTAAAACATACATGTCCGCCTTAAAAAACAAACATGTCCGCTTTAAAAACATACATGTCCTCCTTCAAAAACATACATGTCCGCCTTCAAAAAACACATGTGTACTTTAAGATTCTTATCAAATTCTTTAAAACCCAAATACACACCACTTTTCTTAAAACATATATACACGCTACTAGAAATGTACCACTTTTCTTAAAATACATATCTACCTTAAAACTGTAACACCCCAACCCGATAAGGTTAGAAGTGCCACATTATGGTGACATATCAAAGCAAGCACAAGCATACATCTCAAGTAATACAAATGAGTATCAAGGTTACAAGGGAGACTGAAGTACAAGTACAAAAGAAAGTAGTACAAATGAGTAAGTCTGGAATGTACAAAAGCTCCTACTAATCCAAAAGCTATCAAGATAAAGTATTCTAAGTCCAATGCACTCTTCACTCATAACCCAGCTTCCTACTAAAACCTGCCGCAAGAAAAGAAATGCGGCTGAGCTACGAGAGTCCAGTGAACAGATATGAAAGTAACAAGCAATATAGAATGATATATACAAGACAAGGGAAGGATAAAGTAAAGCATAAAGGAAGTACAATCAAAGTAAGAAGAACCTGTATTAAAGTTGTAAAGGTGTAAGGTATAAAGGTATAATGGTCAGGTCAGTTATCCACCACGAGCCCAAGTCAAGTCAAGTATCAAGTCAAGTCAAGTAATCAAGTAACCATGCATCCGGAGTGGAGACCTCGGGATACCAAGTATAATATGAGGGGATACCTCCAAGGGTTGGAGTAGCTAGCTCCCAAGATGGACTCTCGTAGATATATAATGTAGTCCAAGTCATAATCATAATGGCCATAGCCCAAGCAAGTATCAAGTCAAGACAAATCTAGGATGCATCCATACACCCCTGTAAACAAGTCATAATCATAGCAGTAGTCGATAATCAAGTAGGGACGGTGTGGTACATCTCTCCAACCACACTAGAGTACATAACATTGGTGCATCAATGTTATGGTTGTGGCTACTCCACAACAAGTAGTACCAAGTATAACAAGTGGTGGCTCGTAGTCTCAAACTGTGGGTCAAGGGTCAAGTCAAATATCAGGTGGACAAGTACAAGTTTCACATCAAGTGGTTCAAGTCAAGAGTCCATATCAAGTGGTTCAAGTCAAGTTTCATATCAAAGGTTCAAGTCAAGATTCAAATTAAAAGGTTTATTATCAAGGCCCATAGTAAAAAGGTTCAAGATGGAAAGGTTTATACCAAGGTTCATACTGAGAAGGTTCATGTGGATTTCATGTTTAAGGTTCAAGGTAAAGGTTCAATAGGGAGAGAGTACGTAGAGTTTAGTGTAAAGGTTCATGTCATAAGTTCAATGTGGAGGTTCACATTAGGTTCCAAATAAAAGTTTATGGCAAGGGTTCAATTCAAATGTTTATGTCAAATGTTTATTTAAAGAAATCTTTTAATAATGGTTATCATGAAATAAAGGTTTTCAATAAGGTAGTCCTTAAAATAAATATTCATATAATTAGTGAAACTTTATATAAAAGTGGTGTTACATAATGTTCATAACCCTCATTTTAAAATAGTTTTTCCTCAAAACATTTTCATAATATAATTACTAAGAGTTTTCACATCCGGTTATAATATTAAAATCACTTTCAAAATATCAAGGGTTATATCAAGTTCAAGTCAAGGTTTGAATCAAGTATCATAGTATAGGTTTTCAAGTCAAGGTATAAGTCAAAGATCGAAGTAAGTGATTTTAACACAGGGTTCAAATCAAGGTTCAAGTCAATATTATCATATCAAGTTTATTATATCAAGTGTATCATGACAAGGTTATTTCAAGGTTCGAGAATCATAGTATAAGTTTCAAGCAAGGTTCAGTTTTAAAAGGATCATAGCAAGGTTCAATACTCAAGGGAATATAACAAGGTTCAATAATCAAGGGAACAAAACAAGGTTCAATAATCAAGGGAACATAACAAGGTTCAATAATCAAGGGAACATAAAAAGGTTCAAGATATCAAAGGAATAGGAAAGACAAGAGTGCATGAGAAACATGTAGATAGGTCAGAATATATGTACCTTATTCAATAGCAACAAGGGAAACAAGGAAAAAATATTATAATCCCACTTCACCGGACCTATACGAATTAGTAATTGAAGGTCACTCTTAGGTTAAACATAATTAGGTTACCCGTTTTAGTATACTTTCCATTTTTAGTAACTCTCCAAAAATGGTAACTTTCCAAAATTAGCAGGCTTCTAAAATTAGTATGTTTCCATATTCAGTATTATTCATTCAAGATTTTAATTAAGGTTTGGACAAGTTAAGTGTTCAAGATGTCAATTTTGCAAGATTAGGGTTTAATATGACAACTTCCCATATTTTAGGGTTTATTATAAAAATATGCCAAAGTTCAATGTTTAAAATGTAAATATTACAATTTTACATCACATTAGTTCAATAGTTAACAATAATTACCAATCACTCCCTTGAGTTTACAAATATTACAAATCAAACCCTTAATTTACATTATTTCCAAAATAAGTCCTTATTAATATTTATTTTACAAGAATAACCATATTTAATTCAATTAACACTTGTAACCCTAAATTTATCAAAAGTATATCATTTCAGCCCTCAATATAATATTTATTTAAAACAACCCCTTAACTTTTAATAATTACAAGTTTAATCCTTTAATTTAAATAATTACCATTTTTATCCTTTTTTTTTATTTACCAACATGCACATTCAACCCTTACTCAAATTTTAACAATTCACACCTGGTCTTATTGATATTTCCAACATAACCCTTAAGTTTGAAAAATTACAAAACAGACAAAACCCTAATTCAACCAATTATTAGGTAATCATAGCCAAACCTTAAACACATTAATTTTTCATCAAAATACACATCCCAAACCCTAACCCTAATCGTACCATATTTTGTTTTATTTTATTTCATTATATACACTTAATTAATATTTAGCCGATTACAAATATAAACAAAACAATTATCAAACCATGATCCTAGGACCCAAATAATTCCAATTCCAATTTTTACAGGTTACTCATATCATAATACATATTGTAAAAATATGTTTAGGTTCACAAAATTGATATATTACCATATACAATTTTATACGAAATTAGGGTTTATGAATGATTAAATTGCATATGGCCTATGTATCGTGCATGGATCAGAACCAGTATTTTTCTAGGATTATATATGATGTAAATAACATAAGAAAAATGCCATATAATTTTTAGAACCATCGAAAAAGTTGTGGGATTTATGTACCTCTCGGCTAGAATGAAAAATAAGGACAATTTCACACCTAACAATCCAAGCTTCAATAATTTGAACACCAATTTTTTAACTCTCTTACAACTCCAAGGAATCCAGGAAAATTATCAAAACCTTGTGAAAATATTATAGAATCGAATGGAGAATTATTTTGTGTTTTTAGGTTTTTTTGATAAAACCGTATGTTTTTATTTTGGGAGAGAAAGTTTGGTAAATATTTTGGTGTGAATGAATTATAGAAAAACCATGTGTGTTGATACATACAAGTCCCACAAATCGTGTATCACATAAGGCAATTTATTGTTGAAGTACAAGGTTCAAGTCAAATATCAAGTGTACAAGTACAAGTACAAATATCAAGTGTGGGTCAAGGATCAAGTCAAATATCAAGTGTACAAGTACAAGGTTCACATCAAGTGGTTCAAGTCAAGAGTCCATATCAAGTGGTTCAAGTCAAGTTTCATATCAAAGGTTCAAGTCAAGATTCAAATTAAAAGGTTTATAATCAAGGCCTACAGTAAAAAGGTTCAAGATGGAAAGGTTTATACCAAGGTACATACTGAGAAGGTTCATGTGGATTTCATGTTTAAGGTTCAAGGTAAAGGTTCAATTGGGAGAGAGTACGTAGAGTTTAGTGTAAAGGTTCATGTCATAAGTTCAATGTAGAGGTTCATATTAGGTTCCAAATAAAAGTTTATGGCAAGGGTTCAATTCAAATGTTTATTTAAAGAAATCTTTTAATAATGGTTCTCATGAAATAAAGGTTTTCAATAAGGTAGTCCTTAAAATAAATATTCATAGAATTAGTGAAACTTCATATAAAAGTGGTGTTACATAATGTTCATAACCCTATTTTAAGATAGTTTTTCCTCAAAACATTTTCATAATATAATTACTAAGAGTTTTCACATCCGGTTATAATATTAAAAGCACTTTCAAAATTTCAAGGGTTATATCAAGTTCAAGTCAAGGTTTGAATCAAGTATCATAGTATAGGTTTTCAAGTCAAGGTATAAGTCAAAGATCGAAGTAAGTGATTTTAACACAGGGTTCAAATCACGGTTCAAGTCAATACCATCATATCAAGTTTATTATATCAAATGTATCATGACAAGGTTATTTCAAGGTTCGAGAATCATAGTATAAGTTTCAAGCAAGGTTCAGTTTTAAAAGGATCATAGCAAGGTTCAATAATCAAGGAAATATAACAAGGTTCAATAATCAAGGGAACATAACAAGGTTCAATAATCAAGGGAACATAACAAGGTTCAATAATCAAGGGAACATAACAAGGTTCAATAATCAAGGGAACATAACAAGGTTCAAGATATCAAAGGAATAGGAAAGACAAGAGTGCATGAGAAACCTTTAGATAGGTCAGAATATATGTACCTTATTCAATAGCAACAAGGGAAACAAGGAGAAAAGATTATAATCCCGCTTCACCGGATCTATACGAATTAGCAATAGAAGGTCACTTTGGAGAAGATAAAGATCCAAGAAGTCTTGTAACTAGATTAGTTCTTGTATTTGTTGTGAGGAGAGTGATGTCCTAAGTGGTTAGGTTAGGTTTTATGATAACATCAAATAATCCTGATATTTAAGTGTCAATTTCCCCCTATTATGCTCATTTATATTAATGATTATGTAGATATATGCTTTTATTCTTTTAAATTTGTATCCAGGTCACAAGTGAGCATAGGAGCTAAAGAGACGAGGAAATTGGAAAGAACGTGCAAAGATAGACAAATCCTAGTATGCTGGAAGAAGCTACGGCGTAACTCATTCTCTCAACTATGCCGTAGCTAGGGTTTCTACTAAGAAGACCAAAGTCAACACGGACCAAGAGTTACAGCGTAACTAATTCCATTGTTTACACTGTAATAATCACAAGTCTTGAAGAATCCTCAGATCTGAAGACTACGCCGTAACACAACTATAGAATACGGCGTACCAATAAGTACGAGAGTTGTCCAAGCTCAAGAATCAACTTACGGCGTAACACACCTTTTGGGCTACGGCATAATGAAGACTACAAGAGTTATCTCAGATCCGATAAATATTCTACGGCGTAACACATTTGGAGATTACGACGGAGAAGAAACCCTAATATCATTATTACGGCGTAACATTTCATAGTTACGCCGTAAAGTCTAGATCTGGATAAGATTTCACAAGTTACGGTGTAACACATTTCATAGTTATGCCGTAACTCTCAACGGGCTTATAAATACAGCCCTGAATCTGTATTTTCAAGCATCTCTCTTCACCCCCTCGTAGGGGTCGATTAGGGCACCACTCCAGGGCGATTTACAGCAGCATACGAAGGCTTTCCAAGGGAGAAATCACACTTCAATCACCATAAGTTTTAGCATTTCATTGTTTCATTTACATTTCGAACACATCGATCTTGTAAGCATTATTTTGATTATTGAATTTAACATGATTGGCTAAGCACCTCTGGTGCTAGCCTAGTTATGATTCCTATATTGTTCTAACAATCTTCCCGTACTTTTCTTATATGCTTTTACGTGTGTGCATGCTTAGTTTATCTTTTGATCCTCTTATTTCGGTAGTTTTGATATGCGGTTGTATCCATTACGCTAGCTTTAATTGAATTAAGACCCCAATTGAGTTAGTAGGCTAGAAGAATTGATTGTGAGGAAATGGGAGGGATGACAACTAACCATATTGCCTCGTGTGCAAATTGACCATAGGATCACCTACCGTATTAGATGAATTTAAGAAGTTAGAGAAATGGCCTATGATTGTGACAACGGGCCATTAAAGATAAGTTTAGCATGTAGTGGCGCTTAATGACTCAAACCCGTCTACCATACGTCGGCTTACTAGCATGGGGTAGTGCCTGTGGTTCCTAACAAGATTTGGGGGAGATAGGCTAAGGAACTTGACCATATGCACCTAGTGATATATGTCCGTCCCACCTAAAGCATAAGATTAGTTTAATAGGGAACATGACCATAAACGATGTAGGAGGAGTAACTAGGCTAGTACACTTTTCTCCCACTGCAAACAACCTTTACTCTAATTGCTTTTCTTTTCTAGTTTCATTTCCAACTTTTAATCAATCATTTCCTTTTAATTACTTTTACTTAGTGACAATAGACTTAGACATAGTCCGCACCACATAGCTCTTGGGACGACCTCGGAGTTACCATTACTATCCTACACACGACCGGATTCTCTGTCCGTTAGTGCAAATAGGTACACCTTAGGTAGAACGAGTATTATAAATATTAAAACCTGGTCGGTAAAACCTGCATCAACTTAGTTGAGTCTTTGTGTGAAGGATTGGATTGGGAAAGGATCCAAGTGTGTCGTGTGTGAAGACTTGGATTGGGTGAAGATCCAAGTGTGTCTTAGTGTGAAGAATCTAGTGAAAGGGAGTGCTCGTTCACATGAAGGCTTAGATCGCGTGTCGATCTAAGTGGGACAAGAGTGCTTGTTCGTGTGGCCATGTAGGCCTTGGTGTAGATTTGTTCTAGCTAGGATTAGAACTCGACATTCCGCTTAGTGTCGTTAAACCTTGTGTAAGCTTGTGTACGGATTGCTCCGCCTGAAGGAGTGTGTTGATATAGTGATTGATAACCCTCAAGTGTGATACTCGGGGAGTGGAGTAGGACGGAGGAGTAAGCTTCGTGCTGAACCACTATAAATCACCGCGTCTCTTTAGTTGTGTTCTTTCCTTACTATTTATATTACTTGTTTGTTTATATTTGCTAGTAGCTAAATTGATATCACACAACTAGTAGATTCAACAAGTTTGCAAATGTAAATTAACCAGACCTAAAATGGTGAAATGCTTTAGAAAGTTTAAAAGAAGCGGTGAAACTAATCAACCCCCCTTCTAGTTTCTACAATTGGCATCAGAGCTTCGTTTATCAAGATCTTTAGAGTATACTCTACTTTTAAACTTGAATCGATATATGGAATCAAAAAGATATCTGGAAGGGCGTTCTTTGAATGAGCCACCATTTTTCGAAAATAAAAATTGTCATTTGGAAAAATGAATTTGAAAGTTATGTGAAATCAATAGATCATAATCTTTGGCATGTCATTTCAATTGATGATTTACAATTAATGAAAGGAAGTTTCGCTAATCAACTTTTCATGAGAAACTTTTGCGAAATATTGAAGCAAAAATATTGATTTATGAATCTTCGCGGAAAATTGATTTTAATAAAACAATTTTATGTCAAGTGGCAAATGACATATGGTAAAATGGTTTAAACTTGCATCAAGGAAATGTTCAAGCCAAATATGATGAAAATGTGCTATTAGGAAAACACTTAATTTAAGTAGAATCATGTACTACTAGTTTGAATGTCTTTATTGTAGGAAATGTCGCCGACCATGATCATACAAGCAATCTAGTCGATGCACTAGTCTTCAAGTCTTGAAGTGATGCCGATAAAGAAGACATTATGCAATTTTTTAATGTGTAAAGAGAATTGCTAGGAAACAAGACAATGTGCGCCATGTATGAGGAACCAATCAAGTAGTAGATTCACCAAGTGAGTGTCATCAAGTCTTGTATCACATACAACATATGTTTTGGTTATGTGTTATTAAGGATAGCTAGAGGCCAAGGTAAGTTTTCTTAAAACTGATGAGAAGAAAAGTTTCCCGCTTTTATGGGGTCATTTAAGCCCAAAGTTGAGATTATTTGATCAAATGTTGCCCTAAATCGTTCCTTTTGTCATTTTAGGTACTTTGGAGAAGAAATCTGGAAAAGGAAGCATTTTGGACGTTTTTTGAGCAAAAAGTGAAGAAAACGGCAAAGTCTCCAAATCAAGCTGTTAACAGTGCTTGACGGCATCACGCTTTGGAGGTGACGGCGTCACATTATGGCAAAGAGGTGGATAAAAAGTATAACGAGACGCGCCAAAATGTTTTTGGACTTTAACACGTGACGGCGTCACCAAGGCCGTCACATGTAATTTACTCTTGACGACCATGAGAAGAATAATACATGACGGCGTCAGATCTGGATCTAGGCAATACGAGAGTTTCTTTGGCAGTGAGTTGACAGCGTCAGGATTTACACGTGACGCCGTCAGACCCAAAAATCTATATATAGTTTTCTATTTTTCATTTGTTAGAGAGGTGAACTTTGGGATAGTTTTGGAGAAACCCAAGCACGAATTTTACCTTACTTTTAAGGGTTCCAAACCCTTGTTTCATCCATGTTTGATTGAAGATAAGTTTTCCAATAATCATTCAATATGTCTATGTGTTGTTTGATTCTATCTTATGCTTGTCTTTACTTTAACATGCTAGGCTAGGTTTTCTTTGTGTTTGCTTAGATGTAATGAAACCTAGTTATTGATTATTGGTTGGTTGTTTGTTTATAATTGTTGTGGATGAATGATATCGATGTTAGGCTTAAGAAAACTGGCATACTTCCAATTGGTAACATACTTGAACGTCTTAAGAAACATGATCGGATGTGTACTATGATTAATTGGTTGTATTTAATGCATAAGTAACTACTAAGGAGGCCATGTTAGGAGCTAGTAGTCGGCTCTACATAGGAAGAGGTAGGAGCTTATAGAGTTAGGGAAGATCGTACACGGCCATACGAATGGTATTAAGGAATATAACCCGTCATCCATGTAATTGTAACAAACTAATCAACTAGTAAAAGATAGCTAGAGAGTAGTGAAATCTAAGTAAACACATTTCTCTTCTTATTGTTTTTCTCCACATTTACTTTCGTGTCATTTTATTTTATTTTATTGCATTTGTAGTTATTTGGGTTAGTTGACTAGCAACTAATTCTGCCCATTCTTCCAAAACCCGAGATTTTTACTTGCTTGCCATAAAATATAAAAATACAAAAAGAATCATACCTCACCTCTAGACCTAGTTTAATTAAGTTTTAACCCTAGCGAACACTATTCTTTGAGTTGAACCATCAATCCCCCGGTACTTGCCACTACACTATACTACATCGGTCAGGTATACTGCCTGGTGGGGATTGCAAGCTTCTCGAGATCCCTCGAGAGAATAGTTATTGCAACATAGGGATAACATGTGTATTGGTAGAAGGTGGTGGTGATACTCTTGGTGGTGGAGATATTTGTGAGTTTGAGTAATCATGAATGGATGAGAATGAAGTTGTGGAGGATGTATCATGAGTGGAGGATGTTTTGGATGGTGGATTGGTAGGTTGAACAAAATGTGAGGTGTTAGGAATGAGATTGGGATTGTTGTTTTGAGATTGAACATGCTCTTCATTTGGCTCATGTTGGTAAGATGAAGGTGTATTTTTGGGAACAAGGATGGATGTTTGGTTATTATGATGAGGTTTGTGAAAGGGTTCATTTGAGTAAACATGAGGTTTGTGTATCATGAAATATGGTTTGACCTTCATGGGTTAAGTTGTAGTGGTGATGACACACTTTGTAGAGTGTAGGAAATGGGTATATGGTTGAATCTTTTGTGAGGATGACTAGGTTGAGTTATTGGTGAAGATGGTAAATGAGTATCAAGTGATGTGATAGGTTAGAGTGAAAGAGCGATGTTCATGGAAGGGATTTCTTGGAAGGAGGGTGTTATAGATGGTGCATTAGGTGCACTAGGAGATGAAATTTGAGGTTAAGGTGAGTAAAGGTTATGAGGTTTGAGTGTGTAAAGATTATGAGGTTTGAGTGTAATGTAGAAGGGTATGGGTGAGTAAAGGTTGTTGATATGTAATGTTGAAGAGATAGTAGGATTTTGGTGTTGGATGTTTGACAACATCATTTGGTTTGATGGGCTTTTAATAGAAGTTAGGCTTTCTTCTCCAAACGGGGTTTCTTGGTGGTTTTGGTTTGATGGGAGAGGACATGAAGAGATGAATGAAGATTATGAATAATGGGAGTGTTTATAGTGTAGGATAGGTGGGATTAAGGATGGATAAACTTTGATAGAAGGTTTAGGATAAAATAAGTTTGCGAATTTTGAGAAGTGTAGGATGAAATGGGCTAAAAATAGAAAAAGGAAACAACACCTTCGACCATCAGATGGCCGGTCCCCTTAATTGGAGGCCGGTCCCCTTAATAATAAAGGGGGCCGCCTTATGATTTAAGGGGGCCGCCCATCTGGTGATTCCCAGATTGCCAGAAAAGGGTTTTTGGTAGTGAATTGCAGAAAGGTTGTGTTTTTTGTTTCAAACAAGTCCAACTCTTTGAGGATTAATCCTAATGTGTTAGGAAACATACTCATCAAACAAGTAAAATGTAAGTGCTAGGAAACAATAAGCAACATCAAGTATTTCATAACTACATAACTAGGAGGATTAATCCTAATGTGTATCAATGTGCAATAAGTGGGTAGTTATGATAGCATGGATTTCTAGACTTGTTACAAACAAAATCTTAATAGACACACCATGGTCTTCTTGATTTGATTTAGTTCACTTATAAGTGTCATTTATATAAATATAGATGACAAGTATTAGATCACCATGCATGATTTAAAGAGACGTTTCTAGCATTATTCAACAATGTTTAAAATTAGGTTTTCACATAGATGTGAGAGTTGTTTGAATAAAATAGATTGGGTTTTACTTCAAAATGTTTTAATGAAAGGTAAAGAAAATTTTCCCAATCTTTTGTTTTGATCAAAACACAATTGTGGATATTGATAGAGAAAACATGTTATTTAAAAGTGGAATAGTTATTTGAAAAACTATTTTCCAAAATGTGAGGTTTGTGCATATTTTTAGAGATATTAGATTTATGACAACAAATATCATTAATCATATATTTTAAAAGATATTTATTAAAGATCTCATGCTCAAGAGGATTGGTTAAGCCTATTATTATCTCATACTATCGTTTCTACATATCTTATAATCCTAAAGGAAATGAAGACGATAATTTATATGTTAGATGCGAGAGTGTTGAATGGGGTATAACCTAACATCTATAGTTCCTTTGTTTTCGCACGCTTATCTAACTTAATGCCATAGTCTACGAGAGCTTGTTTCATCCATAGTTTTCTTACGCGAGGGATTTAATCCTACTTCTATATTAATAATTAATCCACTTGACTCATTTCAC
This sequence comes from Artemisia argyi, assembly GCA_030686995.1. NCBI lineage: Eukaryota > Viridiplantae > Streptophyta > Magnoliopsida > Asterales > Asteraceae > Artemisia > Artemisia argyi. The sequence goes on from CM060685.1 coordinate 148,599,519, forward strand.
TTCATCACCATGAGTTTTCTACTAGTGGACATAGAAGATTTCCATTTTCTATGTTGTTCGACAATGAACAATTTTATTATAATCCTAGGAAAGCCAACTAAGAGGGGTTCATAATGCGTAAGTAAGTATAACTAGGCATTATTCTAACTAGTTGTTAATCTAAGAATATAAATTTTAATGATGAACTTAAAAGAAACGCGTACCTTATAGTCTTAATAAAATTTCTTCAAATACTTCAAGATGCCATGTTGACTTGTAGAAGCCATTTGTAGATGCGATACCAATATTTTTCAAAAGTGACAACTTAGCCACTTGGTTCCCATGGTCTCATTGGTCCAAAGTTGTTTGAACCAAACATGGTTTGCAATTGACTGGGATGCATGTATGCTGGAAGTATTCCCCATGGGTTGAAGCTTGGTTGATATGGATAATTCCACATTGGGTGACTATTATTAGAAAAGTGTTGTCTACCTTGATTTCTCCTATGTTGAGGGGTTTTAGACCGAGGATGAGGATTATTTGGTCTATTTGGAGGTGGAGTTTTAGATCTTAATTTTGGTTTAGAAAATCCGGTTTTGGCTTTTAATGATGGTTTATAAAAACTTTTTACTTCCTCATCACTCGCAATAGGTATTTTTCTATCTTTTATAGGTACATACTTAGGTTTTGAGTCTAATGGTTTTTGTTTACTAGATTCACATTCAAACTTTCCATTTTTATTTTCACTAGTTGAAACATTAGTTAAGTCGAATCCTATACCGGTTTTATCTCCCAAAGTTTCTTGAACACTTATTATTTTCTTAAGTGAGTTACTACTATTTTTAAACTTGTCAAGTTTGAAAATTTCATCTTTAAGTTTTTCGTTTTCATTTTTGACCTTTAAACATGTTTTACATTCTTTAAAAACTCCTTTTTCTTTTTCCAAATGTTGTAGTTTAATTTTTAATTCGAGTACCTCATTTTCTAATCGATTATTAATATGTGTGACAACTGGCTCTTTAGGGAAACAATTTACAAACCCGCATTACTTTAAAATTTATGATTTCTGGAATAATTGAAAAGTTTATTCACGATGAGATTTGTAAACGTTGGAATGTGATTTTTAAACTTTGAGTTATTTATGGAAGATGATTATTAATTATCGGTTTGGGTTGGTACATTCGTGATGATTTATTTTTGAGATATTTATTTGGCACTACATTGACTCCGGCACTAGGATAACCTAACAATTTTTATATATTTAAATGTTTGGTTCGGGTATTTTATATTTTTGGAACGTATCGCGAGATTTTTGAATATTTGGAATGAGCTCGGTTCGAGAGAGTTGTTTTACTTTAAATGAGTTTCGGGTTCGGTCCGTGTATTCTACGCCTAAGCTACTTAACCCACCTTACCACTAATATTATTATTATTATTAATATTACTTTTTTTTATAAGAGCAATAAACAAAAATCGTCCTTGTGAACCTGGATAGCAAACACAACCAACACCATCTTCACCAACACTCTCTCTCTCTTTTGAAAACACAACACCACCGCCACCTTCAAACCCCATCACCGTCGCCATCGCCCCCCCCCCCCTCCTAAATAAACTAACACCACCATCATCACCACCTTGTTCCGATCTATCTTTTGGTATAAATCACGCGCCCAAAAACCTTCTTTAACATCCCGTACGAATTACCATCACCACTTAAACATCACCATTTTCAATTTATCTTGTTGGGTTTTTATAGGAATCAAGTTTTGAAGCCATTTGGAAGGTGAGTGGACACGACATCCTTGTTGTGTGCCTTGATTCATGCTTGAATCTGTGTGTACACGGGTTGTTTTTGTTGGGTTTTGAGTTTTACAAGTGGGAAATGAAGTTTGGTTAAAGATTTGATGGTTTGGTATCCGGGTGGGTCTATTTGATGAAGATTGGTGGAAGGATTTGACATTTGAATGTCGACTGGTGGAGTTTGAGGCTCGGTTTGAGCTTAACCGAGACCCAAGGGGTCTCGGAGTCATGTTTTGGACGGCTCGTTAGCCATGTCAAGACCCAAGACCCTCGTTGCTATCTTGTTGTTGTTGTTTGGTTTTGGCCGATGACCCATAAGGGTCCGTTTGGCTTGGTTTTGGCTTGATATGAGCAAGACCATGACCCTTTGGTCCGGTCGAATATTGTTGATTCATGGATTGTATGTGAGCATTATGGTCCGATTTGGTTGGCTCGTATGGAGCAAGCCGAGGCCCAAGAGGTCTCGGGTGATATCACGTTTCGTGTGGATTATTATTTGACCCGGGTTGATTTGGTAAATAAATGTGTTATGTTATTTGGTTGCCGTTTATGATTGTCAGATTAATTGTTGATGAGATTGTTATTATTTTGATTCATGGTACTCTTGGACTCGGGATATTTGATTATGGAGTTGTATTGACGAAATGGTATTGGGGACCGATTGTGAGACGGTCAATTAGATGACGGAGATAGGTTAGTCAGGTGCCGTAGTCTGACCCTATTGTTGTAGCACGTGATTTGGGATTGATTTGGACGGAGTTGGATTACTTGTTTATGACTTGATTATTTTATTCTTGGACTTGGACAATGAGCCGAGAGTGATGACTCGGACATGTGACCAACTCACATAACTCGATAAATATTATAATCAAATGTTAATAATAAAACTCGTAATAATATTATTAGTAATATAATCATTTATATAAGTATATAGACGTGAAAAATGTATATATATATATATATATATATATATATATATATATATATATATATATATATATATATATATATATATATATATATATATATATATAAATGCGTATATTAATAATAAAACGATCATGAGTAAACATTATAATAACGTGACGATAATTATTGCACTATGTGAGTAGTGTAATAAATGTTAGGAGCGTTATTATAAATAAATAACTATAAATGATGACGAAATATAATCTGTTGGGCAATCATTGAATAAAATATTTCCTTTAATAAATTAGGAAAACCTATCAAGTTATACGGGGTTGTGGCCACTTAAGTCCAAGTGGACTTTATTTTATTATGTGACTTTTGTGTTGTCACGGATTTATGACGATTAATATATCCATTTTCTATAACTACGTAACTTATTTAATTGACGGGTTAAATAGGGTTTATTTAGCTATAGAAAATGAGTATATTAATGGGTATCATATCCTACGACGCCCATAGGTTATGGTACGTGTAGTGGAAAGATGAATTACTTAATATCTCGTGGAGTTGGCTAAATTGACGAATTTGGCGAATTTGACGATATATTTAGGGAATTTATTGGACTACGATACTTACCATATAGTATTCTTTGTGCTATATGATTTAGGTTTGGGTATAATCTTAGAGTGATGTATTACGTAAATAAATGTGGGGGATTATCAAATCGACGGATTTGATAAACTTCGATGATTTATTTAAATAATATATTGGGCTAATATTAGACCTATAGATTGTTTATTATTCTTTTCGTTGTGGCTTCTTGGATTGAGTTGTGTCGACCCTCCACCCGCATGGATACCAAACGTCAAACTCCAAATTGATATGAAGATAATACGAGAAATGGATTTTTGGAAAGTTAAATGGAATACGTTCGGGATTGGGAATATTTTATTTTTGAGGAAATGATTCTGAACGCATTTATATTGTAATGGCCATTATTTGAGTTGCTTTACGTCTTTCATCTATCGATTTCTTTTGCTGATTGCTGGACTTGAGGTGAGTCATAGCCCCATTGTTACTCTTGAACTTTGTTTTCAATACTTGGGGTGAGAAACGTGCAAATGTTTTATGTGGACTATTATCGCTTTGTTTATTCTAAAACTTGCTATGCTTATAGAACTAGGTAGGATATAGAGCGAGGCCTAGTCCTGAACTAGGTAAGCTATTGTTTGGTTGTTGAGCGAGGCCTAGTCCCGAACTAGGTAAGCTATTGTTTGGTTGTTGAGCGAGGCCTAGTCCCGAACTAGGTAAGCTATTGTTTGGTTGTTGAGCGAGGCCTAGTCCCGAACTAGATAAGCTATTGATTGGTTGTTGAGCGAGGCCTAGTCCAGAACTAGGTAAGCTATTGGATTGGTTATAGAGCGAGGCCTAGACATGATCTAGGTAAGCTATTGATTGGATTGATTTGAGCTATAGCGTGCTCCTATAGGGTTGTTTAGATTTGGTTGGTTCGTTTTGGTTGGATGATTGAGGCCTAGTCTAGCTAGCAAGCGTTTTGCGTATATGTCCACTTGATTTAGTTATGAATTTAAACCTATGATCTCACCAGCGAAAGCTGACTTTTAGCGCATTTTCTCAGGTAATTAAGTGATGCCCTTGGATGCTTGGATTGGAGGCTTGGCTATGGCACCTGGTTATGGATCTATTTTTCTAAAACTCTGATAAATAATTGTGGACCTATGTTTATTTCTTTTGGGCCTGACTTTGGATGAATTTGGGATAAATGTAAACTTTAAAAACCCCGCGTGGTTGTATTTTTCTTATGTTTACTTTATCTCGTTCTTTTATGTCTTGTGTTGGATACCAATCCCCGTAGCACCCCGAAAGCTTGTTGAGTCTTCTGCTGTACCAAATTTTGGTGGTGTTATAGATTGGTATCAGAGCCAAGGTTATAGAGAACTAGGTAAATAAACACCTGAACTATAACCGATTTTTATAGAAAACGATCCTCGACCATTGCCCGCCAGCCCGCCAAACCGAAGCATCATTATTTATATTGAGGTATATTGAGATGATTAATAGATATGAGATTCTTGAGATGATTTGAGGATTTGAGATTTATTGATTAAGTGATATGATGGCGTTTGAGGAATCATATGGCTTAATTGTTTTTATAAATGTCTTAGTAATGCGGTATTTTAAATCTTTCTTGAACTATATGATTGGGATTTTATGATGGTTTTTTTGATACGTTATTCGCGGTTTAGTTGTTTTGAAACACTTACACCTACCCTATGCCGTTGTCACAGACTATGGCCTCCCGTACATTTGACGTTGTTGAGGATATTCTTACTGCACCTTTACGCCCAACACATATCACCATGGCTCCTGATGATCCTTACAGGATTGTCATGCATTCAGCTACTGCGTCACCGACAGCTTCTACTTCTGCACCGCCTGCTGTACCTACTACGCAGAGACCCTCATCTTCTCTAGGGCTCCCTGGTACTTCGAGACAGCTTACTCTTCATCAGGCTTTGGCTCGTGTGGCTCCACGTTTTGCCCACCGAGCTACGGCACGTATGTCGGTACGCCCTGCTTCACCACCTTTGCACTTTGATGCTCACGCTCTCCTGTCAGATGCACCGCCTACATCATTGCTTCGTCGTCCTAGATCACCTACCCCATCACCACATGGTTCACCTGTTAGGAGACGACGATTGATGGTGTACTCTTCCGACGAGGAGGAGGAGTACGAGGGTGAGGATGAGGCTGATGACCCTCAGGAGGCTGAGCAGGGTGATGATGTCCCTGAGGAGGAGGATGACCATCAGGAGGAGGAGATGCCTGATGATGATGGTTTGCTAGCACAGCCAGCTCAGGCTGAGGAGCCTGATTCACTGGTACATCCGTTAGAGCCTGTTTCACCTGATCACCCATTTCTGTTTGAGTTGCCACCTGGTAGTCCCGTTGAGTCGGAAGCATCATCTAAGGTTTCTGCTGAGCAAGCAGAGTTAGGTTAGACTGGTAGGATGTGGGCTCAGATTACTGCACAGGGCGAGAGGATCTCGCGGTTGTCTGACCGACTTGAGATGATTATTGGGGAGTTTATCGCTGAGCTGAGAGTTGATATGACTACTGTCGTGGGCAGGACGACAGAGATGAGGAGAGGCATGATGGAGATTCATGAGCATATTGAGAGCTTGCAGCGAGGTTTCATCACAGCTCGCAAAGCCGATCGCAAGTTGTGGCAGAGAAACACTAAGCTAGAGAAGGAGGTAGCAGACCTCAAAGAGAGATAGCGACACCCATAGTGTGGAGTTGGGATCATTGTGGAGATAGCTAGATGGTTTGAGGCAGGAGTTGAGGAGCCTACGCCAGCAGCGTGGCTAGATAGCTGGATTATGTGGTTATGTTGCTTTCTACACCGAGGAGTGTTCGGTTAGAAAAGCTAGTTATCGTATTTTGATGTATTTTCCGTTGATCATTCGTCTTGTTTGAAACGATTAGTATCTTTTGTGTTTTCGATAGTTGGAACGATGTTGGTTCACTATTGTATGGATGATGGTTATTATTATATGGTATTATGTGGCTTTTGGATATTATGGAAATTGAGTTTCTATTCGCCTTATTGATGTCTTGTGGTGTATTGTTGATATTCTTTCCATGATTTGGCCTCATAGATTTAATTCTTGTTGAGCATATGATAAGTTCTATCGGAGACTTATGAACCTTGTATGATGTTTCAGATCAATGGCCCGACGACGAAACCCTATTAGAGCTACCAGAACTGGTCCTGCACCGACTACCCCTGGTTGCCGTGGACGCCGTCCTACTCGAAATGTTGAAACCCCTACTCCTGATAACCTGGACGCTACTAATCACAACAACAGGAATCAAAATGTTGAGGTTTAGAGAGACAATGATCATGTTCCACCTAATGCCCCTACTATGGATCAAGAAATGATCAATCAACTTATGGAGCAACGAGTTGCTGAGCTACTAGCTGAGTCAAATCATTCCAAAAATTCTGCTGGAACGTTTCCACCTGTTCGTGCTAATGGATGTAACTACAAGGAGTTTCGAATTTGTGGACCTATTGAGTTTGGTGGGATTGAAGGAGTGGTCTACTTGGTCAGGTAGATAGAGAAGATTAAGTCAGTGTTTAATGTCAGCAATTGTGCAGAGAATGCTAAGGTAAAGTTTGCTTCTTTTACTTTCAAGGATGAAGCTTTAACTTGGTGGAACAATTACCAAAATTCAGTTGGGAGTGATGTGGCTTATGCTATGACTTGGGAGCAATTTAAGTCTTTGCTAATTCAGACTTACTGCCCAAGGAATGAGGTTAAGAAGCTAGAGATTGAGTTCTGGAATCACAAGGTGAAAGGTACCGATATGGCAACTTACAATCATCGCTACCGTGAGTTAGCCTTGCTTTGCCTAGATATGGTTAGGACTGAGACTCAAAGGATTGAGCGGTATACCGATGGGTTGCCGGTAGCTACAAGGAACGATGTGATTTCTGCTAAGTCTGCAATATTCATGAGGCTATCACGATCGCTCAACAATTGATGGACTCGTTGGTATTGGAGGAAGTTGAGAAAGACAAGAATGGAAAGAGGAAGACGGATAATCATTCTAAGGGTAATGATCACCGAAACAAACGACAAACAACTACTAGAGCTTATGCTGTGGGAGATGGAGATAAGAAGAACTCCAATGGAGATGCACCCAATTGTGGCCGATGTTACAGGAATCATTCTGGACGATGTAATGTGGTGTGCAAGAATTGCTCTAAGATGGGACACATAGCTAAGGACTATAGAGCTCGACCACTTGCTATGGTTCAAGCTACTTCTAAAACTATGTGTAAGGAAAATGTTACTTGTTATGGATGTGGAAAGAAGGGACACTATAGAATGAGTGTAGGGAACCGTGGAACTGAGGAAATCAAGGATCGGGTGGTAATGGGTACAATCATGGAAACCGTGGAGCTGGAGGAAACCATGGACGACAAGACAATGGGGACCAACGTGTGGAAGCTGGAACTGCTCATGGGAGAGTGTATGCACTTGGGAACGAGAGAGGAGAAGATCCGAACGTCGTTACTGGTACGTTCCTTCTCAATAATCGTTATGCTTCCATACTATTTTGATACTGGTGCCGCTAAGAGTGTTGTGTCCACTACTTTTGCACCCTTACTAGAGAAACCCCCGATGGCCTTAGGAATTGGTTATGATGTAGAGCTAGCTAATGGGAACATAGAAAGGATTAGGACTATCATTTGCGGTTGCACGTTGAATTTTCTGAATCGTCCTTTCAACATAGATCTTCTACCCGTCACATTAGGAAGTTTTGATGTCATTATTGGTATGGATTGGTTGTCGAAGTATCGTGCTCATATACTTTGCGATGAGAAGATCGTGTGTGTGCCTTACGGCAAGGAGATCCTAAATATACAAGGAGATCGAAAGGTTCGAGGAGCCCATCTAGGTTAGCGGTCATTTCATTCACTAAGTTACCAAAGTTGATGGAAAAAGGATGTAGCCTTTTCTTAGCTCAAATCTCTGAGAAAGAAGGGAAGGAGAAGAAGGAAAAGTGCATTAGTGATGTGTCTATAGTTCGTGATTTTCCTGATGACTTGCCGGGAATCCCGCCTACTAGACAAGTGGAGTTTCAGATTGAGTTGTACCTGGTGCTACACCCGTAGCACGAGCGCCTTATCGACTTGCACCTACTGAACTGTAAGAGTTGTCAAAACAATTAACGGAGTTAGCCAAAAAAGGATTTATAAGACCGAGTTCTTCACCTTGGGGAGCCCCAGTCTTATTTGTGAAGAAGAAGGATGGATCATTTCGTATGTGTATTGATTATCGAGAGTTGAACAAGTTAACGGTGAAGAATAGATACCCGTTACCGAGGATCGACGACTTGTTCGATCAGCTTCAAGGATCGAGTGTGTATTCGAAGATCGATTTGAGATCGGGATATCATCAGCTTAGAGTTCGTGAGGAAGATATTCTGAAAACGGCTTTCAGAACCCGTTACGGGCATTATGAGTTCCAAGTGATGCCGTTTGGGTTGACTAACGCACCAGCAGTATTCATAGATCTCATGAATCGAGTGTGTAAGCCTTATTTGGACAAGTTTATGATTGTGTTCATCGACGATATTCTAATCTATTCGAAGAGTGAAAAGGAGGATGAGGAGCATCTAAGACTTATCTTAGAATTGCTTAGAAAGGAGAAGCTGTATGCCAAGTTTTCTAAATGTGAATTTTGGATTCCGACGGTACAATTTCTGGGTCATGTAATTGATAGACATGGAGTTCATGTAGATCCTGCTAAGATTGAAGCGATTAAAGATTGGGGTGCACCAACGACCCCAACATAAGTTCGTCAATTTTTGGGTTTGGCCGGTTATTACCGAAGATTCATTGAGGGATTTTCGAAGATAGCAAAACCGTTGACCAAATTGACTCAAAAGAGTGTTAAATACGAATGGGGAGATAAGGAAGATGAAGCATTTCAATTACTTAAGAAGATGTTGTGTAGTGCTCCTATATTAGCGTTACCTGAGGGTAATGAGGACTTCGTCGTCTATTGTGACGCTTCTCATAAAGGTTTGGGAGCTGTGTTAATGCAACGAGAGAGAGTGATAGCTTATGCTTCCCGACAGCTCAAGAAGCACGAGAAGAACTACACCACCCACGATTTGGAGTTAGGTGCTGTGGTTTTTGCATTGAGAATATGGAGACATTACTTGTTGTTGTGTTCACTGATCACAAAAGTCTACAACACATCTTGAATCAAAAAGAGCTCAACATGAGACAGCGACGTTGGATTGAGTTGCTAAGCGATTATGATTGTGAAATTCGTTATCCTCCTGGTAAAGCAAACGTCGTTGCTGATGCTCTTAGTCGAAAGGATAGAATACCACTGTTACAAGTTAGGTCATTAGGAATGACTATCGTATCGCCATTACCTTCTCAAATATTAGGAGCTCAAACGGAAGCGTTGAAAGCAGAAAATTGACCTGCTGAGAACATATTTGGGATGGCAGAAAATGAGAAAGGATTTATTAAGCATTCTGATGGAGTATTGTGTTTTGGAGACTGAAGTTGGGTACCATTGTATGGAGGAATTCGAGAGTTGATTATGCATGAGTCGCATAAGTCAAGATATTCAATTCATCTTGGGTCTGACAAGATGTATCAGGATCTGAAGAAGTTATATTGGTGGCCAAATATGAAGGCAGATATAGCATTGTACGTTAGTAAGTGTTTGACTTGCTCTAAGGTTAAGGCCGAACATCAAAGACCGTCAGGATTATTGACGTCGCCAGAACTCCCGGTTTGGAAATGGGAGCGGATTACGATGGACTTTATTACCAAATTACCTGACACAGCTAGCGGTTGTGACGCTATCTGGGTAAGTGTGGGTCGATTGACTAAGTCAGCTCATTTCCTAGGAATTAGTGAAGAGGATAGTGTTGACAAACTTGCGAATTTGTATGTGAAGGAAATTTTTTCTCGTCATGGAGTTCTGATATCGATCATTTCTGATCGCGACAGTCGCTTCACGTCAGCTTTGTGGCGATCACTTCAAACCGCTTTGGGGACGAGACTTGATATGAGTACTGCATATCATCCCCAAACCGACGGTCAAAGTGAGAGAACTATTCAGACTTTGGGGGATATGCTTCGTGCATGCATAATAGACTTTGGTAAAGGCTAGGAGAAGTACCTACCCCTTGCGGAGTTTTCTTATAACAATAGCTACCACACAAGTCTTAAAGCTGCACCATTTGAAGCTTTATATGGTCGAAAATGTTGTTCGCCTATTGGTTGGGCTGAAGTGGGAGATAGCCAACTCACAGGCCCTGAGCTTATTTTGGAGACTACTGAGAAAGTGACTCAAATTCGTGATCGGTTACAAGCAGCTAGAGTTAGGCAGAAAAGTTACGTTGATCAGAGACGTAAACCCCTAGAGTTCCAGGTTGGAGACAAAGTGATGCTGAAAGTCTCGCCTTGGAAAGGAGTGATACGTTTCAGGAAACGTGTATATTGGACCATTTCTTATTTTGGAAAGAATTGGGCCCGCGGTTTATCGGTTGAAACTACCACAGGAACTGAGTAAAGTTCACGATGTATTTCATGTTAGTAATTGAAGAAGTGTCTTTCGGATGAAACGCCAGTTATACCGATCAAGGATATTCGTGTGGATGAGAGTTTGAACTTTGTGGAAGAGCCGATTGAGATATTGGATAGAGAGATTAAACAACTCAAGCGAAGTCGTATTCCACTCATCAAAGTTCGTTGGAATTTGCGGCATGGACCGGAATTCACGTGGGAACGTGAGGATGAGTTTCGAAAAAGATATCCGAAGCTTTTTACTTCGTAGATGGTTTGTTCCGAGTGAAACCCGGGACGGGTTTCTTCTGAGGCTAGGAGGATGTGACAACTCGCTCTTTAGGGAAACAATTTACAAACCCGCATTACTTCAAAATTTATGATTTCTGGAATAATTGAAAAGTTTATTCATGATGAGATTTGTAAACGTTGAAATGTGATTTTTAAACTTTGAGTTATTTATGGAAGATGATTATTAATTATTGGTTTGGGTTGGTACATTCGTGATGATTTATTTTTGAGATATTTATTTGGCACTACATTGACTCCGGCACTAGGATAACAATTTTTATATATTTAAATGTTTGGTTCGGGTATTTTATATTTTTGGAACGTATCGCGAGATTTTTGAATATTTGTAATGAGCTCGGTTCGAGAGAGTTGTTTTACTTTAAATGAGTTTCGGGTTTGGTCCGTGTATTCTACGCCTAAGCTACTTAACCCACCTTACCACTAATATTATTAATATTACTTTTTTTTATATAAGAGTAATAAACAAAAATCGTCCTTGTGAACCTGGATAGCAAACACAACCAACACCATCTTCACCGACACTCTCTCTCTTTTGAAAACACAACACCACCGCCACCTTCAAACCCCATCACCATTACCACCGCCCCCTCCTAAATAAACTAACACCAGCATCATCACCACCTTGTTCAGATCTATCTTTTGGTATAAATCACGCGCCCTAAAACCTTCTTTGACATCACGTACGAATTACCATCACCACTTAAACATTACCATTTTCAATTTATCTTGTTGGGTTTTTATAGAAATCAAGTTTTGAAGCCATTTGGAAGGTGAGTGGCCACGACATCCTTGTTGTGTGCCTCGATTCATGCTTGAATCCATGTGTACACTGGTTGTTTTTGTTGGGTTTTGAGTTTTACAAGTGGGAAATGAAGTTTTGTTAAAGATTTGATGGTTTGGTATCCGGGTGGGTCAATTTGATGAAGATTGGTGGAATGATTTGACATTTGAATGTCGATTGGTGGAGTTTGAGGCTCGGTTTGAGCTTAACCGAGACCCAAGGGGTCTCGGAGTCATGTTTTGGACGGCTCGTTAGCCATGTCGAGACCCAAGACCCTCGTTGCTATCTTGTTGTTGTTGTTTGGTTTTGGCCGACGACCCATAAGGGTCCGTTTGGCTTGGTTTTGGCTCGATATGAGCAAGACCGTGACCCTTGGGTGATCCGGTCGAATATTGTTGATTCATGGATTGTATGTGACCACTATGGTCCGATTTGGTTGGCTCGTATGTAGCAAGCCGAGGCCCAAGAGGTCTCGGGTGATATCACGTTTCGTGTGGATTATTATTTGACCAGGGTTGACTTGGTAAATCAACCCGTAAATGTGTTATGTTATTTGGTTGCCGTTTATGATTGTCGGATTAATTGTTGATGAGATTGTTATTATTTTGATTCATGGTACTCTTGAACTCGGGATATTTGATTATGGAGTTGTGTTGACGAAATTGTATTGGGGACCGATTGTGAGACGGTCAATTAGATGACGGAGATAGGTTAGTCGGGTGCGGTAGTCGGACCCTATTGTTATAGCACTTGATTTGGTATTGATTTGGACGGAGTTGGATTACTTGTTTATGACTTGATTATTTTATTCTTGGACTTGGACAATGAGCCGAGAGTGATGACTCGGACATGTGACCAACTCATATAACTCGATAAATATTATAATCAAATGTTAATAATAAAACTCATAATAATATTATTGGTAATATAATCGTTTATATAAGTATATAGACGTGAAAAACGTATATATATATATATATATATATATATATATATATATATATATATATATATATGAGTATATTAATAATAAAACGATCACGAGTAAACATTATAATAATGTGACGATAATTATTGCACTATGTAAGTAGTGTAATAAATGTCGGGAGCGTTATTATAAATAAATAACTATAAATGATGACGAAATATAATATGTTGGGCAATCATTGAATAAAATATTTCTTTTAATAAATTAGAAAAACCTATCGAGTTATACGGGGTTGTGGCCACTTAAGTCCAAGTGGACTTTATTTTATTATGTGACTTTTGTGTTGTCACAGATATATGACGATTAATATATCCATTTTCTATAACTACGTAACTTATTTAATCGAAGAGTTAAATAGGGTTTATTTAGCTATAGAAAATGAGTATATTTAGGTTATGGTACGTGTAGTGGAATGATGAATTACTAAATATCTCGTGGAGTTGGCTAAATTGACGAATTTGGCGAATTTGACGATATATATAGGTAATTTATTGGACTACGATACTTACCATATAGTATTCTTTGTCCTATATGATTTAGGTTTGGGTATAATCTTATAGTGATGTATTACGTAAATAAATGTGGGGGATTATCAAATCGACGGATTTGATAAACTTCGATGATTTATTTAAATAATATATTGGGCTAATATTAGACCTATAGATTGTTTATTATTCTTTTCGTTATGGCATCTTGGATTGAGTTGTGTCAACCCTCCACCCGCATGGATACCAAACGTCAAACTCCAAATTAATATGAAGATAATACGAGAAATGGATTTTTGGAAAGTTAAATGGAATACGTTCGGGATTGGGAATATTTGATTTTTGAGGAAATGATTCTGAACTCATTTATATTGTCAGGAAGTGTCGAGTCTGTAGTGGCCATTATTTGAGTTGCTTTACGTCTTTCATCTATCGATTTCTTTTCCGGATTGCTGGACTTGAGGTGAGTCATATCCCCACTTTTACTCTTGAACTTTGTTTTCAATACTTGGGGTGAGAAACGTGCAAATGTTTTATGTGGACTATTATCGCTTTGTTTATTCTAAAACTTGCTATGCTTATAGAACTAGGTAGGATATAGAGCGAGGCCTAGTCCTGAACTAGGTAAGCTATTGTTTGGTTGTTGAGCGAGGCCTAGTCCCGAACTAGGTAAGCTATTGTTTAGTTGTTGAGCGAGGCCTAGTCCCGAACTAGGTAATCTATTGTTTGGTTGTTGAGCGAGGCCTAGTCCCGAACTAGGTAAGCTATTGATTGGTTGTTGAGCGAGGCCTAGTCCCGAACTAGGTAAGCTATTGGATTGGTTATAGAGCGAGGCCTAGACATGATCTAGGTAAGCTATTGATTGGATTGATTTGAGCTATAGCGTGCACCTATAGTGTTGTTTAGATTTGGGTAGTTCGTTTTGGGTGGATGATTGAGGCCTAGTCTAGCTAGCAAGCGTTTTGCGTATATGTCCACTTGATTTAGTTATGAATTTAAACCTATGATCTCACCAGCGAAAGCTGACTTTTAGCGCGTTTTCTCAGGTAATTAAGTGATGCCCTTGGATGCTTAGATTGGAGGCTTGGCTATGGCACCTAGTTATGGATCTATTTTTCTAAAACTCTGATAAATAATTGTGGACCTATGTTTATTTCTTTTGGGCCTGACTTTGGATGAATTTGGGATAAATGTAAACTTTAAAAACCCCGCTTGGTTGTATTTTTCTTATGTTTACTTTATCTCGTTCTTTTATGTCTTGTGTTGGATATCAATCCCCGTAGCACCCCGAAAGCTAGTTGAGTCTTCCGCTGTACCAAATTTTGGGGGTGTTACAATATGTTTTAGTGACTTATTTTTAGTTAAGACCTTTTGACCTAATTTACACAATCTACTATATTCGTTATCTAAGTCTTTTTCATCTAAATATAAATGTTCATCACTATAGTATTCGGTTTTAGAATGTACCTCATCGGATGCCTTTGCCATAAGACACTTTTCATTATTTGTTGTCTCTTTTTCACCATTATCACTATCGCTCCATGCTCCTCCTACAAAGGCCTTGTGGTTTTGAGTACTTGGCAATTTCGGACATTCTCCAATAAGATGATTTGGATCTCCACACTTAAAACACTTTCTTTCATTATATGGTTGCCTAACGTATCTTCCTCGTCTTTTGAAGAATTTCTTGAAGTCTCGTACGGCCATAGCATACTCTTCATCGTCACTTTCGGAGGTTGAGCATTCTTCGTCACTAGAGTCCTTTTTAGCCTTCAACGCAATTGATTTGCTTTGCTCCCTTTTTCCTTTGACCATCTCGGAGTCTTTCTTTAGTATTTCTTCGTAGACCTTTAAGTTGTCGATCAATTCGTCAAGTTGTAGAGTTGACAAATTCTTTGATTCTTCAATCGCCGTAACTTTAGCTCGCCATTTTGGATGAAGAGCCCTAAGAAATTTCCTAACAAAATTTTTACTAGAAAAATTCTCATCAAGTGCTTTTAAACTTGTGATGATAGTGTTAAACCTAGCAAAAGCATTATCAATTGATTCCTCTTCTGGAATCGTAAATTGTTCATATTTTTGAACAAGAAGATCTATTTTATTATCTTTGACTTGACTATTACCTTGGTGACTGATTAATAAAGAATCCCAAATTTCTTTTGCGGTTTTACACATAAAAATTCTTTCATATTCTTTGTGTGGTAACGCATTATAAATAACCATTTTAGCCTCATTATTTTTTGCTAGTTTCTTTTTCAAATCATCATTTTGTTTTTCAAAAGATACAATTTCATCCTTTTTAGTTTCAAAATTATATTGAATAGGTGGAAAATCACCAAAGGTAATAACATGCCAAAGATCAAGATCTTTTGATTTCACATAAGTTTCGAATCTATTTTTCCAATAAAGAAAACCATCATTTTCAAATAGTGGTGGTCTTTGCATAGATTGCCCTTCTAAATATTTTTCAGATTCCATAGATTGTTTCAAGTTTTAAAATACAGTTTATTTTAAAAATCTTGTATAACGTAGCTCTGATGCCAATTGTGGAAAACTAGAATGGGGGTTGAATAGTTTTACGTCTTTTTAGTTTTATGAAAACTTAGTTGTTTAAAAGTCTTGTTTACTCTTAAAACTTTGATTCGATCTTATGTGAATTCAAGTCTTGAACAATATGAACAACTATATCTAAGTATGAGCAATAATAATAATGCAAACTAAGTATGTAAAATCAACACATGCATAATATAAACAATTATAGCTATATACAAGAGATAAGTAAGTAAACATTTATTTTATAATCCTTAGTTATATTTTGTATGAAAACTATACTTGATCGAAATGATCAATTAAATGTATGTTACCTTTTTAGTTTGATTGTAAAAACTTTGTTTTGTGAATGAAGCTTTTGTTTGATCTTTAAGTAAAATCAATACTAGCACTATATGAGCAACTATATATATACGTCTACGTCTACAAAAGTAATAACGATATAAGCAAGATAATAAATAAATAAGATATGGAAAGATCTAACCGCGAGACAAAGGATTTATAGTGGTTCGGCTACAAGGACACCTTCCTTGCCCTACTCCACTCCTCGAGTCACCTACTCGAGAGTTTTCTTCACTATGTCAACAAGCTCCCTTATGGCGGAGAAAACCTTACACACCAATATACACACCACAACTTCGTCACAACTTATTCACACCTTCTACACAACTTCTTCACGACTTGGCACACCTTCTTCACAACTTGTACACACCACTACTACTTCACAACTTCACACTACTCCACTACTTCTTCTTCACACCATTACTTATATCTCACTACTTCTATTCACAACTTCTACTCCTAGATCTATCTAGTTACACTACTATCACACCTTTACAATGAATGTACACAACAACTAGACTATATACACAAATCTGCAATACTTCACAACTTGATGTTGAAGGAGTATTCTTCTCTTGCACTTTGAGAGATGAGAGGTGAGGGAATGAATCACTTGAAACAAGGATTAACAATTATATGATCAAAGGGTTTTTAGGAGGATGTTTAGAGAGATTTGGATCTGAAAAATTTCGTGCAAGAGAGTGGAAAAATTCCAGATTTAAGGTGGTATTTATATGGAAAAATTTCTGACAAAATCTGATAGGGGAGCGTAGCCGGTCCCCTTAATTGTGTGCCGGCCCCCTTAAAATTAAGGGGGCCGCCCTTATAATTGAGGGGGCCGCCCAGACGAAAACTGTAGTTTTCTTATCTTTTTCTGGGGAAAGTTTATTTGGTGAAAAAACTAACTGATTTTGGTTAAAATTTTGAATTCATATATTTATTATGAATAAATCATTTTCCTTTATTACCAAAAATGTTTTTCAAAAATATATAATAAGTTTATTTAATTTTATAAACTTTGTATTATTTAAATAAACATCCCTTTGATCATAAAATGTATTAGTCACTTGTTTATTCATACCTTAAGTGATTATGTTGGATGAGATGATATAAACTTGCTTAAAACTTGTTTACGTATTAACTTTGCGTTTAATGTTCTTATATTTTGTGATCGTCAAAACTTAAGGATATCGAAAAATATTAATAACGTTTTTATACATTATTTATATCAACATTTTTTTTAACTATATTACTTCTTAACATGACATCGTACCATTCTTTATTTTTCTTTATATTTTAGTTAACTGAATGAAAATAAATAAATGTAAAAAAAATTTAAAAATACAATCTAATAATGATAATATTGTTAATAATCTCGTGCATATACATATTTTGGGTATTATAATTAATCCCGTGGACACACGATCTTGGGTATTATAGTTAATTTAATATAATAATGACAATATTATTTATATGTAACAAACAAATAAAAATAAATAAACCTTGTTATTAAAATACAAACAAAACTCTATTGGGTATATATTCAATGGCAAACAGATGCCCAAAAAAAATAAACTTTGTTATTAAATTACAAATAAAACTCTACGGGGTATATATTAAACTTTACTATAATAAATGGGTGTTTTTGTTGTGCTATTTGATGTCACAAATAGTGAGTTTGGTCAAACTTTACTATAATAAATGGGTGTTTTTGTTGTACCGCCCATTACACAGCCTAATCAAGCCCCTAATTTTGGCAGCCTGCAGATCTCTTGTCCGATGCTAGAGTACATATGCTTATGGCATTGTTTTCCATATGATCTGTCCGTTAAGTATCTTTCAGGCACAAGTGAAGCGCATTTTCATGTGAAGCCTCATGACAACAATTATGCTCATAAGTGGCTGAATATAGTCAGAGGACTCGCTTCAATCAAATATTTATCCTTATCCGATCCTACTATGAAGGTAATGGAATCACTACTACATCTTTAATGATTCATGTCTTTATTTATATATCTTCTACAGGCTTTAGCTTTCAGCGAATTTTTGTTATGTGGTGTTATTATTTTCAGGTTATGCGTTGATTATTGAACCGTTAAAAATATATATGATTCATGCCTTCATTTATATATCTTCTACTGGCTTTAGCTTTCAGCTTCAGTATCTTTTAGGCATAACTGAAGCGCATTTTTGTATTATTGTCAACTCTGTATTTACTTTGCATGTCCTTTTTTCCTATGCCTACTGTTGGAGATCATACAAATCTTGGGTCTACTCTTGAATCCATTTTATTTTTGAACAGCAAATTATTTTATAAAACTAGCAGGAAGCTTGATAGAGGTTGTCAAGACTATCAATCAATATTTGGAATATCAATCTACAAAGACACCTATATATATATATATATATATATATATATATATATATATATATATATATATATATATATATATATATATATATATATATATATATATATATATATATATGTGTGTGTGTGTGTGTGTGTGTGTGTGTGTGTGTGTATATACACTACACTATATAATAGGCTAATCATGCCACGTCATAAACCTCTATCATTTGCCACCTCATCGACAAATATTCAACTCAATACCATGTCATTGCCTTCATGACACACACTTTTTATGCATGAATTTATCATTATTAAAAAACTTGCAGCTAATTAATGGGATTCGAACCCATGACCTCTTGAACAACCAACAAACGCTCAACCACTAGAGCACTTGAGTGTTTGTGTTGAAAGCTTTGAAAACAAAATATACATGCTTAAAATAAACATCCAAATCGTAATGCACTAACAGAATATATCTAATTCAAAATTTCAAATTCACAACAAATGGCTCATCAAGAGCATTTAATTTGATAGTATCAAAATAGAAACTCCTGCTATATCGCTAACAATTCAATTCCTCTTCAATGCCATATGAATTCAACTTGAAATCATGCAACTTTCCGTCAATCTTCTATTGATTTTCAAAATTATTAATTATGTTGAACACATTTTTGAAATAAAAAAATTGAATTTCATACAATCAACAAGGTTTGTTTAATTTTAGATTATATTTTCGATTATTATGGGTACATGCGACTTGATACATGCTTATTTCAAATTTCAAAAGTTATTAATATTTTCGGATTGAAATTCACATTATTTTTTGATCACACAATCTTTTTTTTGTGTGTGTTTATAATCAACCCCAACTTCCGATTATAGACCGAAGGCAAGATCTTGATTAATCATATTCATAAAATCTTAATTTTCAATTTATAAATGTTTTTAATTGTTATGTTGTGGGCTTGAATCTTTAATTTTGTTTTTTCATTTATGCAAGTTCAACATCATCCAATACAATGTAATTAACTATATGGATGATGTTCTTTACAAAATGTTTTTATAATTTCAGGCAACTATTGAAATATGAATTTATTTTAAGTGTCATGATAGCTTATAAATGTATTTAAGGGGATACTACTTCTTGAACTCATGGCAACAAAACCAAAGCTTATATTAGATGAGGTATATAGATACAGTTTAGACATAGTTATATGGTTACGGTTTAATTTTTGTACTGTGTTTTTAGTTAACGTAAGTTATCATTTATCGCTTTTATATATATTTTGTAGTGTGTTTTTAGTTATTTATTTATCTATTTTTGGTGCATTTACTATAAAATTGTCACAACTCACCATTTCAGGTCATTTCCCGAACTTTGGAAAAACACTATTCATCAAACAATATTCATCAAAACACTATTCATCGTTTTACTATTCATCGTTTTCGAGGTCAGTTTGATATTCTGAGAAACTTTTGGGAAATTTACTATTCACCGAACACTATTCATTTCCGGAAAAGTTTTCACTATTCACTTGCATTACTCATTTCATCGTAAATTTAGTTTACGGGTATTCAAATTCGCGTAACCGGATTGGTTTAGGTGCGAATTCATTTCATTAGTGTTAAGAACACTGCATACGGACTGGAGATAGTCTGCATATCATCATAACAGCATTTTCATGTTATACCACTCTCAGGATTTTCAAATTACTACATTCAGTACATTTAACGTTTTTACGTATAAGTATTTATAGTAAACGTTAACACCCGGTTTATACACGACGAATATATCTAAACATTCCCACGATGGTCCCGACATATTTTTATATCCATTTTAACATCATAAAAGTTATAACATTCAGTTACCCAGTATTTTGGAAATTTATTTTATTTATAACATACGCGTATGAATATAACGACGGTTTTCGTGAAAACTAAACAATAATCACCCGATCACTCAGTAAATGTACCCAACATATTTTTAATATGTTTTTAACATTATTATAACTTTATTTCATCCCGGTAAACTTCGTGGACATTTATTTCTAATAAAACCGGTACCCAATCGTAACTAAAAACACAAACTAGTGCAAATTCTTACAAGGTTTTCTAATTAAATCCCAAGTACCCTAACCCCCCCCCCCCCCCCCTTCACCCTTTGAAAACCAGCCCAAGAACACCCTTTTTAACCCCTAGCATTAACTTAACTATATTTTACTAATAAACCTATTATAAACATAACTTTACCAATTTCCTAAATCATTATCCACATTTTGAGCTAAGAACAAAAATCATCTTTCTCTTCCATTTCCTCTCCAAACCCACGACCCATAATTGATCTCCATGATCAAGTGATCATTTTCCATAAAGTAAAACACTAAACTTGTTCATTTTACAAGCCTAATCAAGAATCAAGCAACAAAAACACAAGAACATCAAGCATAATCATCCTATAATCATCTCATTTTATCAAGTAAGTTTTCATCTTTATTTTTTCATGGATCATCCTATTTTTACATGTATTACATAAGTATCATGCTAAAAACCATGTACAAGTAACTATACCACACTTTATTTTGGCTAAAAAGAAACATACAAACCCTAACTTTTTAGTTATGAATCCCCTTGCTCTAATAACTTGGTTAGGAGTCCATGGCACCCTAAGAAGGTGTATGGTAAGATTAGATTAGCCATGTGGTGATTACAAGAGGTTTGGTGATGGTAGAAATTAGTTTTTAACCTTGGAAATTTGATTTGGAACCTATTTTAGACATGCTGTCCCGTTTTGTAAAAATCTGGAAAATCAGTAAACACCAAGGGAACTTTGGCAAATTTTTTAGAAAATACTTTCAAAAACGAATCCGTAGGCGAAAGAACGGATTAAAAAGAGTTTATAACGAAGGAGTTATGATTTTTGCAAGATTGTAGACGAAAAGTATTTTTTCTGAAAATGGTTGCTGTTTGACGTTTTTCATTGGACAAAAAGAGACTTTAGACGTAACCCGGAGGAGCCGAGCTTTCCAAAATATATTACTACATACTAAGACGTAACCGTGGACATAAAGAACAAGTAAAACGGACAAGTAACGACAAAGATATACTCGTTTGAATATTGGCTAAAACCCTTTTATATTTGACAGCTTTTAATATAATTTGGCGCAAAAACTACGAAGTACATTTATAAGCTAAACATAATATTAAGTACCGAGCTTTATAACTAACGTAGTATTAGTTATTACGAGTATGTTTTCATCATTTCAAGGATTACAACCCGAGTATTTCAACGCTTACCTGGAAACTTACGTTATATATATATAAGTATATATATATTATAACTAGTTATTTATATTTTCTAATAGCAATATTTTCCAAATACTTGGATTATATACTTTTGATAACAACAAGTGTTTTTCTAAAGGGTAGAGTGGTATAGAAACATGTGCATGGACATTCATAACATCATTTCATGATCTAAAGTAGATCGTTCATCATTCACATTAGGTTGCGGCTAGTGTGCGCGCCTTGTTTTTCAGCTCATTACATGTTCATGGTACCATCATATTGGGTTGCGGCAGCTAATTGTTCATTGGTGTTCATTTCATTTCATCACAGTTTCATCAGTTCAGGTGAGTCATAGCCCCACTTTTACTGGTTTAATTACTTTACAAACTCTTTGGGGGAGATACATGCTTAAATACTCGTGTTATACTATTATACGATTTCAAATCCCATGGGGGAGAATACATTGCAACAACTATTTTTGTACATGCCCAAGTATTACAAATTCCATACATTGCTTAAGTTGCCTTACTACCACTTCATAACAAGTCCCCTTTCAATATCATGGACCGTTAATTTCAAGTACTAAGCGAGAGTGAGTGAATAGATCTATTGAGGGTGACGCCTCCATTCGTGTTTGGGTTGCTCCAACGGGACAAATGCATTTCATGTCTTATCAAGTGAGTGCCTGGTAGACACTCTGTTGGGGCATTACAAAGTCTAGCTTCGGGGTCATGAGCTTAAGAGACAATGTAGCATTTTTGACATTTATGTCGGTTCACTTTATACTTGTGGCTATTGTACATACGAAAATTACTTATGGAATTACGATACTTTTCCACTACTATTACTACTGAATTACGATGCCTTTGCATCAGCCTTACTACTGAATTACAATGCTTTTGCATCAAACATATTACATTTGGCAGTGGGTTGTAAACACACAGGTTACAAGTCTCTTATGGCGGGACTTGGAACTGAGTGGATTTACGATGCCTTTGCTGGGAAATCTTCATTTCAATGCATTACATTCTTTTTCACAAGACTCTATGAACTCACCAACCATTGTGTTGACACTTTAGCATGTATTTTCAGGTATTTAGCAATGGCACGCTACTGGAGGTTTTGGCAGGGCAAGGCATGGTCATAGAAGACTCTGATTTAATCATTTGGGGACCGTTTTTAACTATTTTAATGGCCTACTTCCGCACTACTTTTAACAATGTAAATTCAACATTTTGATTTAACTATTTTATTCAAAATGATTCAAGTGCAAACTATTTTTGATCTTGTGTCGAGATACCAATTGAGTTACACCCCAGCTACATGTATGCTTCCGCTGGACCCGATTTTGGGGGTGTGACAGATTGGTATCAGAGCTTTGGCTATAGCGAACTAAGTGTTTTTAAAACCTAGACTATAGCTACTTTCAAGAAAACTTAACCCTATGACCGTCACGTGCCTGCCTGCCAAACTGAAGCCTCATTTGTGGTTAGTTGCTGATATAGGTGATGAGATTTGTATCTCATTATCTGATATATTATATTCATTTATTATAGTTGATTACTATAATTGTCTTTCATATAAGCATGTTCACGTACCACATATGTCACCGCATTTTGTTTTCTTTGCATAGTTTCATCATTTGACCTCGAGTTTGATCACCTGCCTTAGTCTTTCAGAACGTTATGGTATTTGTGAAGGACATAGTCTTAGTATAACTGGGCTGAGTATTTCAAAATTCATGGAACCTCGGTGGAATATAGACTGGTCATTTATATTCAACCCGGGATAGTGAGATATAGGCTGACCACCTATGTCTGACTCAGAAATGAATTTTGCAACACTGAGAATGGTTATAATAAAATTCTGTCTGGATTGAATCCTTTACTCATTTTCCAAATGTTTCATGCATGTGTGAGTATACCCTCGTTGTCAGAACATTCATACTTTTCATCACCTCGTGAACCGCCGCTTGGAAGCATGTCAATTGATCATTTCATTTCATGAACATTCACGTCTATGCATGATACACTTACATCACGGTATTTTCTTTTATTACAATATCATTTTGTCGCAGTTGTCACAGTCTCTTCCCTTCTCACCATCACTATCATTTCCTTTCCCCATCCCCATATAAATATAGAATTAGCTGACACTATATAGTTTCCTATGCCACTCATCCCTCACTACCACCAATATTGTTAAGTGGATATTATCAATGACCTCCCTTGGAAAGACTTTCCATACCATCTATAAGGAGAATCTCTCGGTACATTAAGACCATTCAAAACTCAACAGAAATTTCAAGATATCACCAAACTATTCGAACCACTATTATTGGCCTGGTCACCAAAATTCCATCATCTAGAAAGTATTGGCTTGACAGAATTACAGGATTATTTTCGATACGAGTGCTCACTAAGCCACACCATAGAGATAAATCCAACCTCTTAACCGAGACTATAGATTGAACATGTCCTCACCAATAGACTTTATCCAAACATGTTAGACACCTATGCCTTTGTGCAGACATACATACCTGACTATTGTATCCTCTTAATACCTTCACTTTCAAATGGATTTTTTCTCCAAACTACAGTTACGCAAAACATATATCTTGTAAGAAATACTTTTCTGAGGCACTTATTTTGACAAGCAAATTCCTTTTGGTTAATCTTTACAAAACTATTGAATTGTTAGGAAATTTTAAACATCGATCTTTGGTAAACCATTAAAACTACAAGTTGGTAAGCAGAGTTATACAGAAAGTTCTGCCTAGGAAAGGCATGATACCATTCAGAAAACTTGGAAAGTTAAACCCGAGATATACACTGGACCATGTAATATTTCAAACAGAGTAGGCCTAGTGGTCGTCAGACTTGAGCCTTGTTAGAGAACAACAGCAACAGGATTACACAACCACGTATTATCAGCTTTTCAGAATTGTCACCCATAATCCCATTTGGAAAGGAATCCAACCCATAGTCAAACATAAACCTTGCAGGAGAACAAGTAGAAATCATGGACCGTGTGGTCAAACAGTAGAAGCAGAGTCGAATTCCTATCGTTGGAGTTCGCTGGAATTCTAGAATATCATCACCTTTTCACCAATATGTTTTCAGAAACCAACATAAACTGAACTTCGGGACGAAGTTCCTTTTAGAGGGGAAGACTGTCACAACTCACCATTTCAGGTCATTTCAGGTCATTTCCCGAACTTTGGAAAAACACTATTCATCAAACACTATTCATCAAAACACTATTCATCGTTTTACTATTCATCGCTTTCGAGGTCAGTTTGATATTCTGAGAAACTTTTGGGAAATTTACTATTCACCGAACACTATTCATTTCCGGAAAAGTTTTCACTATTCACTTGCATTACTCATTTCATCGTAAATTTAGTTTACGGGTATTCAAATTCGCGTAACCGGATTGGTTTAGGTGCGAATTCATTTCATTAGTGTTAAGAACACTGCATACGGACTGGAGATAGTCTGCATATCATCATAACAACATTTTCATGTTATACCACTCTCAGGATTTTCAAATTACTACATTCAGTACATTTAACGTTTTTACGTATAAGTATTTATAGTAAACGTTAACACCCGGTTTATACACGACGAATATATCTAAACATTCCCACGATGGTCCCGACATATTTTTATATCCATTTTAACATCATAAAAGTTATAACATTCAGTTACCCAGTATTTTGGAAATTTATTTTATTTATAACGTACGCGTATGAATATAACGACGGTTTTCGTGAAAACTAAACAATAATCACCCGATCACTCAGTAAATGTACCCAACATATTTTTAATATGTTTTTAACATTATTATAACTTTATTTCATCCCGGTAAACTTCGTGGACATTTATTTCTAATAAAACCGGTACCCGATCGTAACTAAAAACACAAACTAGTGCAAATTCTTACAAGGTTTTCTAATTAAATCCCAAGTACCCTAACCCCCCCCCCCCCCCCCTTCACCCTTTGAAAACCAGCCCAAGAACACCCTTTTTAACCCCTAGCATTAACTTAACTATATTTTACTAATAAACCTATTATAAACATAACTTTACCAATTTCCTAAATCATTATCCACATTTTGAGCTAAGAACAAAAATCATCTTTCTCTTCCATTTCCTCTCCAAACCCACGACCCATAATTGATCTCCATGATCAAGTGATCATTTTCCATAAAGTAAAACACTAAACTTGTTCATTTTACAAGCCTAATCAAGAATCAAGCAACAAAAACACAAGAACATCAAGCATAATCATCCTATAATCATCTCATTTTATCAAGTAAGTTTTCATCTTTATTTTTTCATGGATCATCCTATTTTTACATGTATTACATAAGTATCATGCTAAAAACCATGTACAAGTAACTATACCACACTTTATTTTGGCTAAAAAGAAACATACAAACCCTAACTTTTTAGTTATGAATCCCCTTGCTCTAATAACTTGGTTAGGAGTCCATGGCACCCTAAGAAGGTGTATGGTAAGATTAGATTAGCCATGTGGTGATTACAAGAGGTTTGGTGATGGTAGAAATTAGTTTTTAACCTTGGAAACTTGATTTGGAACCTATTTTAGACATGCTGTCCCGTTTTGTAAAAATCTGGAAAATCAGTAAACACCAAGGGAACTTTGGAAAAATTTTTAGAAAATACTTTCAAAAACGAATCCGTAGGCGAAAGAACGGATTAAAAAGAGTTTATAACGAAGGAGTTATAATTTTTGCAATATTGTAGACGAAAAGTATTTTTTCTGAAAATGGTTGCTGTTTGACGTTTTTCATTGGACAAAAAGAGACTTTAGACGTAACCCGGAGGAGCCGAGCTTTCCAAAATATATTACTACATACTAAGACGTAACCGTGGACATAAAGAACAAGTAAAACGGACAAGTAACGACAAAGATATACTCGTTTGAATATCGGCTAAAACCCTTTTATATTTGACAGCTTTTAATATAATTTGGCGCAAAAACTACGAAGTACATTTATAAGCTAAACATAATATTAAGTACCGAGCTTTATAACTAACGTAGTATTAGTTATTACGAGTATGTTTTCATCATTTCAAGGATTACAACCCGAGTATTTCAACGCTTACCTGGAAACTTACGTTATATATATATAAGTATATATATATTATAACTAGTTATTTATATTTTCTAATAGCAATATTTTCCAAATACTTGGATTATATACTTTTGATAACAACAAGTGTTTTTCCAAAGGGTAGAGTGGTATAGAAACATGTGCATGGACATTCATAACATCATTTCATGATCTAAAGTAGATCGTTCATCATTCACATTAGGTTGCGGCTAGTGTGCGCGCCTTGTTTTTCAGCTCATTACATGTTCATGGTACCATCATATTGGGTTGCGGCAGCTAATTGTTCATTGGTGTTCATTTCATTTCATCACAGTTTCATCAGTTCAGGTGAGTCATAGCCCCACTTTTACTGGTTTAATTACTTTACAAACTCTTTGGGGGAGATACATGCTTAAATACTCGTGTTATACTTTTATACGATTTCAAATCCCATGGGGGAGAATACATTGCAACAACTATTTTTGTACATGCCCAAGTATTACAAATTCCATACATTGCTTAAGTTGCCTTACTACCACTTCATAACAAGTCCCCTTTCAATATCATGGACCGTTAATTTCAAGTACTAAGCGAGAGTGAGTGAATAGATCTATTGAGGGTGACGCCTCCATTCGTGTTTGGGTTGCTCCAACGGGACGAATGCATTTCATGTCTTATCAAGTGAGTGCCTGGTAGACACTCTGTTGGGGCATTACAAAGTCTAGCTTCGGGGTCATGAGCTTAAGAGACAATGTAGCATTTTTGACATTTATGTCGGTTCACTTTATACTTGTGGCTATTGTACATACGAAAATTACTTATGGAATTACGATACTTTTCCACTACTATTACTACTGAATTACGATGCCTTTGCATCAGCCTTACTACTGAATTACAATGCTTTTGCATCAAACATATTACATTTGGCAGTGGGTTGTAAACACACAGGTTACAAGTCTCTTATGGCGGGACTTGGAACTGAGTGGATTTACGATGCCTTTGCTGGGAAATCTTCATTTCAATGCATTACATTCTTTTTCACAAGACTCTATGAACTCACCAACCATTGTGTTGACACTTTAGCATGTATTTTCAGGTATTTAGCAATGGCACGCTACTGGAGGTTTTGGCAGGGCAAGGCATGGTCATAGAAGACTCTGATTTAATCATTTGGGGACCGTTTTTAACTATTTTAATGGCCTACTTCCGCACTACTTTTAACAATGTAAATTCAACATTTTGATTTAACTATTTTATTCAAAATGATTCAAGTGCAAACTATTTTTGATCTTGTGTCGAGATACCAATTGAGTTACACCCCAGCTACATGTATGCTTCCGCTGGATCCGATTTTGGGGGTGTGACAAAAATCCTTGCACAGTGCTGTTTATAATTTTCAAATATATTTATTTATTTGATTGGGGTTTTATTGAGATATATTCGTGTGATCTCAAATAACAATTTTTTTTTTCATGATTCATAGGTGGAATTGATGATTGACAATCACATATTATTATAAGGTATGTTATAAAAAGTTGCATTGGAGTCTCTGTATGGTCTATTTGATGTACTTCTTATATATATTATTAAAGCAAGATAATTTATTAAATAAGTTATCTGTCAATGCAGACAATAGAAAGCACACACCGTGATACTTCAGACTGTGTGAGATCCTTTGTTTCAAGTTCGGTATGTTTCAAGTTTCAACATTTGAATTTGATTGTATATACCAATTCGAGGAGTATAATGTGATAGACAACAAAGTAAAACCATATAAGCTGCAATGTTGTGAATAACTTTGTAGATTTAGCAGGAAGTGAAACAACATCACAGTTAAATGCTGATTGTGCTATGATCAGGAAGCTGAGGTCAGTTGACAGTAGAACTTAATTAGTTAGAGTACTGAAATTTTGATCCCGACTGAATAGCTCCAAGTCTTGGAAGAGGTAATGAGGTTAATTCTTTTACTTTATTTTGGCCTGTGTAATGCTTATGTCTCATGATGGTAGTTTTTTTTAATCATCACTGGTTTTAATTGCAAATCTTATCTAGCGTTTGAATTGTCATTGATTCTTATTTAAGTTGTTGGAATATGTTTTCTAGATAGTTCTTGGTCAAATTGATCCATTAACGGAGCAACAACTCAGGGCGTTATGTGAAGTACAACAACCAACACAAGAGGCAGAAGAAGCACTCTCGCAAAGATTTGATGCACTAAATCAATCGCTATCCGACACCATTGCTTCAGATGCTTTAAGATCCCCTACAAATATGGCTAACTACATGGGTCAAATCGCTGCGCCACGAACAAGCTCTCTGTTCTCGAAAGTCATTCAACAGGTACATTTTTTTCTGATCGGGATGGTATATTCCTAAACATGATATATTACACAACATAATTATACAACAAGCTTAGTTCAAAGTGAAATTAGACAAGCTGATCCACAACCATCTGATGACACTACGCCTGAGGTGGAAAAATAATAACTATACGGCTTTTATAAAGTTTTTAACTGGAACAAGAACAGGGAACATGTTTGGGTTGAAACAGACCATTGAGTTGATTATGGGTCTTTATAATTGTTTGATTGATTTTATTTTGTTTGTTATTATAATCTTGATTGTGTTAATGTGTTTTGATTTGTGTTATGGTCTTTAAACCTAAAATGGAGTCCACTGATGATAACAAAATAAAGGTATAACTTTTCTTTAATAATTGATGGTTTAAATTGAAACTTTTATAAAAGCTGTTTTGTGGTTAGTTATGCATGATCTGGAATGCAATCAAAGAGAGCATTATTATTTGGTTTTGTCGAAATGCTACTAAACTTTTACATGGACCTTTGGTGGAACTGTAACAACATAATCTGCAAGCCCAACAATAAAACTTCGTTTTAGATTATGGCTAAATAAAATGATTCTAAATTCTTATGATAGATTGTGACAGTTGTCTTCAATGGGTGCCAAACATAAGGAGATCAACTTTGAGCTCTTAGGGAACTTAACAGGAGAACCTTACAATGCACCCAAACATGTTCACTCAAGGGAATAGCAAGCAACAATTGCAACTATGGTTTGACCCGACTGCTATTTATCACCATTACATTGTTCACTGGAATCCTACTGAAGTTGTTGTTGGAATTATAATATCATGACATTCATATAAAATAAACCAAACACATCAAGTGACCATAGCTGAAGCAATTATAACAAGATCATATAACATGTAATTAATTAATCAATATTAAATAGTAAACATACCTTTGTGATTCTAGCCCGAACAAGAATCAATATGAAATCTTCAACTTATGAACCCTAATTAGGGTTTATGTGGATTATAAGAATTACCTCTTACCTCTCTTGTAATTCAATCCAAGATATAACAAATAGTGTGGTTATTCAATCCAAGATATAACCAATAGTGTGGTTATATCACGTTCTTGTACACACGTACTAATAGCGATTCGATATGAATGCTAGTTCTTGAATCACAAATAAAACACTAAACAAACAAGGTTTAGTTTTTATATAAAATAAATACGGTTGAACCTATTTACTTTTTATTTGTCGAACCTAATACAAGAATTAGGAAAAAAGAAGAATGCATGCACATGCGTAAAGTGTTATGCATGTACATCATATAATATGTAAATATCATAGTGATAAGTAAGGGTTGTGTTTTGTCGCATGATTTGTGAGGCTTAATGACATGTTTATATAGCCCTCAAACTTGCTCTCCAAGTTAGAGTCTATCACCTCCTTAAGTTCCACAAAACGACACTCGGACCCCTTCATTCCTTTTCTTGTACGACTGGACTCATCCAACACCCCACGGGTTTGGATTTCGTACTAATAAGTCCCTCATGTATTCGTTACTTTATTTGTGATTTAATTATTAAATATAACTATTTATATATTAATTATTGAACATCGATTATCATACGTAAAGTGTGCAATCCCGTGATCTCGAGTTCGATCCTAACATACGACTACTAAAATAATGTCCATAAACTAACAGCTCCCACTTGGACATATTTTAATAGTGTAATCACATCGGTTAGCGTCTAGCAACACTTCGATGCCTCTAGTACAATCTCAAGTAAGGCTCCTGGAAAAACCTTTTAATGATTTCTCATAATTATTATCCTTTTGTTTCTAATACCACGTTAATAAGGATATGGATTAAAGTCATTCATTAATTAACCATTCTGTTTCTCGTTGTTTGTGATTGATCAAGATTACCAAATCTTCTGAACATATTCAGGGGAGATCTTGGGTGCAGCCGCACATGCATCTTACCAACCCTACGAGGGGCCCAGCAGTATTAAACTCCAAAAATAAATTTGAAGGAACAAATTATGTCTTGACTACAAGCAAAACCTACAAACTTTGTAACACTTTCGAAAACAACCCTTATGACTACCAGTTACGTATAGCGTTAAGTTGTTCCACAAAAATGTACTACATTCATGACACTTATCTTGCATCTCAAGTCTGAGGATAACTTCTCATGATTTACTTAATGACAAGATCCATAAAGTAACATCATGTAGTTGGGATAAGTCCTATATTCGGTATCATTGAATATCATCTGAAATGGCATGACTACGCATCAATATACTTTAAGTATATTATACCAACCTTCAGATTTGTCTTGATTTAACAATATTCCCATATTATTAACTGACAACGGACAATTTAAGAATAACATTTATTCATGGATTAAACATACAAATATAGGATACAATATATTATAAATTAAACATACCATGTATTTAAATTTATTATAATAATTGTTTAACATCCTTTATCCAAATACTAAATAGATCAATGCATGATAACTCTTGTTGATGAATTATGTCTCAAGTAATGACATTCATACTTGTTGACAAGACATAAATCATCCAACTTTGATCTATCGGAATTTTGAAAATACTTATTTCACGAATTCAACTATTGAAATTCTTGTATATGCATATTCAACTATTTTGATAATGTCATATTTCATAAAATGTTTGACATCCTTAACCACCAATTTATGATAATCAAACTTCCAAACATTTCAAAGTTTAGAGTGTTCTTATTCTCTTAATGTATAATGCAACTATGCTTTTAGTAAGCACAACTAGTATATATAGTCAAGGATGAAATCCTTACCATGACTAGTTATTGAATGTCACCTTAATTTCATTAACATCATTGTATGCAATAACAATATGTTATTAAAACCTCCCGTAAACATTAATATCTATTGTGTAATGTTTGATGCCCTTCAAACTTTCAAGTTTGTTGGCTATGACAATTTGCACAACAATTGACCAATTGTTCATCTATAGAATTTGGAAGCTGTTCCAGACTTAGGATGTAATTCTATAATCAAACATATTCTTTTAGAATATTACACAAGTTATCTAATAACTTTTAATTAGATATTAATATTGCCACATCATCTTGTAATTAAGCATGATACAACAAAACATGATGTTCATGAAAAATCTTTGAGTCATACTTATATTTTATTCATGTTATACATATACATTTAGACTTTATAAATGATATATCATGTTATATTAGATTCATTTACTGCTCATGTTTCAACAATAAACATTCATTCCAAGGTTGTATGCCTTATTTTCTAAATCTTACAAGTAAAGTTTCATTCCATTCTAAGACTTAACATTTACTTATATGGAATATTACTTTTCATATGTTCTACAACATATATGATTTAAGAAATTAAACATAACACTCCCACTAACTTTTAGGAATACTTAGAAATTATCTTATTTCAATTATAAATCAAAACATGAATTTAATAATTAAATATAAGAGTAATCTTCTCGATGCATGCATATATCCATCCATGGATTATTGCAGCTTGTACACTTTCAAAGATTTATTTGAATTCATAAACTCCTTTTGATTACTTATCGTCCTCGCTCAAGTAATCACTCAAGAAAGAGTTTTGATATTCCATTATCAATTTCATAAATATTGCAACCAAAATCTTTATATATTTAATGTATTTAGAAAAGAATATTCAATCACATTTAATCGCTTAAGTGTGATTAATAATCTTGTCATAAAACATGCATTAAATACGTGTACAACATTGTCCATATGATTTCTATACAAAGATTTAAACTACAAAGGTTACCTTATCTTTGAAGAAACTCATCTTCATTTTCTAGTCTAACTATTAAGATAAACCAAGTTTCTAAAATTGATTATCTTTATGGACAACATCTTAATCATTCATAGCATGTGTACTTTACCCAATTTCATATTTGGTAATGTATCATAATGATTATCAGGCTTACAATAATCCTGTAAATCATAGCCCTCAGCATATTAATCAAATATCTGAGATATATTGCTATTCTATGAATGATAATTCCATCATCTTGAGATTTAACATTTTAAATGTCAAACTTTATTATTATGTTGAGATTTAACATTGAAATGTCAAACTTAATCATGATATTTACTAGTGTGTTTTAGAAGATTATGTATCTTGTAATTTTATCTTTTAAATATCAAAACTCCCACTTGCTTTTACTAATTTAAAGACTATCTTTAAATACTTAGCAAATAAAGCAATAATACAATATTCTCTTTTGGGATATTACAAATACATATTGACAGTTCCTAACTTTACTTTGTTAATAACCTCTTCATAAGCAGTTAAACAAATTTGGAACTTCAATTTAAGACTTAATGTGATTCATCACATTCCATCATATGATAATGTCTTATTAATCTTCTATGTTGGAGTTTTATTAAATATGTCCAAGTCATACTCAACATTCTAACCTTAAAAACTTTTGGAAGAAAAGAAGTCATAGTTATCTTTAATCAAACAATATAACAAGAGTTTGATTTTCCTAACTGAACATACCATAAACATTTGGTATTTCATTAGTATCAATATTGCAAGACAATCTAACAATATTTAAGATAACCATATTCGTTTTGACTTGTCTATTTACCAACTAATACATTTTAATGGTATAATAATTTTCAAGTCAATTACATGCTTTATAACACAAGTACTTTTTACAAAGTTACTTCATGTCCATGTCTTTACAAGAAAACATAAATTGTTATAATCCCACTATACGTTATAAGTCATTTAACAATTTAATGACTACATGTATATGTCTTAATTAAAAAACATAACAAGATAACGTCTTACTTTATTATTAGTCTTGTAACAATTAAAAGACTTTATGTTTATATCTTTACAATGAAACATAAACATGTTTAACTAAAGTAATTATGAACACCATCTTTTGGTTTCAATAGAAATTTCAAGTTAATTTATTACTTCATAATAATGTAAATAACATTATTTCTTCATTTATTTATGTCATTCAAAGAATACATAAATATTCAGATTGAAGTAGCATTAGATTACTTAATTAATTTATGTCATTCCTTGAATTCATAAATATACTAATTAAAGTAGTCTTGATATCATATTGACACATGTTCTAATAGGTATCTAATTTATAAATTGTAAATTCTCATAATTCAATTACATCAGTTGATCTGCTAGTAATGAAAATATGAAATTCACCTTGTTGTTGCAATCTAGTTAAGCTCTCACATAACATAAATTGTAACACCAAGTGTTTCTTGAATTAGATTAGTATAATTCATATTAGAACTTTATTCTCTTACCTAGCAGTCAAGAGAATCCATTAAATCATATCTTTATGAGTTGTTTCTTGCACACATTAAAGATAACATTTCTCCCACTTGTGCATGGAACAACCTCATATAGTCGATAAACAACACGCCATGCATTTGTTTATGTGTTCAATATGATTGTGTCATATATTTTAGTATAATAAGTAGTTATAGAACACCAATGTCTAGTAAGGAAACGTACAATACTATCCTTAAAAAGTATGAGTGTCTATACTTGGAAAGTAATTATCTTTAGCTACCAAGATGTCAAAGCTTGTAACTCCCACTAAATTAAAGATCATTACAATAATTCCTTATTCAGTAATAAGTACACAATACTCCCACCAAATATGACAACATTGTAAATGTTTCACATCCAGTGAAAGAAAATAGTGTGCTTTTAACTTTCCTACACCTTTGAATGTCCATACGTAACAATTACTTATGCATTAAAGAGTGTATTCTACTACATAAATGATGGACTATCCACCAAATGCTATTAACTTGAAAAATTGGGCATGCAATTTCTTCCTTAACAGGTCTACCATCCTACAATGTATGTAGCACCTTTTAAATAGTCAAAACAACTAGATTAATAAACTAGTTTGTCTTTTACCATTTTTCGGTAATTAGTCTAGCTTCTAATTATAATAACTCATAAAATGTCATACACAATTTTCTATTAACCAAATATCATATTTGTTGCTAAGAATTTAATCACCGAATGAGGATGATGAAATCCCTATGAAAAATGTACGCAATTTTCTTAACAATTAAAAATTTGCTATGAGTTATATTAGAATTTAGACATATCTAAGATTCCTATTATCCTTTCTCATTCATGAAAAGGAAATAGGATTGTGTCTCACTCTTCCTTCATAGAAGGGAGACTTCTTTTGTCTTTTAAGTAAATATTTCTTAATCAAATATTTGTTTGAAAACAGAACTAGATCAATTTACCAAAGCCCAAAGTGCGTTTACGGTTTGAACGTTGCATTAATACATTAAAACGAATTACAAAATTCAATTTTAGTATTTTCAATAATTAGGTCTTTAAGAAAATAAAATACCCATTGGTAAATATTCATATAAACCGTAGTATTTTCTTAAAGCTAGGATCCAAATTGACATAGTACCATTACATCAGTTGATCTGCTAGTAATGATAGTATTCAACAAGGTAATTGTCGAACAATAATTGCCAATATCATATTACAATTCCTAGATTTATGGGATTTACAATCACAAAACTTTTGTAATGTAAGCATGTTTGATCCCCATCTTAATGCCTTGAGTCCAAGATCTCACTTCCTACTCAATTTAAGTCGTCTAACTTAAAAACTGCAAACTCATAAATCCATCACATCAATTGATCTGCTAGTAATGAATTTATGAAATTTACCTCTCCATTGCAATCTCGCCAAGTTCTCACATGACGTAAATTACAACTTAAAGTGTTCTTAATTAGATGGCATTCGACTTAATTTATAAGGGTATTAAATTTTGACGTGTAATCAAAATAATGTATGAAGAAGCATGCATACAACTTCATAACATTGGTTTTACAAAACATTTTTATTACCAATTTGCTAAGAGTAAAATAACAAAGTTTTGATTGAGGTATCGGGTTCACCAATTAAAGAATTACCAACAATTATCGTCCACTATATCGTACTTTTGCATAAGCCCGAAAGTTTAGTGTTTCGAATAATCATTGTGGAATTGTTGTTAATTCACCCTTAAGATGACAGTGTATGTAATATAGTGATATAGGTAAGTCTAGAGTCGGCAACCAAGCAGTTGTAGAGAACCGGTAGGTGCATGAGCTTTAAAAACCCCTCTCAACAAGTACATTGGATGGCAACCTTCGGTCCGCCTTTCGCACACTATGTACAAAAACATCAATCAACCAATCATTTGAAATTTACTCTTAAAACCAAAACAATTTCACCATTTATTAAGTCCGTATTATTTTTCTATTCAAAAAATTACCCTTTTAGTTTATAAACATGTCTAACATAATAATAAACAAAAACAAGTAATATAAAATAAAAAATAAAACAACTAAATAAACATATACATAACATAACAATTAAATATGTATAAAACATGTAGCCACATGCAAATCTTATTCAATAGTCCTATTAATAATCAAGTCTAGGTGTATAACGTATTTATTCAATCAAGGCTTTCTTCTTCTAGGAAAAAGAGCCACATACATCGATAAATCGATTGCGTAAGCCAAAACTAAACAAATACCACATAGCACATAATTGATTACTTAATATTGGAGTCTTCCCCAATTCGACATCTATTAATATATTTACATGTTCGATATAACTTAACAATTAATACATATATCCAATTTAAACCATTTAAATTTTCACTCAATAAAATCCATGCAAACATGCACTTTTCATGGATTATGCTTAACAATTAACATATTGCACCAAGATCGTTTACTAAAA
This sequence comes from Artemisia argyi, assembly GCA_030686995.1. Taxonomy (NCBI): domain Eukaryota; kingdom Viridiplantae; phylum Streptophyta; class Magnoliopsida; order Asterales; family Asteraceae; genus Artemisia; species Artemisia argyi. The sequence continues at coordinate 148,636,715 of CM060685.1, forward strand.
TGCATAACCAATTACATGACATCCTAGGGTTTCTAATCATATTAAAAAATCAAAACCAAAAACCCTAAAACCCTAAAAGGTCTAAATCGACCCAATAAAAAATTAGGGTTATGAATCAAAAAACCCTAAAAACATGTAACTAAACGAATCAAGATTCAATTTTTATGTGTTTCGATAATTAATTACACATTATAACGGCTCTAGATGCCACTGTTGGAATTATAATATCATGACATTCATATAAAATAAACCAAACACATCAAGTGAGCATAGCGGAAGCAATTATAACAAGATCATATAACATGTAATTAATTAATCAATATTAAATAGTAAACATACCTTTGTGATTCTAGCCCAAACAAGAATCAATATGCAATCTTCAACTTATGAACCCTAATTAGGGTTTATGTGGATTATAAGAATTACCTCTTACCTCTTTTGTAATTCAATCCAAGATATAACAAATAGTGTGGTTATTCAATCCAAGATATAACCAATAGTGTGGTTATATCACGTTCTTGTACACACGTACTAATAGTGATTCGATATAAATGCTAGTTCTTGAATCACAAATAAAACACTAAACAAACAAGGTTTAGTTTTTATATAAAATAAATACGGTTGAACCTATTTACTTTATATTTGTCGAACCTAATACAAGAATTAGGAAAAAAGAAGAATGCATGCACATGCGTAAAGTGTTATGGATGTACATCATATAATATGTAAATATCATAGTGATAATTAACGATATATACTCAAAAGTAAGGGTTGTGTTTTGTCGCATGATTTGTGAGGCTTAATGACATGTTTATATAGCCCTAAAACTTGCTCTCCAAGTTAGAGTCTATCACCTCCTTAAGTTCCACAAAACGACACTCGGACCCCTTCATTCCTTTTCTTGTTTGACTGGACTCATCCAACACCCCACGGGTTTGGATTTCGTACTAATAAGTCCCTCATGTATTAGTTACTTTATTTGTGATTTAATTATTAAATACAACTATTTATATATTAATTATTGAACATCGATTCTCATACGTAAAGTGTGCAATCCCGTGATCTCGAGTTCGATCCTAACATACGACTACTAAAATAATGTCCATAAACTAACAGTTGTGTAAGTAAAGCAACCCAGAGAACTATATATTTACACCATGAACTATATATTGACACCATGAACTATACATTAATCTCAGGATGCAATGGAAACATTAACAGAGAAAAAAGATACTCGATTGTCTACAGAAAATAACATCTTTGAAAATCTCAAAAGTGCTCAAAGAGAAATTCAAGTGCTAATCAAAAGGTTAGATTTATTATCTTGATTATTTATTACTCTATATTCAAAGTTTGAAAATTTATTTAGATTTGTACTTTTATATGAAAATATTACTTTGTCACTCAATCTAAAAGTCTCCCATTTATTCGGTTCTCAAAGATTTTAATCACAATAACATGGGTAAGCATGAAACTACTTTAATCATGTATTTACATATTGGGTTATGGGTTGAAACAAGCTTGAGTTTATTCCAGGTTGGTGAGAGTGAACCACCAAATAACAAAAGGCTATAACAAACACTGCTTGAGTAGAAACATGTCAATTTTTACGCTAGATGAAACCGGCCATAAAGGATATATGGCGTGAACACAAGATATACTATGGGCTACTTTATATGCGTTTGTTTGTGCAAGTTATCTGCTTAATTACATGCATGCTACCATGACTAAAGTCTTATTAAATTTAGAAAGATTCATGGTTTTCTCATTTTACACTGACATAGTTTTTTTGTTGTTCTGGTAGGTCGATTGTATGATTCAAGCGGAATCCAAGGCAATAAAACAGGAGGAATACATGAAGAGGCTGATGCATCTTCCCAATCAGGTATGACTCTTTTAGACGGATGTTGGTTGTCTTACTTTTTCATTAAAAAACGACTCTATTGAACTGAAATAATTATTCCTTTAAAATTACACATAATTGAATGGCCTAGGATTATTGGACATAGTGCAAGTAACACAAATGCGTTGGGGAGTAGTTATATTTTTTACTTTCTGCTTATGTATATTCTTTTAGCTGAAATAACTACGAGTTATAACCAAAATTGGTCCATTTACAGAACAAGTCATATGCTGATAAGTAGGATTGAATTGTCGAGCCACCGACATTTCTATTATATATTTTTTGGTTTGAAACCATGGAGTAAAGTATATTTTATTACTTTCCAAAATACTCATTCCCGTGTTCACATTATGTGGTTACAACCTTGATACTATTTTTTTAATTCAAACATGTTGGCAACTTGGCAAGTTAATTTTAGGTGATTCTTTATAAGCATATAAGCTGAAAAAATGTAATACCAAATACCCCCTTAAATTTTTAGCTTTGTCTTTCGCAAGTTGATGTTGGCCTCAAAGGAGTTCAAAGCTGAAATTGAATAATAGATGTTAGTCTTAATCTAAAATGTTATCATTTGTCTTAGTGAAACAACCTCTTTTATGAACCCTATAAAACTTCTAATTTCTATTACTTTGTTTCCATGGGATGTAACTATATGCTATTTGGTTCATTTACATTGTTAGGCTACTCTTTTACCTTGAATTTCTAATATGTTTTATCCTTTTATTAAAATTGTAATAAGTCATAGTCTTCCACAAACTAAGAATTAAAATTGAGCGTTCCTATTACGTACATAACCATAGCTGTGTGAATATAAAACCACAAATCTTGGCTACAAGGTGTATTTGGATGCGTGTCTTGAGTTGTAGTAATGTTTTATGTGTTTAGTATGCACCCTTTAATCTGACTATTATTTTGCTGTAACATTCATAGATGTAGTTTTTGGAAATTTTTGAGCACATATTTTAGAGTAATGCAGGTAAAAAAAATGTAGCTTAGAAATGATAAGCGTTGGACATTGCTAGTAGAATGGTTAGTCACTAACCGATTGAATTATGAGCTACAACCTACTTATATAAGCTGAACATTTATAGTGACTCTAGGTACTTGATTTACACTATTTTCATGATCATATATACCACATAAGTACTGCATTAAAATGCAGTATACCGTTTAATCTCCTCTTACGAAAATATATTTTGGGTTTAACAGATTAAGGATTTTATGTTCTAATCATCTACCAAATTAATATAGAACAATGGATTATATGTATTTATAATAATATCTGATGTGTTAGTTTTTTGTTTATGTGTTTGTAGGTGAAATAGTACCATATGGGTGATTCAATTAGTAAGTGAGGTCATCGTGAAAAGGCTCCAAACTAAAAATATTGGGATATGGATATGAGTAGGAAGGAAAAAAAAACATGTGAATGTAATTGTGTAAACACATTACATGTTATCGAAACTAATAATTCATATATAAAACATATCACATGTTGAATAATTGTGGACACTCAAATCCATGCTATTTTTGTCACTCATTATTTTGCGGATACTGTTTCCTAATGAATTATGTTCTTTTGATTCTTTTAACTATGTCGTAAAGTTTTTTACTATGTGATACATGGCGATAACATTGGAAAATGCCATGGTAACCAATACATCTCTTTTAATGCATTAGCAATATATTTATGATTTTCAATTTATTGCTTTCAACATATTTCGTTATTTATTTTATGCGTAAAAAAAATTCGATAAACAATTTTATGAAGCGTACCCGCCCATCGGGCGGGTTATGAAGCTAGTATATATATATATATATATATATATATATATATATATATATATATATATATATATATATATATATATATATATATATATATATATATATATATATATATATATATAGGTAGTTTGTTTACTTCTTGATTCATTTGGTCATTACATTTGCACCTTCAAGACCACCAATCATACCTGACCTTGAACTATTTCGTCTAAATGTGTTTTCCCAGAGGTTGTCCCTTTTCTCTTATCAGTTTAGCTAGGAAAACAATCTTTTTTGCTACATAACTTACTAATCGTTGTTAGTACTTTCTTTGCAGTGTACTTTTGATGGCTATGGAAATGGCTCTTGAAGAATTAATAGCTAGTTTTGTTAAAAGGAGTGTTTGTTTACAACAACTACTACAATAGAACTCATCTTGAAGGTGTCTTTCATGCTCACTTAATTCTCTGTATTATAACGCTTTTGATGCGTATATTAAAGTTAATATATATTTATACATAATGACAGGACTATTCGACTGAGTTGGATGACGACTATATACTGAGTGCATAATGTATGATGTGTCAGTTGTCTTGCGGGAAATTATCTTATTTGCCAGCAATGTATTTATATTTGTTTGCACACTTTATTATTTTAGGCTCTAAGATGCCATTATTTGTTAGATTGTGTCCCATGATTATAGTTATGGCTAATATGAGTTTAAGTTGGTATGTTCTAATGATTTTTTTGTGGATTTTGATTGTGTGTAGGAAAGGTGATTATTATAGGTATCTTGCAGAGCTCAAATCTTGTAATGATAAGAGAAAGTCAGTTGACCAGTCACTCAAGGCTTATCAAGTAGTAGCCATGTAACACCCCCAAAATACCGCAGCGGAAGACTGTGTCATTGGGGTGCTACTTCATAATACAAAGTACAAGTTATAGAAAACGAACTCTAAATGAGACGTTTTGAAAAGTTACCATTCGATTAATGAATTCAAAGTTACAAACATGAGATTCCAAAGTATGATACATAAATGTATACAAAATGTTTTGAATGGTAAATGATAAAAGCGTAAGTCTTCAGAATATGCAGCTTGACTCTAAGTTCCACGCACTAGCTATCGCCTTACTAACCTGAGATAAACATGCTAAAGTGTCAATACAATGGTTGGTGAGTTCATAGAGTTTGTTTTAAAACAGTTGAAAAGCCTTAAAGAATGTTCACACAGCAAAGGCATCGTGAATCCACTCAGTTGCAAGTCCCGCCATAAGAGACTTGTAACCTGTGTGTTCACAACCCACTGCTAACATATAGTATAATAAAGACATGTATAAGTTCATCAAAACAATTAAGCAATTAGTAGTGAGTCTCTACTTCATCTCCGAAGACCTCACTTGGGAGCCAATTCCCAAAGACAACTGGGAGCCACTTCCCAAAGAAAACTGGGAGCCACTTCCCAAAGAAAACTGGGAGCCACTTCCCAAAGATAAAAGTTTGCTAGGAGCCACTTCCCAAAGATAAAAGATTACTGGGAGCCACTTCCCAAAGTATAAAACAGTCATGTATGTATGAAATCAAGTATAATGCAATCAAGTATAAGACAATCAAGTATGAAACAATCAAGTATAAATGTTTTGAGTATTTGTACAAGTAAGCAAGTAGTTGTGCATGTATCTCCCCCAAAGAGTTAAAACAAGTATGAAAAGAGTAGGGGCTATGACTCACCTTAAGTCTATGTAATGAGAAATGAAAGTGGTAGTCGAATCGCGAAAGTCTCTAAGAGCAGCCTATAATAGAACGTTGCGACTTAGGTTTGGAGTAACGTCTAAGAATACGAAGAATTGCCTATATATGTCTTGCATAATGTTCATGATGTAGTACTTAGTATATAGTGTAAGTCTTTGAATATAAATGATTTATGAAACATGTATAGGTTGTATATCTCTTACTACCGTTCAGGCCGACATAATTCAGAAGTCATGGAGTAAACGTTCGAGGAGCCAGGACACTTTAATTCGTAAATCCACAACTCATCTCGAAGGCTTACTTAATGAACTCCTCACATGAGGCTCCCTACTATTGTAGTATTTGATAACATATATATAAGTTTTGATCTTTAAAAGTTACATGGTCTTTAGCCGTGGCTTTGCCGTGACCTTGGTCATTGTTACCATGGTCTTGAGACTCAACCTTGGCTTTAGCCATGGTTGTGGTCTTGGCTTTAGGTCATTAGACCTCTTGGTCTTAGTAAATCATAACTATTATATAGTGACTTTGGTCTAAAAATGGGCTGTTAAGAATTTGAAGAAAATATCACTCGAAAAGCGTTTTCAGGGCTCGAGCTTCTTTTTAACCTGAATGAAAACGTCGTTCCGGACAAATTTCGTGTTTTAACTTTTTGATGAATCGGAACAGAAGGGTGACTTTCAAAATGGCAGAATGCAAACAGTAGGGTATTGGCAGTTTCGGCGTTTTGGTTTCGCTAACTTCTTATGGCCATAACTTTTGACTCGGGTACTCGTTTTGGGTGATTCAAATTGATATGTTTTCCTTGTTAAGTCCTCTTTAACAGTAAGTAAATGTCAAATATCATAGTTATACTATTTTGGTCGTGGTTCTCCATAAAAGTCACTAGTTTACTTGTTTAAATATCATAAGTTAACATATATATACATAACTTGTTTTACTAGTTTTTATACATCATGAACACAATACAAAGACCATATATAGCATGAAAGAAACATAATAAGCATGAAAATGATATTGAGCAAGAGAGTGTAATAGGATTTCTTACAACTTTTGGCTTTCACTTAAGAAAGGGAATCAAGTATGAAACTAGGACACTAAACCTATGCTTGTAAACCCTTCACCACAACTCTTGTAACTCTTGCTAGCCTTGATCTAACCCTTGTGAAAATCATTTAACTTCAGCCCTAGTAACCTTGTGTAGCTCCTAAATCAACCATGGAATCACCAAACAAACTTGAGAACTAGGTAGAGAATACTAAGACCTTGAACTCTTATGTGTAACTTATAGTTTGAAGATCAAAGGATCATGGTGCTAGGGATTTGTTGTGTGTCGTTTTTGGTGATGAAAAGATGAAGATCAAAGTGTTTCTAGTTGGCTATTTATAGCATGAGAAAATTAGTTAACCATATCTTGGGTTAGAATTTAACCATGGTTAGTTTTAGACACTTGTAACCATCCTAGAGATCAATGGTTAAGATTTAACCACACATGGTGACCCCCCCCCCCCCCCTAAGTCGGTTTCAAAGGGATAAGGGTGACTAGATGATGACTCTTGGTGTTATCTTGCTTAGTTTGTGCATTTTGACTCCGTAAAATGCTAACCGTAAGTTGTTAAGTCACGAAACGTAAAACCGGGTATCCTAAAAATATGAAACTTATAAATATGCTAGAACTTATCAATATACTCCATAATAAAATATAAAATGAGTGGTAGGTTCTATCGGGTGCTAAAACCCTGCTAAAAACTGGAAACACGGGTCTAAAACGCGTAATTCGCGTAAAACGCTGAACTAAAAAACGTAAAATTCTAAAACTTTTGGAATTGTCCTAAAATGAGAGAAAATCATATTTCTATTGTTTATAATGTTTTATGGACATATCGGGATGCTGGAATGACGTTTAAACCTAAAAGTAAATCTCGGACACGGTTTCGTGATTTTTGCAGAAATGATCCGACGAGTGTCAAATTCTCGGATTATCATTAAAATAGTTTAACTTACGAGAATATGAAATAAAAATTTCGGGAGTGAATAGTGAAAGTGAATAGTAATTGTGAATAGTAAAAATGAATAGTAATCCGAAAATGCGAGTTGTTACAAGCCATAAGTAGTGTACTTTGTTATACCCATTGTATGCACAAAATCTTTGATGTATATATAATAACGGAAAAACTATAAATTACATGTTTGGTTCTTATAGTTTGACTTATTTACTGTTTATTTATGAGTAAATTACATGCTTGGTTCTTATAGTTGCCCAAAGCTTCACCCACAGTTTCTAAAAGTTTAAAGTTGTATGGATAGTCTCTAGTTTTGCAAAAAATTAACAACTTACGGTCTATTTTTTAACTGGTGTTAAGTGACTTCTGTTATCATTTACACGTTAGCTCTTTTGCTTAAAGATCGTTACATCGTCTATCCTTTAAATTAACGGTCGTTTATAATTTAACGTTTTCTACTTTAGGTACGTTTTCTTACGTTTTTATCCATTTCATCCATTTTTTTACGTTTTCGTCCATTCTTATACGTTTTTGTCTGTTTTCGTTCGTTTTCTTATATTTTCATACAATTTTGTCCGTTTTTATATGGTTTCGTCTGTTTTCAAACGTTTTTCTTACGTTCTTATCCGTTCTCTTGCGTTTTTATACGTTTTCGCCTATTTTCTTATATTTTCATATGTTTTGTCTGTTTTCATACATTTTTCTTACGTTCTTATCTGTTTTCATCCGTTTTTATAAGTTTCCGTCCGTTTAAATATGTTTTCGTCTGTATTTTTACGTTTTCATCCGTTTCTTACGTTTTATTCATTTTCATACATTTTATACGTTTCGCCCATTTTCTTACATTTTCACACGTTTTTGTCCATTTTCATACGTATTCTTATGTTCTCATCTGTTTTTATACGTTTTTATCCGTTTTTATACATTTTCGTTTGCTTTTATACGTTTCATCCGTTTTAATACGTTTTCATCCGTTTTTATGCGTTTTCTTACGTTCTCATACATTTTTTACATTTTCGTTCATTTTTATACTTTTTTATCTGTTTTCAAACGTTTTTGTCCATTTTCATCCTTTTTATGCAATTTCATCCATTATCATTAGGTTTTAGCCGTTTTTGCTTGTTTTTATACATTTTCGTCCGTTTTTATACGCTTTGTTTTTTTATACGTTTTCTTACATTGTCATACATTTGTATATGTTTCGTCCATTTTTATATATTTTCGTCCGTTTCATCCATTTTTATATGTTTAATCTGTTTATGTTTTCGTCAATTTTTATACGTCTTCTGTCCATTTTTACATTTTTTAAAATACATTGATACATTTAATATATAATTTTTATTTATGTCAAATGTTGCAACTTTTAAATTTAATAACTCGTCATTTACCATATTGATGTATTATAAAATTTACGGGATGTTACATATCTCAACAGAGTATTTGGGCCATGGCCCATGAACATACAATGTGGATAAGTTTAAGATGACATTTCCTAAACCCTAAAATGCAGTTGTAACAATTATGGCTGTTGGATCAATTTGATCATTTAAATCGAGATATCTTATTGCTATAAAAGGTTAGTAAGGGTAAGCACAATTTCGCAAGTCATAAAAATGAAAAAGAGAAAGGCGACAAGAATACATACCTTTTTAGATCCTCATTTCGATAAAAAAGATATCAATTTCATATGAAACATCCTGTTTTCGCGATCATTGTTCATAGCATTTCGATTGTTAGTGTATTTAATATAAGCCAATTGAAACATTTTTTTTAAGTAAAACTTGTTTTATCATAAGTAATCTTACATATATTATTTCCTTGTACAGATGAAGTTTAGTGATCCAAAGGTGTTGTCAACCTCGTAGACAAATGCATCAGGTAATCTATTTATTTAATAATTGTTTTTCGTGAAATCAAAACATAAAAATAAGGGTGTTACAAAAAAAAAGAGAATATATATATATATATATATATATATATATATATATATATATATATATATATATATATATATATATATATATATATATATATATATATATATATATATATATAAGCAACTTTTCATGTTTTTTGTTTGTTTTAACTATATTACTTCTTAACATGACATCGTACCTTTCTTTATTTTTCTTTATATTTTAATTAACTGAATGAAAATAAATAAATACAAAAAATATTTAAAAAATACAATCTAATAATGATACTATTATTAATAATCTTGTGCATATACATATTTTGTGTATTATAATTAATCCCGTGCACACACGATTTTGGGTATTATAATTAATTCAATATATTAATGACAATATTATTTATATGTAAAAAATAAAAATAAAGAAACCTTTTTATTAAAATACAAATAGAACTCTAAGGGGTATATATTAAATGGCAAACAGATCAAACAAAAAAATAAACTTTGTTATTAAAATACAAATAAAACTGGGGTATATACTAAACTTTTCTATAATAAATGGGTGTTTTTGTTGTGCTATTTGATGTCATAAATAGGTAGTTTGGTCCAACTTTTTTCTATAAAAGAATACGTATTTAGTGGCGCAAACCTAGTGGACATAAACTCATGGCTGTTTGGAGTTGTTTCTCGCTCTTTGGAAGAGCTATAACTTCAGATCCTAGGGTTGGTACTTGTCACGTTGTTGGACAGTGTGTTTCAGAGCCTAACCCTTGTTAATCTAAATTTAGATGATGGTAAATCGGGTATAAATGTCATCAATCTTGATGCAAACATCAAGATTCAACTCTCGCAACTCAAAATGTTGCAGCTAATCTGTGTGAACTATGCCAATGATGCATGTGTAACTAGATTATTTAAGGGGTGTCCCGAGCTTCAAGAAGTGGTGGTTGAGCGAAACTGGAACAACGATAGTGTAATTACCTATTGCATAAGTGGTCCAAAGTTGAGAAAGGTAACGGTGATATCCGTTGTACCGCCCTTTCCACAGCCTAATCAAGCCCCTAATTTTGGCAGCCTGCAGATCTCTTGTCTGATGCTGGAGTACATATGCTTATGGCATTGTTTTCCGTATGATCTGTCCGTTAAGTATCTTTCAGGCATAACTGAAGCGCATTTTCGTATGAAGCCTCATGACAGTAATTATGCAATCAAATATCTATCATTATCCGATCCTACTATGAAGGTAATGGAATCACTACTATATCTTTAATGATTCATGTCTTTATTTATATATCTTCTATAGGCTTTAGCTTTCAGTGAATTTTTGTTATGTGGTGTTATTATTGTCAGGTTATGCATTGATTATTGAACTGTTATACATATGTATGATTCATGCCTTCATTTATATATCTTCCACAGGCTTTAGCTTTCAACTTCAGTATCTTTCAGGCATAATTGAAGCGCATTTTCGTATTATTCTCAACTCTGTATTTACTTTGCATTTCCTTTTTTCCTATGCCTACTGCTGGAGATCATACAAATGTTGGGTCTACTCTTGAATACATTTTATTTTTGAATGGAAAACTATATTATAAAACTAGCAAGAAGCTTGACAGAGGTTGTCAAGAAGATCATTGATCTCTACATGAGTATTTGGAGGATCAATCTACAAAGATACCTCTATTTCCTCATAAGAGGGGAAAAATGATTCAAAGTGTTGAGATTGAGATTGTGGTGGTGATCATTTTGTTGAAAATGAGGCTCTCCATAGAGTGGGCCATGAATATCCTTGTAACTTAGACATAAAGGAACTCCTAATACAACTCTATATATATCGGTAGTTTGTTTACTTGTTGATTCATTTAGTCATTACATTTGCAGATACCTTCAACACCACCAATCATACCTGACCTTGAACTATTTCGTCTAAATGTGTTTTCCCGGAGGTTGTTCCTTTTCTCTTATCAGTTCAGCTAGGAAAACAATCTTTTTTGCTACATAACTTACGAATCGTTGTTAGTACTTTCTTTTGCAGTGTACTTTTGATGGCTATGGAAATGGCTCTTGAAGAATTAGTATCTAGTTTTGTTAAAAGGAGTGTTTGTTTACAACAACTACTACAATAGAACTCATCTTAAAGGTGCCATTCATGCTCACTTAATTCTCTGTATTATAACGCTTTTGATGCGTATATTAAAGTTAATATATGTTTATACAGAATGACAGGACTATTCGACTGAGTTGGATGACAACTATTTACTGAGTGCATCATGTATGATGGTCAGTCGTCTTGCGGGAGAATTATCTTATTTGACCATCAAGGTATTTATATATTTGTTTGCATACTTGTAATTTTAGGCTCTAAGATGCCGTTATTTGTTAGATTGTGTCCCATGATTATAGCTATGGCTAATATGAGTTTAAGTTGGTACGTTCTAATGATTTGATCGTGGATTTTGATTGTGTGTAGGAAAGGAGATTATAATAGGTATCTTTCAGAGCTCAAATCTTGTAATGATAAGAGAAAGGCAGTTGACCAGTCACTCAAGGCTTATCAAGTAGTAGCCATAAGTAGTGTACTTTGCTGTACCCATTGTATGCACAAAATCTTTGATGTATATATAATAACGGAAAAACTATAAATTGTACTCTCTTTATATATATACGGGTGGATTTACGTTAGAGCTCTGTGTAGCTTATGATATATGTGACTTGCCCACGAAATGCAAAACCAAAGATTTCCTGTTAGATGATGATACCTTGACATGTGTATAAACTAGTTTAATGTAATTAGGGAGTAATATGATAATCACTTGTGTTATCCATGGTTAAGATTCCTGGACCCGATCTCAATATTAACAATGTCATCATAGCTTAATATTAATCATGCACACATTCATCTACGTTCCACGTCAATAGGCTTTCATAATGATATCTGATATTCTATGTTGTATCTGGCTTTACAGTGATCCACTTTAGTGCTTCATCATGTTTATGGTTGTATACACTCTTCTTTTGTAGGCTACTTGCTTACAACACAAGTTTTATGGAGGTTAAGAATTAAGTGAGACTATTTAAAAAGTAGAAGTTATGAAAAAATTAACATACATGTCAGAGAAAAGCTAAAAGCAAGGTTAGATCAAGTAGTTAACACCCTTGCCTCTGGAGACAGAGATCAAGGGTTTGATCCTCACCCATTACAAGGCCGGAGGTCCTTTTCTACCTTTGGCAGAACCGGAAGTAGCCTCTCTACCTTAGGTAGGGGTGAGGTTTTCCACGTCTCAAACACCCCATACACCGTGGAAGACAGTATTAGGACCTATACCCGTGGAAGACGGTATTAGGAGTTAACTTTTTTATGTCAGAGAAAAGCTGTGTGTCCTTTTGTAATCGTGTTATACCAAACTTTGAGTTACCTTATATATACAAAGAGATATATATATATATTTATATACAATATTGTAGTATACTAGTATGTTCCGATGTTTGGGACGTGACTTGAGCTTGTAACATCTTAAAGCAATTAGATCAAATCCTTTGTGAGCATTCGAGTATTAAGACAAACTTTTCCTATTACGAAAGATTGTAAAAAACGAAAACACTTATATATCATGTATTTTAAGTCAACAATTATTTTGTTCGTAATATGTTGCACCAAATAGTTAAAAACTTAACACATAAACGGTCCAAACCATATATTTTCATAATATATTACATCAGTCACGTTCCGAGCTTTTAGTCATTGCTCTCCATAAACCCGAGAGACGTGGTAGTCGACGATTTCTACACTCCTAATTGAACTTTTCACGACTCGTGATATAGCAAGTTCCAAATTCATCCAAAAAAATAAATAGAAATAAAAAATAAAAAAAATAAATAAAATCATCCAAAAAATGTTCAACTTTCTAACTTCAGCTTTATAAAGCACTTCTGGACGTTGGATAAGCACCGAAGACCAATGGACGATGTGATTGGGCTTATGAATCTACTTTGTGGGTTTGGGCTCAGGAAAATCCCCGGGCCATTGCGCAGAGATGCGAGCTTGGTAACGAGTTAAGGGGATCCTAGCAAATCTAGGCTGAGACACTAACTGAACGGGGCTTATTATCCATTGGTCTATTTCTTTTTCTAATATTGTTTAATCTTTTTAGTTGCTAATGAAATAAGATTGTAGTTGCTTGTGATGTCTATTTCTTTTTCTAATTTTGTGTAATCTTTTTAGTTGGTTAATGAAATAAGATTGTATTTGTGAGTCAGTTTGATCAGTCGAGATAAACTTTTATAAGCTTTCGATATAACATGTCAAATTAAAAACTGTAATATTTCGTTAGCATCAGCTCAAAAACAAAAGGGTACCGAAGCAATGTATCATTTTTTCTTTTTGTTTTTTAGACCATGATTTTCAACCTTTTAGTCGACTTATCAACAAAGTTTGAAATCACCGCTACACATGCTAAACCGGTTCTAGCTCTCACATTTTAGGATGTTGGGGTGACCAAAAGTATAGAACTTAACTTTTGCACCTATCAAACACTGATACGTAACAATGTATCTTTTACAATGTTATAAATGGCGTGAGGCGTGGCGTGGCGGCAAGGCCACGCCTCAAGCCTTACGCGCCATGGCGAAGCCATGACGTTTTTTGCGGCGTGACTAAGGCGGTGAAAAAATATTTATATATTTATCATTTATGTTATAATATCATATTTTATATGCATATCGAGTTTACAAAAGGTGAGTTTACAAAAGGTGAGCTTACAAAAAGTGATATGCATAAGAAATAAAGTGAAAATTTGAACTATGTTTAGAAATTACTAGGCCCAAAATTTAAGCCCACATCATCCCATTCTAAAAATGGCGCCACGCCATACGATAAGGCGCGCCTTGGCACGCCTTTTCGCGCCTTATTCCACGCCTTTTCACACGACGCCTAGACTTCACGCCTTGGTCCATTTCGTGGCGCCGAGGCCACGCCTCGCGCCTTGGCGACGCCTTGGCGGCGCCTTGGCGCGCCTTTTAGAACACTGATCTTTTAACATAACACAGTTACAAGATATGTAAACTTTGTCTTGGGTTTTATACATTTAATCATTAGATTCTAAACAATAAAACTACTTTGTTTTTAAAAAGTATAGAACTTAACTTTATTAAAATTGTTAAAATGTTTCAGATAATGGAATAAATAAATGGCGTACATTTCTTTCGGCCCCATATGCAAAAAAGATGATAGCGTACACAAATGCCATAAGCGTTCAGAAAACATTTCTGCGCAACCGCAAAATAAGTTTGGATTTAAGTTGAACCATGTAAAATGACATCTTATGCTATGTCCATGGTCCAAAGTCATCCATCCTAGCTATATAACAAGCATGCTTCATAAGTTGCATACCATTTGTAACAAATTGACATCAGAACTTTATTGGATTTTCACAGGTTCCAGAAATTTGATATTCCCAGGATCATGTTGCACAAGATTGACAAGAAAATGATTCATTATATTAACAACATAAACTGTTACATTGTATTTTGACACTTACTAAAAACGTTTACATGTAAAGGACTATATATAGATATGAAGGGGTATGACCCAATGGTCATGATGGTTCGAATGGTCATGAACCAAACGACACAACCCTTCACCAAATTACAGGAATAACTACTTTAACTACCAACAGAAATAACTACTTTTCGGTTATAAACTTTCTACTTAACACCTTTGGTCCTTCATCTATCATTATCTTCATAATACAAGACTTGTACAATTATCAAGGTCCAACATTCTCCCCCCTAATTGTTTAAGTCTTGTTCTTCGAGTCTTCATACTCTTCTCCGTGTCTTTTCTTTCCTTCTTCTTGTCTTCATGATTGTTGTTGCTGTTGCTTGTTCCATTCCATCGTTGTACCACAATACTTCCTTGTGTTTCTTCACTTTTACACCGTATCTTCAACAACTCTTCAATACCCGTCGGTATTTTCCTATGAATGAGTGATCAGCCCATCCTTATCGTTATTTGTTGTTGTTCTTGTATTGCTAAACGTCTCCAAACAATCCTTGATTGTTTTGTTCTCTCGGTATACCTTATCACATCCACAAGCAACGCCTTTTTCTTTTGTTTCTTCCTGCCTCGTTGCCTTTTCAAATCCTATTCGACTTCAACCTTTAACAAAAACTTTCGAATTTGTCCCCTTGTTTCTGTTTTGTTTCGAACCAAAACAGAACACCACGGTTCCTTCTTCGTTCTCCTTGTCGAATTTGTTGTTGTTGCCAACAAGTCTAAACAAAACGTTCCACGGCCTCCCTTGAATCTTCTTGTTTGTGTTTATATTTGACACAAACAAACCAACACTTTCTTGTACCACGCTACACGTTTCCTTTCTTCTTGCGTGTTGTTCTTGATCTCGGTCTCTTTGAGATTCCTAAGAAACTTCCTACACACAATCCTTGTTACCACACCTTGGTAACCACACCGAACCAGAAATCAGTCCTTCGCTTCTGAATTCGTTCCAACAAAACAAGGCAGTCCTTCGCTTGTTTCTTCTTTCGCTGAACAAAACAGTCCTTCGTTTGCTCATCCTATCGCTGTTGTTGTTCTTGTGTGTTGTTTTGATCACAAACCTTCTAACACACAACTTGGTACCACGCCTTGGTAACCAAATCGATCCAGAAAAACAGTCCTTCGTTTCTGAATTCCTATGAAACAAATCAGTCCTTCGTTTGTTCCTTCTCTTGAGTACTCCTTCTTAATTCTACGTATACGTTTTCTTCTTCACAACAACGTTCCTTGCGCTTCTAGAATCTGCGTCTTATACCTTGCGCGCTAGTCCTGCGTCTTACATCTTGCGCGCTAGTCCTGCGTCTTATACTTTGTATCTTGTTTTCAACCGGTTTCACAAAGTCTTTTTCTTCTGCGCTACTCTTGCTTCTACGCTTCTTTCAACGTCAAGAGTTTCCTTTTCTTCTCTTTGTGTCGCGTTCCAGCAGTCCCACAAAGTCCTACAATATTGTTTTCTTCCTTCTTGTTTGTTGTCGCGTTTCAGCAGAAATCACAACAAACAGTCCACCAATTTCGTTTGATGTCCATGTACGTTGGTTCTTGATTGTGCACTATCTTCCCCAACATCTTGGTGCCTTCCTTCTCGGTTTCTTGATCTTCTTGATCAAGAGACTTGAATCACATCTTGTAACCTTGCAACAACCTTCGGCTCTTGATACCATATTGGATTTTCACAGGTTTCAGAAATTTGATATTCCCAGGATCATGTTGCACAAGATTGACAAGAAAATGATTCATTATATTAACAACATAAACTGTTACATTGTATTTTGACACTTACTAAAAACGTTTACATGTAAAGGACTATATATAGATATGAAGGGGTATGACCCAATGGTCATGATGGTTCGAATGGTCATGAACCAAACGACACAACCCTTCACCAAATTACAGGAATAACTACTTTAACTACCAACAGAAATAACTACTTTTCGGTTATAAACTTTCTACTTAACACCTTTGGTCCTTCATCTATCATTATCTTCATAATACAAGACTTGTACAATTATCAAGGTCCAACAAACTTGGGTATAAGAATTATCTCACAATGATCAGCTCATGGTCATGGTGGTGCGAAGTCGACAACCAGCACGACAAGCTTGCTCGCATATTCTCACCATTTCCACTCCATTGCTGATTATACTTGTATCGTATAAGTACATGTTTGCCTATACTAGAACGAGTACAGCTCTCTTGCCACCAGGCCCCTATGGGTTTCCAGTTGTAGGGTACCTTCCGTTTCTCAGCTCCAACTTGCATGAAAGGTTCACAGAGATGGCTCACAGATACGGTCCTATCTTCAGCCTCGGGCTCGGAAGTAAGCTTCACATTGTGGTGAACTCAGTGGAACTTTCAAAGGTAGGGGTTCGTGACCTGGACCAGACTTTTGCTAACCGCAGACCTACACTCACTGCATTAGCCATTAGTTATGGTGGTAAAAGCATTGTATGGTCTGATAAGATGTACTGGCGCAATCTACGGAAGCTTTTAGTCAGTCAATTTCTCAGCAGCAGAAACCTTAACGAATGTCAAAGATTTCAAAAATATGAAGTGAGAAAGATGGTGACTGAAGTTTAATCTAAGATCGGGACAAAGATTGGTATTAAGAAAACTGTTTTCAACACCGAGTTTAATGTCGTGACAAGCATGTTATGGGGTCTTACCAAATCTGGTGAAGAGAAGGATCTAAGCTATACTGAAAATGAGTTTCGAGATATCGTGTTTAAGATTATTGAGTTACTAGGAGCGCCAAACATATCTGATTTTATCCCATTGCTATTGCAGCTTGATGTACAAGGAAAACAGAGACAAATGCAGAGGCAACGGGAAAATCTTGATAATATTTTTGACAGTATGATCAAAAGAAGAATCAAAGCCATCTCCAAAGAAACAGTTGAAGCTGTTGAGGAAGATGGAAGGAAAGATTTTCTGTGTATGTTATTAGATCCTAATGAACATCAAGATGCTACAATGTCTTTGAACATTGAGCAAATAAAAGCCCTACTAATAGTAAGTTTCTCTATAATTATTGTTGTTGTAAATACAGCTACAAAAGCACTAATACTACTAATTGTAAAAACAGGACATAGTGGTCGGGGGAACAGACACAACATCAACAATGGTCGAATGGGTTATGGCAGAGATTTTGCATAACCCAAGTGTCATGAGAAAGGTTCAGGATGAATTAACAACAGTTATATGAGCATTGTTGAAGAGTCACACATACCCAAATTGTCATATTTGGATGCAGTGATCAAGGAGACATTCAGACTACACCCTCCACTTCCTCCCCTAATCCAGAGATGCCCAGATGAAACTTGCATGGTCGCAGGATACACCATTCCAAAGGGTAGTATCTTCAATGTGAATGTTTGGGCAATTCACCACGATCCCCAGAACTGGGCAAATCCATTAGAGTTCAAGCCCGAGAGGTTCTTGAGAAGCAAATGGGATTACAATGGAAATAATTTGATGTTTTTGCCATTTGGATCAGGAAGAAGAATATGCCCAGGAATCCCCCTTGGGGAGAAGATGTTGATTTACATATTGGCATCACTCTTGCATTCTTTTATGTGGAGTTTCCCTAAAGATGAAGCGTTCGATCTCTCTGACGAGTTTGGATTTGTGACGAAGAAAAGGAAACCATTAGTTGATATACCCTCTCAAAGATTACCTGACACAATCCTCCACAACTACTTTAAAAGATATAAGCTGTTTGATAAACAAGATACGCATGCATCTTTCATTGGCCTTCGTTACTATATGGTCACTCGTGTTTAAGAGGGCGTATCTGTAATGCATATTAATGCACCTTCAAGATGAGGAAAAGGTTTGTTTGTAATTAGATATCATGAAGAAAATAATACACCATCGATAGGTTATTTGTAGACACTCTAATTAACTAAACATGTTATTTATCCTAATAATAAATAAAAACAGTATGGACAGCAGGAAGGATCATTTTTGAGAGAAATGACCTCCTTTGATGCTGCCGTTACTTATTTACTTTTTTAGTATTCGATTAAGACACATTGCACTGGACCATTGACCATTATTCTTAGTTTCTTACAATAGGTTATCAGAATGTGTAGGCTTGAGGATGGGTGTTAAGAGTACATACCGTGTGCATCCTGTTGCAACCTTACCATCACTCTCCTGAAGGGTTTTGGTCAACCCAACCCATACCAATAAATAATCCATTTTGGCGAGAACCTGGTTTCACCCATGAGTCAGCCCACCTATCTTCTACACCTCTAAGAAGAAGCGTTATATAAAACTTAATACTCGCCCTAATCCCCTGATACCTCGATTTCACAAGATATGATTGAGAACCTCCCGAATTGTTACTCAGCATACAAATTGACAGCCTCCAAATGGTTTCTCAGCATAAAATATCCACTTACCCACCCCCTAGAACATGCAATTTAAATGGAATGTAAGAGATCTGAATAGGGAAGAAATATCCCTAATTTGGTAAATCGCTAAGCATTATTATATTCCAAGGTTGCTTAATCATGACGAAAATATCAGTAACTATTAACATTCCATGGTTTTATGTTAATTGTCTGATTATATAGTAAGGATTGGGACAGACGACTAAAAGAATTAAATATATGTAATATGAATCAATCATGTTTAATTGACTAGACATAATAATACGAGTTCTAACTTGATAGATGTTCAAATGCAGAGAACCTAGATACAATTCAAGGACTTGATAATCACATAACATCATTACTAACCCATACCACAAACCACAGCTTATAAACTACAACACATACTCGGTAAGATACCAAAATATCACCAATCCAAACTAACATAATTTTATTTTAAGTGCATTTCATACAAATACACATACACATATCAGCAGTAATCTTTAAGATAAAACTTTATAGTACAGAACATACAATAGAAGTGAAAATGTAAATAACAGGATTAGTGGATTACCAATTTTGCTGTCTAGATTAAAAACCCGACCTACACTACAGGAGCTTCTTCATCTTATCCTTATGATTCTCCAAAATCTCAATCACAGCTTCACCATACACACCCTCCTCTTCATCTTCATCTTCAAACTCATAGTCACCGGTCACAGAACCAATATCTTCACTCATCTCCATCACAACAAAAGTCACATCCCTCATCACACACCCCGGCCTCCCTAAATCCAACACATCAACATAACACGTACTCACACTAACCGGAACCTCAACACAATTCAAACGCAGCTTCACATCATCCGCATCCCCCTCTATCCACTCCCTCACTTCACGCACCCTCCCCCCACTCAAACTCAGCCTCCCTCGTTTCCCCGAATCACTAATCGCAACACTTTCCAAAAAAGGAAACTCCTTAATGAAACTTTCCAAACACTGAAAAGCGATATGCACTTTCTTTCTAAATGCATCATTACTAAACCCCGTACTTTCACATAACTCATCCGCGTTATTACTATCATTGTAACTAAGTAAGTTAAGCGAAACGAATATAAACGAATCTATCTTATTACCAAATCCAACTTTCCACTTATACAAACAACTATCATCAACACCTTTATGTTTGGAATAAGGTAATTCGACAAGTAACGTTTTTAAAAATCTAAATTTGGTCATAAACATAAAAGCGGAGCGAAACGAGTGGTCGTAAAACTAAGAAATGATGGGGGGAAGGGGTTTAGGAGGGGGGAGAATGGTACGGCGGATGAAGTGAAGTGTTTTGGAAATAAGGGTGTTTAAAAGAGAGAGCGGGAAGTTGTTGGGGTTGTTGGAAATGGTGACGTCAGCGGCGGTGAATGAGATTGTGTGAACATGAAGGGTGATTGAGGAAATGCGTTTGGAAACGACATGGCAAACGAATAAAGTTTTGAGATCGGTTATTTTGGTGAGTATTTGGAGGATCAGCTCGTCTGGTAAATGGTTCAAAGATGTAGGATTGTTTGTTTCGGGTGATTTTTCGATTTCGTTCATTTTTATAAATCTATAGATAATGAAGCCCTATTGGCTAATCCTATTTCAAATCAAAGAAATATATGATAACTGAAAACTATTGGCTAATTGCTGTTTTCCAGTTATAAATGGTTCAAAGGGTTTCAATTTCGTTCATTTTATAAACGTGGATAATGAAACCTATTGGCTAATTGCTGTTTTCCAGTTATATCAATGAAGCATTCAAATTCCTGAAAACTTGCACCTTTTGTTCTATTTTCAAATACAAAGAAATATAACTTATGAACAAAACCACTAACCCTGTTTCAACACCACCACCATCAATTGTGTGTGTATGAGTGTTTTTTAAGGGGGGTGTTTGTGGTATTGTTATTTAAAGAGGTAAAGGCAAGTTTATTGAGTAAGGTTTTTCTGGATGCTTTGAATCTGTCATCATCGGATAATTATGTGTGTTGTTGTGAGAAATAAGGGTTGTTTGGCAACATTTTTATTCACAGAACAAAATAAAAAGTGTCAACTTATATAAATTTTTGTGGTTTTTTTCCATTTTTATGACATGTTTTTCCCTTTTAGAAAGAGTTGAAGAAGAGAAAATGTAAAAGTAACTATTTTAGCTTTAAAAGCGATCGAGCGTTTGACTTTTATTGCCATTGATTTATTGTTTGACTTATTTACTATTTATTTATGAGTAAATTACATGTTTGGTTCTTATAGTTTGCCCAAAGCTTCACCGACAGTTTCTAAAAGTTTAAAGTTGTATGGATAGTCTCTAGTTTTGCAAAAAATTAACAACTTACGGTCTATTTTTTAACTGGTGTTAAGTGAGTTCTGTTATCATTTACACGTTAGCCCTTTTCCTTAAAGACCGTTACATCATCTATCCTTTAAAATAAAGGTCGTTTATAATTTAAAGTTTTTCGACTTTAGGTACGTTTTCTTACGTTTTTATCCGTTTTCGTCCGTTTTTTTACGTTTTCATCCGTTTTTTTACGTTTTCATCCATTTTATACATTTTTATCCGTTTTCGTTTGTTTTTATACATTTTCGTTCATTTTTATACGTTTTCTTACGTTTTTATACGTTTTCGACCGTTTTCTTATATTATCATACATTTTTTTCCGTTTTTATACGTTTTCGTCTGTTTTCATACGTTTTTCTTACGTTCTTATCCGTTTTCTTGCGTTTTTATACGTTTTCGCCTATTTTCTTATATTTTCATACGTTTTTGTCTATTTTCATACATTTTCTTACGTTCTTATCCGATTTCATCCGTTTTTATACATTTTCGTCCGTTTATATATGTTTTCGTATGTATTTTTACATTTTCGACCGTTTCTTACGTTTTATTCATTTTCATACATTTTTATCCGTTTCGCCCATTTTGTGAATTTTCATACGTTTTTGTTCGTTTTCATACGTTTTCTTATGTTCTTATCCGTTTTTATAAGTTTTTATCCGTTTTTATACATTTTCGTTTGCTTTTATACGTTTTTATCTGTTTTAATACGTTTTCATCTGTTATTATGCGTTTTCTTACGTTTTCATACGTTTTTTTCTGTTTTTATACGTTTTCATCTGTTTTTAAATGTTTTCGTCCATTTTCATCCTTCTTATGCAATTTCATCCATTATCATCTGGTTTTATCCGTTTTTTTGCTTGTTTATATACGTTATCGTCCGTTTTTATACACTTTGTTTTTATACGTTTTCTTATATTGTCATACATTTGTATCTGTTTCGTCCATTTTTATATGTTTTCGTCCGTTTCATCCGTTTTTATATGTTTAATCCGTTTATGTTTTCGACAATTTTTATACGTTTTTGTCCATTTTTATATTGTTTCTTCACTTGTTTGCCATTTGGGCTATATTAGTCCCCCATATTTATCCATACATTTCAACGTAAATTTTCGTCTATTTAGTTTTTAGTTCAACAGTATTCTAGTTTATTGATAAGGATCTTACAACTTTCGATAATATACGCGCATACAAATTTATTGTATAAATGCGTTTTATAAATGGTTGTCTGGAGTTGTTTCTCGCTCTTTGGAAGAACTATACCTTCAGATCGTAGGGTTGGTACCTGTCACGTTGTTGGACAATGTGTTTCAGAGCCCGACCCTTGTTAATCTAAATTTAGATGGTGGTAAATCGGGTAAAATTGTCATTAATCTTGATGAAAAAACGATTCAACTCCCGCAACTCAAAATGTTGCAGCTAATCTATGTGAACTATGCCAATGATGCACCGACCTTAGATATCTGACCATAAAATACCGACCTTCTAACATTACCGACTTTGAAATCTCGGGTTTTTAAATTGATTTAGATAAAAAAAAAAAAAAAAAAAAAAAAAAAAAAAAAAAAAGAGATTGTTCTTGTGATTCGGAATGAACCTTTCTCGGTGGTACAAGCTTAGAGCCTTGCGTCACTCTAATATGCTAATTACTTCGTAGTACGACTCTGGAATGGTAGTCGCTTAGTGCGACAGTACTATGGGATGCAAAGAAGCTTCGTCACCCTTCTTTAGTTACTTCTCCTTTTTTCACCGAGGTTGGGGCTAGACCGGATAGTGCATTGCAAATTCAAATCTTTTCTTTTTCTAAATAGCTATAGCTCGCCGCTTTGCAAGAGAACAAAGCTTAACTAAAATTTGTGTAACAAGATTATTTAAGGGGTGTCCCGAGCTTCAAGAAGTGGTGATTGAGCGAAATTGGAACAACTATAGTGTAATTGCCTATTGCATAAGTGGTCCAAAGTTAAGAAAGGTGACGGTGATATCCGCTGTACCGCCCTTTACACAGCCTAATCAAGCCCCTAATTTTGGCAGCCTGCAGATCTCTTGTCCGATGCTAGAGTACATATGCTTATGGAATTGTTTTATGTATGATATGTCCGTTAAGTATCATTCACGCATAACTGAAGCGCATTTTCGTATGAAGCCTCATGACAGCAATTATGCTCGTAAGTTGCTGACTATTGTCAAAGGACTCGCTTCAATCAAATATCTATCCTTATCCAATCCTACTATGAAGGTAATGGAATCACTACTACATCTTTAATGAATCATGTCTTTATTTATATATCTTCTACAGGCAAGCTTTCAGCGAATTTTTGTTATGTGGTTTTATTATTGTCAGGTTATGCGTTGATTATTGAACAGTTATAAATATGTATGATTCATGCCTTCATTTATATATCTTCTATAGGCTTTAGCTTTCAGCTTCAGTATCTTTCAGGCATGACTGAAGCGCATTTTCGTATTATTGTCAACTCTGTATTTACTTTGCATGTCCTTTTTTCCTATGCCCACTTTTGGAGATCATACAAATTTTGGTTCTACTCTTGAATCCATTTTATTTTTTAACAGCAAATTATATTATAAAACTAGCAAGACGCTTGATAGAGGTTGTTAAGACGATCATTGATCTCCACATAAGTATTTGGAGGGTCAATATACAAAGACACCTCTATTTCCTCATAAGAGGGGAAAAAGGATTTAAAGTGTTGAGATTGAGATTGTGGTGGTTGATCATTTTGTTGAGAATGAGGCTCTCCATAGAGTGGGCCATGAATATCCTTGTAACTTAGACATAATTAAACTCCAAATACAACTATATATATATATATATATATATATATATATATATATATATATATATATATATATATATATATATATATATATATATATATATATATATATATATATATATATATATACTTCTTGATTCATTTGGTCATTAAATTTGCAGATACCTTCAAGACCACCAATCATACCTGACCTTGAACTATTTCGTCTAAATGTGTTTTTCCGTAGGTTGTTCCTTTTCCCTTATCAGTTCAGCTAGGAAAACAATCTTTTTTGCTACATAACTTACTAATCGTTGTTAGTATCTAGTTTTGTTAAAAGGAGTGTTTGTTTACAACAACTACTACAATTGAACTCATCTTGAAGGTGTCATTCATGCTCACTTAATTCTCTGTATTATATCGCTTTTGATGCGTATATTAAAGTTAATATATGTTTATACAAAATGACAGGACTATTCGACTGATTTGGATGACGACTATATACTTAGTGCATAATGTATGATGGGTCAGTCGTCTTGCGGGAGAATTATCTTATTTAACCGGCAAGTTATTTATATATTTTTTTGCACACTTGTAATTTTAGGCTCTAAGATGCCATTATTTGTTAGATTGTGTCCCATGATTATAGGTATGTCTAATATGAGTTTAAGTTGGTATGTTCTGATGATTTGTTTGTGGAATTTGATTGTGTGTAGGAAAGGAGATTGTTATAGGTATCTTTCAGAGCTCAAATCTTGTAATGATAAGAGAAAGGCAGTTGACCAGTCACTCGAGGCTTATCAAGTAGTAGCCGTAAGTAGTGTACTTTGTTATACCCATTGTATGCACAAAATCTTTTATGTATATATAATAACGGAAAAACTATAAATTACATGTTTGGTTCTTATAGTTTGACTCATTTACTATTTATTTATGAGTAAATTACATGCTTGGTTCTTATAGTTTGCCCAAAGCTTCACCCACAGTTTCTAAAAGTTTAAAGTTGTATGGATAGTCTCTAGTTTTGCAAAAAAATTAACAACTTATGGTCTATTTTTTAAATGGTGTTAAGTGAGTTCTATTATCATTTACACGTTAGCTCTTTTGCCTAAAGATCGTTACATCATCTATCCTTTAAATTAAGGTAGTTTATAATTTAAAGTTTTTCTACTTTAGGTACGTTTTTATCTGTTTTTGTACGGTTTTTTACGTTTTCATCCATTTTTATTTGTTTTTGTCCGTTTTTGTTCGTTTTTTAACGTTTTCATCAGTTTATACGTTTTCTTACGTTTTTATCCGTTTTCTTTTATTTTCATACATTTTTGTCCGTTTTTATATGGTTTCGTCTGTTTTCAAACGTTTTTCCTACGTTCATATCCGTTTTCTTGCGTTTTTATACGTTTTGCCTATTTTCTTATATTTTCATACGTTTTTGTCTATTTTCATACATTTTTCTTACGTTCTTATCCGTTTTCATCCGTTTCTATACGTTTTCTTCTGTTTTTTCGTCTGTATTTTTACATTTTCATCCGTTTCTTACGTTTTAATCATTTTCATACATTTTTATATGTTTCGCCCATTTTCATACATTTTTATACGTTTTTGTCCGTTTTCATACGTTTTTTTTATACTCTCATTCGTTTTTATACGTTTTTGTCCGTTTTTATATATTTTCGTTTGCTTTTATACGTTTTCTTCCGTTTTAATATGTTTTCATCCGTTTTTATGCGTTTTCTTACGTTTTCATACATTTTTTACGTTTTCGTCCGTTTTTATACGTCTTCATCTTTTTTAAACATTTTCGTCCATTTTCATCCTTTTTATGCAATTTCATCCGTTTTTCATCTGTTTTTATATGTTTTCGTCCGTTTCATCCATTTTTATATGTTTAATCCGTTTATGTTTTCGCACTTTTCATACGTTTTTTTGTCCATTTTCATATTGTTTCATCACTTGTTTGCCATTTGTGCTATATTAGTCCCTCATATTTATCCATACATTTCAATGTAAATTTTCGTCTATTTAGTTTTTAGTTCAACAGTATTCTAGTTTATTGATAAGGATTTTACAACTTTTGATAATATATGCGCATACAAATTTATTATATAAATCTAGTGTCTATAAAGTTTTACATTTTTTAAATACATTGATACATTTAATATATAATTTTTATTTATGTCAAATGTTGCTACTTTTAAATTTAATAACTCATCTTTTACCATATTGATGTATTATAATATTTACGAGATGTTACATATCTCAACAGAGTATTTGGGCCGTGGCCCATGAACATACAATCTGGATAAGTTTGACATTTCATGAACCCTAAAATGCAGTTGTTAATAATTATGGCCGTTGGATCAATCTGATCATTTAAATCGAGATATCTTCTTGCTATAAAAGGTTAATAAGGGTAAACACAATTTTGCAAGCCATAAAAATGAAAAAGAGAACGGCGACAAGAATACAAACCTTTATAGATCCTCGTTTTGATAAAAAGATATAAATTTCATATGAAACATCATGTTTATCGCGATCATTGTTCATAGCATTTCGATTGTTAGTGTATTTAATATAATCCAAATGAAACATATTTTTTAAGTAAAACTTGTTTTTTCATAAGTAATCTTACATATATTGTTTCCTTGTACAGATGAAGTTTACTATCCACAGGTGTTGTCAACCTACTAGACCAATACATCGGGTAATCTATTTATTTAATAATTGTTTTTTGAGAAATCAAACATTAAAAATGAGGGAGTTGCAAAAAAAAATTCTACTCATATAAAAGCAAATTTTCATGTTTTTTGTTTACTTTGTTTTAACTATATTACTTCTTAACATGACATTGTACCTTTCTTTATATTTTAATTAACTGAATGAAAGTAAATAAATGCAAAAAAATATTTAAAAAATACAATCTAATAATGATAATATTATTGATAATCTCGTGCATATACAAATTCTGGGTATTATAATTAATCCCGTGCACACACGATTTTGGGTATTATAATTAATTTATTATAATAATGACAATATTATTTATATGTAACAAACAAATAAAAATAAATAAACCTTTTTATTAAAATACAAATAAAACTCTATGGGGTATATATTAAATGGCAAACAGATGCCCAAACAAAAAAATAAACTTTGTTATTCAAATACAAATAATACTCTATGGGTTATATATTAAACTTTGCTATAATAAAAGGGTGTTTTGTTGTGCTATTTGATGTCATAAATAGGGATTTTGGTCAAACTTTCTTCTATAAAAGAATATGTATTTAGTGGCGCAACCCTAGTGGACATAAGAGTTGTTTTTCGCTCTTTGGAAGAACTATACCTTCGGATCCTAGGGTTGGTACCTGTGACGTTGTTGGATAGTGTGTTTCAGAGCCTAACCCTTGTTAATCTAAATTTAGATGGTGGTAAATCGGGTAAAATTGTCAACAATCTTGATGAAAAAATCAAGATTCAACTCCCGCAACTCAAAATGTTGCAGCTAATCTGTGTGAACTATGCCAATGATGCATGTGTAACTAGATTATTTAAAGGGTGTCCCGAGCTTCAAGAAGTGGTTGCTGAGCGAAACTGGAACATCGATAGTGTAATTGCCTATTGCATAAGTGGTCCAAAGTTGAGAAAGCTGACGGTGATATCCGCTGTAGCGCCCCTTACACAGCATAATCAAGCCCCTAATTTTGGAAGCCTGCAGAACTCTTGTCCGATGCTAGAGTACATATGCTTATGGCATTGTTTTCCGTATGATCTGTCCGTTAAGTATCTTTCAGGCATAACTGAAGCGCATGTTCGTATGAAGCCTCATGACAGCAATTATGCTCGTAAGTTTCTGAATATAATCAGAGGACTAACTTCAGTCAAATATCTATCCTTATCCGATCCTACTATGAAGGTAATGGAATCACTACTACATCTTTAATGATTCATGTCTTTATTTATATATCCTCTAGAGACTTTAGCTTTCAGCGAATTTTTGTTATGTGGTGTAAATATTGTCAGGTTATGCGTTGATTATTGAACCGTTATAAATATGTATGACTCATGCCTTCATTTATATATCTTCTACAAGCTTTAGGTTTCAACTTCAGTATCTTCAGGCATAACTAAAGAGCATTTTCATATTATTGTCAACTCTGTATTTACTTTGCAGATCCTTTTTTCCTATGCCTACTGTTGGAGATCATACAAATGTTGGGTCTACTCTTGAATCCATTTTATTTTTGAACAGCAAATTATATTATAAAACTAGCAAGAAGCTTGATAGAGGTTGTCAAGACGATCATTGATCTCCACATTAGTATTCGGTGGTTGATCATAAGAGTGGAAAAAGGATTCAAAGTGTTGAGATTGAGATTGAGATTGCTGTTGTTTATCATTTTGTTGAAAACTAGGCTCTCCATAGAGTGGGCCATGAATATCCTTGTAACTAAGACATAATGGAACTCCTAATACAACTATATATATATATATATATATATATATATATATATATATATACACACACACACACACACACACACATATAGGGAAGGGATACGGTACGTTTTTGGATTTTAGTGCGGATGTACGGACGAATCTCAGCCCTCCATCTAGTCAACCATCTAAAAAAAGCGGAGTGGAATTATCGTAAATACCCCGACTTTTTTAAAAATCGTTAATATCACAGTTAGCTTTTTTTATTGAAAAAAATTCAAAAATATCTGAAAAAATTAAAAAAATAAAGAGAACAACAAATAATTATAAATCGCTGAAAAAAATTTCAAAAAAAAATCATTTTCATCGTTAAAGGTATTGTGATATTAGCGTATGATTTTGACTTTTTTACAAAAGTCAAGATCTTTCTCAAGATCTGATCTTGACAAAGATCTTGACATTTGTAAAAAAGTCAAAATTAGATTTTGATATCACATAAACTTTTTTTTAATAAAAAATTTAATATCAGAATAACTTTTTTAATATCATAAAAACTTTTTCTTAATAAAAATTGTTAATATCACCGTAACTATCATGCTTTCTTAATATCAAAGTTAATTTTTTTTAATATCACCGTAACTTTTTTTAATATCGTAATATAAAAACAGTGATATTAATTTTTTTAATATCATAAAAACTTTTTCTTAATAAAAATTGTTAATATCACCGTAACTATCATGCTTTCTTAATATCAAAAGTTATTTTTTTTAATATCACCGTAACTTTTTTTAATATCGTAATAAAAAACAGTGATATTAATTTTTTTTACTAATATCAAAGTAACTTTTTAAGTAAATTATCGTTAATATCACGGTAGCACTCATAATCACCAAACAAAAAAGTACTCAGAAAAATCTGAAAAAATAAAAAAAAGTAAAGAAGATAACAATAGTAAGTATCGCTCAAAAGGAAAAAAAATCGTTTCAATGGTCAATTGATTAATTGAAGGTTGCGTTGGATTTTGACATTTTTACAAAAAGTCAAGATCAGATCTGGATGGCGGCCCAGATTAATCCGTACGTCCGCACTAAAAAAAATTATCCGCACATGATCCTCACTCTATATATATATATATATATATATATATATATATATATATATATATATATATATATATATATATATATATATATATATATAGTTTGTTTACTTCTTGATTCATTTGGTCATTACATTTGCAGATACCTTAAAGACCACCAATCATACCTGACCTTGAACTATCTCGTCTAAATGTGTTTTTCCGGAGGTTGTTCCTTTTCTCTTATCAGTTCAGCTAGGAAAACAATCTTTTTTGCTACATAACTTACTAATCGTTGTTAGTACTTTCTTTTGCAGTGTACTTTTGATGGCTATTGAAATGGCTCTTGAAGAATTAGTATCTAGTTTTGTTAAAAGGAGTGTTTGTTTACAACAACTACTACAATAGAACTCATCTTGAAGGTGTCATTAATGCTCACTTAAATCTCTGTATTATAACGCTTTTGATGCGTATATTAAAGTTAATATACGTTTATACAGAATGACAAGACTATTCGACTGAGTTGGATGACGACTATATACTGAGTGCATCATGTTTGATGGTCAGTCGTCTTGCGGGAGAATTATCTTGTTTGACGATCAAGGTATTTATATATTTGTTTGCACACTTGTAATTTTAGGCTCTAAGATGCCGTTAGTTGTTAGATTGTGTCCCATGATTATAGCTATGGCTAATATGAGTTTAAGTTGGTATGTTCTAATGATTTGTTTGTGGATTTTGATTGTATGTAGGAAAGGAGTTTATTATAGGTATCTTGTAGAGCTCAAATCTTGTAATGATAAGAGAAAGGCAGTTGACCAGTCACTCAAGGCTTATCAAGTAGTAGCCATAAGTAGTGTACTTTGTTGTACCCATTG
This sequence comes from Artemisia argyi, assembly GCA_030686995.1. Lineage (NCBI taxonomy): Eukaryota > Viridiplantae > Streptophyta > Magnoliopsida > Asterales > Asteraceae > Artemisia > Artemisia argyi. Next base: position 148,667,512 of record CM060685.1, read on the forward strand.
TATGCACAAAATTTTTGATGTATATATAATAACGGAAAAACTATAAATTGTACGCTCTTTATATACGGGTGGATTTTCGTTAGAGCTCTGTGTAGCTTATGATATATGTGACTTGCCCACGAAATGCAAAACCTAAGATTTACTATTAGACGGTGATACCTTGTCATGTGTATAAACTAGTTTAATGTAATTTGGGAGTAATATGACAGTCACTTGTGTAACACCCCCAATTCATGGATGCAGCGGAATTCAAACTGGGTGTTACTCGACGGCACAATAGTCACAATAATAGAAAACGAACTCCAATTGAGTCGTTTTAAAAGATGTATCATTCAAATTATATAAATATCAGAGATTTCAAAATGAGGTCCCAATTGGTTCCATGTTTACAATGTATAATAAATGAGTTTTGAATGATAATAAAATTTATAGCCCTCTTGAGTATCCGTGTCCTTCCGTGCCATCCTTGATCGTCATGAACCTGAAATACATGCTTGAGAGGTCAACACAAAGGTTGAGTGATATTCATAGAGTTTGTTAAATCGATTGAACACAATATGTTGGTAGTGTGAGTTATAGGCTCACACCAATGTTTGGAAAACAAAACAGGTAGGCTACGTTATTATACGCCCGGAACATGTATTATACACTAAGTTTATGACACCATAACGTTAACGTGTACCAATATCAATCGGCGGTTTTATCCCGGTAGGTATGTTGCTAACATACCTAAATCTCAAATATTATTGCATTTGTTTGAACTTAGTCAATACAAATGGGATTCGTCAATCCCAATAGGCCTATTAATAATATTCGCGCTCACTATTGCTAGTGACTAAATGGTTCATAATAAAGGATCTCGGTTTAGCAAGGTTGGTACTTAGTGATAATAAAACAATCAGGTAAGCATACAATTTAAAAACATTGTGCTCGGTTATAAATAGCATGTATTCCCCCCAAGGGTTTGTGAAACAATTAAGTAATCGAAAGTGGGGCTATGAACTCACCTTAAGTTAAGATAGCAAGTAATGAATGTGATGGTCGAATCGCGAAGGTTTCTACGAGCAACCTATAATAGAATGTCGCGACTTAGGATCGGAGTACAGAATATGAAGTAGTGCCTATATATATATCTTGCATTATAGTCCATGATGTGGTATGATGTATATTGTAAGTCCTTGAAAGAAAAGATTCATGAAACATGTATGTTTTGTATATCGTTTACTACCGTTCGGGCCGACATAATTCAGAAGTCATGTTAGTAAGCGTTCGAGGAGCCAGGACACTTTAACTCGTAAATCCACAACTCAACTCGACGGCTTACATAATGAACTCCTCACATGAGGCTCCCTACTATTGTAGTAGTTGATGAAATATATAGATATAAGTTTTGATCCGAAAGGTTACATGTCCGATATTTGAATAAACTTAGGAAAGTTTATTAGTACATGAAGATTGTTATTAGGGTATGTTTCATAAGTTTTGTATGACCATTTTCTCTTGGTAAAATCTCATGGTTTCCTTTTAGATGAAGTAGATCCAAATTGTATGTTCAAGTTCTCGTCAACTCTTTGTTTCATGTTTACGCCTATGAAAGTTGGTATGGTCATTTCGTCATGGCCTAGCCATGACCTTTGGTCCTTGTTCCAAGGTCATGAGACACAACCTTGGCTCTATCCATGGTGGTGGTCTTGATTATAGGTCATAAGACCCCTTTGGTCTTCATAAACCATAACCTATATGTAATGACTTTGTCTAAAAATGGGCTGTTTAGAATTTGAAGAATTTTATCACTCGGAAAGCGTTTTCAGGGCTCGAGCTTCTTTGTTCCTGAACGAAAACGTCGTTCCGGACAACTTTCGTGTTTTAACTTTTTGATGAATCGGACCAGAAGTAGGACTTTCAAAACCCAAATTTGATCAGGAAGCTATTTGGCAGTTTTGCCGGAAATCTTTGGTAATTTCAAATCGCCATAACTTTTGACTCGTATACTCGTTTTGGGTGGTTCAAATTGCTATGGTTTCCTTGTTAAGTCCTCTACTGTAATATGTAATGATCCAACATCATATTTGTTAGGATTAAAAGTGACGATCATTATTGAGTCAAGTAGTTAGTTAAATATATTCAATGTAATAGTTAGCTAATGCTAGTTTATTAAGTTTATGTGTACTATTCATGCTTGTATAAAGTCTAAGGGCTAGTTATGTAATGTAGTCAAAGATATGTGAAGCCCTAGACTACAAGTATAAATAGTCATGTAAGGCCTCATTTTGAGGTTGGTTCTCTAGTTGGTTCTCTTAGTAATTACAAGGTTATTATTTTCACACACTAGAGTTCCCATCCACTCTCTCTCTCTACTTACTTTCTCTCTCTAGATCTAAGCAAGATTCATAAGTGATAAGGTTGTTCTACGGTCCTACAAGTGGTATCACTCGCCTAGGGATAATATAGGTTGTTTTAGGATTGATTTGGTTGAAAAAACATGGTATAAAAGTGGTTGTTTTGATTCGAGGTTACTGTTCATCGTGTTTCTGCCGAGTTAGGGGGAAAACGAAAACTGCCGAGTTAGGTTTTATTCTTGTTTTTGCCGAGTTAAGTGATTAGTTTCTGCCGAGTTAAGTTTAGTTTTCTAACTTTCTGCCGAGTTAAGTACTTAATTCTGCCGAGTTTGGAGTTTACTATCTAATCTGCCGAGTTAAGTTCTAGCTAAATCTGCCGAGTTTGGAATTTTGGATTTTTGGCGAGTTAGCCTTGTTTCTTCCTAATCGTTTATCGAGTTAGGACCAGTGTTGCTACCTTCTTAAACGTTACTCTGCCGAAATTTCCTAAAATTGCCGAGTTAGAACCTTACTAAAAACTTGTCGAGTTAGAACCTAACTAAAACTGCCGAGTTAGAACAGAAACTAAACTGCCGAGTTAGAATACTTAATAAACTGCCGAGTTTGAACTCTACATAAAATTGCCGAGTTAGACCAAAAAAAAAAAAAAAAATTATTTTTTGGCGGGAAAATTTGAGTAAAATTTATTTTTCACACGAGACTTTACGTTCAATTTTTACGCGAGATTCAAAGTTTGGTATAACGTTGAAAATTTCGGCCGAAAATTCAAATTTTTAGGCCAAAATTCAAAAAATTTCGGTAAAATTTGGCGAAAAAATTTTCAAAACTCAAACTTCTCTGGTAACCTTAGAATTGTATTTCTTAGTGATTTTCAAATTTTGGCAAGGAAAATTTTCATACTCGATTTTTGGCGGGAAATTACGAAATCAATCAGATCAACCGAGAACGAACTTTCATCTTCACCAAAACACCTAATCTTCAACAACAACCTTTGTTATCTTAAAAGATCCTAAGTTCAACTTTATCACACATCGCTTAACAATGGAAATGAAAATGCAAATCCAAGAGAGAGATTCTAAGAAAGCGTTTACAGTGTTCAAGTCATATGTAGAGAAGTTCGTCAATCCTGATGGCTATAACACAAGGTTCGATCAGGCATTTGAATACTTCATCCGAGTCCAATATCACAATTTCAAAGACAAACTCAAACAAAGTCTGAATCAACTTCAAAAGCTACTTTATGAAGAAGAACCTGATATGAGTAACTGCAAGGATGCTCTTAAAGTGATCCAGACTCAATTTCAGAGTATCTTTAACCCTTGGATAATGGGACAGTCAGAGTTTATCGATGCATTTTACCAAAAATTTTGGGTAAGCTATACGACCTTCAGAACTCGATGCATAAATCAAATGGATGAACTCGAAAAGACACTTGATGCTGAGGAAGCTGAATTTAATGAGATTGAGAAGCTGAAACGGGAAAAAGAGCAGAAGGAAAGAGAGATGCAGTTAGAGGAAACTGAGGTGATTGAAATAGAGACAGAGAAAGATGTTCAAAATGACAAGGAAATGGTCAATGAGGGTGATGCATCAGATGTCAGTTTGGTTTTCACTGGCAATGATTCATCTTCAGAACAACAGGTTGAAAGCAGCAGTCCTAGCTATGATTCGGATGCTGATGGAACTCAAAGGAATGAAGCTGTTTGGGACACCGAAGATGACCACATCAGACCTTCATCAGACACTGAGATATCAGCTAAGGTACAACATTCAAACAATAATGGTGTTGTGTTTGATAATGTGTTTGCTCATGATCAGACACATCCTGAGCATCCTGAGTCTATTAGTGACACTTATGTGGTGAAACAAAATGATAGTAATATCACCTTTGATACTCCAGATAAGGATCCTAATAGAGGTGAGCCTGCCCAGGATGGATCTTCTTATGAACAAGATCGTGCTTTCTTTGCTTCTTTAATCGATAATTTCAAACATGAACTTGAAAAGTGCAAAGAGGACAATCGTGAAGCTAAGCAAACGAATGTCTTATTGACAAAAGAGCTTGAGAGATTTAAAGAAATGGAAAAAGGTTTTCAAAATGTAATAAAAAGAAAAGCTGAACTTGAATTTGAAAACTCAAACCTTAAATCTCAAGCTCAAAAGTTTGAAATGAATGGAGAGTCTGTCAAACCACTTTTAAAAAGAAATGAAGAACTTGAAGTTGGTTATAGAGAAGCTGTTCTTCGTGAAAAACGTTCCATTCAAAATCTGGATACACAAATGGTCGTTAACAACAGAAAGGTTCAAGCGCTTTTAAAAGAGAACAATGATTTAAAAAGTGAAAATTCAAAGCTTCAGAAAACCACATCAAATTTTGAGATTGTAAACACAAAACTTGAGAATGAAAACAAAGAGTTTTTGAAACAAACAAACGATCTTGAAAACAAACTTCGAAAATTGGGACAGACTTCTCAGACATTCAACATGCTGCCTACTAAAGATGAGGAGGTTGAGAAACAAACATCTGGAATTGGTTTTGAAAAAAGTGCTCAGTTGGAAAATGGAAAACCGTGTGTTTTAAACAAAGTTAAAAAACTGACACCTACTTTGTACAACGCTGATGATATGGGAAAAGAATTGTCAGATGATCTTTTGTTTGAGTCTCAAGATATTTTAAAATCTGAAGAGGAAAAACGTTTGAAAGTAAAACAAACAAAAAACCCACTCTCGTATCACGGCTTTGTGTATGGTGGTCTACAATTGACAGATTTTCCAAAAGCACCTTTCAAAAGAAAAGACACAAATGTGAAAAGATTTTTCAAAGAAGCTCAACTTGCTACTTATGATGCTACGTTATGGCAAAATAAAGCAAGGAAACAATTTTGTAATCTTAAACATCACATTGAGCATACGTTAAAAGCCATTTGGTTTAAGCAAGTAAACATCGATACCAGCGTTTTCTCTAATCCTCTTTCTTCAGATGTACGCCTTAAGATTGAAGTTCAAAAGATTTTGAAAGATGAGATTGAACCTCATGTGAAAAATCTCAACTTAAGTTTTGAGTACTTTGAAAAACATCTTGTCACTGAAATGAGAGAAGATTTAAAGTACGTTCATTCTCTTGAAGACGAATTTGATGAAAAATGCTTAATTCTTGACATTCAAAAGGAATTTTTCACAAATCAAATAGAGTCTTTCAAATCAAAATCTGTTAGCCATGAGAAAGTGAATGAGCATTTTGAACAAACATCTTCTTTGAAATCTGAAAATCTTTGTCTCAAAAAGAAAATCACCGAGCTTTCAAAAGAAGCAACTGATGTCAAAGCAGAATTGTCAAAAAGAACTGCTCACTTTGAGAAACATCTTGCAATACTCGAAGCACAAAGTATCTCTTTCCAACTCAAACTGCAAGAGAAGAATGAGAAAATGTCTTCTGAAAACTCTTTGACATCAGTGCTTAAAGAAAAAGAAAAGATTTTTGAAGAAAAATGTGATGATACCAATATCAAATTTGATTTTGACGAATTTGATACAAAAAATCTTGAATTGGAAAATGCTGTGGCATCATTACAAAAAGAAAATGAGCATTTGAAACAGACTTACAAAAACTTGTTTGATTCAATCAAGCGGTCAAGAGTTCAGAATCAAACTTCTAACAAATCTGACTCTCAGATCACACCAAATCATCTTTTTGAAACAGAAAAATCTGTGCTTCAAAAGAAAATTGTTGAATTGGAAAAAACGGTTGCACAACAAACCAAGGATTTTGGTGATGCCAAAAATGATTTTTCAATCGAAACAGACAAATATGAAAAATATTTTGCACATCTTGAAAATCAAAATGCTTCTTTGCAAGAAAAACTGGCATCATCAGATCATCTTTCTCTTCAAAAAGAATACAATGATTTGAGAACGTCATACAATGCCTTAAAAGCGAAGTTTGATGTTCTTAACCGGTCAAAAGGAAAATCTCAAGTTTCAAACGAGTCTAAACCACAAGTAAGTGTTTCAGAGAAGGTTTACACGGGTGAATCTTCCAAACCGTTTTCGAAAAAGGTTTCTCAGTTTACAACCTATTCTTTGCAAAAAGGAAGGAAGTTTTCAAAGAGACCTAATTTTTCTGAAACATTTACTCCTCAAACGATTTCAAATGCATGTGCTCTAAAAGAACAGAATCAAGTTTTTCAAACTCCATACTCTCGTTTTACTCCGGTAAAGCCAGTGTGGAAACCAAAGCAAAGCCGTTCAAAACATTTGAATTATTCATACTCTGAAATGCTTCCGCTACAACAAAGGAATGGCTATGCTTTGAAAAAACCAAATTCTGGAAGGTTTCCATTCATCTCAAAAATGAATTTTCGAAATGAAACACCGAGTTTCAACAATGGATGGAAAACTTCTTCTTCAAGCTTTAAAACTCCAAGAGAAACACCGAGTTTCTCAAACAACTTTCAAAAGCAAAAGAGTTTTAAATCACCGTTGATTCCACGAGCTTTATTTCAAAATGAAACACCGGATTTCAGTCCTCGTTGGAATTCAACTTCTTTGTCTCGTATTGACACAACTTTCAAATGGATTTCAAAATATGGTAAACCCATTGGCGCCGTGCTTAAATGGGTTCCAAAAGTTGTTGTCTAATCCAAAAACATAATGGCTTGTAAGTACTTCAGCTTACAACCCGGGCTTCAAAAAATGGCTTTCGTATACTTCAGTACGAAACCCGGACTTCAAAATTATGACTTCTTAGTATTTCAGCTAAGGACTCGTTCTTCAAAGAAAGGAAAGTGCTTAATCATTCAAAGGTTTTTAATATCTTTTGAGCACTTATCCTAAAAACATATTGGCTTATGCACACATAACAGTGTATGACCCGCGATTTTCATAGAAAGGACCCTGTTGTACATTTCTGTGCGACAATCCTAAAAGATAAGAAGACTTCTCACCAAAAAGCTTATCAAAGTCTTCTTAATTTTTTTGAGCAAAATTTTGAATAATGTATCAAAAGGTTTTCAAAACTTTTCATGATGTAGCTCAAGATTTTACTCCCTCAAATCCTTCAAAGCAAATATTTACTCAAAATGTTCTACTTTTGAGGGGGAGTAATAAAATGTTGTTCCAAAAAGATCATGCTTAAAGGAAACAAATTCGGAAATTTCATACATCCGTTTCTCCCATAAGCTATCCAAAAAGAAAAGGTTTTAATCAATTGGTATCAAAAATACCATGGATATGCTATTTTTGAGGGGGAGAAGACGTGATTAAAATGTGATCGTCTTGAATCTCAAAAGAGCTCGACTCAGAAATGACCCAAGAATTGACGAAACAACAAAAGTTAGTAATCGAAAAGACTTATTCTCGACGGGTAATAACATCAAGTTAGTTACTAGAGCTAGTTGTCACCTAAAAGCTGACAATGGAACTTTTTAACTAGCCACGTAAGCGTGTCTCGAAAAGGATTTGTTTGAGTAGAAATGTACCGTTTCGAGAGACTTTCTGTGGTCTTGACCAGGCCGGGTAATAACTTCAAGCTAGTCTAACTAGTGATGTAAGCGTGTCTCGAATCGGTCATGTTCATTGAAAGTGGATCAATTCTAAAAGTGCAAACTCCTCACGCATGTGCAAATTTCTTAAAATTCCATGAGCACATGTGAAGGGGGAGTCCTTCAAATGAAATGCAAAACTCTCGAAGTGTTAACAAAATATGTTTCATAATCATAAACACTTTGAGAGATTTTCACAAATGGTTTGATGGCAACAATAGGATAGTCATGATGTTATAAGGTGACTAAGGTTAGGAAAAACCGTCCTATGATCCGCCAGAGCCGGAGGGATCTACCCAAGGACAATTCCAATAGAGTAGAATTAGAAGTCCTTAGGTATGATTGAAAAAAGGAGAAAATGAGAAAGGAGAAAGAAGGGGTTGAAGAATTAAAAAGAAAAGTTATGAAAAAGGGTGAAAAGAAATAGCCCTCCATATGTTCAACCTTAGGGCAGACACCGGGTTCAATTCATATGCTATCGGTTGTTACTAAGGTGACACTGGTATTGAAGACAAGACGTCATGGACCCAGTGACGCACTGCACTAAACCTTCTAGCCACTCAAGTTCTCTTAAAAGAGCTTGTTTCATTCTCACGGGGAACCGGTGTAATCTATCGACTTATCTCTTAGAGATGGTTGATATTGAAGCAGGAGACCCCTCCCTAGTCTCCGCATAGGAAACCAAATTATGCACTTATCGAGTCTAGAGCCATGAGATACATCAAAAAGATCTCTTAGGATACACTTCCTATGAATACACTTGTGTTCGCCAAAAAGGACACAAGTTGTAAGAGTCTTTATGAGATCTACGGATCTTGCCTTATATATCATGATGGTTACTATGTTTCAAACGGTCTACAGTCGTGGAGTGATCCCCAGCGACTCACCCAGTCATTGAGCTACCTTGTAGGTCTCGTAAGCTCCTTCGGGGGTATCTGACATGGGAACGGCCTTGGTAAGGGTTAGAAGGAGTCTTCACACTATGCTGTTGACGATCTCTAATTCCGAACCTGTAAGTACCGGTTGATTTATTGCTAACTGTTTTATGCAGGTACTCATAAATGTTCCTTGGAGAAAGACCGTTACCATCACTCTAAGATCCACATGCTCATACCCTGTAAAGCTCTCTTCAAAGATCTAAGCTAAGCAAAGCTCAGAACGTTTCTAAGTCAAAGTCAAAGAAACTTCAAACTAAAGAAACAAAGACTAAAGTCAAAGAAAAGAGAACTTCTCAAAGATTCAAAGTCAAACAAAGTATGAGCATGTTGGAAAAGACGTAAAGACAACAGAGTAAAGATGTTGTCCAAAGGCAAGAAAGATCACAAAGCATGATTGGAACAAAGGAACTAGCAAAACTATTACACAACAAGACTCAAAGTTCAAAAAGAACAAGCTTTAAAGATCAAAGATCAAGGTCACAAAAAGGAGATCTCAATGATCACCCTTAGGGGGAGATTGTTAGCATTAGAAGTGTTGATCATTTATGCAATCAAAGAGAGATCTCAATGATCGTCCCTTAGGGGGAGATTGTTAGGATTAAAAGTGACGATCATTATTGAGTCAAGTAGTTAGTTAAATATATTCAATGTAATAGTTAGCTAATGCTAGTTTATTAAGTTTATGTGTACTATTCATGCTTGTATAAAGTCTAAGGGCTAGTTATGTAATGTAGTCAAAGATATGTGAAGCCCTAGACTACAAGTATAAATAGTCATGTAAGGCCTCATTTTGAGGTTGGTTCTCTAGTTGGTTCTCTTAGTAATTACAAGGTTATTATTTTCACACACTAGAGTTCCCATCCACTCTCTCTCTCTACTTACTTTCTCTAAAATCATGATGTATTTCGATCAACCTCGACCTCCCGAACGTGTATCTTGCTATTTACAATTGCTATTTACAATTGGTATATTCAATGTAATAGTTATCTAATGCTAACAATATTTTTACCATTTTGGTCGTGGTTTTCCAAGAAAGTCACTAGTTTACGTGTTTTAGTAACTTGTTGTAACAATCAATAACAATAACTTGTTTTGCTCACTTTTATACATCATGGACATAACTACAAGACATAATATAGCACAAATAATATGTAAATAACATGATCATGATTATTTAACAAGAATCAAGTTTGGGTTTGGCTCACAACTTTTGGCTTTCAAAGATGAAAGGAAGTTAACATGTAAGGATAGGACATTGATAGACTTGCTTCAACCCTTTTTCACTTCATGCAATCTTTCTACTCTTGTAATCTTGAAAGATGGATGATGAAGGTTTAGGTGACTTGAGTGGATTCAAACTCAAGAGAAATCACCAAGTATATAAGGTTATGGAAGTGTTTTGATGAATGATAACCTATCTAGGGTTTCTACCTTGAACTAGCACTTGAATCTTGCATGAAACTTGGAAGAGAATGAGCTAAATGTGAAGTGTTGTGGTGTGGTTTGATGGCCGGCCAAAGGAAGGGATGGGGGGCTTTTATAGGGTCTTAAGGAGGTTAGAAATGTTGACTAGTCCAACCTTGGAGGCCAAGGTGAACACATGGATGAAATCTAAGGCCACTAAGCTTGAGATCAAGCCACCTAGTGTGAAACCCCCCCCCCCAAATGGCGGTTCATAAGCTTGGGGAGGAAGCTTTGGCTTTTGCTTGGTATTATCCTAAGTATTAGGATGAAACTTGACTCCGGGAAATGCCAATCGTAAATGATTAAGCCTCAAAACGTAAAACCGGGTGTCGTAAAATTATGGAACTTGAAAGTATTGATAAACATGTCAATAAGTTCCATAATAAAATATAAAATGAGTGGTAGGTTCCGTTTGGGTGGTAAACCCTGCTAAAAAACTGGAAACACGGGTCTAAAACGCGTAATTCGCGTAAAACGCTGAATATTGCGTAAAATTGAGAAAAGTAAAATGTTACTTTTCTAATGTTATAAAAATGATTTAAAATGACTTATAATGTCTAGACTGGGCTCAGTCTAGTGTCGGTTGGTATTAAATGTCTTTTAGACATCAAACCGTAAGCCTAAAAATCACGAAATGACTTATAACATCAAAGGATCATTTTTGGTCAATGGAGGAGGGAAAGAATATGTTGACTTTTTCTAATAAGTTGAAAACTCAAATCTTCTTAGAAACGCGTTTTGTGGTCTCACGGTTAATCGCCCAAATGGTTAAGCGTGCTCATGCGAGAGTAGTACAGGCATGGGTGACCTGCTGGGAAGTTTTTGGTCATGTTTTTCTCAGTCACGATTAATTCTCAAATAAATCATGAGCGTGTCAAACATTTTTCCGATGTGGGGTCACCTGACGGGGTTGAATTTCGTTGTGCGTAGAATTTGTGATTGACGTTTTACCCTAAAATGTGTAATTCCGTGTAATTCCTTAATAACTTTCACGAAAATGAGCTTATGAATGTCAAACTTTTAATTTGCCATGGAAATGATTTATCACTCGATAAAATCAAATAAAAATCAACTTTCGGGAAAGTTTCGGGAAAAATGAATAGTAAAAGTGAATAGTGAAATTTTCTGGGAAAAATTAATTAACCTGAAAATGCGAATTGTTACAGTCTCTACCCCTTACGGGGAACTTCGTCCCGAAGTTCTGTGTGTATCATATGTTGGAGTGGTATCGATGAAAAGGTGTGGTTACTTATGAGGACTAGAGTCTGGAATTACCAGTGATGTAATTTGATTTGTCATTTCGGTGTATGGTGTAGGATGAGGCTTCTTTTTATGTAGGAAAGGTATGGTAATAGTCGAATATCAAAGGAAATTGATATAGCAGTCGGATATTAATTGGAATTAATATAGTAGTTGAATATCAAATAGAACTTGATATAGTTGTCAAGTATCAATAGCAATTGATATAGGAATCGAATAATGGATTAAGTGTTGAACATGTGGTTGGACCAAGTCCTGTTTTGAATTGTACGGCTGCCCATGCATATGGCTACATGGCTTCGCAATGAGTTTGGTACGACTGCGCATGCGTATGGTTACATGACCCCGTAATGAGTTTGTTTGTTATTGCACTATCATTATGAAAACCAAAATGTAAACCTCGTACAAATGGAAATTGGGATAGTCGTTGCAATCATAGCCTAGTAGGTAATCGGTTGTTGTACCTAGTGTTTATGTCATGGTTTGAAGCGATGTCGGTGAAAAGATAGGATTTCTTGTGGTGTATATAATGTAGGTATCATGCCATACCCGAGCAATGTAATGTAGGTATCAAGCCATACCCGAGCAATGTAATGTAGGTTGACTTCATACTTATGTTATTTTGGATATAATTAAGCCCACTTGTTTATAGTTCTTTATTTACATAGAGAGGCATCCCAAACAATGTAACTAAAGGAATATAAACGTATGGTTCGATGATTTATAATTTCTTTATTTAAACGAAAAGGCATCCCAATCCATTCAAATAAGGACATTATAAATCATCCTACTTAAGAATTCCCAACACAACATTCATACTTAGCCGGTGAGTTACAAGGTAGTGTATTACGAGATGACACTGGTGTAGCAAAAGTACAAGATGAATATTCAAACTTGTAAAGCTGATAAGGGTGCTTGTGGTGTAACTAAGGATGATTTGAGCTTTAAAAGTGCATCAAGATCTGTTAATGAGCTTGTGGTTCCAACGGTTGTGAAAATAATGTTATGATATGTTGATGAACAAAAGTGTGTAGTGTATGCTTAACATTAATACTCTTAGGTATAGATGTTGAGTTTGCTTTAAAAATCTTAAGAGATTTTAAAGGTTTATGATGGAATGGTATCCTAAACAGGATAGTACTTCTACAGGATGAAGAGAAAAATTGGTAACTATCCCAAGATAGTAATTCGGATTATCTCATAAATGAAAAATTTCAAGAATGAATTTAGATCATACAAATAAGGTGTTAAGATTTCGCTGAGTGATAAAACACTATCGTGTCTCTAGATTGTTTTAATGTATTCTGGTGGTTTATCGTGTTCATGTAGGAAATCAATCTAAACATAACCCTAGTACAACTATTCTCAGTATTTAAGAATTTTAAGTCGAATATAGTTAGTCAGACTATATTCCACTGTCCCTAGGTTAAATATAGGTGACTAGTCTATATTTAGCCAAGGTTCGATAAAATTTTCAAATACCTAAATTAGGTATACTTGTGATATGTCCGTTGGTTTTGGGAAACTGTTCACTAAACAAAGGTGATGTCAACCCTTAAGTTGCAAGTCCCGTCCATACAAGACTTGTAACGTATGTTTTCATATTCCATAGCATAGAAGATAGTAAGGGTAGGTACGTATGGAAAGGAAGTTTTAAGTAGTTCTAAAATAGAACATACTTGGCCAGGATCACGAACTTTTTATAATGAAGTTTTCATAAGAAAACTTTGATGAATGTAGAGAAAGTTCAGCTTTTGTCGATGATGGATTTGTTTGTCCTTTAGAAATCTCATATTTCTTGTTTTGAAATCGATAGATTGTGACGGGTTTTTGATATCATAAGAAATGATATTGATGATGTGATGGAATAATTCTAGAGACCATTTGCACAAAACACAATGTCTCGGAAGTAGGTTAGACCATTGTGCAATTCACAATGTCTGGGAAGTAGGTTAGGTCATTGTGTGACTCAAAACATTTGAGAAATGACTAAGACCATTGTATCATACAATGTCTTGGAAAATGAATGAGACCATTGTATCTCACAATGTCTTGGAAAATGAATGAGACCATTGTATCTCACAATGTCTTGGAAAATGAATGAGACCATTGTATCTCACAATGTCTTGGAAAATGAATGAGACCATTGTAACTCACAATGTCTTGAAAAATGAATGAGACCATTGTATCTCACAATGTCTTGAAAAATGAATGAGACCATTGTATCTCACAATGTCTTGGAAAATGAATGAGACCATTGTAACTCACAATGTCTTGAAAAATGAATGAGACCATTGTAACTCACAATGTCTTGAAAAATGAATGAGACCATTGTATCTCACAATGTCTTGAAAAATGAATGAGACCATTGTATCTCACAATGTCTTGGAAAATATAATGTTTGGAGTAGGAACATGATTGGGAGAGTGTGGCTGTGCCGAAATGCCTTAGAATAGGCATACACAGATATGTTTAGTCCATTGTTTAGATAAATGATTGAAAATAAACCGAGTTTATATATCAATATACTAATATGTTCATGTAGCATAAAATGCCTAGTGTGTATATATCAATATACTTATATGTGTTCATGTAGCACAAAATGCTTAGTGTGTATATATCAATATACTTATATGTGTTCATGTAGCATAAAATGCTTAGTGTGTATATATCAATATACTTATATGTGTTCATGTAGCACCAAATGCTTAGTGTGTATATATCAATATACTTATATGTGTTCATGTAGCATAAAATGCCTACGGGGAAATGCTCAATTATGTTTAGGGTACATATATCAATATGCAATTATGTTTGTGTAGCATAAAAATGTCTTCGGGGAAATGCTCAAAATGGGTATATATGAATATACTAATATGTTTGTGTATCATAACATGCTTACTAAATCCATAATCGTCTGGAGGATGGAAGACACGGAGAGCGGAAGGCTATAAAATGTTTTTGCTTGTACATGTGGTTATAGTTTAGGTCTCAATTAGACCCGTTTCTTTATAACCATGGCTCTGGTACCAATCTGTAACACCCCCAATTCATGGATGCAGCGGAATTCAAACTGGGTGTTACTCGACGGCACAATAGTCACAATAATAGAAAACGAACTCCAATTGAGTCGTTTTAAAAGATGTATCATTCAAATTATATAAATATCAGAGATTTCAAAATGAGGTCCCAATTGGTTCCATGTTTACAATGTATAATAAATGAGTTTTGAATGATAATAAAATTTATAGCCCTCTTGAGTATCCGTGTCCTTCCGTGCCATCCTTGATCGTCATGAACCTGAAATACATGCTTGAGAGGTCAACACAAAGGTTGAGTGATATTCATAGAGTTTGTTAAATCGATTGAACACAATATGTTGGTAGTGTGAGTTATAGGCTCACACCAATGTTTGGAAAACAAAACAGGTAGGCTACGTTATTATACGCCCGGAACATGTATTATACACTAAGTTTATGACACCATAACGTTAACGTGTACCAATATCAATCGGCAGTTTTATCCCGGTAGGTATGTTGCTAACATACCTAAATCTCAAATATTATTGCATTTGTTTGAACTTAGTCAATACAAATGGGATTCGTCAATCCCAATAGGCCTATTAATAATATTCGCGCTCACTATTGCTAGTGACTAAATGGTTCATAATAAAGGATCTCGGTTTAGCAAGGTTGGTACTTAGTGATAATAAAACAATCAGGTAAGCATACAATTTAAAAACATTGTGCTCGGTTATAAATAGCATGTATTCCCCCCAAGGGTTTGTGAAACAATTAAGTAATCGAAAGTGGGGCTATGAACTCACCTTAAGTTAAGATAGCAAGTAATGAATGTGATGGTCGAATCGCGAAGGTTTCTACGAGCAACCTATAATAGAATGTCGCGACTTAGGATCGGAGTACAGAATATGAAGTAGTGCCTATATATATATCTTGCATTATAGTCCATGATGTGGTATGATGTATATTGTAAGTCCTTGAAAGAAAAGATTCATGAAACATGTATGTTTTGTATATCGTTTACTACCGTTCGGGCCGACATAATTCAGAAGTCATGTTAGTAAGCGTTCGAGGAGCCAGGACACTTTAACTCGTAAATCCACAACTCAACTCGACGGCTTACATAATGAACTCCTCACATGAGGCTCCCTACTATTGTAGTAGTTGATGAAATATATAGATATAAGTTTTGATCCGAAAGGTTACATGTCCGATATTTGAATAAACTTAGGAAAGTTTATTAGTACATGAAGATTGTTATTAGGGTATGTTTCATAAGTTTTGTATGACCATTTTCTCTTGGTAAAATCTCATGGTTTCCTTTTAGATGAAGTAGATCCAAATTGTATGTTCAAGTTCTCGTCAACTCTTTGTTTCATGTTTACGCCTATGAAAGTTGGTATGGTCATTTCGTCATGGCCTAGCCATGACCTTTGGTCCTTGTTCCAAGGTCATGAGACACAACCTTGGCTCTATCCATGGTGGTGGTCTTGATTATAGGTCATAAGACCCCTTTGGTCTTCATAAACCATAACCTATATGTAATGACTTTGTCTAAAAATGGGCTGTTTAGAATTTGAAGAATTTTATCACTCGGAAAGCGTTTTCAGGGCTCGAGCTTCTTTGTTCCTGAACGAAAACGTCGTTCCGGACAACTTTCGTGTTTTAACTTTTTGATGAATCGGACCAGAAGTAGGACTTTCAAAACCCAAATTTGATCAGGAAGCTATTTGGCAGTTTTGCCGGAAATCTTTGGTAATTTCAAATCGCCATAACTTTTGACTCGTATACTCGTTTTGGGTGGTTCAAATTGCTATGGTTTCCTTGTTAAGTCCTCTACTGTAATATGTAATGATCCAACATCATATTTTTACCATTTTGGTCGTGGTTTTCCAAGAAAGTCACTAGTTTACTTGTTTTAGTAACTTGTTGTAACAATCAATAACAATAACTTGTTTTGCTCACTTTTATACATCATGGACATAACTACAAGACATAATATAGCACAAATAATATGTAAATAACATGATCATGATTATTTAACAAGAATCAAGTTAGGGTTTGGCTCACAACTTTTGGCTTTCAAAGATGAAAGGAAGTTAACATGTAAGGATAGGACATTGATAGACTTGCTTCAACCCTTTTTCACTTCATGCAATCTTTCTACTCTTGTAATCTTGAAAGATGGATGATGAAGGTTTAGGTGACTTGAGTGGATTCAAACTCAAGAGAAATCACCAAGTATATAAGGTTATGGAAGTGTTTTGATGAATGATAACCTATCTAGGGTTTCTACCTTGAACTAGCACTTGAATCTTGCATGAAACTTGGAAGAGAATGAGCTAAATGTGAAGTGTTGTGGTGTGGTTTGATGGCCGGCCAAAGGAAGGGATGGGGGGCTTTTATAGGGTCTTAAGGAGGTTAGAAATGTTGACTAGTCCAACCTTGGAGGCCAAGGTGAACACATGGATGAAATCTAAGGCCACTAAGCTTGAGATCAAGCCACCTAGTGTGAAACCCCCCCCCCCCCCCAAATGGCGGTTCATAAGCTTGGGGAGGAAGCTTTGGCTTTTGCTTGGTATTATCCTAAGTATTAGGATGAAACTTGACTCCGGGAAATGCCAATCGTAAATGATTAAGCCTCAAAACGTAAAACCGGGTGTCGTAAAATTATGGAACTTGAAAGTATTGATAAACATGTCAATAAGTTCCATAATAAAATATAAAATGAGTGGTAGGTTCCGTTTGGGTGGTAAACCCTGCTAAAAAACTGGAAACACGGGTCTAAAACGCGTAATTCGCGTAAAACGCTGAATATTACGTAAAATTGAGAAAAGTAAAATGTTACTTTTCTAATGTTATAAAAATGATTTAAAATGACTTATAATGTCTAGACTGGGCTCAGTCTAGTGTCGGTTGGTATTAAATGTCTTTTAGACATCAAACCGTAAGCCTAAAAATCACGAAATGACTTATAACATCAAGGGATCATTTTTGGTCAATGGAGGAGGGAAAGAATATGTTGACTTTTTCTAATAAGTTGAAAACTCAAATCTTCTTAGAAACGCGTTTTGTGGTCTCACGGTTAATCGCCCAAATGGTTAAGCGTGCTCATGCGAGAGTAGTACAGGCATGGGTGACCTGCTGGGAAGTTTTTGGTCATGTTTTTCTCAGTCACGATTAATTCTCAAATAAATCATGAGCGTGTCAAACATTTTTCCGATGTGGGGTCACCTGACGGGGTTGAATTTCGTTGTGCGTAGAATTTGTGATTGACGTTTTACCCTAAAACGTGTAATTCCGTGTAATTCCTTAATAACTTTCACGAAAATGAGCTTATGAATGTCAAACTTTTAATTTGCCATGGAAATGATTTATCACTCGATAAAATCAAATAAAAATCAACTTTCGGGAAAGTTTCGGGAAAAATGAATAGTAAAAGTGAATAGTGAAATTTTCTGGGAAAAATTAATTAACCTGAAAATGCGAATTGTTACAACTTGTGTTATCCGTGGTTAAGATTCTTGGATCCGATCTCAATATTAACAATGTCATCAGTGCTTAATATTAATCATGCACACATTCATCTATGTTCCACGTCAATAGGCTTTCATAATGATATATGATATTCTATGTTGTATTTGGCTTTACGGTCATCCACTTTAGTTGTTCATCATGTTTATGGTTGTATACACTCTTCTTTTGTAGGCTACTTGCTTACAACACAAATTTTATGGAGGTTAAGAATTAAGCGAGACTATTTAAAAAGTAAGTTATGAAAAATTTAACATACATGTCAGAGAAAAGCTAAGAGCAAGGTTGGATCAAGTGGTTAACACCCTTGCCTCTAGAGTCAGAGATCAAGGGTTTGATCCTCACCCCTTGCAAGGCCGGAGGTCCTTTTCTAGCTTTGGTGGCCTTTCCTAGCTTTGGTAGAACCGGAAGCAGCTTCTCTACCTTAGGTAGGGGTAAGACTGTCTACGTCTCAAACACCCCATACACCATGGAAGACGGTATTAGGAGTTAACATTTTTAATGTCAGAGAAAAGCTGTGTGTCCTTTCGTAATCTTGTTATACCAAACTTTGAGTTACCTTATATATACAAAGATAGATATATATATAGTTATATACAATATTGTAGTATACTAGTATGTTCCAATGTTGGGACGTGACTTGAGCTTGCAACATCTTAAAGCAATTAGATCAAATCCTTTGTGAGCATTCGAGTATTAAGACAAACTTTTCCTATTACGAAAGATTGGAAAAAAAAAACCAAAACACTTATATATCATGTACTTTTAAGTCAACAATTATTTTGTTCGTAATATGTTGCACCAAATAGTTATAAACTTAACACATAAACGGTCCAAACCGTATATTTTCATAATATACTACATCAATCACGTTCCGAGCTTTTAGTCATTGCTCTCTATAAACCCGAGAGACGTGGTAGTCGACGATTACTACACTCCTATTTGAACTTTTCACGACTCGTGATATAGCAAGTTCCAAATTCATCCAAAAAAAATGTTCAACTTTCTAATCTTCAACTTTATAAAGCACTTCTGGACGTTGGATAAGCACCGACGAACAATGGACGATGTGATTGGGCTTATGAATCCACTTTGTGGGTTTGGGCTCAAGAAAGTCCCCGGGCTATTACGCAGAGATGCGAGCTTGGTAACGAGTTAAGGGGTTCCCAGCAAATCTAGGCTGAGACACTAACTGAACGGGGCTTATTATCCATTGGTCTATTTCTTTTTCTAATTTTGTTGAATCTTTTTAGATGGCTAATGAAATAAGATTGTAGTTGCTTGTGATGTCTATTTCTTTTTCTAATTTTGTGTAATCTTTTTAGTTGGTTAATAAAATAAGATTGTAGTTTGTGAGTCGGTTTGATCAGTCGAGATAAACTTTTATAAGCTTTTGATATAACATGTCAAATTAAAAACTGTAGTATTTTGTTGGCATCAGCTCAAAAACAAAAGGGTACCGAAGCAATGTATCGTTTTTTCTTTTTGTTTTTTAGACCGTGATTTTCAACCTTTTAGTCGACTTATCAACAAAGTTTGAAATTACCGCTACACATGCTAAACCGGTTCTAGCTCTCACATTTTAGAATGTTGGGGTGACCAAAAGTATAGAACTTAACTTTTGCACCTATCAAACACTGATACGTAACAATGTATCTTTTAACATAACACAGTTACAATGATCTGTAAACTTTGTCTTGGGTTTTATACATTTAATCATTAGATTCTAAACAATAAAACTACTTTGTTTTTAAAAAGTATAGAATTTAACTTTATTAAAATTGTTAAAATGTTTCAGATAATGGAATAAATAAATGGCGTACATTTCTTTCGGCCCCATATGCAAAAAAGATGATAGCGTACACAAATGCCATAAGCGTTCAGAAAACATTTCAGCGCAACCGCAAAATAAGTTTGGATTTAAGTTGAACCATGTAAAATGACATCTTACGCTATGTCCATGGTCCAAAGTCATCCATCCTAGCTATATAACAAGCATGCTTCATAAGTTGCATACCATTTGTAACAAAATTGACATCAGAACTTCAAGAATTATCTCAGAATGATCAGCTCATGGTCATGGTGGTGCGAATTCGACAACCAGCATGACTAGCTTGCTCGCATATTCTCACCATTTCCGCTCCATTGCTGATTATACTTGTATCGTATAAGTACATGTTTCCCTATACTAGAATGAGTAGAGCTCTCTTGCCACCAGGCCCCTATGGGTTACCATTTGTAGGGTACCTTCCGTTTCTCAGCTGCAACTTTCATGAAAGGTTCACAGAGATGGCTCATAGATACGGTCCTATCTTCAGCCTCAGGCTCGGAAGTAAGCTTCACATTGTAGTGAACTCAGTGGAACTTTCAAAGGTAGTGGTTCGTGACCTGGACCAGACTTTTGCTAACCGCAGACCTACACTCACTGCATTAGCCATTAGTTATGGTGGTAAAAGCATTGTATGGTCTGATAAGATGTACTGGCGCAATCTACGGAAGCTTTTAGTCAGTCAATTTCTAAGCAGCACAAACCTTAAAGAATGTCAAAGATTTCGAAAATATGAAGTGAGAAAGATGGTGACTGAAGTTTACTCTAAGATCGGGACAAAGATTGGTATTAAGAAAACTGTTTTCAACACCGAGTTTAATGTCGTGACAAACATGTTATGGGGTCTTACCAAATCTGGTGAAGAGAAGGATCTAAGCTATACTGAAAATAACTTTTGAGATATCGTGTTTAAGATTATAGAGTTACTAGGAGCGCCAAACATATCTGATTTTATCCCATTGCTATCGCGGCTTGATGTACAAGGAAGACAACGACAAATGCAGAAGCAAAGGGAAAATCTTGATAGGATTAGAAGAATCGAAGCCATCTCCAAAGAAGCAGAGGGAGCTGTTGAAGAAGATGGAAGAAAAGATTTTCTGAGTATGTTATTAGATCCTAATGAACATTAAGATGCTACAACGTCTTTGAACATTGATCAAATAAAAGCACTACTAATAGTAAGTTTCTCTATAATTATTGTTGTTGTAAATACTGCTACAAAAGCACTAATACTACTAATTGTAATAACAGGACATAGTGGTCGGGGGAACAGAAACAACATCAACAATGGTCGAATGGGTTATGGCAGAGATTTTGCATAACCCGAGTGTCATGAGAATGATTCAGGATGAATTAACAACAGTTATCGGTATGAGTATTGTTGAAGAGTCACACATACCCAAATTGACATATTTGGATGCAGTGATCAAGGAAACATTCAGACTACACCCTCCACTTCCTCTCCTAATCCAGAGATGCCCAGATGAAACTTGCATGGTCGCAGAATACACCATTCCAAAGGGTAGTATCGTCTATGTGAATGTTTGGGCAATTCACCACGATCCCCAGAACTGGGCGAATCCATTAGAGTTCAAGCCCGAGAGGTTCTTGAGAAGCAAATGGAATTACAATGGAAATAATTTGATGTTTTTGCCATTTGGATCAGGAAGAAGAATATGCCCAGGAATCCCCCTTGGAGAGAAAATGTTGATTTACATATTGGCATCACTCTTGCATTCTTTTGTGTGGAGTTTGCATAAAGATGAAGCGTTCGAGCTCTCTGACGAGTTTGGATTTGTGACGAAGAAAAGGAAACCATTAGTTGCTATACCCTCTCAAAGATTACCTGACACAATCCTCCACAACTAATTGAAAAGATGTAAGCTGTTTGATAAACAAGATACGCATGCATCTTTCATTGGCCTTCGTTACTATATGGTCACGCGTGTTTAAGAGGGTGTATCTGTAATGCATATTAATGCACCTTCAAGATTAGGAAAAGCTTCGTTTGTAGTTAGATATCATGAAGAAAATAATACACCATCGATAGGTTATTTGTAGACACTCTAATTAACTAAACATGTTATATATCCTAATAATAAATAAAAACATTATGGACAGCAGGAAGGATCATTTTTTAACGAAATGACCTCCTTTGATGCTGCCGTTACTTATTTACTTTTTTAGTATTCGATAAGACACATTACACTGGACCATTGACCATTATTCTTAGTTTCTTACAATAGGTTATCAGAATGTGTAGGCTTCAGGATGGGTGTTAAAGAGTACATACACTACAAGAAAAAGAGCCTTTAGTGACCAAACTTCAGTGACGACATTTTATTTTGGTCACTATTTAGAAGAAAATAGTGACGATATAATTTTTCGTCATTATTTTTGGTCATCGTTAGAAAGTCAGTGACGAAACTTATAAGTGGTCACTATTTAGTCACTAAATTACATGAATAGTGACGAGAAATTTCGTCATTAAGTATTAGTGACGAAATTTTGATCACTATTTCATATATTGCTAATTCTATAAAATGATTAAGAATAAGGGCATTAGATATGTACTTATTAAAACTTGCTTATTTGTATATTAGATATATACTTAAACTTTCATATTCATATAATAATTCAAAAATTGTAAACACTATCATACGTCATGGATAAAATACTTGTATTATAAAGAAATATGCAAAATTACAAATATTTAACTTTTTTTGGTGCAATTCTCTCCAAGAAAATATTGTTTGAAACATAAACTTTCAAACACAATATTTTTTTTATATGTAAAAATAAAAAATAAAAATAAAAATAACTTAGAATATCAAAACATGTAAAACAAATAAGTTGTTGAAAAAATAAGTTAGATACTAATTCCAAACTTTCACCTCTTTCTTATGGTCAAACTGCCCTTAAAATATACATATTATCTGATCCAACCCGATATTTCATTATCCACAAACAAGAAATACGAGTAACAAATAACACTATGTCTTTGTGAATCTTCTTCATATTGTTCCAATTTACAAATAACACTCTGTTTATATGCCTTTATGCCTAAATTTCTCCAGATTTGTTCCAATATTGCGCTCAATTTGTGCCCTAATTTTTTCAATCGACTTCAACTTGAATCACAAATTAAGATCAATGGTCCAATTTGGTAAATCATTTTATACCGTGTGCATCCTGTTGCTACCTTTTCATCATCACTCTCCTAAAGAGTTTTGGTCAACCCAACCCTTACCAATAAATAATCCAATTTGGCGAGAACCTGGTTTCACCCATGAGTCAGCCCACCTATCTTTTACACCTCTAAGAAGAAGCGTTATTTAAAACTTTATACTCGCCCTAATCCCCTGATACCTAGATTTCACAAGATAGACTTGAGAACCTCCCAAATTGTTTCTCAGCATACAAATTGACAGCCTCCAAATGGTTTCTAAGCATAAAATATCCACTTACCCACTCCCCAAGAACATGGAATTTAAATGGAATGTAAGAGATCTGATTAGGGAAGAAATATCCCTAATTTGGTAAATCGCTAAGCATTATTATATTCCAAGGTTGCTTAATCATGACGAAAATATCAATAACTATTAACATTCCATGGTTTTATGTTAATTGTCTGATTTATAGTAAGGGTTGGGACAGATGACTAAAAGAATTAAATATATGTAATATGAATCAATCATGTTTAATTGACTAGACATAATAATACGAGTTCTAACTTGATAGATGTTCAAATGCAGATGACCTAGATACAATTCAAGGACTTGATAATCACATAACATCATTACTAACCCATACCATAAACCACAGCTTATAAACTACAACAAATACTCGGTAAGGTACCAAAACATCACCAATCTAAACAGCATTGCTAAACAAATCATATCCCACTATGGGATACCCAAACTAACATAATTATATTTTAACTGCATTTCATACACATACACATACACATATCAGCAGTAATCTTTAAGATAAAACTTTATAGTACATAACATATAATAAAAGTGAAAACATAAATAACAGGATTACCAATTTTGCGGTCTAGATTAAACATCCGACCTACACTACACTACAGAAGCTTCTTCATCTTATCCTTATGATTCTCCAAAATCTCAATCATTGCTTCACTATACACACCCTCCTCTTCATCTTCCTCTTCAAACTCATAGTCACCGGTCACAGAACCAACATCTTCACTCATCTCCATCACAACTAAAGTCACATCCCTCATCACACACCCCGGCCTCCCTAAATCAACACATGAACATAACATGTATTTACACTAACCAGAACCTCAATACAATTCAACCGAAGCTTCACATCATCTGCATCCCCCCCATCCACTCCCTCTCTTCACGCACCCTCCCCCCACTCAAACTCAGCCTCCCTCGTTTCCCCGAATCACTAATCGCAACACTTTCAAAAAAGGAAACTCCTTAATGAAATACAACAACATCCTTGTCTCACAATGACATCTTTCCAACACTGAAAAGCGATATGCACTTTCTTTCTAAATGCATCATTACTAAACCCCGTACTTGCACATAACTCATCCGCGTTATTTGTGAAGACATATATGGACTATTCTACTCAACTTGTATAGTATAGGCACTGAAGTTGTAATTTTCATTTCTTTTATAACCAACATCTTGTAAATCAGTTACTCAATTAATTCAATAACAGATTTTTCCCTTTCACATTTCCTTTCTTCTTTCTCTCATTTCTAAAGAACTTCACATGGTATCAGAGCATCCATGAAGTTCTAGTGTGTTATAAGTTTGTTAAAAGTTTGTTAGATCAAATCACAAAGTGTACTAGTTGTTCTAGTGTGATTGGTTGCTCTGTTTTTCACGTTTCCGCATAACTCATTGTTTCTTGATTCTTGATTCACATCAACAATGGCAGACACCACACAACCTGCGCTTTTCCAAAATCCCCTTTACCTACATCCTTCTGATGGACCTAGTTCACTCACAGTTCAAGAAAAGTTGTCTGGTGCAAATAATTACAGAGCATGGAGACGTGCTATTGAAATTGGTTTGTCAACAAAAAGGAAGCTAGGTTTCATTAAGGGTACTGTGATTCGTTCTACTACTGATCCAAATCTTGCAGAGTTGTGGGACACTTGCAACAACATGGTGATCTGTTGGTTAATGGGGTCTGTTAGTCAATCTATAGCTAGATCTATTATGTTTGTTGGAACTGCAAGTGAAATTTGGCAGCAGTTAGAAATAAGGTTTTCTTTAAGTGATGGATCAAGAAAGTATAAGCTTAACAAAGATACCTATGAGATTACTTAGTCTGGTGGATCAATTGGTGAATACTACACAAGAATGAAATGTGTTTGGGAAGAATTGGATAATTTGAATGTTTTACTAGTGATTGGTAATGTTACTAATGAAGTTTCTGTGTTCTTGACTGCTTTGAGTAAACAAAAGGAGGAACAAAGACTTTTCCAGTTTCTCAATGGATTGGATGATCATTACAGCCATCAAAGAAGTCAAATCTTGATGATCACTCCATTGCCTAATGTTGAAAATGCATGTTCATTGTTACAACAGGAAGAATTCCAAATAATGCTGTTTGGGGGAACATCTGGTGTATCCAATGTGGAAGCAACAGCATTGTATGGTAAGGGAAGTGTTACCAAAGATAAGTGTGGGATTTGTGGCTTCAAATGGCATCCACCTGAGAAGTGTTGGGAGAAAGTGGGCTATCCTACATGGCATGTTAAGTACAAACCTCCACAACAAAGACAACAGTACAAGAATGGTAACAATCATGTCAAGAATCAGGTCAATCAAGGTGTAACCAGAACTGCAGCTCATGTGGAAAGTGGTAATATTAGCTTTACTCCTCAACAGTTTGAGCAATTGTTGAAAAGTGTGCAGCAAATGAAAGGTTTCAGTTCTGAGGAGGAACTTGATCATCAGTTTGCAGCAGGTATTGCTTGTTTTAATAGTCAATTAGATTTGTTAAAACATTTAGAAGATTGGATATATTATTGTGGTGCATCAGACCATATGACACCAGATGAGGAGGATATTTTTGGCCCATATTCACTGAAAATTAAGCCTCAAATTATGTTACCAAATGGGGATACTTCAGTGATTTCACATGTGGGTAAAGTAAAATTGAAAAATGGATTATTGCTCAAAGAT
The DNA here is from genome assembly GCA_030686995.1 of Artemisia argyi. Lineage (NCBI taxonomy): Eukaryota > Viridiplantae > Streptophyta > Magnoliopsida > Asterales > Asteraceae > Artemisia > Artemisia argyi. The sequence continues at coordinate 148,693,614 of CM060685.1, forward strand.
GTGTTAGTGGTACCATCATTCAAATTCAGTCTTTTGTCTGTTCCAAAGTTGACTGAAGATAGTCAATGTGTAATCTTTTTACCCACAGTTCTGTGTTGTTCAGGAAATGATAACCAAGAAAGTGACAGGATTGGGTAAGAAGAAGTGTGGATTGTATCATTTAGTGAATTTGCCTGCTGATAAAGTTGATAGTGTTTTCTCAAGCTTGGTGAAGAACTCTGTACACAAGTTTTCCTTATCTGTTTCTAATAGTGTAAATTTGGTGAATAAGAACTATGAATTGTGTCATTATAGATTAGGTCATGTATCTTACTCAAAATTGAAATACATGAATGATTTACCTGATCTTGTTTCTAAGACTCATTCACAAAAGTGCTTATCTTGTCCAATGGCAAAATTCACCAAGTTACCTTATGCTGTGAGTAAGTGACATAGCACAGAATTGTTTGAGCTTATTCACATTGACATATGGGGTCCATACAAAGTGCCAACAAATGGTGATTTCAGGTATCTCACTATAGTTGATGATTGCAGTAGAGCTACCTGGATTTACTTACTTAAGCAAAAGTCAGATTCATTTTCTACTCTCAAAGCCTTTATAAGTTTTGTTCTTACTCAATTTGAAAAGCAAGTGAAAATAGTAAGATCAGACAATGCTTTAGAATTCATTAAAGGTCAATGTGGTCCCTAATTGCAAAGTAAAGGGATTGTTCATCAAACTTCTTGTGTAGACCGACCACAGCAGAATGGGAGAGTGGAAAGAAAACATAGGCACATTCTTGATACTGCAAGAGCAATTAGATTTCAAGCTAAGTTGCCCCTTAAGTTTTGGGGAGATTGTGTTACTGCTGCAACATACTTGATTAATAGAATCCCTTCTTCATTGCTTGATAATAAAACACCCTATGAAGTTCTTCTTAAGAAAAAACCTGAGTATGATCATTTGAGGATGTTTGGTTGTTTTGCTATGGTGAGTAATCCTTCAAGAGTTGCTGATAAGTTTGATCCAAGAGGAGTGTCATGTGTTTTCTTAGGCTATCCTTCAAATCAAAAAGGCTATAAGTTCTACAATTTATTAACTCATTCTACTTTTGTCTCAAGAGATGCTATGTTTTATGAAGATATCTTTCCTTATGCTGCTGAAAGTATCTCACAGTTTCTTAAACCTTTGCCTACTACACTACCTTGTCAATTTCAATCTCACAATTCAGTTGATGATATTGAGATTGATGTTCAACAATCAACTCAACCTTCTTCTGTGCCTACTAATGTGTCAACTGTTCCATCAGTACAGTCTCAAACACCTATTGAACCATCTACATCTCAACCAAATATCACTGCTTCTATACCAAATCAAGCTCATTTGCCACCTAGAAAGTCAACAAGAACTACTACTCTTCCAACAAAACTTAAAGATTTTGTTTTGACCCATACTCCCAGCTAATCAAGTGTCCCAAACACCCCTTGTGGTTGCCTTTCAAGCCTTTGTAACTGCCTTAATAGCTCAAATGGACCCTGTGAATTTCAAGGAAGCTATTAAAAATCCAAAGTGGTGTGAGGCAATGAATTCTGAGTTAAAAGCTTTGGAAGAAAATGAAACTTGGGAAGTAACTGAATTGCCTGATGGCAAAAAGGTAATTGGTGCTCATTGGTTGTTTAGAACTAAGTTCAAAGCTGATGGGACTGAAGATAAAAAGAAAGCAAGGCTTGTGATTCAAGGTAATAGACAAAAGTATGGTGTGGATTACAAAGAAACATTTGCTCCAGTGGCTAAGATGGTCACAGTAAGGTCTTTACTTGCAGTAGCTGCAATGAAAGGTTGGCATATATTTCAAATGGATGTATCTAATGCTTTCTTACATGGAGACTTATTTGAAGAAGTTATATGAAATTGCCATTGGGGTATGCAGGGCCTGGCAAAGATGTTACAAGTGAGCCTGTTTTGAATCCTAATTTGGTATGCAAGTTGAAAAAATCACTTTATGGTTTAAAACAAGCTCCCAGGCAATGGTTTGCAAAATTGTCAACTGCTTTGATAAGTTTCGGTTATACTCAGTCAAAGACTGATTATTCTTTGTTTGTGAAGAAGGAAGGGACTAGTTTCACAGCTGTGTTGGTGTATGTAGATGACTTATTAATTACAGGAAATGATGAGTCACAAATCACTAGTCTTAAAGCTCAGCTTAGTTCTGCTTTTCATATGAAAGATTTGGATGATGTAAGCTATTTCTTGGGTTTGGAAGTGTGTAAATCAGCTCAAGGGATCTTTATTTCTCAACATAAGTATACTAGAGAACTGCTCAAAGAAGGGGGAGTTCTTAATAACAAGCCTTACAAGCTACCAATGGATCCTAATTTGAAGTTGCAAGCAGATGTGGGAACCCCTTTACAAGATCCAGAAGTGTATAGAAGGTTTATTGGCAAGCTTATATATTTGACTGTCACAAGACCAGATATATTGTACACTGTTCAGTTGTTAAGTCAATTCATGCAATCTCCCACTTCAGTTCATATGCAAGCAGTTAAGCATCTTCTAAGGTATCTCTTAAATTCACCAAGTCAAGGTATTTTGTTGGCTCATGATTCTGCAGTGGAAATTAAGGCCTATTGTGACTCTGATTCGGCAAGTTGTCCTATGACAAGAAGATCAACTACCGGATACTGCATACTTTTGGGCAATTCACCAATATCCTGGAAGTCTAAGAAACAAGTTGTAGTGTCTAGATCATCTGCTGAGGCAGAGTATAGATCTATGGCTTTGACTTGTTGTGAGGTAACATGGCTAGTGCAGTTTTTTAAAGAACTTGGAATCAAAGATTTAGAACCAGTGGACTTCTTCTGTGACAATCAAGCAGCCTTGTACATTGCAGCAAATCCAGTTTTCCATGCAAGAACAAAGCACATTGAAGTTGATTGGCACTATGTAAGAGAATAATTGAAGGCTGGGAAGATTAATCCAACTTATGTGAATACTAAAGAACAACCTGCAGATGTCTTTACCAAGGTTGTATCAGTGGAGCAACATCATAAACTTTTATCCAAGTTGGGAGTTTCTGTCCCATACCACTCACAACTTGAGGGGGAGTGTGAAGACATATAGGGACTATTCTACTCAACTTGTATAGTATAGGGACTGTGAAGACATATAGGGACTATTCTACTCAACTTGTATAGTATAGGGACTGAAGTTGTAATTTTCATTTCTTTTATAACCAACATCTTGTAAATCAGTTACACAATTAATTCAATAACAAATTTTTCCCTTTCACATTTCCTTTCTTCTTTCTCACATTTCTAAAGAACTTCACATTATTACTATATATCATTGTAACTAAGTAATTAAGTTAGGCGAAACTAATATAAACGAATCTATCTTATTACCAAATCCAACTTTTCACTTATACAAACAACTATCATCAACACCTTTATGTCTAGAATAAGGTAATTCGACAAGTAACGTTTTTAAAAATCTGAATTTGGTCATAAACATAAAAGCGGAGCGAAACGAGTGGTCGTAAAACGAAGAAATGATGGGGGGAAGGGGTTTAGGAGGGGGGAGAATGGTACGGCGGATGAAGTGAAGTGTTTTGGAAATAAGGGTGTTTAAAAGAGAGCGGGAGAAGTTGTTGGGGTTGTTGGAAATGGTGACGTCAGCGGCGGTGAATGAGATTGTGTGAACATGAAGGGTGATTGAGGAAATGCGTTTGGAAACGACATGGCAAATGAATAAAGTTTTGAGATCGGTTATTTTGGTGAGTATTTGGAGGATCAGCTCGTCTGGTAAATGGTTCAGAGAGGTAAGATTGTTTGTTTCGGGTGATTGTTCGATTTCATTCATTTTTATAAATCTATAGATAATGAAACCCTATTAGCTAATTGCTATTTTCCTATTGTATCAATGAAGCATTCAATTTCCTGAAAACTTGCTAATGCTTATGGGGACCTAAACAAAATAGAAATAAACCCTTTTATTCTATCTTGAAGAAACGTTATGAACAATTAAACTACTAATCCTATTTCAAATCAAAGAAATATATGATAACTGAAAACGTTATGAACAATTAAACTACTAATCCTATTTCAAGTTTCATCCACCACCACCACCATCAATTAGGGGTTTTCTAATATACACCATCAATTGTGTGTGTGAGTGTTTTTTAAAGGGGGTGTTTGTGGTTGTGTTATTTATAAGAGGTAGGACAAATCTATTGAGTAAGGTTTTTTAGTTGCTGTGAATCGGATAATTATGTGTTTGTTTTTTAGTGTGTTATTGTGAGAGATCAAGGGTGTTTGGCAACATTTTTATTTGCAGAACAAAACAAAAAGTGTCTACTTATATAATTTTTTTTTTTTTTTTTTTTTTTTTTTTTTTTTTTTTTTTGACAAATGTTTTTTCCCTTTTGAAAGAGTTGAACATGTAAAAGTAACTATTTTAGCTTTAAGTGATCGAGTGTTTGACTTTTATTGCGATTGGTTTATTGTTTGACTTATTTTCTACTATCTCCGTCTCAAATTATTGTCCACAGACAAAAACACACAATTTAAGAAAAACATCATTATTATAACTTTCTATTTCTTAGTTTTTGTACAAAGACAGTTTTATCCTTAACCAATTAATTTCTAACTTTTTTAAAGTAGATGTGGCAATTTGTGCCCAAAAAAAAAAAATTTGAGCTAAATATGCAAACTTTTAAAAGGTTTTGGCACATTTGTTCCACCTCCTTGTTTTTGAAATAGGCAAATGTTGCCCATTTAAAAATTAAATGGGAACATATTTCTCTCAATTGGATAACATTATAATTGTTTTTAAAGAAAAACTTTTTTTTTGAAAGGCTGAGATTTTATAAAAGGCTCCGAGAGGGAGATGGAAAGATACAAGGGAAAGAAAAGAACAAAAAGAAACCACGACAACCTCAACTAGACTAGGCTACAACAACTGAACAAAAAGAAAAACTTATAGATATAATATATTTAATTTTTTAAATATAAAATGAGGTGTGAAGTTTGAGGAATTTATTTCGTCGTTTTGAGGAATAATGAAACCCTATTGGCTAATTGTTTTCCTATTATATCAATGAAGCATTCAAATTCCTGAACACTTGCACCTTTTGTTCTATCTTGAAGAAATATTATAAACAATTAAACTAACAATCCTATTTCAAATCAAAGAAATATATGATAACGGAAAACTTATGAACAAAACCACTAACCCCTTTTCAAGTTTCATCCACCACCATCAATTGTGTGTGTATGAGTGTTTTTTAAAAAGGTTGTTTGTGGCTGTGTTATATAAAGAGGTAACGGCAAGTTTATTGAGTAAGGTTTTTTACTTTTATCTGATAATTATGTGTGTTGTTGTTGTGAGAGATAAGGGGTGTTTGGCAACATTTTTATTTACAGAACAAAATAAAAGAAGATTGTTAACTTATATGTAATTTTTTTGTGTTTTTTTTTTTCCATTTTTATGACAAATGTTTTTCCCCTTTTGAAAGAGTTGAAGAAGAGAACATAACAAAGTAACATTTTAGCTTCAACACCGTGTTTTTGAGTTTTTATAGTTAAATAGAAAGTAACATTTTCAGACCATTTTTTGGATGAAACACTTTACTATCAAAATCAACCAAATTATATTATCTTTCACTCTTTTTCTTCTTTTCCTACTTAAGTGAAACACAAAAACACAATTTATTTTTTATTTATTTTTTCTTTTTTTTTTCTTCCTTGATCGAGACTCGAAGTGATTGAGTGTTTGAATTTTATTGCGATTGATTTATTGTTTGACTTATTTTGAAGTACTATTAATTTAGAGAGGTGATTGGCACACTCTCAAATCCTATTGGGACACTCCATTATACAAGTAGTTAAAGCAAGTTATATTTAATGTACAACAGTCTATTGCATACTGTAGAGTGTCTCAATAAATTTTGCGAGTGTGCCAATCATCTTCCATTAATTTATGAGTAAATATATGGTTGGTTCTTATTGTTTGCCCAAAGTTTCACTGAAAATCCCTAAAAGTTTAAAGTTGCATGGATAGTCCCTAATTCTACAAAAAATTACACTTATGGTCCATTTTTTAACTGGTGCTAAGTGAGTTCCGTTATCATTTACACGTTAGCCCTTTTGCTTAAAGATCGTTACATCATCTATCCTTTAAAATAACGGTCATTTATAATTTAAAGATTTTCGACTTTAGATACGTGTTCTTAATTTACTATCCGTTTACGTTCATTTATTTACGTTTTCATCCATTTTTATACGTTTATATCCGTTTTCGTTCGTTTTTATACGTTTTCATCCATTTTTATACGTTTTCTTACAGTTTATATCCGTTTCTATACGTTTCGCCCATTTTCTTATATTTTCATACGTTTTTATATGTTTCCGTCTATTTTCATACGTTTTTTTTCCGTTTTCTTGCGTTTTATTCGGTTTTATACGTTTTCTCCCATTTTCTTATATTTTCATAAGTTTTCTTACATTCTTATCCGTTTTTATACGTTTTCGTCCGTTTTCTTACGTTTTGCCCGTTTACTTACATTTTTATACGTTTTTATCCGTTCTGATACGTTTTTCTTATGTTTTCATTCATTTTTGTGCGTTTTCATCCGTTTTTATACGTTTTCGTTTGTTTTATACGTTTTCATCCATTTTTATATGTTTTCATCCATTTTATGCGTTTTCATACTTTTTATACGTTTTCGTCCGTTTTTATACGTTTTCGTCCGTTTTCATATGTTTTCTTACGTTTTGATCCGTTTTTATGTGTTTTCATCCATTATCATCTGTTTTTATCCGTTTTTGCTTGTTTTTATACGTTTTCATCCATTTTTATGTGCTTTCTTTCGTTTTATACGTTTTCATACATTTATATTTGTTTTCGTCCATTTTTATATGTTTTCGTCCCTTTTATCCGTTTTTATATGTTTTCGTCCATTTTTATACGTTTTCTTACATTTTCGTCCATTTTAATATTGTTTCTTCAATTATTTGTCATTTTTGCTATATTAGTCCCTCATATTTATCCATACATTTCAACGTAAATTTTCGTCTACTTAATATTTAGTTCGACGGTATTCTAGTTTATTGATAAGGATTTTACAACTTTCGATAATATACGCATACAAATTTATTGTATAAATCTAGTATCTATAAAGTTTTACATTTTTTTTAAATACATTGATACATTTAATATATAAAATATTTATTTATGTCAAATGTTGATACTTTTAAATTTAACAACTCGTCTTTTACCATATTGATATATTATAAAATTTATGGGATATTACATATCTCAACAAAGAATTTGGGCCGAGGCCCATGAACATACAATCTGGATAAGTTTAAGATGACATTTCCAAAACCCAAAAATGCATTTGTCAACAATTATGGCTGTTGGATTAATCTCATCATTTAAATTGAGATATCTTCTTACTATAAAAAGTTGATAAGGGTAAACACAATTTCGCAAGTCATAAAAATGAAAAAGAGAACGGCGACAAAAATACATACCTTTTTAGATCCTCGTTTCGATAAAAAGATATCAATTTCAGATGAGACATCATGTTTTATCGCGATCATTGTTCATAGCATTTCGATTGTTAATCTATTTGATATAATCCGAATGAAACATATATTTTTTTTAAGCAAAACATGTTTTTTCTTATGTAATCTTACATATATTGTTTCCCTGTACAGATGGAGCTTACAGATCCACAGGTGTTGGTTTTGCTGAATTTGCTTCAACTTCCCAGACCAATGTATCAGGTAATCTATTTATTTAATAATTGTCTTTCGTGAAATCAAACATTAAAAGGGGGTGTTGCAAAAAAAAATCAACTCGTATAAAAGCAACTTTTCATGTTTTTTGTTTACTTTGTTTTAACTATATTACTTCTTAACATGACATTAACATGACATCATACCTTTCTTTATTTTTCTTTACATTTTAATTAACTGAATGAAAAAACTAAATACAAAAGAATATTTAAAAATACAATCTAATAATGATAATATTATTTATAATCTCGTGCATATACATATTTTGGGTATTACAATTTATCCCATGCACACACAAATTTTGGGTATTATAATCAATTTAATCTAGTAATGAAAATATTATTTATAAGTAACAAAAAATAAATAAATAAATAAACTTTGTTATTAAAATAAAAATAAAACTCTATGGGGTATATATTAAATGGCAAACAGATGCCCAAACAAAAAAATAAACTTTGTTATTAAAATACAAATAAAACTATATTAAACTTTGTTGTAATAAATGGGTGTTTTTGTTGTGCTATTTGTTGTCATAAATGGGGAGTTTGGTCAAAAAATTTAGCTATAAAAATAGGGATTTTAGGACCTTATGTATGTTGTCATAAATAGGCTGTTTGGTTGTGGTGTTTGCTGTCATAAATGTGTGTTTATGCTTGTGCTTTTGGCATACATGTAAGAATGTATAATGCGAGATATGGTAAACTACACTCTGCAACAATGTATATTTGGTTTAAGCTTATGTCATATAATTTGAAGTGTGCTTATTACATGAACTTATCTTGAATGAAGTCATTTGAGAATGTTAGTTGTGTTGTTTATCTGTGAAGTCTTAATTAGGTGATAAACATAATTGAGTAGATTCTTAGTTATATTGTGTAAATATACATACGATTTGTGTAAGTTTTTGGATGTTACTGAAATTTGTTTATAGTTTTAGTTAGGTTAAGTAATGAATAAGTTTACAATATATATTATACTATATTTAACTTTTTAGTGTTGTCTCTACTCTATAAATTAATGCTAATGTTGATTTATCCCATTGCTATCGCGGCTTGATGTACAAGGAAAACAGCGATAAATGCAGAGGCAACGGGAAAATCTTGATAATATTTTAGGCAGTATGATCAAAAGAAGAATCGAAGCCATCTCCAAAGAAACAGAAGGAGCTGTTGAGGAAGATGGAAGGAAAGATTTTCTCAGTATGTTATTAGATCCTAATGAAAGTCGAGATGCTACAACGTCTTTGAACATTGATCAAATAAAAGCCCTACTAATAGTAAGTTTCTCTATAATTATTGTTGTTGTAAACACAGCTACAAAAGCTCTAATACTACTAATTGTAATAACAGGACATAGTGGTCGGAGGAACAGACACAACATCAACAATGGTTGAATGGGTTATGGCAGAGATTTTGCATAACCCAAGTGTCATGAGAAAGGTTAAGGATGAATTAACAACAGTTATCGGTATGAATATTGTTGAAGAGTCACACATACCCAAATTGACATATTTGGATGCAGTGATCAAGGAGACATTCAGATTACACCCTCCACTTCCTCTCCTAATCCAGAGATGCCCAGATGAAACTTGCATGGTCGCAGTATACACCATTCCAAATGGTAGTATCGTCTGTGTGAATGTTTGGGCAATTCACCACGATCCCCATAACGGGGCGAATCCATTAGAGTTCAAGCCCGAGAGGTTCTTGAGAAGCAAATGGAATTACAATGGAAATAATTTGATGCTTTTGCCATTTGGATCAGGAAGAAGATTATGCCCAGGAATCCCCTTGGGGAGAAGATGTTGATTTACATATTGGCATCACTCTTGCATTCTTTTGTGTGGAGTTTGCCTAAAGATGAAGCGTTCGAGCTCTCTGACGAGTTTGGACTTGTGACGAAGAAAAGGAAACCATTAGTTGCTATACCCTCTCAAAGATTACCTGACACAATCCTCCACAACTAATTGAAAAGATGTAAGCTGTTTGATAAACAAGATACACATGCATCTTTCATTGGCCTTCGTTACTATATGGTCACTCGTGTTTAAGAGGGTGTATCTGTAATGCATATTAATGCACCTTCAAGATGAGGAAAAGCTTCGTTTGTAATTAGATATCATGAAGAAAATAATACACCATCGATAGGTTATTTGTAGACACTCTAATTAACTAAACATGTTATTTATCCTAATAATAAATAAAAACCTTATGGACAACAGAATCATTTTTGAGAGAAATGACCTCCTTTGATGCTGCCGTTACTTATTTACTTTTTTAGTATTCGATTAAGACACATTGCACTGGACCATTGACCATTATTCTTAGTTTCTTACAATAGGTTATCGGAAATGTATAGGCTTCTGGATAGGTTCTCCTAAAGAGTTTTGGTCAACCCAACCCATACCAATAAATAATCCATTTTGGCGAGAACCTCGTTTCACCCATGAGTCAGCCCACCTATCTTTTACACCTCTAAGAAGAAGCGTTATTTCAAACTTAATACTCGCCCTAATCCCCTGATACATAAATTTCACAAGATAGGCTTGAGAACCTCCCGAATTGTTTCTCAGCATACTAATTGACAGCCTCCTAATGGTTTCTTAGCATAAAATATCCACTTACCAGTTACCCCCAAGAACATGTAATTTGAATGGAATTTAAGATCTGAATAGGGAGGAAACATCCCTAATTTGATAAATCACTATGTGTTATGATATTCCAAGGTTCTTAATCATGACGCAAAATGTGAGTAACTATTAGCATTCCATGGTTTTAAGTTAACTGTCCGATTTATAGTATAATCTTTCAAGGGTTGGGACTTGGGACAGATGATTGTGTGAAAAAATTAAATATATGACTAAGACATAATAATGCGAGTTCTAACTTGATAGATGTTCAAATGCAGAGAACCTAGATACAATTCAAGGACTTGATAATCACATAACATCATTACTAACCCATACCACAAACCACAGCTTATAAACTACAACACATACTCGGAAAGGTACCAAAACATCACCAATCTAAACAGCATTGCTAAACAAATCATATCCCACTATGGGATACCCAAACTAACATAATTTTCTTTTAACGGCATTTCATACACATACACATACACATATCAGCAGTAATCTTTAAGAAAAAAACTTTATAGTACAGAACATACAATAGAAGTGAAAACGTAAATAACAGGATTAGTGGATTACCAATTTTGCAGTCTAGATTAAACACCCGACCACACTACACTACAGGAGCTTCTTCATCTTATCCTTATGATTCTCCAAAATCTCAATCACAGCTTCACTATACACACCCTCCTCTTCATCTTCATCTTCAAACTCATAGTCACCGGTCACAGAACCAATATCTTCACTCATCTCCATCACAACAAAAGTCACATCCCTCATCACACACCCCGACCTCCCTAAATCCAACACATCAACATAACACGTACTCACACTAACCGGAACCTCAACACAATTCAAACGCATCCCCCCTATCCACTCCCTCACTTCACGCACCCTACCCCCACTCAAACTCAGTCTCCCTCGTTCCCCGAATCACTAATCGCAACACTTTCCAAAAAAGGAAACTCCTTAATGAAATACAACAACATCCTATGTCTCACAATCACATCTTTCAAACACTGAAAAGCGATATGCACTTTCTTTCTAAACACTGAAAAGCTCGTCTGGTAAATGGTTCAGAGATGTAGGATTGTTTGTTTCGGGTGATTTTTCGATTTCGTTCATTTTTATAAATCTATAGATAACTGAAAACTTATGAACAATTAAACTACTAATCCTATTTCAAGTTTCATCCACCACCACCACCACCAATTAGGGGTTTTCTAATATACACCATCAAGTGTGTGTGTATGTGTCTGAGTGTTTTTTTAAAGGGGGTGTTTGTGGCTGTGTTATATAAAGAGGTAAGGGTAAGTTTATTGAGTAAGGTTTTTTTTGGTTGATTTGAATATGCGATCATCGGATAATTATGTGTGTGCTGTTGTGAGAAATAAGGGGTGTTTGGCAACATTTTTATTTACACAACAAAATAAAAAGTCAACTTATATAAATTTTTGTGGTTTTTTTTCCATTTTTATGATATGTTTTTCCCCTTTTGAAAGAGTTGAAGAACAGAAAATCTAAAAGTAACTATTTTAGCTTTAAAAAGCGATCGAGCGTTTGACTTTTATTACCATTGATTTATTGTTTAACTTTTTTACTATTTATTTATGAGTAAATTACATGTTTGGTTCTTATAATTTGCCCAAAGCTTTACCCACAGTTTCTAAAAGTTTAAAGTTGTATGGATAGTCTCTAGTTTTGCAAAAAATTAACAACTTACGGTCTATTTTTTAACTGGTGTTAAGTGAGTTATGTTATCATTTACACGTTAGCTCTTTTGCTTAAAGACCGTTACATCGTCTATCCTTTAAAATAACGGTCGTTTATAATTTAAAGTTTTTCGACTTTAGGTACGTTTTCTTACGTTTTTATCCATTTTCGTCTGTTTTTTTTACGTTTTCATCCATTTTTATACGTTTTTATCCATTTTCGTTCGTTTTTATACGTTTTCGTTCGTTTTTATACGTTTTCATCAGTTTATACGTTTTCTTACGTTTTTATCCGTTTTCGCCCACTTTCTTATATTTTCATACATTTTTGTCCGTTTTTATATGTTTTCATCTGTTTTCATACGTTCTTATCCGTTTTCTAGCGTTTTTAGACATTTTCACCTATTTTATTATATTTTCATACGTTTTTGCCTGTTTTCATACATTTTTTCATCCGTTTTTATACGATTTCGTCCATTTATATACGTTTTCGTCTGTTTCTTACGTTTTATTCATTTTTATACGTTTCGCCCATTTTCTTACATTTTTATACGTTTTTGTCTGTTTTCATACGTTTTCTTATGTTCACATCCGTTTTTATACGTTTTTGTCCGTTTTTATACATTTTTGTTTGCTTTTATACGTTTTCATCCATTTTCATCCGTAATTATGTGTTTTCTTATGTTTTCATACATTTTTTACGTTTTCGTCCGTTTTTATAAAGTTTCATCTGTTTTTAAACGTTTTTGTCCGTTTTCATCCTTTTATGCAATTTCATCCATTATCATCTGGTTTTATCCGTTTTTGCTTGTTTATATACATTTCCGTCCATTTTTATACGCTTTCTTTTGTTTTTATACGTTTTCTTACATTGTCATATATTTGTATCTGTTTCGTCCATTTTTATATGTTTTGGTCCGTTTCATCCATTTTTATATGTTTAATCCATTTATGTTTTCGTCAATTTTTATACGTTTTTTGTCCATTTTTATATTGTTTCTTCACTTGTTTGCCATTTGTGCTATATTAGTCCCTCATATTTATCCATACATTTCAACATAAATTTTCGTCTATTTAGTTTTTAGTTCAACAGCATTCTAGTTAATTGATAAGGATTTAACAACTTTCGATAATATACGCGCATACAAATTTATTGTATAAATCTAGTATCTATAAAGTTTTACATTTTTTTAAATACATTGATACATTTAATATATAATTTTTATTTATGTCAAATGTTGCTACTTGTAAATTTAATAACTCGTCTTTTACCATATTGATGTATTATAAAATTTACGAGATGTTACATATCTCAACAGAGTATTTGGGCTGTGGCCCATGAACATACAATCTGGATAAGTTTAAGATGACATTTCCTAAACCCTAAAATGCAGTTGTTAATAATTATGGCCGTTGGATCAATCTAATCATTTAAATCAATATATCTTCTCTCTATAAAAGGTTAGTAAGGGTAAACACAATTTCGCAAGTCATAAAAATGAAAAAGAGAACGGCGACAAGAATACATACCTTTTTAGATCCTCGTTTCGATAAAAAGATATCAATTTCATATGAAACATTATGTTTTATCGTGATCATTGTTCATAGCATTTCGATTGTTAGTGTATTTAATATAATCCAAATGAAACATATTTTTTTAAGTAAAATTTGTTTCTTCATAAGTAATCTTACATATATTGTTTCCTTGTACAGATGAAGTTTACAGATCCGCAGGTGTTGTCAACCTCCCAAACCAATGCATCAGGTAATCTATTTATTTAATAATTGTTTTTCGTGAAATCAAACATTAAAAATGAGGGTGCTACAAAAAAAATCTACTCATATAAAAGCAACTTTTCATATTCTTTGTTTACTTTGTTTTAATTATATTACTTCTTAACATGACATCGTACCTTTCTTTATTTTTCTTTATATTTTAATTAACTGAATGAAAATAAATAAATACAAAAAAAATATTTAAAAAAAATACAATCTAATAATGATAATATTATTAATAATCTCGTGCATATACATATTTTGAGTATTATAATTAATCCCGTGCACACACGGTTTTGGGTGTTATAATTAATTTAATATAATAATGACAATATTATTTATACGTAACAAACAAATAAAAAATAAATAAACCTTGTTATTAAAATACAAATCAAACTCAATGGGGTATATATTAAGTAGCAAACAGATGCCCAACAAAAAGATAAACTTTGTTATTAAAATACAAGGGTAAATTGCAAAAATGGTCCTTGACGTTCCACAAAATAGCAAAAATGGGACCAAGACAAAAAGTAGCGCAAAAAAGACACCAAGGTTCCACATTTTTGAAAAATCGCCACCGAGAGGCCTTTTTGGCTAACTTCTGTTAGTTTTCCTCGTTAAGTGCAGTGAAATGACTAATATACCCTCGTCTTCTTCCCCATTTGAATTTCTTTTTAATTTATATTTAACTTTAATAAAAAGTGAAGAACATCAAGAGCAAAAACCCATGCATTCAAATCAAAACCCAGATCCAACAATATAAGAGTGCAATAAAAATTGAGACATTCAAATCATCAAGTGAGAACTTTTCGATATTAAAAACTCTGTTGTACACCCGATCAAATATCATCAACATCTTTGGACAGGGGGTATCACAAGCAGTGGTCTCTCGTAATCATGAACACGTCTGACCTGTTATGATCTGATATTGTCTTGTTACGTATCTGTATTAAAGGGAATTCAAAATGGAGTTAAGCATGAGAAGAAAGGCAAAAAGAGGTCCCATGAGGACGACAACGAAAGGTTAATAAATTATGTTTTCCTTTTATATCATATGTTATTTACTGTTGTTGTGTTAGTATAATGAATTGTTGCCTTTTATGATTTCGTATAAATAAGCTTGTCGGTGGTGATGGATTTGGGTGGCAATCAGATACTTCTGTAATGGACCTATGTTTCTATTATCGACTTGTGTCTATTTAGCATTTCCCAGACCAAAACGCGTTGGTCAGGATGGTTGGGTAATGGTCAAAATGGGATGACCCGATACAATAAAACTATATATATTTAATGTACTAAATATGATTACAAAAACTAGATTACAGAAACAACTTAGGAGGTATAACCATTTGAAGATACTTTAGGCGACTTTTGACATGTTTGGCTCGTTTCTTTGAACTTAGATTTTTATTTGAACTGCTGATGTCATTAGAAGACCCTAGTGAGAAGCTAGGGAAAAAAGAGAGAATTACAGTGTATGATTACTAGCAATTTTTAGATTACCTTAACAAGTTTAACCTGTCATCATGTAACTACAACTTGACGACCAGTTTTCATTTGGATGGGTAGAAATTGCCAAATGTACCTTACATTTTCATTTGAATGGGCTGGAATTGTCACTATGTTTCTTAAAACAACAATTTGTTGCCAAAGAAAATCATGACTGCATAAATGAAAAGTTTAATATAGTCTGAATAGGATTGTCTTATTGTTATTAAGTTTATTCACCGCTTCTTATGCTGCTTCTTGGTTTTTCATATTATAAATGCTTTTTCATACGCAAGTATCTTAACTTTGGACATTCTAATGCAGCTTCTTTAGCTGGTTCAGTGGAACTCAAAAGAAAGATGCCTTGGATGATACT
This sequence comes from Artemisia argyi, assembly GCA_030686995.1. Lineage (NCBI taxonomy): Eukaryota > Viridiplantae > Streptophyta > Magnoliopsida > Asterales > Asteraceae > Artemisia > Artemisia argyi. The sequence goes on from CM060685.1 coordinate 148,709,374, forward strand.
CAAGATGGAGTATGTTCACAATATCTTCTATCCATGAAAAAACTACGAGGCTAAAATTATCTTCCACTATCTTACTAATTAATGTTCCAATGCATTTTACAGGTTGCTGAAATGATCAAAGAGGATTTATGGATTAATCCTCTTAACTATTTCAACAATGTAATATTGTTTTTCCCGTCTAATATAAGTTTCACCTGTCATAAATTACCTTCTAGATTGATGAAGTTTCCTTCCTACTAATTGTTGCAAATTACCTTTTTGTTATTAGGATGCTGATGAAGAAGAGGGTTTTGGTTGGGGTTCCCATGTTGATGAAGAGGTAAACAACCAACACTTCTATTTATGATTGCAAAATAGCAGTAGTCCAAATCTTTGAGTAAAACGATTGAGGTGGCGGTATGCATAAAAATACTGACGTACAATGATTTGACTCGTCCTCGACTAGCTAAAATTTCATCTAACTTCGTTATAACCATAATCGACTCATTCATTATTATATGCGTAGAAATTTTCATCTTTAGTTTTAGGTATCGATTTATATGGGTTCTTTTAAGCAGGACACTGACAGGGAAGACTCAGGTGAAGAAGAAGATGACGACGAAGACGAGGAGTAGGAGAACTGAATGTGTGTAAGGTTTTGCTAAAGTTTTTTGCTATATTGTTGGATCTGGGTTTTGATTTGAATGCCTGGATTTTTGCTCTTGATGTTCTTCATTTTTTATTAAAGTTAAATATAAATTAAAAAGAAATTCAAATGGGGAAGAAGACGAGGGTATATTAGTCATTTCACTGCACTTAACGAGGAAAACTAACGGAAGCTAACGGAAAAGGCCACTCGGTGGCGATTGTGCAAAAATGTGGAACGTTGGTGTCTTTTTGCCGCTACTTTTTGTCTCGGTCCCATTTTTGCTATTTCGTGGAACGTCAAGGACCATTTTTGCAATTTACCCAAAATACAAATAAAACTCTACGGGGTATATATTAAACTTTGCTATAATAAATGGGTGTTTTTGTTGTGCTATTTGATGTCATAAATGGGGAGTTTGGTTAATCTTTTTTCTATAAAAGAATACGTATTTAGTGGCGCAACCCCAATGGACATAAACTCATGGCTGTCTGGAGTTGTTTCTTGCTCTTTAGAAGAACTATACCTTCAGATCGTAGGGTTGGTATCTGTCACGTTGTTGGACAGTGTGTTTCAGAGCCTGACCCTTGTTAATCTAAATTTAGATGGTGGTAAATCGGGTAAAATTGTCATCAATCTTGATGAAAACATCAAGATTCAACTCCCATAACTCAAAACGTTGCATCTAATCTGTGTGAACTATGCCAATGATGCATGTGTAACTAGATAATTTAAGGGGTGTCCCAAGCTTCAAGAAGTGGTGGTTGAGCCAAACTCGAATAGCGATAGTGTAATTGCCTATTGCATAAGTGGTCCAAAGTTAAGAAAGGTGGCGGTGATATCTGTTGTACCGCCCTTTACACAGCCTAATCAAGCCCCTAATTTTGGCAGCCTGCAGATCTCTTGTCTGATGCTAGAGTATATATGCTTATGGCATTGTTTTCCGTATGATCTGACCGTTAAGTATCTTTCAGGCATAACTGAAGCGCATTTTCGTATGAAGCCTCATGACATCAATTATGCTCGTAAGTTGCTGAATATAGTCAGAGGACTCACTTCAATCAAATATCTATCCTTATCCGATCCTACTATGAAGGTAATGCAATCACTACTACATCTTTAATGATTCATGTCTTTATTTATATATCTTCTACAGGCTTTAGCTTTTAGCGAATTTTTGTTATGTGGTGTTATTATTTTCAGGTTATGCGTTGATTATTGAACCGTTATAAATATGTATGATTCATGCCTTCATTCATATATCTTCTACAGGCTTTAGCTTTCAGCTTCTGTATCTTTCAGGCATAACTGAAGTGCATTTTCGTATTATTGTCAACTCTGTATTTACTTTGCATGTCGTTTTTTCCTATGCCTACTGTTGGAGATAATACAAATGTTGGGTCTACTCTTGAATCCATTTTATTTTTGAACGGCAAATTATATTATAAAACTAGCAAGAAGCTTGATAAAGGTTGTCAAGACAATCATTGATCTCCACATGAGTATTTTGAGGATCAATCTACAAAGACACCTCAATTTCCTCATAAGAGGGGGAAAAGGATTCAAAGTGTTAAGATTGAGATTGAGATTCAGATTGTGGTGGTTGATCATTTTGTTGAAAATGAGGCTCTCCATAGAGTAGGCTATGGATTTCCTTGTAACTTAGACATAATGGAACTCCTAATATATATATATATATATATATATATATATATATATATATATATATATATATATATATATATATATATATAGGTAGTTTGTTTACTTCTTGATTCATTTGGTCATTATATTTGCAGATAACTTCAAGACCACCAATCATACCTGACCTTGAACTATTTCGTCTAAATGTGTTTTTCCGAAGGTTGTTCCTTTTCTCTTATCAGTTCAGCTAGGAAAACAATCTTTTTTGCTACATAACTTACTAATAGTTGTTAGTACTTTCTTTTGCAGTGTACTTTTGATGGCTATGGAAATGGCTCTTGAAGAATTAGTATCTAGTTTTGTTAAAAGGAGTGTTTGTTTACAACAACTACTACAAGAGAACTCATCTTGAAGGTGTCATTCATGCTCACTGAACTCTCTGTATTATGACGCTTTTGATGCGTATATTAAAGTTAATATATGTTTATACAAAATGACAGGACTATTCGACTGAGTTAGATGACGACTATATACTGAGTGCATCATGTATGATGGCCAGTCGTCTTGCGGGAGAATTATGTTATTTGACCAGCAAGGTATTTATATATTTGTTTGCACATTTGTAATTTTAGGCTCTAAGATGTCGTTATTTGTTAGATTGTGTCCCATGATTATAGCTATGGCTAATATGAGCTTAAGTTGGTATGTTCTAATGATTTTTTTGTGGATTTTGATTGTGTGTAGGAAAGGAGATTATTATAGGTATCTTGCAAAGCTCAAATCTTGTAATGATGAGAAAGGCAGTTGACCAGTCACTCAAGGCTTATCAAGTAGTAGCCATAAGTAGTGTACTTTGTTGTACCCATTGTATGCACAAAATCTTTGATGTATATATAATAACGGAAAAACTATAAATTGTACGCTCTTTATATATGGGTGGATTTACGTTAGAGCTCTGTGTTGCTTATGATATATGTGACTTGCCAACGAAATGAAAAACCAAAGATTTACTATTAGACGATGATACCTAGACATGTGTATAAACTAGTTTAATGTAATTTGGGAGTAATATGATAATCACTTGTGTTATCCGTTGTTAAGATTCCTGGATCCGATCTCAATATTAACAATGTCATCAGAGCTTAATATTAATCATGCACACATTCATCTATATTCCACGTCAATAGGCTTTCGTAATGATATCTGATATTCTATGTTGTATCTGGCTTTACGGTTATCCACTTTAGTGGTTCATCGTGTTTATGGTTGTATACACTCTTCTTTTGTAGGCTACTTGCTTACAACACAAGTTTTATGGAGGTTAAGAATTAAGAGAGACTATTTAAAAAGTAAAAGTTATGAAAAAATTAACATACACGTCAGAGAAAAGCTAAAAGCAAGGTTGGATCAAGTGGTTAACACCCTTGCCTCTGGAGACAGAGATCAAGGGTTCGATCCTCACCCCTTGCATGGCCGGAGGTCCTTTTCTACCTTTGGTAAAACCAGAAGCAGCCTCTCTACCTTAGGTAGGTGTAAGGCTGTCTACGTCTCAAACACCCCATACACCGTGGAAGACGGTATTAGGACCTATAACCCATGGGACACGGTATTAAGAGTTAACTTTTTTAATGTCATAGAAAACGTGTTTGTCCTTTTGTAATCTTGTTATACCAAACTTTGAGTTACCTTATATATACAAAGATATATATATATATATATATATATATATATATATATACATATATATATATATATATATATATATATATATATATATATATATATATATATATATATATATATATATATATATATATATATATAGATAGAGAGAGAGAGAGAGAGAGAGAGAGAGAGTTAGGATCAAATAAGAAGAATAATTAAAATATGAAGGATAAGAAGTAACCACAACCACACATTCTAGATGCACCTACAAAAATGGATGCACCTTCATTCAAATTTTCCCTCCCATATAAAACTGTGTGGCTAGAATTACTTCTTACCCTTCTCATTTTAATTATTCTTTTTATTAGATCCCTACCCTATATATATATATATATATATATATATATATATATATATATATATATATATATATATATATATATATATATATATACACACACACACACACATACAATATTGTAGTATACTAGTATGTTCCAATGTTGGGACGTGACTTGAGCTTGCAACATCTTAGAGCAATTAGATCAAATCCTTTGTGAGCATTCGAGTAGTAAGACAAACTTTTCCTATTACGAAAGATTGTAAAAAAACCAAAACACTTCTATATCATGTACTTTAAGTCAACAATTATTTTGTTCGTAAAATGTTGCACCAAATAGTTATAAACTTAACACATAAACGGTCCAAACCATATATTTTCATATTATATTACATCAATCACGTTCCGAGCTTAGTCATTGCTCTCTATAAACCCGAGAGACGTGGTAGTCGACGATTACTACACTCCTAATTGAACTTTTCACGACTCGTGATACACCAAGTTCCAAATTCATCCAAAAACATGTTTTAACTTTCTAATCTTCAACTTTATAAAGCACTTCTGGACGTTGGATAAGCACCAAAGACCAATGGACGATGTTATTGGGCTTATGAATCCACTTTGTGGGTTTGGGCTCAGGAAAGTCCCCGGGCCATTACGCAGAGATGCGAGCTTGGTAACGAGTTAAGGGGTTCCTAGCAAATCTAGGCTGAGACACTAACTGAACGGGGCTTATTATCCATTGGTCTATTTCTTTTTCTAATTTTGTTTAATCATTTTAGTTGGCAAATGAAATAAGATTGTAGTTGCTTGTGATGTGTATTTATTTTTCTAATTTTGTGTAATCTTTTTAGTTGGTTAATGAAATAAGATTGTAGTTTGTGAGTCGGTTTGATCAATCGAGATAAACTTTTATAAGCTTTTGATATAACATGTCAAATTAAAAACTGTAGTATTTTGTTAGCATCAGCTCAAAAACAAAAGGGTACCCAAGCAGTGTATCATTTTTTCTTTTTGTTTTTTAGACCATGATTTTCAACCTTTTAGTCGACTTATCAACAAAGTTTGAAATCACCACTACACATGCTAAACCGGTTCTAGCTCTCACATTTTAGGATGTTGGGGTGACGAAAAGATAGAACTTAACTTTTGCACCTATCAAACACTAATACGTAACAATGTATCTTTTAACATAACACAGTTACAATGATATGTAAACTTAGTCTTGGGTTTTATACATTTAATCATTAGATTCTAAACAATAAAACTACTTTGTTTTTAAAAAGTATAGAACTTAAGTTTATTAAAATTGTTAAAATGTTTCAGATAATGGAATAAATAAATGGCGTACATTTCTTTCGGCCCCATATGCAAAAAAGATGATAGCGTACAAAAATGCCATAAGAGTTCAGAAAACGTTTCTGCGCAACCGCAAAATAAGTTTGGATTTAAGTTGAACCATGTAAAATGACATCTTACGCTATGTCCTTGGTCCAAAGTCATCCATCCTAGCTATATAACAAGCATACTTCATAAGTTGCATACCATTTGAAACAAAATTGACATCAGAACTTGGGTATAAGAATTATCTCACAATGATCAGCTCGTGGTCATGGTGGTGGGAAGTCGACAACCAACACGACATGCTTGCTTGCACTATTCTCACCATTTCTGCTCCATTGCTGATTATATTTGTATCGTATAAGTACATGTTTGCCTATACTAGAACGAGTAGAGCTCTCTTGCCACCAGGCCCCTATGGGTTACCAGTTGTAGGGTACCTTCCTTTTCTCAGCTCCAACTTGCATGAAAGGTTCACAGATACGGTCCTATCTTCAGCCTCAGGCTCGGAATTAAGCTTCACATTGTAGTGAGCTCAGTGGAACTTTCAAAGGTAGTGGTTTGTGACCTGGACCAGACTTTTGCTAACCGCAGACCTACACTCACTGCATTAGCCATTAGTTATGGCGGTAACAGCATTGTATGGTCCGATAAGATGTACTGGAGCAATCTACGGAAGCTTTTAGTCAGTCAATTTCTAAGCAGCACAAACCTTAACGAATGTCAAAGATTTCGAAAATATGAAGTGAGAAAGATGGTGACTGAAGTTTACTCTAAGATCGGGACAAAGATTTGTATTAAGAAAACAGTGTTCAACACCGAGTTTAATGTCGTGACAAGCATGTTATGGGGTCTTACCAAATCTGGTGAAGAGAAGGATCTAAGCTATACTGAAAATGAGTTTCGAGATATCGTGTTTAAGATTATTGAGTTACTAGGAGCGCCAAACATATCTGATTTCATCCCATTGCTATCGCGGCTTGATGTACAAGGAAAACAGCGACAAATGCAGAGGCAACGGGAAAATCTTGATAATATTTTAGACAGTATGATCAAAAGAAGAATCGAAGCCATCTCCAAAGAAACAGAAGGAGCTGTTGAGGAAGATGGAAGGAAAGATTTTCTTAGTATGTTATTAGATCCTAATGAAAGTCAAGATGCTACAACGTCTTTGAACATTGATCAAATAAAAGCCCTACTAATTGTAAGTTTATAAATTATTGTTGTTGTAAATACAGCTACAAAAGCACTAATACTACTAATTGTAATAACAGGACATAGTGGTCGGGGGAACAGACACAACATCAACAATGGTCGAATGGGTTATGGCAGAGATTTTGCATAACCCAGGTGTCATGAGAAAGGTTCAGGACGAATTAACAACAGTTATCGGTATGAGTATTGTTGAAGAGTCACACATACCCAAATTGACATATTTGGATGCACTGATCAAGGAGACATTCAGACTACACCCTCCACTTCCTCTCCTAATCCAGAGATGCCCAGATGAAACTTGCATGGTCGCAGGATACACCATTCCAAAGGGTAGTATCGTCTATGTGAATGTTTGGGCAATTCACCACGATCCCCAGAACTGGGCAAATAGATTAGAGTTCAAGCCCGAGAGGTTCTTGAGAAGCAAATGGGATTACAATGCAAATAATTTGATATTTTTGCCATTTGGATCAGGAAGAAGAATATGCCCAGGAATCCCCCTTGGGGAGAAGATGTTGATTTACATATTGGCATCACTCTTGCATTCTTTTGTGTGGAGTTTGCCTAAAGATGAAGCGTTCGAGCTCTCTGACAAGTTTGGATTTGTGACGAAGAAAAGGAAACCATTAGTTGCTATACCCTCTCAAAGATTACCTGACACAATCCTCAACAACTAATTGAAAAGATGTAAGCTGGTTGATAAACAAGATACGCATGCGTCTTTCATTGGCCTTCGTTACTATATGGTCACTCGTGTTTAAGAGGGTGTATCTATAATGCATATTAATGCACCTTCAAGATGAGGAAAAGCTTCGTTTTTAATTAGATATCATGAAGAAAATAATACACCATCGGTAGGTTATTTGTAGACACTCTAATTAACTAAACATGTTATTTATCCTACTAATAAATAAAAACATTATGGAAAGCAGGAAGGATCATTTTTGAGAGAAATTACCTCCTTTGATGCTGCAGTTACTTATTTACTTTTTTAGTATTCGATTAAGAAACATTGCACTGGACCATTAACCATTATTCTTAGTTTCATACAATAGGTTATCAGAATGTGTAGGCTTCAGGATGGGTGTTAAGAGTACATACCGTGTGCATCCTGTTGCTACCTTATCATCACTCTCCTAAAGAGTTTTGGTCAACCCAACCCATACCAATAAATAATCCATTTTGGCGAGAACCTGGTTTCACCCATGAGTCAGCCCACCTAACTTTTACACCTCTAAGAAGAAGCGTTATTTAAAACTTAATACTCGCTCTAATCACCTGATACCTAGATTTCACAGGATAGGCTTGAGAACCTCCCGAATTGTTTCTCAGCATACAAATTGACAGCCTTCAAATGGTTTCTCAGCATAAAATATCCACTTACCCACCCCCAAGAACATGCAATTTAAATGGAATGTAAGAGATCTGAATAGGGAGGAAACATCCCTAATTTGGTAAATCGCTAAGCATTATTATATTCCAAGGTTGCTTAATCATGACACAAAATATCAGTAACTATTAACATTCCATGGTTTCATGTTAATTGTCTGATTTGTAGTAAGGGTTGGGTGTTAAGAGTACATACCGTGTGCATCCTGTTGCTACCTTATCATCACTCTCCTAAAGAGTTTTGGTCAACCCAACCCATACCAATAAATAATCCATTTTGGCGAGAACTGCCTGGTTTCACCCTTGAGTCAGCCCACCTATCTTTTACACCTCTTAAGAAGAAGCGTTATTTAAAACTTAATACTCACCCTAATCCCCTGATACCTAGATTTCACAAGATAGGCTTGAGAACCTCCCGAATTGTTTCTCAGCATACAAATTGACAGCCTCCAAATGGTTTCTCAGCATAAAATATCCACTTACCCACTCCCCAAGAACATGCAATTTAAATGGAATGTAAGAGATCTGAATAGGGAAGAAATATCCCTAATTTGGTAAATCGCTAAGCATTATTATATTCCAAGGTTGCTTAATCATGAGGAAAATATCAGTAACTATTAACATTCCATCGTTTTATGTTAATTGTCGGATTATATAGTAAGGATTGGGACAGACGACTAAAAGAATTAAATATATGTAATATGAATCAATCATGTTTAATTGACTAGACATAATAATACGAGTTCTAACTTGATAGATGTTCAAATGCAGAGAACCTAGATACAATTCAAGGACTTGATAATCACATAACATCATTACTAACCCATACCACAAACCACAGCTTATAAACTACAACACATACTCGGTAAGATACCAAAATATCACCAATCTAAACAGCATTGCTAAACAAATCATATCCCACTATGGGATATCCAAACTAACATAATTTTATTTTAACTGCATTTCATACACATACACATACACATATCAGCAGTAATCTTTAAGATAAAACTTTATAGTTCCGAACATATAATAAAAGTGCAAACATAAATAACAGGATTACCAATTTTGCGGTCTAGATTAAACACCCGACCTACACTACACTACAGAAGCTTCTTCATCTTATCCTTATGATTCTCCAAAATCTCAATCACTGCTTCACTATACACACCCTCCTCTTCATCTTCATCTTCAAACTCATAGTCACCGGTCACAGAACCAATATTTTCACTCATCTCCATCACAACAAAAGTCACATCCCTCATCACACACCCCGACCTCCCTAAATCCAACACATCAACATAACACGTACTCACACTAACCGGAACCTCAACACAATTCAACCGCAGCTTCACATCATCCGCATCCCCCCCTATCCACTCCCTAACTTCACGCACCCTCCCCCCACTCAAACTCAACCTCCCTCGTCTCCCCGAATCACTAATCGCAACACTTTCCAATAATGGAAACTCCTTAATGAAATACAACAACATCCTATGTCTCACAATCACATCTTTCAAACACTGAAAAGCGATATGCACTTTCTTTCTAAATGCATCATTACTAAACCTCGCACTTTCACCAAACTCATCCGCGTTATTACTATCATTGTAACTAACTAAATTAGGCGAAACGAATATAAACGAATCTATCTTATTACCAAATTCAACTTTCCACTTGTACAAACAACTATCATCAACACCTTTATGTTTGGAATAAGGTAATTCGACAAGTAACGTTTTTAAAAATCTAAATTTGGTCATAAACATAAAAGCGGAACGAAAGGAGTGGTCATAAAACGAAGAAATGATGGGGGGAAGGGGTTTAGGAGGGGGGAGAATGGTACGGCGGATGAAGTGAAGTGTTTTGGAAATAAGGGTGTTTAAAAGAGAGAGCGGGAAAGTTGTTGGGGTTGTTGGAAATGGTGACATCAGCGGCGGTGAATGAGATTGTGTGAACATGAAGGGTGATTGAGGAAATGCGTTTTATAAATGGTTCAAAGATGTAGGATTGATTGTTTCAGGTGATTTTTCGATTTCGTTCATTTTTATAAATGTGGATAATGAAACCTATTGGCTAATTGCTGTTTTTCAATTATATCAATGAAGCATTCAAATTCCTGAAAACTTGCACCTTTTGTTCTATTTTGAAGAAATGTTAGAAACAATTAAACTAATAATCCTATTTCAAATACAAAGAAATATATGATAACTGAAAACTTATGAACAAAACCGCTAACCCTGTTTCAACACCACCACCATCAATTGTGTGTGTATGAGTGTTTTTTAAGGGGGTGTTTGTGGTTTTGTTATTTAAAGAGGTAAGGGCAAGTTTATTGAGTAACATTTTTCTGGATGCTTTGAATCTGTAATCATCGGATAATTATGTGTGTTGTTGTGAGAAATAAGGGGTGTTTGGCAACATTTTTATTTACATAACAAAATAAAAAGTGTCAACTTATATTATTTTTTGTGGTTTTTTTTTTCATTTTTATGACATGCATTTCCCTTTTTAAAAGAGTTAAAGAAGAGAAAATGTAAAAGTAACTATTTTAGCTTTAAAAGCGCTCGAGCGTTTGACTTTTATTGCCATTGATTTATTGTTTGACTTATTTACTATTTTTTTATGAGTAAATTACATGTTTGGGTCTTATAGTTTGCCCAACGCTTCACCCACAGTTTCTAAAAGTTTAAAGTTGTATGTATAGTCTCTAGTTTTGCAAAAAATTAACGACTTACGGTCTATTTTTTAACTGGTGTTAAGTGAGTTATGTTATCATTTACACGTTAGATCTTGTTGGGATCATACTTTAGTATTTAGTCAAGTCTCGGTCATTTCATTTTGTAATAGGTTGCTTAAGTATTGTTTATGATTATTGTTTAGTTAATGGGCAACATGTAAAAGCCCATGAGGCCTTAAAAGCCCACGTATGAAAGGATAAGGGAGGAAGGGAGTGTTGCCCTAGCTCCTCCCTTATAAATAAAAACCTTATGTTACATTTTATTTTGTTGGTTATTTGATTATCTTAGTGAAACTCTTGCACTCTCACCTTTCATATTATCTCATAATCAACCACCTCTCATTCTCATCTTATTTCTTTATCAATCATACTTGTGTTTACATAAATGGTGACCTAACAAGTGGTATCAGATCATGACCCCAGAGGCGTTCTTTAAGCGTTCTTTAATCCATTTGCACCGACTCCAACCGTTCTTGATATAATAGAGTCGTCTTCTCGCAATTTGGATCTGTCTAATATGCATACGTTCTAACAACATCACCCTTCATCACATCATTGGAATTATATGGATTTGGAAAACAAGCTGGACGCAGAAAGCACAGTGATTCGCAACAAATCTTGTTTAGTTACAAAGGGATACAGTCAATGAAGTAGGATTGTACATCACTGTCATCATCAAAAGCTTAGTATGTAGCCATGTCTGCTTTCGGTACTCAAGTCATTTGGATGAGAACTTAACTCACGGACTACGGCTATGTATTTGACTAGATCTCAATGTACTGCGATTCAAAGTGTGCTATTGCTATCTCGTGCAACACCATTGATCATTCCAAGGCCATACAAATTGCTCTCCGCTACCATTTCATCAAGGAGCATGTTGAGAAGGGTACAATTTAATTAGATTTTGTGGGTACTGAATACCTGTTGGCGGACTTATTTACAAAGACTTTACCTCCATCAAGGTTTGTTGTTTTAGTTCACCAAATTGGTACGTGGTGTTTGACTCCAGATGATTTGCAAAATTTTTCTTAAAACCTAAGAAGAGTCAAACATCAAAGTCTTTCTGTAAATATTTTTTTTACAAAAAGAATCTTCCTTCTTTGTGTAAAAACTTCAAATCTTCAAAACTATGTTCCTCCATTTAAACCAATTTTGCTTTTCTCTGTCAAAATGGAACATGTTTTGAGGGGGAGAAAACTTTTCACAATATCATGAAGTTTGGACACCTCATTTTTTATTCTTCAAGGATAAAATGTTTCTTCATCATTCGGATTATAACTCATTTTTTCAAAAATTCTATGATCTCTCGAATTAAAATGTGCAAATTTGAGTAAAATTTAATTTTTACAGGAGACTAAACGTTCAATTTTTACGCGAAATTTAAATTTTGGTATAACAGTGAAAATTTTGGCCCAAAATTCAAATTTTTAGGCCAAAATTCAAATTTTTTCGGTAAAATTTGGCGGCAAAATTTTTTGAAACTCAATTTTTTCTTGCAACCTTATAATTGCATTTTAAAGTGATTTTCAAAATTTTGGAAGAGAAATTTTTTTCAAATTATTTTGGAGGGAAAACCAGAAATCACTATTCCGACCTTGAGTGTGACATTTTGTTTGATTATTTCGATTACGTCGCAACAATCAAGGGGGAGAGAAATGTCATCTACAATGTCTCAATCATCTTCTTCCAACTATCTTCCTCACCAATATTCTCATCAGCAACAGTCATCAGCATCAGTACCTTCTTCCAACTATCTTCCTCACCAATATTCTCATCAGCAACAGTCATCAGCATCAGTACCTTCTTCCAACTACCTTCCTCACCAATATTCTCATCAGCAACAGTATCATCAACAACAAAGTCACAGCTCCCTCATTCGTTATATTCTGATCTTTGGCAATGAATCAAGGCCTCCAATGTTGCTACCAGAACGTATACTGTTTGGAAACGGAGATTTCTACAATGGCTCACAGATCATCCTGCTGCAGATCTCATGCTTAATTCCATTCAAGATGGTCCATACATAATGATACTTCTTGCTGACTCAAAAGGGATTATCAGACTACAAAATGATGAAGATTTGAATGCTACTGAACTTGCTCAGTACGATGCTGACCAACAAGCTGCATGATTCATGACACTAGCCCTCCCCAACTCAATTTACATGAATATGGACTTTCAAGCCAGTGCTTATGAAATGTGGAAATATCTTGAAGCTTTGCATCGTACCGAAGAACTTCATCACATCAGAATGATGCAAATTCTTGAATCCTGTTTAAGCATGAATCCTCTGAAGACCATTCTCCCTGCTCCAGCTGTTGACCATGGATCCTTAATTTACACTCCAAATGGTCTCTTCTTCAATCCTCCGAATACACCTGAGCCTTTCTTCATTCCACAGTACCATCCTGCAACATTACATAATAATGTGCAATCTCTTCTGCAAAATCTAGTGAAGATTAGTAAAGTATCTTCCAAGAAAGGCAATGGCGATATAACTTCAACTTCTGAATGCTTAAACACAATGAAAGATACTGATGATGAAGAAGATCTTATCGAACCAAGCATGGCATTCTTGGCATATACAGAAAATATTGCAGATGAGGAAGCTCAGGATTATGATTCAACTCCAGTCTTTGACGATAATGTTGAATACAATGCCACACTTAGTCAAATGGAAGTTGAAGGGGGTTATCTCAATGCAGTTTTGCAAAGTGTCATGGGAGTTATTCCTTCTGATGATGAATATGCAGATTTGGAAACCGATACAACAGATGTGATGTTAATGGCAAACATGCAAGAATTTCACACGATAAATACTGGCTCAGAGTATGATTATGATGATTCTGAAGATCCTTTTGTGAAATTAAACCAAGAGAAACGCCTGACATCTTTAAGATTACTTTATTCACACCTTAAGCTTCTCTCAAACAAAGACTTAGCTGAAACTCGTTCCGAGTATGGATTCAAATGGGTATTTCCAGACCTGTTTGGAGAAAGATTTGATATTTTCACTACTACAATGTTCGACAATGTGAATCAACTTGTAAAGCAACTTGAAACTGAAGAATTTCACGAGAGTGAATCCAATGCCGCCTTCAGAGTGCTCAAGAAACAGTTTCAACATTTCATCAATTATGACTGTGAAGTGGTAAGCGAGTATTTTTTAGAATACACTCGATTTGAGGCTCAAACCTTCAAAGATATATTGCTCCAACACCTGGATGCTATTGAAAAGTCAATTGTTGAAAGAGTACTTCACAGACTAGAGTGTGAAAAAAGGAGGAAGTTGCAGATTCAAGAAGAGTTAATTCATAAAGTTGATGCATTGGATGCTAATTTGGTCGTCATGGAAAGCAATGGGACAGAATTAAAAGAGCAGGATGACAGCAGTAGATTAGGGAATGATACAGATGCAGACTGTGCAGAGATCAGACCCTCCTATGACTCAGAACCCAACTTTGACAAAGAACAGATGGATGAGGAAAATGTCATACCCATCTATGACAAAGAACCTAACTTTGACAAAGAGCAAACGGTTGAGGTACAATCTACTGTTGATCATATTATGCTTGCAACTGAGATACAACAATCTGAGCAACCTAACTTCAGTAATGAAGGAGAGGTTGACCAGGATGTTGTACAATGTCTTGACAAATGTTCTGAGTCTGAGTCTTTACATGATAATCCTATAACTGAAACATCAAACCAAACTCTTGAGTCTGAAAACCTTCTTCTCAAAAAGACCATTGCCCAGTGTCATAAAGATTTTTCAAAACTAGAGGCACATTGCATCTCACTTGAACTTCAATTGCAAGACGAATCTCTAAATTTGGGCAACAATGGTCAATTTTTGAATGAACAAAGAAAACGTGTGGATACATTAGTTAAAGAAAATGAGCTTTTAAAAGGTCAAATTCAAGAAAAGGTGTTTGCACATGCTGCATTACAAAACAAATTAAGAAGACTGACTGGCCAGAGTGTGGATACTAAGTTTGCAAAACCATCAATCTTGGAGAAACCGCCTTCTCAAACAATCAGAAAACAAGCAGTGGTTAGACAACCTACTGCATTTAAATCTGAACGATCTAAATTTTCAAAACCTCGGTTTGCCTCCCAAGTTGTTGAGAAAAACAATTTGACAAAACCAGTCACTCCACATCCTTGGCCTAAGGAAAATGCATCTGTGTCTGCCAAATCTCAAAACGTGATTATACCTGGTTCATCTAGGATTAGTTCAAAAACAGTCTCTAAAACGAGCATTAAAAGTAAAGAGTTTTATGGCAAATATGACATGTACAAGAACTATGATCTAGAAAAGGCTAGGAAAAAGGCGCTACTTCAAAAGGATGGAATACTAGGTTCAAAACCTCGTGTGATGCCTTCCACTGTAGTGCAGAACACTGCTAGTAGTAGCACACCAAAACCTAGGAGTTCTCAACAAACTAATAGGAATTGGCTAGCATCTAAGAGTAGTTGCGTAAATAATCATGTTGTTTGTGCTTTAAAATACCTTCAAAAAGGAAATTCACTTGAAAAGGCTCAATCGACCAAGACAAACAAACCCGTTGAACCAAAAGTCATAAGTCAGAAACCTAAGAAGTGGATCAACATAGGACGTAGTTTTTCTCTAAGAAGTGATGCTCCCACATTTCATTCAACTGCATCTAAAAGGAAAACATCTCCTAGATCTAACACTAGGTGGGTACCCACGGGTAGAATTTTCAAATCAATTGGTCTTAGGTGGATTCCTACAGGAAAGATTTTAGACATTTGCACCAAAACTAATGTGATCTCCACAACTTCTACCTCTGTGACTAGAATGAAAACCATTGGTATTGTGTGTTCAAGTGTCAAGAAGATAATTGACACTACATCTTTATGCTTCTAACATCTGGAACCCAGTTTCTCTTGGGGATCCGTGTTCTCTATTTTTCTTGTCTCTTCTTTCTTTCTTTGCAGATATAACAGGAATGGCTTCGGAACAAATCAGTTTCGGACCCGAGCTTAATGTTATGGCTTCTGAGCAACACAGCTTAGGACCCGAATTTAACCGTCTTAACTCTCCGGCATCTTCGGCTGAACCATTGCCACTCAACCGCAAAGAATTGGAAACCTTGTTTGCTCCACTGTTTGATGACACAATTGAATACCGTCCTACTGAGGTTCCACCGATTTCCGCTGCTCAACCTGACAATATTCATGTACCAGACTCACCTCAACAAACTTCAACAACTGTTGAGAGAGACGGTCCTCCAATTGCTTCACCATCTACAGTAGAACAAACTGTTTCTAACTCCCGCCACTCAGCTGAAGATCCAACACCACTATCAGTTCCACAATCCGCAGAGCATGATCCTGATGCGTTCTTCAATCCGTTTGCACTAGCTACTACAGTTCCTGATATAGCTGAGTCGTCAACACGCAACTTGGATCCTGCCAACATGCGAGATACATATCAACTACACCCTTCAACACACAAATGGACCCGAGACCATCCTCTAGTTCATATTATTGGCCATCCAGATGCACCAGTTATGACAAGACAACGACTTCACACAGATGGAGAAACTTGCATCTACGCACTCACAGTTTGTCACGAAGAACCCAAGAACATTAAAGATGCAATGACTTATGACAACTGGATTGAATCTATGCAAGAGGAATTTCAGCAATTCATAAGATTAGAAGTCTGGGAATTAGTTGAAAGACCTGACGGAGTCTTTGTCATTGGGTTAAAATGGATATGGAAGAATAAGCTTGATGCTGAAGGCACTGTCATACGAAACAAATCACGTCTGGTAGCGAAAGGATACTCTCAACTGGAAGGTCTAGATTTTGCTGAATCCTTTGCTCCAGTGGCTCGACATGAAGCTGTTCGGATCTTTTTGGCCTATGCCGCACACAGGAATATGGTAGTCTTCCAAATGGATGTCAAAACAGCATTTCTTAATGGAGATCTCCGTGAAGAAGTCTATGTTAGCCAACCTGAAGGCTTCGTTGATCCTGAGCGTCCTAATCACGTTTACCGACTCAAAAAGGCACTCTACGGACTCAAGCAAGCCCCACGGGCGTGGTATGACAAACTGTCTACTTTCTTATTGGCCAATAAATTTTCTAAAGGATCGGTGGATCCCACACTATTTACAAAAACCTACGGGGAGGACTTACTTGTTGTTCAAATATATGTCGATGACATCATTTTTGCCTCAACAAACAGAAGTTACTCTAATGATTTTGCAAAATTAATGAAAGATAATTTTGAAATGTCCATGATGGGTGAACTTTCGTTCTTTCTAGGACTTCAAGTTCATCAATCACCCCGTGGAATTTTTATAAATCAGTCTAAATATGCTCTTGAAATTTTAAAGAAACATGGAATGATGTCTTGTGATACATATAATACACCAATGGGCTATACCACAAAACTAGATGCTGATTTACATGGGACTCCAGTTGACCCTACCAAATACCGAAGTATGATTGGGTCCCTCATGTATCTCACAGCTAGTAGACCTGATATAGTATTTGCTGTCTACATGTGCTCCCGCTATCAGTCCAGACCAACTGAAAAACACCTCAGTGAGGTTAAGAGAATCCTTTGATACATAAAGGGAACCATTAACTTGGGGATCTGGTATCCGAAGGATTCTGGCTTTGAACTAATTGCTTTTTCAGATGCTGACCATGCAGGATGTTTAGACACACGCAAAAGTACATCTGGTGGATTACAATTTCTCGGAGACAAACTTGTGTCATGGCAATCTAAGAAGCAGGACTGCACTTCACTGTCGTCTACAGAATCTGAATACGTTGCCATGTCTGCTTGTTGTGCTCAAGTCATTTGGATGAGATCACAACTTAAGGATTATGGCTGCCTATTCAACAGGATTCCTATCTACTGTGATTCAAAGAGTGCAATTGCTATCTCCTGCAACACTGTGCATCATTGCAAATCCAAACACATCGATCTCCGATATCATTTCATCAAAGAGCATGTGGAAAGGGGTACAGTTGAACTTTATTTTGTTGGAACTGAATACCAATTGGCGGACTTACTTACCAAATCCTTGGCACCATCCAGGTTTGCTAGTTTAGTTCACCAAATTGGTATGCGATGTTTGACTCCAGAGGATCTGGAAAAGTTTTTAAAACACAATTGATTGTCAAACATCAAAACTATCTTTGTAAATATTCTTTCAAAAAAAAAATGCAAGTATAAAACTCTTTCAACACTATTTTCTTCTAAAATGTCTTCAATCATTTAAAATTAGTGTTGAGGGGGAGGAAAAGTAACGTTTTTTCTTAATTACCAAAAATTATTTTTACCTTTTATACTTGCATTTTACCAAAAACATTTACGTTTTATCTACTAAGTTGATTCAAAAGGTTTTCGGGTTACTCTCCTTGATCAAAACCAATTTAATTTTACCATGATCTAAGGTCGAGGGGGAGTACGACAAGTTGTTCTTATCATTTCTTGGAGTAAATATACAAATACTACAATGTGTTAAAATGGTTAGGCATTAGGTTTGAATGTTTTGTTAGGTTAAGGGACTAAAATTGTCACTTTGTGTAACTTGTAATAACCTCAGTCAAAACAAGATTTGACCAAACACAATTACTATTACTGCAAAACATTTACTACCCTCACCTACACAATCAACGACCCACATTTATTTGATTAATCCGTGCAACAATCTTCAAATCTGTAAGTATAAACTTGTTTTGATCATAATTTCTAACAAAGGTTTTTGATTTCATAACGATCCAACGGTTAAATCTCTCTAAGCGATTAGATTTCTCTTAGGTTTGTGCGTTAAATCTTGAACCCATAAATTATTGATGTTATGATTGATTTGATTGTTGGGAAATGGTCTATTGTTGATTAGTAACATGTTTTCACACTCAAATCACACTCAGAAACACTAATCGATCAAGTTTGAGATTAGGGTTCATGCGTATGAATTGGGGGTTCTTGAGTTTGTGCAATAGGATTGTAATTAGTGATGGGAATAATGTTTGTGTATGCCTAGGATCATTCGAACGTGGTTTAATTAGATCTTAATCATGTTTTGCTCTTGAATCTAAGGTTTAAGGTTCGAAGGTCACTAGCAGATTCAATCTTAAGATTTTGTGGATAATTTGTGTTGTTATTTGAAACATATGATCCTTATGATGTTTGTATCACTTGCCCCATATTTATTCCTACCCAGAAACACGTCTGATTAAGGTTGTGATTAAGTGTTCATGCGTGTTTACGCGTTAAGTTGCATTTCGCATGTTTACGCGTTAAAATGTGTGAATTAAGTGTATTGGATGTGTTATTGATCAGTGGTAATGTTTGTGCACTTTCAGGAAACATACAACTCGAATTTCTAAGGTGAATTTCTGGAAAAAGGTGTCTTTACGCGTTAAATGTTCATCCTACGCGTAAGATTGAATCTTACGCGTAAGATTCGACACGTGGACAAATTGTGTCTTGGATAAGACATAGTTTATGCATAAAATTGTTCTTACGCATAAGTTCTGACCTTACGCATAAGTCTAGAACTTACGCGTAAGTCATTACCTACGCATAAGTTGCAATTTACGCCTAAGGGTAATCCTACGCGTAACTTCAATTTCTACGCCTAAGATTTATCTTACGCATAAAATTGATCTTACGCGTAAGTTTCACTTTACGCGTAATATTCCATCTTACGCGTAGATTTTGCACTTACGCATTATTTCTATACTTACGCTTAAGTCAGGTTACGCGTAAAGACAACTACTTACGCGTAAACTTGTCAAAATTCCAAAATTTTCTAAGTGTTGGAAATTTTCCAATGTGTAACTTGTTGTAAATGATAAACTTATGTTGTAACTGAATTGTTTTATGTTTCTAACAAGTAATATAACTCAAGTTTGTCACATATCAAAAGTTTTCACACACACAAACCCCCACTGATCAATGTCAAACATGCAAATCTATATGTACACATGTTCAATGAATGTCTATGCTAACATCATCAACAATTGCCATGTTTGTGTGTTTATGATCTATTCAGATGGCAGAACACAACGATATTCCACACGTACCAGTGCCTGAACCCTTACGTGCATGGGAAGACACCTTTCCTGAGAACTACTCCAGAAAGATAGGAAGGAACAATCTGAGAGTCAACTTCAACAAAATCACATGCAATGAGTCTTCTTGCCTTGTTGCAGTAGATGCTCTTATCTATCACCCGTGCAAAGTTCTACTCACCAAATCTGCTGCAGTGGCATGCTTCTACATACATCAGTTTTGGCACACAATCCACTTGGACCTCCTTGAAGAATCCTTTACTTGTATGCTTCACATGAGACAAGTCACGGTCGACAAGGATCTTCTCCGTAGTGCTCTTGGACTTCCCGAACTTGAACCTAATGAAAATTATGACCAAGTTCCCAGTGAAGAAGAATTGATAGAATGGCTGAGAGATATTGGATATGATGAGTCTGAAGGGGTCATAACTAGGCACTCTAGGGTCAATATCAGATTTCTTCCACAGCCTTGGAGAACTCTCTACATCATAATTGCCAAGTCACTATCTGGCAGAGACACAGGCCATGAACACCCTAAGCTCCAACATCTCAAGCTGTTCTGGGCTATTGCTAATGTCAAGAAGGTTGATTATGCCAGCATTATCTGGGAAGACATTGTGTGGCACATACACCGCAAGACGACCAATATTCCTTTCGTCCGTTTCACCAAACTTCTCATTGCAAGCTTCATCCATGAATATGATGACATACCTCAACGACTGAATGATGAGTTTCAGCACACATACAAGAATGAGGACACACTTAAGGTCATCAAGAGAATGGATACTAGTACAAGGAAACAAGGAAAGAAACTTCCTGATTGTCTTCTGACTAAGAAGGTTCAAGAATGCAATAACTACAAGTACTACCTTCAAGCTCTCGAAGCAAATAAAGTTGGATTTCTGGACGAAGATGTTCTACCCCCGTTCATGCAAAAGAAGGGTAAGAAAGATAATAAGACTGGGAGCTCCGGCAGTTCCACTCAGTCTAAGAAGAAGAAGGGTACTCCAAAGAGAAGAATTCCTACCAAACAACCCGCTACTATTCCCGAACCTGGGTGGTTTCCCCCTCCTCAATCTCCTCCTAAGCCATCGGACTCCGAATGAACTGAATCCGACGAAGGTCCTCAGTATAGTGAAGCCTATGCTAATATTGAGGAAGATGAGAATCTTGATGACATCGATTGGGATAAAAACATTGATGAGTTTGCTGACAATGCCGTATATCCAACATATCTCACTCAAAGACCATTCACTAAAGCTCAGACGATGCTAGAAGAAGAAAGGTTTAGAAGGGAAAAGATGAAGGAACCAGTTTCAGCTGTACAAGAGCCTGAAGACCCTTCAATCGAAGAAGAAAATGAAAGGGCTCTCAATCTGGGTCTCCTCCACAGCCGAATTGATGCATATAATGCTGACTTACCTCCACCTCCATTGTTCTCTCAGACCACCGAAGCTGGGGGCTCAAGAAGCATTCCTGAGCCTACCACAGGAATCTCCTCAGACTTAGTTGCTTATGATAATCCCTCAGTAACTCCCACCGATATTGAAATGACTATGGAAGAGGAAGAAGAGGAAGATCCTATGGATACCGATGCTCCAAGACTTATGTCCATGGAAGAAATGGAGCGTAGAGAACGGGCTCAGGAAGAAGAATTGAAAAGAAAACAAGAAGCTGAAGAGGCCAGGCTTGAAGAGATTGCTCAAGCTAAACTGGAAGAAACGATCAGAATGGAAGAGAGCAGGAAAGCAGAGGAGGCAGCCAAACTGGCTGAAGATAAGTCTAAGAAGGAAGAAGAAGCCAGGCTGGCTGAAGAACTAAGGCTTAAAGCCGAAGCTGATAAGATGGCTGAAGAAAAGCTAAAGAAGGAAGAAGAAGCCAGGCTCGCTGAAGAGCTTAAGCTTAAAGCCGAAGCTGATAAACTAGCAGAAGAACAAAGGTTGAAAGAAGAAGCAGCCAGAGTCAAAGAAGTTGTACAACCCGAACCACAGAAAGGAGATGTCAAAGACACTACCACCATTATTGAATCATCACAGTCATCACCTCCTGCATCTGAATCAACACGTGACAAATCGATTAAGAAACCGAGCTCCAAAGCCTCTGTTGCATCCAAACTACTCAATTCTGCTTTCAAAAGAGTGCATGATAAGAAGAGAAGCAAACTAGAAGATCAGGTTGCTACACTTGCAACCCAGGTTGCTGAACTATCTAAGCTGAACTCGAACGTCAAAGAGCTACAAGATAAGGTTGACATTTTCTTAGCTAAAGACGTAACAAAGAACTTGGAAGCCGCACTAGCAGCTCAAGCACAGGAATACATGGCACAACACTTAGTGACTGAGCTGAAAGATCTACTGGCACCAATGAGAGACGAACTCACCAAGTTCGCTGAGCAAGCAGTCAAGAAAGTTATCCGATCAACAACCTTCACTCTTCGTGCCGACAAGTCTACTGCTCCTCTACCAGGACTCTCTCTGGATGATTTGGAAGCTCAACTCCTAGAAAAGCTTGCAAACAAGTTCACCTTGACTCCTGAAGAAGCAAAAGTCCTGGAAGCACTGAAAGACAAAATGAACAAAGAGTCTTGCAGCACAGAGGCCGATAAGCTGAAACGTCAAAGAGATGATGAAGACAAGGATCCTAATTCTCAGGCAAAGAAATAGAAACAAGCCGAAGGACCCTCATCTCAGCACAAAACACCGGTAATCCCTCCTACCACAACAACTTCCTCACAACAACCGAAGGCATCAGGTTCTGCTCCCAAAGCACATGACCACTTTGAATACACCGGTGGTGACGACATTCCTATGCCCGATGAAGTTCCAGAACCATCCCCTAAGAAGAAGAAGAAAGTAAAGAAAGGAAAGCATCATCAACCCCAACCGGACACCTCACCTAAAGGCACCGAACCAAAGAAACCCAAAACCGTCCTTAACTGGCTAGACCAAGACAATAGTGCCGAATACTCCTAGTTTGAGAAGATGATCAATTCGCAACCACCACTGGAAGACAATCATGAACCTCAAGATGGTCGAACGGTGGAATATGCTCAAATGATTCAGCAAAAGTTTAAGATGAAAAAGATGAATAAGAAAGAGCTGCGAAGAATCAAAAATGATGCTTTCAATCTTCTGAAAGATCGGTCTGCTAACTCAATCGAGCTCGAATACCATCTGGAAAATATTGCTCGAGCTATGTCAAGCAATATTGACTGGATCAATCCTGAATCATATGTCGATCCGGTCACAAAGAAAACCGCACCTCACATTACTGACTGGTCCAAACCACTACCGATGATTGGGAAGCCTAAGGAACCAAAGATCCCGTACAAGTTCTTCTACAACACAGACTTGGAATTTCTGACACTTGGCAGCAAGATCGAGAAGAAGTACGTTACCTCACTCGCCTTTCTCCCTGCAGCTCGATATCTCAACAATGCCATCGAAGAAGAAGCTTCAACATTATTCGTCGACAAAATTGTTGAATATGACCGGAATGCACTTTATGGTATTCATCATTGGCCAACCAACCGGGCACAGTACTATCGAAGCAGCAGACTAAATCAGACGATGGGTGATGTAGAAAGTGATCTGAAGATTGTCTCCATTCAATTCATCTCGACTGTCACCTTCTTTGGGTACCCCTTCCTCAGCAAAATCACACTAAAAAGACTTGATGAAAAGGAGTACGATATTTCCGAGTCTGACTTTCCACGACTACGTCTCAACGACATTGAAGACATGTACTTGCTCAAAGTTCAAGGAAAACTCTGTGGCTTGCCCAAAAAGATGCAACTTGCCTTTATCCAAGCTCTACTCATCTTCATCAGGCAGATAGTCATTAGAGAAAGAGTCGAAGATCTTCAGTTAGGAGTGGAAAGTTACCAGAAGAAGCTCAATCTCACCAAACCAAACCTGTTTGACATCCCCGACCTTCAACATCTACCTCAATACTCCTTGATCAGACGACCATTTGGGTTCACCTACCGAAGTGTTAACGGTCGCAACTGCTTTATGGGTTATGAAGAAATTCATAAGTTCTGTGATGAAACTCTTAAGTTCATCAGAGATGGGATCAAAGGCAGAGTCAATGACATTGAACTGGGAAAATCCAAAAGGTGGAACACCAATGAAGCCCGGGATGCTCGCAGATTCATCTTAAGGATTGAGAACAGATTGAAGCGCAGGGATCAGTTCCGAAGGTTGGAGAGTTATGTGGGAGGCAGATCCAAATTTCCGGTGCTGACATTTCAGAGGCCTGATTGGTAGATCATTGTAAGAATTTGATTTGATTTGTCAATAATTTACTTCATAATGGTTTGTGCACGCATATCAGTGTACAACCCGATCTTGTAAAGAAAGGACCCTGAGGTACGCATCAGTGCCTCAATCCTAATATAAGGAGCGAAGGCTTCTTACTTTTGAGTAGAATTAATCAAACATTTATGATTTTCATAATTCTGCTCAAAAGGACAAGTATTTCACCTCAATAAGACCTAATCACTTGTTGAGGGGGAGCACTTGTCAAAACAAAATACTTTGCTCAAAATCAAAAGTTCTTGGTGAATCTCCCCGTAAGACTCAAAAGGCATATTTTAATCTAAAAAGATGGTCAAAAACATCATTTTATATGCTATTTTTGAGGGGGAGAAAATGAAAAAGTGATTAAAATATACGAAGTCAATGCTTAAAAGTTGTATCATGTGCGAGCTAGACTCAGTATTTACCCAGGAATTGACGAGACAATAAAAGTTAGTAATATCGAAAAGACTTATCCTCGACGGGTAATAACATCAAGTTAGTTACTAGAGCTAGTTGTCACCTAAAAGCTGACAATGGAACTCTTTAACTAACCACGTAAGCGTGTCTCGAAAAGGATTAGTCTTAGTAGAAATGTACCGTCTCGAGAAACTTTCTGTGGACTTGACCAGGCCGGGTAATAATTTCAAGCTAGTCTAACTAGTGATGTAAGCGTGTCTCGAATCGGTCTTGTTCACGGAAAGTGGATCAATTCAAAAGTGCTTGCTCCTCCCGCATGTGCAAATTTATTAAACACTTATGAGCACATGTGCAGGGGGAGCCCTTCAAAAGTGAACACAAAACTCTCAAAGTGTTAACCAAAATATTTGATTATCCCAAACACTTTGAGAGATTTTCTATCAAAGGTTTCTTGGCTACTGTCGGAGTTATAAGGTGATTAAGATAGGAATATTCGTCCTATGATCCGCCAGAGCCGGAGGGATCTACCCAAGGACATCACCATTAGTTAGAAGTAGAAGTCCTTAGGTATGATACGAAAAAAGGAGAAATGAATGAAAGGGAAAGAAGGAGTTGAAGAATTAAAAAGAAAAATAAAGAAAAGGGTGAAAAGAAATAGCCCTCCAGATGATTCAACCTTAGGGCAGACACCGGGTTCAATACGTATGCTACTGGTTGTTGCTAAGGCGACGCCGGTATTGAAGATTAAGTCGTCATGGACCCAGTGACGCAATGCACTAAACCTTCTTAACCACTCAAGTTCTCTTAAAAGAGCTTGTTTCATTCTCACGGGGAACCTGCGTTATCTATCGACCTATCTCTTAGAGACGGTTGATATTGAAGCAGGAGACTCATCCCCAGTCTCCGCATAGGAAACCTAGGTGAGCACTTATAGAGTCTAGAGCCTTGAGATACATCAAAGATCTCTTAGGAACACTTAGTATTTCTACAACTGGTGTTCTACATCAATGGACACCAGCTGTAAATTATCGAGTCCTTCGCAGATCTTAGCAATCTGCCGAGAACGTTTATGAGAGGATTACTTATGTATTTCTCAATGATTAAACGGAAATCCTGCCAGGGTCAACATCAAACAGCTCTGACAGCAGGTCACTTCGGTAACCCCACAAGGGTTACGCTTAGTGTTTGCGGTGGTTCCATTATGGTCTACAGTCGTGGAGTGATCCCCAGCGACTCACCCAGTCATTGAGCTACTTAGTAGGTCTCGTAAGCTCCTTCGGGAGTATCTGATATGGGAATGGCCTGGATAAGGATTAGAAGGAGTCTTCACAATATGCTGTTGATGAGCTCTAATTCCTTATCCGTAAGTACCGGTTGTTTTATTGCTAACTGTTTACTCGCAGGTACCTCACTTCCATGATGGTAGATTCCAACATGCTCATACATACATCTTGAAGTCAAAGAAAGCTCCCCCAAAAGACTTTAACAACACAAAGTTCAAAGAAAGATTCTACACCAATAAGAAGAATCTACAAAGTATAAAGACAAAGATCTCAATGCATGTAAAGGAACTTCTTGTACATGAAAGATTAAAGTCTAAAGATGTATGAGTATGTTGGAATGGCGGACAACCACCACAGACGCAGGAGTGACGAACGGCAGACAACTTCATAACCTAATCACTACATCATCACCAAAGAACAATGACAAAGAGCAAAGTTTATTCATTATCATTCAACCAATTTTGAAGACGTCTAGAGTTTTACATGTCACAAGTGAACGACAAAGATGAAGACGTCGAGCAACCGTGATGACCGACCCTTAGGGGGAGATTGTTGGGATCATACTTTAGTATTTAGTCAAGTCTCGGTCATTTCATTTTGTAATAGGTTGCTTAAGTATTGTTTATGATTATTGTTTAGTTAATGGGCAACATGTAAAAGCCCATGAGGCCTTAAAAGCCCACGTATGAAAGGATAAGGGAGGAAGGGAGTGTTGCCCTAGCTCCTCCCTTATAAATAGAAACCTTATGTTACATTTTATTTTGTTGGTTATTTGATTATCTTAGTGAAACTCTTGCACTCTCACCTTTCATATTATCTCATAATCAACCACCTCTCATTCTCATCTTATTTCTTTATCAATAATACTTGTGTTTACATAAATGGTGACCTAACAGATCTTTTTCTTAAAGACTGTTACATCGTCTATTCTTTAAAATAAAGGTCATTTATAATTTAAAGTTTTTCGACTTTAGGTACATTTTCTTATGTTTTTATCCGTTTTCGTCCATTTTTTTATCTTTTCATCCATTTTTATACGTTTTCAACCGTTTTCGTTCATTTTTATACATTTTCGTTCGTTTTTATACGTTTTCATCAGTTTATACGTTTTCTTACGTTTTTATCCGTTTTCGCCCGTTTTCTTATATTATCATACATTTTTTTCCGTTTTTATATGTTTTCGTCTGTTTTCATACGTTTTTCTTACGTTCTTATCCGTTTTCTTGCGTTTTTATATGTTTTAGCCTATTTTCTTATATTTTCATACGTTTTTGTCTGTTCTTATACATATTTCTTACGTTCTTATCCGATTTCATCCGGTTTTATACGTTTTCGTCCGTTTATATACGTTTTCGTATGTATTTTTACGTATTCGTTCGTTTCTTACGTTTTATTCATTTTCATACATTTTTATACGTTTCGCCCATTTTCTGAATTTTTATACGTTTTTGTCCGTTTTCATACGTTTTCTTATGTTCTCATCCGTTTTTATAAGTTTTTGTCCATTTTTATACATTTTCGTTTGCTTTTACACGTTTTCATCCATTTTAATACGTTTTCATCCATTTTTATGCGTTTTCTTACGTTTTCATACGTTTTTTTACTTTTTCATCCGTTTTTATACGTTTTCATCTGTTTTTAAACGTTTTCGTCCGTTTTCATCCTTTTTATGCAATTTCATCCATTATCATCTGGTTTTATCCGTTTTTGTTTGTTTATATTCGTTTTCGTCCGTTTTTATACGCTTTGTTTTTATACATTTTCTTATATTGTCATACATTTGTATCTGTTTCGTCCATTTTTATATGTTTTCGTCTGTTTCATCTGTTTTTATCAATGTTGCAAAAATCGTGAATCGGTCCTGAGGCGGTCGGGGGCCGAGTTGCGTTTTTTAGCCGATTAATCGGCCCAAAACCTTGTAATCGCCGATTAATCGGCCGACTTCCTTGTAAATGTCTCCAAGTTCCAGAGCCTTGTAGTTTGGAATCGGCGATTACAAGGCCTTGTAGGCCATTTTTTGCAACATTGGTTTTTATATGTTTAATCCGTTTATGTTTTCGACAACTTTTATACGTTTTTTGTCCATTTTTATATTTTTTTCTTCTCTTGTTTGCCATTTGTGCTATACTAGTCCCTCATATTTATCCATACATTTCAACGTAAATTTTCGTCTATTTAGTTTTTAGTTCAACAGTATTCTAGTTTATTGATAAGGATTTTACAACTTTGGATAATATACGCGCATACAAATTTATTGTATAAATCTATAAAGTTCTATGTTTTTTTTAAACACATTGATACATTTAATATACAGTTTTTATTTATGTCAACTGTTGCTACTTTTAAATTTAATAACTCGTCTTTTACCATATTGATGTATTATAAAATTTATGAGATTTAACATATCTCAACAGAGTATTTGGGCCGTGGCCCATGAACATACAATCTGGATAAGTTTAAGATGACATTTCCTGAACCCTAAAATGTAGTTGTTAACAATTATGGCCGTTGGATCAATCTGATCATTTAAACCGAGATATCTTCTTGCTATAAAAGGTTAGTAAGGGTAAACACAATTTCGCAAGTCATATAAATGAAAAAGAGAACAGCGACAAGATTACAAACCTTTTTAGATCCTCGTTTCGATAAAAAGATATCAATTTCATATGAAACATCATGTTTTATCGCGATCATTGTTCATAGCATTTCGATTGTTAGTGTATTTAATATTATCCAAATGAAACATGTTTTTTAAGCAAAACTTGTTTTTTCATAAATAATCTTACATATATTGTTTCCTTGTACAGATGAAGTTTACTGATCCACAGGTGTTGTCAACCTCCCAGACCAATGCATCAGGTACTCTATTTATTTAATAATTGTTTTTCGTGAAATCAAACATTAAAAATGAGGGTGTTGCAAAAAAAATCTACTCATATAAAAGCAAAATTTCATGTTTTTTGTTTACTTTGTTTTAACTATATTACTTCTTAACATGACATCGTACCTTTCTTTATTTTTCTTTATATTTTAATTAACAAAATGAAAATAAATAACTACAAAAAAATATTTAAAAAATACAATCTAATAATGATAATATTATTAATAATCTCGTGCATATACATATTTTGGGTATTATAATTAATCCTGTGCACACACGATTTTGGGTATTATAATTAATGTAATATAATAATGACAATATTATTTATATGTAACAAACAAATAAAAATAAATAAACCTTGTTATTAAAAAATAAATAAAACTCTATGGGGTATATATTAAATGGCAAACAGATGCCCAAACAAAAAAATAAACTTTGTTATAAAAATACAAATAAAACTCTACGGGGTATATATTAAACTTTACTATAATAAATGGGTGTTTTGTTGTGCTATTTGATGTCATAAATAGGGAGTTTGGTCAAAGTTTTTTCTATAAAAGAATATGTATTTAGTGGCGCAACCCCAGTGGACATAAACTCATGGCTGTCTGGAGTTGTTTCTCACTCTTTGGAAGAACTATACCTTCAGATCTTAGGGTTGGTACCTGTCACGTTGTTCGACAGTGTGTTTCAGAGCCTGATCCTTGTTAATCTAAATTTAGATGGTGTAAATCAGGTAAAATTGTCATCAATCTTGATGAAAATATCAAAAATCAACTCCCGCAACTAAAAATGTTGCAGCTAATATGTGTGAACTATGCCAATGTTGCATGTGTAACTAGATTATTTAAGGGGTGTCCCGAGCTTCAAGAAGTGGTAGTTGAGCGAAACTGGAACAATGATAGTGTAATAGCCTATTGCATAAGTGGTCCAAAGTTGAGAAAGGTGACGTTGATATCCGCTGTACCGCACTTTACACAGCCTAATCAAGCCCCTAATTTTGGCAGCCTGCAGATCTCTTGTCCGATGCTAGAGTACATAAGCTTATGGCATTGGTTTCCATATGATCTGTTCGTTAAGTATCTTTCAGGCATAACCGAAGCGCATTTTCGTATGAAGCCTCATGACAGCAATTATGCTCGTAAGTTACTGAATATAGTCAGAGGACTCACTTCAATCAAATATCTATTCTTATCTGATCCTACTATGAAGGTAATGGAATCACTACTACATCCTTAATGATTCATGTCTTTATTTATATATCCTCTACAGGCTTTAGCTTTCAACGAATTTTTGTTATGTGGTGTTATTATTGTCAGGTTATGCGTTGATTATTGAACCGTTATAAATATGTATGATTCATGCCTTCATTTATATATCTTCTATAGGCTTTAGCTTTCAGTTTCAGTATCTTTCACGCATAAGTGAAGCGCATTTTCGTATTATTGTCAACTCTGTATTTACTTTGCATGTCCTTTTTTTCCTATGCCTACTGTTGGAGATCATACAAATTTTGGGTCTACTCTTGAATCCATTTTATTTTTGAACGGAAAATTATATTATAAAACTAGCAAGAAGCTTGATAGAGGCTGTCAAGACGATCATTGATCTCCACATGAGTATTTGGAGGATCAATCTACAAACACACCTCTATTTCCTCATAAGAGGGGAAAAAGTATTCAAAGTGTTGAGATTGAGGTTGAGATTGAGATTGTGGTGGTTGATCATTTTGTTGAAAATGAGGCTCTCCATAGAGTGGGCCATGAATATCCTTGTAACTTAGACATAATGGAACTCCTAATACAACTATATATATCAATCATACCTGACCTTGAACTATTTCGTCTAAATGTGTTTTTTCCGAGCTTGTTCCTTTTCTCTTATCAGTTCATCTTGGAAAACAATCTTTTTTGCTACATAACTTACTAATCGTTGTTAGTACTTTCTTTTGCAGTGTACTTTTGATGGCTATGGAAATGGCTCTTGAAGAATTAGTATCTAGTTTTGTTAAAAGGAGTGTTTGTTTACAACAACTACTACAATAGAACTCATCTTGAAGGTGTCATTCATGCTCACTTAATTCTCTGTATTATAACGCTTTTGATGCGTATATTAAAGTTAATATATGGTTATACAAAATGACAGGACTATTCGACTGAGTTGGATGACGACTATATACTGAGTGCATAATGTATGATGGTCAGTCGTCTTGCGGGAGAATTATCTTAGTTGACCAGCAAGGTATTTATATATTTGTTTGCACACTTGTAATTTTAGGCTCTAAGTTGCCGTTATTTGTTAGATTGTGTCCCATGACTATAGCTATGGCAAATATGAGTTTAAGTTGGTAAGTTCTAATGATTTGTTTGTGGATTTTGATTGTGTGTAGGAAAGGAGATTATTATAGGTAACTTGCAGTGCTCAAATCTTGTAATGATAAGAGAAAGGCAGTTGACCAGTCACTCAAGGCTTATCAAATAGTAGCCATAAGTAGTGTACTTTGTTGTATCCATTATATGCACAAAATCTTTGATGTATGTATAATAACGGAAAAACTATAAATTACATGTTTGGTTCTTATAGTTTTACATATTAACTATTGATTTATGAGTAAATTACATGTTTGGTTCTTATAGTTTGCCCAAAGCTTCACTCACAGTTTCTAAAAGTTTAAAGTTGTATGGATAGTCTCTAGTTATGCAAAAAATTAACAACTTATGGTCTATTTTTTAACTGGTGTTAAGTGAGTTCTGTTATCATTTACATGTTAGCTCTTTTGCTTAAAGATCATTACATCGTCTATCCTTTAAATTAACGGTCGTTTATAATTTAAAGTTTTTCGACTTTAGTTACGTTTTCTTACGTTTTTATCCGTTTTCGTTCGTTTTTTTACGTTTTCATCCAATTTTATACGTTTTGTTCGTTCTTATACTTTTTCGTCAGTTTTGTGTTTTCTTACGTTTTTATCCGTTTTCGCCCGTTTTCTTATATCTTCATACATTTTTCTCCTTTTTATATGGTTTCGTCTGTTTTCGTACGTTTTTCATACGTTCTTATCCGTTTTCTTTCATTTTTATACGTTTTCGCCTATTTTCTTATGTTTTGATACGTTTTTGTCTATTTTCATACATTTTTCTTACATTCTTATCCGTTTTCATTCGTTTCATATGTTTTCGTCTGTATTTTTACGTTTTCGTCCGTTTCTTACGTTTTAATCATTTTCCTACATTTTTATACGTTTTGCCCATTTTCTTACATTTTTATACGTTTTTATCCGTTTTCATACGTTTTCTTTTGTTCTCATCCGTTTTTGTCCGTGTTTATACATTTTCGTTTGCTTTTAAACGTTTTCATCCGTTTTAATACGTTTTCATCCGTTTTTATGCGTTTTCATACGTTTTTTACGTTTTTGTTCCGTTTTTAAACGTTTTCATCAGTTTTTAAACGTTTTCGTCCGTTTTCATCCTTTTTATGCAATTTCATCAATTATCATCTGGTTTTATCCATTTTTGCTTGTTTATATACGTTTTCGTCTGTTTTTATACACTTTCTTTTGTTTTTATATGTTTTCTTACATTGTCATACATTTGTATCTGTTTTGTCCATTTTTATACGTTTTCGTCCGTTTCAACCGTTTTTATATGTTTAATCCGTTTATGTTTTTATCAATTTTTATACGTTTTTTGTCCATTTTTATATTGTTTCTTCACTTGTTTGCCATTTGTGCTATATTAGTCCCTCATATTTATCCATACATTTCAACGTAAATTTTCGTCTATTTAGTTTTTAGTTCAGTAGTATTCGAGTTTATTGATAAGGATTTTACAACTTTCGATAATATACGCGCATACAAATTTATTGTATAAATCTAGTATCTATAAAGTTTTACATTTTTTTAAATACATCGATACATTTAATATATAATTTTTATTTATGTCAAATGTTGCTACTTTTAAATTTAATAACTCGTCTTTTACTATATTGATGTATAATAAAATCTACGAGATGCTACATATCTCAACAGAGTATTTGGGTCGTGGCCCATGAACATACAATCTAGATAAGTTTAAGATGACATTTCCTGAACCCTAAAATGCAGTTGTTAACAATTATGGCCGTTGGATTAATCTGATCATTTAAATCGAGATATCTTCTTGCTATAAAAGGTTAGTAAGGGTAAACACAATTTCACAAGTCATAAAAATGAAAAAGAGAACGTCAACAAGAATACATACCTTTTTAGATTCTCGTTTCGATAAAAAGATATCAATTTCATATGAAACATCATGTTTTATCGCGATCATTGTTCATAGCATTTCGATTGTTAGTGTATTTAATATAATCCAAATGAAACATATTTTTTAAAGTAAAATTTGTTTTTTCATAAATAATCTTACATATATTGTTTCCTTGTACAAATGAAGTTTAATGATCCACTGGTGTTGTCAACCTCCCAGACCAATGCATCAGGTAATCTATTTATTTAATAATTGTTTTTCGTGAAATCAAACATTAAAAATGAGGGTGTTGAAAAAAAATATCCACTCATATAAAAGCAACTTTTCATGTTTTTTGTTTACTTTGTTTTTAACTATATTACTTCTTAACATGACATCGTACCTTTCTTTATTTTTCTTTATATTTTAATTAACTGAATGAAAATAAATAAATATAAAAAATATCTATTTAAAAAATACAATCTAATAATGATAATATTATTAATAATCTCGTGCATATACATATTTTGGGTATTATAATTAATCCCGTGCACAAACGATTTTGGGTATTATAATTAATTTAATATAATAATGACAATATTATTTATATGTAACAAACAAATAAAAAAAAAATACACCTTGTTATTAAAATACAAATAAAACTCTATGGGGTATATATTAAATGGCAAATAGATGCCGAAACAAAAAAATAAACTTAATTATTAAAATACAAATAAAACTCTACGGGGTATATATTAAACTTTGCTATAATAAATGCGTGTTTTTGTTGCGCTGTTTGATGTCATAAATGGGCAGTTTGGTCTAACTTTTTTCTATAAAAGAATATGTATTTAGTAGTGATTGGTTCCGAACAGTCAACTAAATTAACCAGGTGATGGTCAATCAAGTCAAACGTCAAAAACCAACTAACCAAGGAGTTTAGGGAATCCCCGGGTCGTTATGTCCCGACGAGGCGTGCAATTGTATTTGTAAACGTTTTAAAGGATCGGGTGATTAATCAGAAAGGCAAGGAATTTGATTATTATGGTTACACAACAAGATAATGATGGAAAATGACTTAAAAACACTTAATTAACAAGTACTGATGATCAGATTACCTAAAAACGTAATTTAACCTAAAAACGCGCATTTTAGTTTAAAATAAACGCGAACGCGCAAATAAAAAAGTGAAACGGGAGTAAACAAAGTCCTACGAACGTGAAATTTATATTTTTACAATCCTAATGACTTAAGAAAATTTTTAGAAAAAGAAAAATAATTTTTACACAATTTAATTAATTACTATTAATTAATTGCTAATTATTAATTACTTTTTTATTAACTAAAATATCCTAATTTACAATTAATTATGAAAATTAACTAGAAAAATGAAAATTAAATTTAGAATAATCTAAAATATTATAAAACTAATTTTGAAATAGAAAAACTATTTTTCTTACTTTTTAATTAATTACTAATAATTGAAAACTAATTATTTAATTGATTTAAATTAAACTAAATTATAAAAAATACTAAATGATTACAGAAAAATCTGAAAAAATTCCTAAAAATCTATTATTATAACAGAAGCCTAAGAAAAATTTAACAACAGTTGTTGCTTATAAATAAGCAGAAAATAAGCCAAAGTGGCTTAAATAAAAGCTATCACTTCTAATTTTTTTGTCTTTTTCAAATTTTTCTTTTACCAAACTGTTTTACTACTAAAAACTAACACTATTTGTGAAGACACTTTTTATACAACTCAAAATTAAGCTCTATGCAACTCAATAAGCAAAACAGTCCAATGTTTGAGCTTATTTGGATTTGTTGTTATGTGAAAAAGCTATAATCAGGTTACCTAGTAGACAAATAACCTAATACAGATTAACAACAACTTGAAATAGTCCAAAAGAGCCAAATTAAGCACAAGAATTAAGCTGAAATCACAAATAAGCACTTATGCATTACACAAACCAATGCAGTCCTGAATCAGCGATTTTGGACCTCTGTAGGGTCCACAGAGGTGAAAGAGGGTTCAAGTGAACACTAGACCTTTCGAGGGTGCCAGGTCAGTATCAAATAAGCCAATAAGCTGATCTAGTGGCTTATTATTGAACTCTGGGAGGGACTTGGTAATTGGTCACAAAGACTGAAGGGTCAGTATTGGGTGTCTAAGATCAGGCCACAAAGTGGGTCAAACAAGCTAGGCACAAATAAGCTGAGGCATGAAATATCCTCAGGAATCAAAAGCTGAGCTTTTAAGCACTTCAAAAAGCCCAAGGGGGGCTGTGGGGTCCACTGAATGGGAAGTTGCAAGCCTAAGAAAAATGGCCAATGGCCTGAAACAGGGGAGGTATCACCCCCTGCAACCTCAAAAAAGCTAATGCACAGACTAGAAAAAAAATCTAAAAAATAAATTGATCATGATTACTTTTAGTTTAGGTGGTAAATTTTAAGCAAACCAAATTTCAAGTCCTAACTCCTTCCACAAAAATCAGGAAAAATCACCCAAAAAGTGGGATTTCTGACCAAACTACAATTTTGACTTTTTTATTTCTTGGTTACAGTTGACTAAGATGAACTTTGGTAGGGATTTAATGACTGCAAATGATGTTCTAACTTATATTGAGATTAAAGAGACTTAAGTTACCATAATCTAAGCTTGAAAAGTTAATTTGGAAATAAAAATGCTACACAGTGTGACAGTTAAGCAACTTTGAATGGGATTTTGACTTTCTTGCAAATAGGGACTAACTTTGTTGGTTTTTCTGAGTTAACAAACTCCTAAATGATAAGTACTAAACAAAAACCAAACTTGAAACAACCAACAACACAGTGCATTCAGCAATTCCAAACACCCCTTAAATCTTACTCTTACACTATGAGCTGATGAAAATCACCACAGGTCACCATTTAATGATCAAAGGATCTGAGTTATGACTAAATAAGGCAATACCAACAAGCAAGTACCACTAGATTCAATCAGAGATGCAATCAATTAAATCTTATGTGATGACAGTTGAGACCTAAGCAACTTATGTAATGCAAATCTAGTACACAGATTAAACCAATGGTTATGTACACTAAACTACACTAGTGTATACAATTTTCAACACTAATCTAATCCATTAAACAATACCATTTTAAATGACTAAAACTTCTTATCAATATCAGAATAATAAGAGAACCAATGAAACAAAGTTTACCAAAGTTTCTCCCTCAGCTAGAAAAGAG
Organism: Artemisia argyi; assembly: GCA_030686995.1. Taxonomy (NCBI): domain Eukaryota; kingdom Viridiplantae; phylum Streptophyta; class Magnoliopsida; order Asterales; family Asteraceae; genus Artemisia; species Artemisia argyi. The sequence continues at coordinate 148,745,735 of CM060685.1, forward strand.
GGAGCTCACTGAGCTTGCCTATCTTTAAGATAGGCAGAGACCTTCCTTGATTGTCTCAGCTTATCATCAATACCCCATATTCCAATGCTTCAAACCCCTTTTGCTTTCTTGAAGATTTTCTGTATATTTTTTTTTTGCTTTTCTTTTCTGGTTTTGTTTTCTTTTTAGGTACTGAGTACTAATTTAACTTATGAACCAATACAGAATAATAACAATAATCTTTGAGCTTTTTAAAGAGATTATGAGATGACTGATAATGAACTTTAATAAAAACTGAAATCTTGCATTGATAATTGAAAAATTACATATTACACTAGATATTGAAAATTACATAAGTTAAAACTACTACTTGACTACTTAACTAACTGCTATATAAAGCTTACAATGGAATACTTATACTAAAAATATAAAATTTAAAAGACTTGAACCAGGGCTGCTTTTTCTTCCTTTTTCTCTTTTGTGCCCTTTGTCTCCTGCTTTTGTGTTGCTTTTTTTTCCCTGGAAACATCTCCTAGCTTTTTGATTGATTTGCTCCTTCACTCAGCAGACCTAGGATTGTTGGTGTTATAAGGTGGTGGGGGGTAATAATTAGGTTTTGGGGGTTGACTTTGGTGAGGAGGGGGAGTAGGTTGGCTGGGTAGGAGAGTTGGAGAGTGGGGGAGGGGAAAAAGATGTTGGAGTTGCAGGTTGTGGGGGCTGTGTGTTTTGGCGGGGTAGAAGAAGGAGAAGGGGTGGTTAACCAAGGCTTTGACCCCGTCTATTTTTATTATTAATATGGTGGGTGGGCTGGGGTGGTATTTGGGCCAAAGATATTGGATGGGCTGGGGTGGTTGTTTGGATCAGGTTTGGGTTTTGGTTAATGTAATAAAATTACAAAGGGTCCGTATGGTTTGTTTGGTTTTAATCACAAGGACCAATTTTGTAAATTTTGCTAATTTGAAGGACCAAAGTTGCCACCTTTTCCAAGTTAATCCAGGGACCAATCTTGTCACATTCCCAAAAGATGAGGGTTACAAAATGTATTTTCCATTTTAAAATTCCCAAGGACTGATTTCGTCAATTTCCCAAACTGCAGGGACCAAAAGTGTAAATTTTCCAAAGTTTTTACCTAAGGACAATATTTGATAAATTTTGATTTCTAAATGCCTTAGGTTGACTTTTCTTTCAAAACACATGCTCAAGGACTAGTTTTGTAACTTTTTGAAAGTCGGGGGACTAAAACTGCCAATTGTGTAAACTTTGCTCGTTTTTCATTGTTTTTGCTCATTTTGCATCTGAAACGTATAAAATACAATCCCTGGGGTATTTTTAGTATTTTGATGCATTTCTGAGCGTTTTCGGAAGTTTTGGCAGTTTAAATACGACAAAAATGATGAGTGTTTGAGCACTCATCAATCCCCCACACTAAACTATTGCTAGTCCCTAGCAATATTTTTGGAAAACTTGATGGATTTTAAACTCTTTACCAAAATCCATCACTTCTGGAATAGCCAGGTGTAAGAACTGTGGCACACCTGATAACCGTGTGATTTTGAGCAAACCACCAGCTTTCAACGGATTTGATTTGTCTTTACCAAGAGCCGTTTGCTCTTGGACTAGCCAGCTCTTGATGGAATAGTCAACATCTTGGTGAGCTGATTACCAATTATGGTTTTTCCACGGCCTTTACCACAAGCCATAATCTTGCGGGCTAGCCAACTCATTAGCTTTTGAGGATGATGGGGAGTTGAGGAACCATACAATTTTGGGCAAATTGCAAGCCATAAACGGATTTGAGATATCTTTACCAAGAGCCGTTTGCTCCTGGATTAGCCAATCCCTTTTGTTGTTTAGACACGGCGGACTGATTACCATAAAAATTTTGAAATAAAGTGAAAAAAATTTAAAATTTTAGGCCAAAAACGGGGATTCTAGAGGATATATTGTGATAAAATTCGCTAGAATTTTCCCCTCCCCCACACTTAGAATTGAATATTGTCCTCAATATTCAAAGTCCCGGCTATTATGCCGAATCTTTGAACGTAAAAAGATAATATTAAAAACTAACTGTGGGAAATCGTTTTGTATTTTTCACTTTATTTATCTGTACATACAAACACACCTTTTTTTTTTTTTTTGATGAAACCTTATATACATATATACATTTTCAAACAGCGGGGGGTTGGCTATTCCCCCACACTTAGGTGGTAGAAAGTAGAAAGAAATCAGAGATACGGGTGAAAACCCGTATTGGTGCTACTGTTTTTGTTTATCGAGTCGCTAGCTTGACTCGATCCCCGAATTTAATTGCCCTTGGGGAAAGTTTGGAGATCCGGGACAACCATGGATGGTATGTCCTCTCCAAAGTAGTGTTTCAGCCGATGTCCATTCACTTTGAAATTAGGACCGTCATTTTGAGATAATTCGACGGTGCCATAAGAATAAACCTTTGCGATAGTGAATGGACCAGTCCATCGGGTTTTGAGCTTTCCCGAGAAGATCTTAAGTCTAGAGTTGAAAAGAAGGACTCGATCACCAACGTTGAAAACGCGGTTCTTGATTTTTGAGTCATGAATCTTCTTTGTCTTTTCCTTATAGATTAAAGAGTTCTCGTAAGCTTGATCACGAAGTTCATTTAATTCATTCAGTTGAACTTTCCTGTGATCACCCGCAGTTTTGAGGTCAAAATTGGCATGCTTGAGGGCCCAATAGGCTTTATGCTCAAGCTCGATCGGAAGATGGCACGCTTTCCCGTACACAAGCTTGTATGGCGTACACCCAATGGGTGTTTTATACGCTGTACGGAAAGCCCAGAGTGCATCATCTAATTTGTCTGACCACGATGCACGATTCTCACCTACAGTTCTTTCCAATATTCTTTTAATGCCCCGATTGGAAACTTCTACTTGTCCACTTGTTTGAGGGTGGTACGCAGTGGAAAGACGATGAGTTACACCATACTTTTGCATGACTTTGTCGAATTTGTCATTGCAAAAATGCGTACCACGATCGCTAATTATAGCACGTGGAGTTCCAAATCGAGCAAAAAGAGCTTTCAAAAATTTCATGACTACTCGGGCATCATTAGTGGGTAAAGCTTTTGCTTTAACCCATTTTGACAAATAGTCAACAGCCACGAGTATGTAATTATTTCCATGAGATGATGGAAATGGCCCCATAAAGTCGATGCCCCATACGTCAAAGATTTCACAAACTTGGATTGCATTTTGTGGCATTTCATTCTTTTGTTAAATATTCCCGTGACGTTGACAAGCGTCACAGGATTTGACTAATTCATGGGCATCCTTGTAGATCGTGGGCCAGTAGAAACCAGAATCAAACACCTTTTTGGCGGTGTAGTTTGGATTATGGTGGCCCCTCGTGGGACCATCATGGCAAGCCTTTAGAATTTCAGAGGCTTCTTGGCCATAAACACACCGCCGGATGACTTGATCCGCACAGATTTTAAACAAGTAGGGGTCGTCCCAGAAATAATGTTTCACATCTTTAAAGAACTTGTTCTTTTGTTGGGACGACATCCCTTTCACCACAAATTTACCCGCAGGGTAGTTTGCAAAGTCGGCAAACCATGGGGTAATAGAATCTCCACGAAAGGCAACCGCATTAAGTGTCTCGAGAGGGAAGGTTTCATTAATTTCCTTCTTTTCGAAGACATCTTGATGGGGGTTCTCCAATCGGGAGAGATGATCAGCAGCTAGGTTCTCAGCTCCTTTTTTATCACGAATTATGATATCAAATTCCTGTAGGAGGAGAACCCAACGGAGTAGTCTCGGCTTTGCATCTTGTTTTGCAAAGAGGTACTTCAAAGCCGAGTGATCCGTATACACTATGCTTTTGGTCAATATCAGGTATGGTCGGAATTTCTCAAAGGCATACACACACCACAGCTAATAATTCTTTTTCAGTGGTAGTGTAATGACTTTGAGCCTCGGTCATTGTCTTGCTTGCATAGTGTATAGGCTGAAAGTGTTTTGTTTTGCGTTGCCCCAAGACTGCCCCAATAGCATAATCACTCGCATCACACATGAGCTCAAAGGGCAAGTCCCAATCGGGGGCAACAAGAATCGGTGCCTCGGTAAGCCTTTTATTTAATGTTTCAAAGGCTTCGATGCACTCGGGAGAGAAGATGAAAGGAGCATCCTTCTCGAGGAGATGGGTCATAGGCCGGGCGATTTTAGAAAAATCTTGAATGAACCTACGGTAAAAGCCGGCATGACCCAAAAAGCTCCTAACACCTTTGACAGTAGTGGGATGAGGTAATTTTGCTATGACATCAACTTTGGCTTTGTCGACCTCAATCCCACTTTTTGAAATTTTATGGCCGAGGACAATGCCCTCTTTGACCATAAAGTGACTCTTCTCCCAATTTAGACATAACCTTGTGTCTTCACAACGTTTAAGCATGTTGTATAAATGGGAGAGACATGTTTGAAACGAATCCCCAATGACCGAAAAATCGTCCATGAAGACCTCCGTAGTTTTCCCGATCATGTCGGAAAATATGGCCATCATACATCGTTGAAACGTGCCCGGAGCATTACATAAGCCAAATGGCATACGTTTATACGCAAAAGTTCCATAGGGGCACGTGAACGTGGTCTTTTCTTGATCTTGCGGATCAATGGGAATCTGAAAGTAACCCAAGAAACCATCGAGGAAGCAATAGTATTCATTCCCCGCTAATCTCTCGAGCATCTGATCCATAAAGGGCAGAGGAAAATTATCTTTACGGGTGGCGTCATTTAACTTGCGATAATCAATACAGACACGCCACCCCGTAACCAAACGAGTTGGAATCAACTCATTTTCCTCGTTTGTGACAACAGTAATGCCACCCTTTTTTGGAATGCAGTGTATTGGGCTCACCCAAGGACTGTCCGAGATAGGGTAAATCAATCCGGCATCAAGAAGTTTTAAAACTTCTTGTTTGATTACCTCATGAATTTTTGGATTCACCCTTCTTTGTTGCTGGACTGCCGGTTTGAAGTCATCCTCCATTAAAATCTTATGTGTACAAAATTCAGGGTCAATGCCCTTGATGTCAGAGAGTCGCCAAGCAATTGCTTGTTTATGAGACTTCAAAACCTTTATTAGAGCAGTCTTTTCCTCAACACTTAAATCCTTAGCAATTATGACGGGTAATTTATCATCACCCTCCAGAAATGCATATTCAAGATGAGGCGGCAAGTCCTTAAGCTCGACCTCAGGAAAATCATCAGTTTCCTCAACATATTTGATTTCCTGATTATGAAGTTGTTGTGGTAGAACGGGAAGAGGAGAGGGATCTTCGTTTAACAATTTCTCAAGGAGAAGAATATCCCTCTCGGGGTCAATCTCTTGGTTATCGATTCCATCGGGAATCGAATCACTCTTAAGAAAGGACTCAATCTCTTCTAAGATGAAGTCACTTCCCTCAAACGGAGTGAGGGAAGGATAAGAATTAGCAATGATGGGATAAGAAGACGGAGTGAAATTTTCACTCATAGAATCATCAACGAAACCTAAAACCTCTTGAGCGTACTCCTCAGCCGCAACATCGATGACATCTATTCGGTTTACCGATTCAGAGTCATAATTGGAGGAGTACCTCGATGTTTGATCAAGGTTGAAGGTGATTGCTTCAGTTCCAACACGCAATGTGATGAGGCGAAAAATGATCCGTTTTTAGGGGGTCATTTAAGCCCGAATCCGACTTTATTTGATCAAATATTGCCCTAAATCGTTCCTTTTGTGATTTTAGGTGTTTGGAGAGTGAATTCTGGAAAAGAAGCCATTTTGGACGTTTTTGGAGCATAAAAGTGAAGAAAACGGCAAAGTATCAACTTTCCATGCTGAAGACACTAGGTGATGGCGTCAAGAGTTACACCCTGACGGCGTCAGACATCAAGAATAAAACACCGTAGTTGATGACGGCGTCAAAATCCATCCTGACGGCGTCAAAGTCCCAAGAATAAAATACCGTAGGTGGTGACGGCGTCACATAGGCCGTCATAAGTAGATCAAGGCCGTCCGAGGAAGTATTTGGCAGCGAGGTGACGGCGTCACATGCTTGTCTTGACGCCGTCAGCCCAGTTTTCCTATATATAGTTTTCTAGTTTTTTCATTAAAAAGGAGAAGTTTTGGTGAAACCCTAAAGACGAATTTGGTGCCTCTTTTACAGGTTTTTCAAGGGTTCCAAACCCTTGATACCTTGCATTGTAATTGAGATAAGTGTTCTTCTAATTCAATCAATATGTCTATGTGTTGGTTGTTTATAACTTGTTCTTGTCTCAATTCAATTATGCTAGGCTAGATCTCTCTTGTGTTTGCTTAGATCTAATGAAACCTAGATGTTGATTATGTGTTGATTACTTGTTTATTCTTGTTCTTGGATGAATGATTTATATGTTAGGCTTAAGAAAACTGGCAGATCTCCAAATGGTAACATGCTTGAACGTCTTAAGAAACATGAACCGAGGCGTACTAGGTCTTTATTGGTTGTATTTAATGCATGAGCCACTGTTTACAATCCCTATAGTTGTGCTGGGTCATGGTGTAGGAGGAGATAAGAGCTCATAGAGTTGGGGAGTTATGTATGCCACCCCACGAATGGTATTAAGGAATACAATCCATCATCCATACAAGTATAACAAGTAATTAACGTGTAAAAGATATCTAGGGAGTAGTGAAGTCTAAGTAAACACAATTTCTCCAATTACTGCTCACAACCTTAGTATAATTAGTTTGTTTTCATTTTTTATTATTTTATTTTGATTGAATCTTAGTTTTGGGTTACTTGAATAGCAACTAATTCCGCCCACTCCTTCAAAACCCGAGATTTTACTTGCTTTCATAAAAATATAAAAATACAAAATAATCACCCCTCACCTTTAGAACTATTAATTAGGTTTTCTAATCCTAGCGACACTATTCCTAAGCTGAACGATCAATCCCCCGGTACTTGTCACTATACTATACTACAACGATCAGGTACACTGCCTGGTGGGGGTTGTAAGCTTCTCGAGATCCCTCGAGAGGTAAAGCAAGGTGCGATTCCCACGTATCAAGTTTTTGGCGCCGCAGCCTGGGGAATAGTTATTGTCTAGGTTAGGATTTCTTTTTATTAGGTCTACTTGCTAGATTCCTTTCTAGTAAGATTTTATTTTTATTTTTAGGTCTTCTTTAGTCTATCTTATTTCTTCGTGCCTTTGTTCGTAACTCTTTACCATCCGACATCATGGAAGGTGGTAACATCTTTGAACCCATCATCCCACCACAACAAAACCCACCACTAGAACCCCTTAGGCCCCGAACCTTAGGAGAGTACTCCCGACCTAGCCATCAAGGCTACCGAAACACCATTGAGCTCACCGGAGCCAATGTGACCCCCTTGCGATCCGACACCGTCCGGTTGGTGCAAAGCGGATGTGCATTCCATGGACTTCGTTCCGAAGATCCAAACCAACACCTTAATGACTTCCTCAAAATCGTAGATTCCATAGACCTAGGTGTTGAAACTAGAGAGACTACCCGTTTACGCCTATTCCAATTCTCTCTACGGGATCAAGCTAGTCAATGGCTTGAGCGTTTACCCGCAGGATCCATCACAACATGGGATGATCTCACCACTCGTTTCCTTGCTCAATTTTTCCCACCGGGGAGAACTACTAAGCTTAGGAACGACATCTTGATGTTTCAACAACGTCAAAATGAATCACTTTATGAAGCATGGACTCGTTTCAAGGACTTACTCCAAAAAGTCCCTCATCATGGCATAGATCTTTGGCTTCAAGTCCAAATCTTCTATGACCATATCGACATCTCCACGAGGCGAACCATTGACCAATCGGCCGGTGGTAAGCTACGTGATCTTAGTGCGGAACAATCATGGGAACTCATAGAAGATCTTGCTCTCTATGACAACGAAAGTTGGAATGATCCCCGTGACTTGAACAAAATGGTCAAGGCAATATCTTTGCCTTCGAACAATTCTAGCACTCCCGACCGTAGGATCATGGAACTTGACGACCAAGTCAAGTTTCTCATGAAATCTTACGAAGCACCAAAGCATTCAAGCCAAGTGAACAAAATCACTTCTTCATGCGAATTATGTAGTGGTCCCCATGACACTCGTGATTGTATGGAACTCCCCGGAACAGCTTTTGCGGATTACACATCCACGCGTACCGACGAAGCGGGAGATAAGTGGTACACTTTCAAGCCCGAGCCAAACACATATGGTGATTCATACAACCCCTCATGGAAAAATCACCCAAACCTTAGGTGGAAACAAAATCAACCCAATTCATCCAACCCACCTAATCGTTACCAACCAAACGGTCCACCATCCAACTGTACTTTCAACAACAATCCTTCTAACAACTATGGTAGTACCAACAATCTTGAAGGATTGATGTCAAAGTTCATGGCATCTCAAGAAGCTCGCATATCTAAGTTTGAAGCCGATTTCAAACAAAAGCAAAGCGAGATGACCACTAGAATTGATGCATTGTTGAAGGTTCTCAATGACCGAGAAATGGGAGCACTCCCAAGCGACACCATCAAGAATCCGAAACTAAACGTTAATGCCATATCTTCAGTTTCGTCACCCACTTCGTGTCCACAATACTACTCGGTTAAATCAACGAGCACGTGTTTCAAACAAAACCAAGTTCCCCAAAAGGACCAATCAACTAAAACACCCACTATAGAGCCGGTCAAAAGCATAGTTGAAACACCTCTTACGCAAGACCTTGACGATGAATTCAAAGAACTTCACCTTGAACGCCCCATCATTGATGTCTTAGCACGTGCTCCTTACTATAGTGCCCTCCTAGAAAAATATGAGAAGTGTAAGCTAGGTAAAAATGGGACCGCCTTCGTTCAAAACAAGTTGCCTAAAAAGCTTGATGATCCGGGTATATTTGTTTTGCCTTGTAAGATAGGAAGATCCGAAGCTTTCGACACACTAGCCGATTTAGGGTCAAGCCTCAACTTGATTCCCTTATCCTTATTCACCGCTCTTAAGCTAGGAAAGTTAGAGGAAACAGAGGTATTGATAGGGCTAGCGGATGGGAGTATTGCCCACCCGGTTGGAATGATTAAGGATGTAGTTGTTCACGTAGGAAGGTTAACTATATTAGCGGATTTTCACGTCCTAGACATGGTTAGTGACACTACATGCCCATTATTGGTAGGAAGAGGATTTTTAGCAACCGCTAGTGCCATGATAGATTGCAAGGAATCCAAGATAGCGGTAGGAGAAGGCGATACTTGGTCGGTGTATGATGTTAAGAAGCATAGTTATGATTGTGATGATGAACCAACACCGCATTGGGTAGAGATGAATAGGAGACCATCTAGATATGGACCTTGGATAGAAAGGAACTTTATAGGACCTCAATGCCCATTCTATCTAGAAAAAGACTTTGTTGAAAAGACACATTCGGTAGAACAACTCATAGCTAGAGATGAAGAGCTAGATCCCTTTGAGGACCCGTTAGTCTTTAGGAAAATGATTGAGTTATTAAGCGTAATGCCCATCAACATAGAGAGGAATAAATGGAAAAGAGAGGGGGATAAGTGTAAATAGAGGTGGGACAAGCCACCTAAAGAAGGTGACGGGTCATGGCATATTAGAATGACCTTGTATGATCCGGATGGAGAGAAGTTTGAAAGGTCATACCACACTAAGGAAACCGATAGGAAGTTGAAACCTAAGTTCGATCCCAAAGATGTCCTCAATGAGGAACTCACCCGAATCACGTAGTAACCCATGACTTTGAGTCTAGCTACAAGACTCGTAAATAAAGAAAAGCACTTCTTGGGAGGCAACCCATGTTTTGTGTGATTTTATTTGTTTGATTGTTATTTGCTTCCGTATGCATGTTTTATTTTTATTGTTGGTTGATCATGTTTCTCAATTAAAATGTGGAAATACTTTATTATGTTGTTTGGCCTAGTCTTAACTCCAACCTAAAAGTATTTTTGCAAAAGATAAGTGTAAGGGGAAACCCCAAATATGTTTTCAAGAAACACCCCGATCATGATTCTCCACAATATTAAATGAACATGTATATTCGTATTTGTTAGAGTCAAATGCTTGTATTGAGTCATAATGAAGTTTTGCAGGATTTTCCAGGAAGTAGGACGAAGTTTTTCCAGAAATTTTCCGGAAACTTAACATAAGAATTTCTGCAGGTCCATTCTGACGGCGTCAGGAGTTTACTCTTGACGGCGTCAGGAGTTAAAAATCTGGAAATTTTACCGGTTTTGTTTTTCTAACGGAGTCTTATGGTTTTTGTGAATTATTAAGTTTTATAATCTCCAGGAAATCTGCAAACTTCATTCCACAAGCATTATATCTTACTTTGTTTTCTAGGATTTAGTAACTTATATAGGATGCCGCTGATTTTACGCGAGGTTGCCTTGTCTATTGTTGTCAGGATTTACAGGTTATTTTTGACAAGAAGATGATTTATATTCTAGAAGGGAAGCTATGATTGTTCGTTTTCTTGGAAGAAGATTTAACCTGGCCAACCTAAAATCCATACCGAGCGAATCAGGGGAGTATTTGATTTCATTCTCTTTACTTTTTTACTTTTACATTCTTTACTTGAACATTGGGGACAATGGTCATCTTAAGTGTAAGGGGAGGGTAAAAAGATGATACCTTACATATGCACTTTCGCTTGAGTTTGTTTTGTTTGATAGTAGATGTGTAATAAAACTACGAGAAATACTTGTTAGTGCAATTTTAGCGCCAAATTTAAAATTTTTTACAACATTTAGGAGTGAAACTTTAGCCATAGCAAGCATCTCATGGATAGGAGATTGTATGACTAGCACATAACCGTATATTCAGAAAAAATTTCCACCCAAAAATGTGAGGTTCGCCTTTAGATTTGATAGGAAAAGCATTCATTATTAGTGCTTATGAGTGTACCGGTAGCATTTAGATTCTAGAACTTGCGTTAGTGATGCATCCCGAGACCGCTAGTGAGACTACATTCGTGTGGTAGGATTTACTACATGATAAGAGGCATTAGGATCACCCTTGTGTTAAACCCGTATTATAATTACTTGACCATTTAAGTCATATTACTTGGCTAGTTAAGTCAACTAATTTTTCCCACACCCTTAGCGTTGTACTCATTTTTAGTACACGATACCCCTAGTACACCCCTCCGAGCCTATCTTTTCGTTTCTAACTTTAAGCATCTTACTTAAAGGAAGAATTTGTTACACCCCACTTAAATGTACAACCAAATCGCCTTAGCCTTCCGTGTATGCGCTCACTTTTAGTGCATTATTGTTATTTGTTAAACCCTAAGTTAACTTTCTAATTGATTACATGGTTGCTAAGTCGAGTCATATCCTTGTACATATTGTTTTGGGACGATTGGGACTCATGGGTAAGTACTTATTTATGGAGTAATGGGGAAGAACATAATATTATTACCCCCATATGTACGTTAATCTTAAAAGTGCTCCAAGTGTTTTGATTTTCTTAATTCGAGTCATTAGATTAGTTAAATGTAAAGTATGTAAAAATTCAAGTGTAAGGGGAATTCTCATCCCCTATGATGTATTATTTCGGATGGTAGGGTAAGAGTGTATGCAACAAAAAAAAAAAAAAAAAAAAAAAAAAAAAAAAAAAATCGAAAAAACAAGAAAAAGAAAAAAAAAAAATAGAAATAAAAGAAAAAGAAAAAAAAATAGAAAAGAAAAAGAGAAAAAACATACGGACTACCATCCCGTTTTTATTCTATGTTAATTTTATGTTTTTGTTATTTCTCATTTGTTAGCTTAAGTCGAGTCTAGTCTTGGCTTAGCAACGCCATATTGTACATGTAATTAACCAAGATTGTTAACTCGCCACCAGTAAAACTTCCTTTATCCAACAAAACCGTGTAATTCATATCCCTATACCTAACGTTACAACCCTTTAAAAGACCTCTTTGATAGTTTATCCTAGGTGCTTACGCCATGTGGTGGAGGTTTGATCCTTTCCCAAGCCTATGGTAATCTATTTTGCTATGACAGGTAGTGAGAGATATCTTCCATTTCCATAATGTTATATTACTTTATTACACCCGAGAGATGTGAGTATCTAAACACTATTTGTGAGGTGCTTGTGTATGACCTCCGTGCTTGTCTATTGGTCTTTAGTGGAACGATTATTTGTTGTAATTACTTTTATATTAGTGTTAAATGACCCCTAACTTGTCTTTTGAGTAGAATAAAAGCTCATTTGCTTGAGGACAAGCAAATCTCAAGTGTAAGGGTATATGATGAGGCGAAAAATGATCCGTTTTTAGGGGGTCATTTAAGCCCGAATCCGACTTTATTTGATCAAATATTGCCCTAAATCGTTCCTTTTGTGATTTTAGGTGTTTGGAGAGTGAATTCTAGAAAAGAAGCCATTTTGGACGTTTTTGGAGCATAAAAGTGAAGAAAACGGCAAAGTATCAATTTTCCATGCTGAAGACACTAGGTGACGGCGTCAAGAGTTACACCCTGACGGCGTCAGACATCAAGAATAAAACACCGTAGTTGATGACGGCGTCAAAATCCATCCTGACGGCGTCAAAGTCCCAAGAATAAAATACCGTAGGTGGTGACGGCGTCACATAGGCCGTCATAAGTAGATCAAGGCCGTCCGAGGAAGTATTTGGCGGCGAGGTGACGGTGTCACATGCTTGTCTTGACGCCGTCAGCCCAGTTTTCCTATATATAGTTTTCTAGTTTTTTCATTAAAAAGGAGAAGTTTTTGGTGAAACCCTAAAGACGAATTTGGTGCCTCTTTTACAGTTTTTTCAAGGGTTCCAAACCCTTGATACCTTGCATTGTAATTGAGATAAGTGTTCTTCTAATTCAATCAATATGTCTATGTGTTGGTTGTTTATATCTTGTTCTTGTCTCAATTCAATTATGCTAGGCTAGATCTCTCTTGTGTTTGCTTAGATCTAATGAAACCTAGATGTTGATTATGTGTTGATTACTTGTTTATTCTTGTTCTTGGATGAATGATTTATATGTTAGGCTTAAGAAAACTGACAGATCTCCAAATGGTAACATGCTTGAACGTCTTAAGAAACATGAACCGAGGCGTACTAGGTCTTTATTGGTTGTATTTAATGCATGAGCCACTGTTTACAATCCCTATAGTTGTGCTGGGTCATGGTGTAGGAGGAGATAAGAGCTCATAGAGTTGGGGAGTTATGTATGCCACCCCACGAATGGTATTAAGGAATACAATCCGTCATCCATACAAGTATAACAAGTAATTAACGTGTAAAAGATATCTAGGGAGTAGTGAAGTCTAAGTAAACACAATTTCTCCAATTACTGCTCACAACCTTAGTATAATTAGTTTGTTTTCATTTTTTATTATTTTATTTTGATTGAATCTTAGTTTTGGGTTAGTTGAATAGCAACTAATTCCGCCCACTCCTTCAAAACCCGAGATTTTACTTGCTTTCATAAAAATGTAAAAATACAAAAATAATCACCCCTCACCTTTAGAACTATTAATTAGGTTTTCTAATCCTAGCGACACTATTCCTAAGCTGAACGATCAATCCCCCGGTACTTGTCACTATACTATACTACAACGATCAGGTACACTGCCTGGTGGGGGTTGTAAGCTTCTCGAGATCCCTCGAGAGGTAAAGCAAGGTGTGATTCCCACGCATCACAATGTGATCTCATGCTCAAATACATCGATAAGAGCGCGCCCAGTTCTAAGGAATCCCCTTCCAAGAATGAGAGGGACCCTTGAATCGGCATCAAAGTCAACAATCACAAAATCTGCTGGAAAATGGAACTTTCCCACTCTAACAAATACGTCCTCGGCTATGCCAAGCGGACGTGATATTGAACGATCGGCAAGCTCTAAAGTCATGCACGTGGGAGTGAGTTCGGGAAGAGATAGTTTCTTCCACACAGAATATGGCATCAGGTTAATGCTCGCACCAAGATCGGCCTAGGCGAAGCATTCAACCATACCCGGAAAAATACAAGGAATGAGAAACTTTCCGGGGTCTCCAAGCTTTTCAGGAAGCTTTTTCAAGAGAACTGCTGAGCAGTGCTCATTCAACGGAGTTCTAGCCATCTCAAAGAGTTTTTCCTTATTACTTAACAGATTCTTGATTGTTGATGAAAACTTGGGCATCAAGAGAATAGCATCCGCGAAGCTAATGTCAAAATGCAAATCCTGAAAGATTTGGAAAAATTTATCCATCTGGTGACTAGCTTTTTCGCGGAGCTTTTATTCATTTAGACGTGATGGATAAGGGATAGAAGTTTTGGATTTAGTGTTGTCCACTGGAGTTTCAGGTGGTTCAAAGACAACTCCAGGCTTGCATCTAGTTTCTGGAATAACCTGAGGTTGGACGTGTGTGGTACTTCGTGAGCTAGGAGTTTGCACCTTGTCCGTTGTCACCTCAGGTTCATGTTCCACTACCTTTGGAGGAGAGAAAGAAGAGGTAGTAGGAATCGCGGGTTCATCATAAGAAGCACCACTTCTAGTTGTGATCGCCTTAGCATCGCCCCTCGGGTTAGCGATCGTGTTGCTCGGAAGTGTTCCTGAGCCCGAGGGTCGTTCATTTAAAGACTTCTTAATTTCAGAAATCTGGCTGACCAACAACTTGTTCATTTCTTCTTGGGACTTCATGAATTGTTTTAACAACTCGTCAGATGAAGGCCCAGTAGGAACAATGGCTTGATTTTGGTTATTAAAATTTTGAGCACGATTGTTCTGATTGGGGCCTTGATTTTGAAAATTACCCTGATTAGGGTTGTTGTTTCCATGAAAATACCCGGGATTGAAATTACCCTGACCTTGGTTTCTATTAAAGTTTCCTTGATTTTGATGTTGGAAACCTTGGTTTTGATTCTGAAAACCATGACCTTGATTGAAGTTACCTTGGTTTCCTATGTTTTGATTCTGGCCACGGTTTTGGACATTTTGGTTTTGATGAAAACCAGGAGGTCCAGGATAATGATTAGGACGGTAATTCGGGTCCATAGGAGGGCGGTATTGATTGCCTCCTTGATTAGATGACCCGGCTACAACATGAGCTTCAAACGGAGAACCATCAGTAGCTGTGCAATTGTAGTAGGCATGCGGCCCACCACAAGTTACATAGACTTCCACTTTCTTAACCTCAGCAGGTGGAGGATGTTGTGGAAAAGAGACTTTCTTTGTCTGGGCGAGAACCAAAGCTTGAATAGCCTCAGTAAGCTTGTCAATCTTAGCATCGGTGCTAGACTGACTCGAAGGAGATGAAGTGGAAGGAACCGCACTAATTTGTGAAACAACCGGCTTGCTTCGTGTAGAGCGGACCTTAGACTTGTTCTCGATGATTGCTAAGGCTTCTTTGGTGGTTCTACTCAAAAAGTTACCTCCCGTGGAGGCATTGAGAGAATCCTGATCAACTTGGCTCACGCCATTGTAGAAAGTATCGAGTTGCATCAACTCGGAGAAACCATGATGTGGACACTTGCGAAGTAATTCTTTAAAACGGTCCCACGCTTCACCAAATGATTCATCATATTTTTGAGTGAACTTGGTGATCTCGTTTTTAAGACTCGTGGTCTTAGAAGGTGGGAAGAATTCATTCACAAACTTTTTTACCAGATCTTCCCATGTCTCAATAGATCGAGGGGGTTGTTTCTCAAGCCAAATCCGGGCTTGACCCTCGAGGGAGAATGGGAAGAGAAGAAGTTTGATTGCTTCACACGGGACATTTTTGTACTTGATGGTTGATGTGATTTTATTGAACCATCGAATATGAGCATGAGGATCGTCCCTCTCAAAACCGTAAAACTGACTTGAGGTTACAAGATTAAGTAACCCGGTTTTGAGCTCAAAACTATCAGCCACGATGGCTGGGACAACAATAGTGTCTCCGTAACCCTCGATGGGTGCTTGGAGAAGCTCAAACATGGGGCGGTCTTCCGCCATGGTGATAGCTGGAGTGGAAACAGTACGGATCTCAGATCCGACTGTTGGTGAGGAACGTCTACGAGGTCTTCTAGGTTTTCTTACAAGCTCACGTAATAGGCTAGTAGACCTAGAAGAGCGAGTGCGCATGCACTAGTAACAAAAATCAATCAAAACAAAGTCGAGGCAAAACCACAGTGAACTTAAACCAATAATCGCAAGCAAGTGGCTTCTTTAAGAAAGGTACACCACCTACATGGATACAAAGGCAAGTTTTAATCTTTCGTTTGGGAACTTACTATGTTCACACCCCCAGTTAGTAGGTGTTCTGTCTTGGTTTGCGACGGTTTATTTTTATGTAATATTATTCACAAGAAAAGACGAATGTTTTTGGGGTTTTTGTGTATGGGTGAAAAAACTTTTGGACAATATTTTTGGTATCGTTTCGTTTACCAAAATCGTATTTCTTTAAGAATCACCTTAAAAGAAACCCGATATAGAAAACGTAACGATCTGTTTTGTTTGTTTTTGATTTTTTTGGTGTTGTTAACACTTTAGGAAAAGTGTTAATGACGTTTTTGTTTTATGATTGAGATTTACAAAAAGTTGGTGGTATTTATACAATGATGTGTGAAAAATCACTAATCTAGAAAACGTGTGTAGATACGCAGCAGCCTCCCCGGCAGCGGCGCCAAATTTTGATTGCTTCCGAACGGTCAACTAAATTAACCAGGTGATGGTCAATCAAGTCAAACGTCAAAAACCAACTAACCAAGGAGTTTAGGGAATCCCCGGGTCGTTATGTCCCGACGAGGCGTGCAATTGTATTTGCAAACGTTTTAAAGGATCGGGTGATTAATCAGAAAGGCAAAGAATTTGATTATTATGGTTACACTACGAGATAATGATGGAGAATGACTTAAAAACACTTAATTAACAATTACTGATGATCAGATTACCTAAAAACGTAATTTAACCTAAAAACGCGCGTTTTAGTTTAAAATAAACGCGAACGCGCAAATAAAAAAGTGAAACGGGAGTAAACAAAGTCCTACGAACGTGAAATTTATATTTTTACAATCCTAATGACTTAAGAAAATTTTTAGAAAAAGAAAAATAATTTTTACACAATTTAATTAATTACTATTAATTAATTACTAATTATTAATTACTTTTTTATTAACTAAAATATCCTAAATTACAATTAATTATGAAAATTAACTAGAAAAATGAAAATTAAATTTAGAATAATCTAAAATATTATAAAACTAATTTTGAAACAGAAAAACTATTTTTCTTACTTTTTAATTAATTACTAATAATTAAAAACTAATTATTTAATTGATTTAAATTAAACTAAATTATAAAAAAATACTAAATGATTACAGAAAAATCTGAAAAAATTCCTAAAAATCTATTATTATAACAGAAGCCTAAGAAAAATTTAACAACAGTTTTTGCTTATAAATAAGCAGAAAATAAGCCAAAGTGGCTTAAATAGAAGCTATCACTTCTAATTTTTTTGTCTTTTTCAAATTTTTCTTTTACCAAACTGTTTTACTACTAAAAACTAACACTATTTGTGAAGACATGTTTTATACAACTCAAAATTAAGCTCTATGCAACTCAATAAGCAAAACAGTCCAATGTTTGAGCTTATTTGGATTTGTTGTTATGTGAAAAAGCTATAATCAGGTTACCTAGTAGACAAATAACCTAATACAGATTAACAACAACTTGAAATAGTCCAAAAGAGCCAAATTAAGCACAAGAATTAAGCTGAAATCACAAATAAGCACTTATGCATTACACAAACCAATGCAGTCCTGAATCAGCGATTTTGGACCTCTGTAGGGTCCACAGAGGTGAAAGAGGGTTCAAGTGAACACTAGACCTTTCAAGGGTGCCAGGTCAGTATCAAATAAGCCAATAAGCTGATCTAGTGGCTTATTATTGAACTCTGGGAGGGACTTGGTAATTGGTCACAAAGACTGAAGGGTCAGTATTGGGTGTCTAAGATCAGGCCACAAAGTGGGTCAAACAAGCTAGGCACAAATAAGTTGAGGCATGAAATATCCTCAGGAATCAAAAGTTGAGCTTTTAAGCTCTTCAGAAAGCCCAGGGGGGCTGTGGGGTCCACTGAATGGGAAGTTGCAAGCCTAAGAAAAATGGCCAATGGACTAAAACAGGGGAGGTATCACCCCCTGCAACCTCAAAAAAGCTAATGCACAGACTAGAAAAAAAATCTAAAAAATAAATTGATCATGATTACTTGTAGTTTAGGTGGTAAATTTTAAGCAAACCAAATTTCAAGTCCTAACTCCTTCCACAAAAATCAGGAAAAATCCCCCAAAAAGTGGGATTTCTGACCAAACTACAATTTTGACTTTTTTATTTCTTGGTTGCAGTTGACTAAGATGAACTTTGGTAGGGATTTAATGATTGCAAATGATGTTCTAACTTATATTGAGATTAAAGAGACTTAAGTTACCATAATCTAAGCTTGAAAAGTTAATTTGGAAATAAAAATGCTACACAGTGTGACAGTTAAGCAACTTTGAATGGGATTTTGACTTTCTTGCAAATAGGGACTAACTTTGTTGGTTTTTCTGAGTTAACAAACTCCTAAATGATAAGTACTAAACAAAAACCAAACTTGAAACAACCAACAACACAGTGCATTCAGCAATTCCAAACACCCCTTAAATCTTACTCTTACACTATGAGCTGATGAAAATCACCACAGGTCACCATTTAATGATCAAAGGATCTGAGTTATGACTAAATAAGGCAATACCAACAAGCAAGTACCACTAGATTCAATCAGAGATGCAATCAATTAAATCTTATGTGATGACAGTTGAGACCTAAGCAACTTATGTAATGCAAATCCAGTACACAGATTAAACCAATGGTTATCTACACTAAACTACACTAGTGTATACAATTTTCAACACTAATCTAATCCATTAAACAATACCATTTTAAATGACTAAAACTTCTTATCAATATCAGAATAATAAGAGAACCAATGAAACAAAGTTTACCAAAGTTTCTCCCTCGGCTAGAAAAGAGGGAGCTCACTGAGCTTGCCTATCTTTAAGATAGGCAGAGACCTTCCTTGATTGTCTCAGCTTATCATCAATACCCCATATTCCAATGCTTCAAACCCCTTTTGCTTTCTTGAAGATTTTCTGTATATTTTTTTTTTGCTTTTCTTTTCTGGTTTTGTTTTCTTTTTAGGTACTGAGTACTAATTTAACTTATGAACCAATACAGAATAATAACAATAATCTTTGAGCTTTTTAAAGAGATTATGAGATGACTGATAATGAACTTTAATAAAAACTGAAATCTTGCATTGATAATTGAAAAGTTACATATTACACTAGATATTGAAAATTACATAAGTTAAAACTACTACTTGACTACTTAACTAACTGCTATATAAAGCTTACAATGGAATACTTATACTAAAAATATAAAATTTAAAAGACTTGAACCAGGGCTCCTTTTTCTTCCTTTTTCTCTTTTGTGCCCTTTGTCTCCTGCTTTTGTGTTGCTTTTTGTTCCCTGGAAACATCTCCTAGCTTTTTGATTGATTTGCTCCTTCACTCAGCAGACCTAGGATTGTTGGTGTTATAAGATGGTGGGGGGTAATAATTAGGTTTTGGGGGTTGACTTTGGTGAGGAGGGGGAGTAGGTTGGCTGGGTAGGAGAGTTGGAGAGTGGGGGAGGGGAAAAAGATGTTGGAGTTGCAGGTTGTGGGGGCTGTGTGTTTTGGTGGGGTAGAAGAAGGAGAAGGGGTGGTTGACCAAGGCTTTGACCCCGTCTATTTTTATTATTAATATGGTGGGTGGGCTGGGGTGATATTTGGGCCAAAGATATTGGATGGGCTGGGGTGGTTGTTTGGATCAGGTTTGGGTTTTGGTTAATGTAATAAAATTACAAAGGGTCCGTATGGTTTGTTTGGTTTTAATCACAAGGACCAATTTTGTAAATTTTGCTAATTTGAAGGACCAAAGTTGCCACCTTTTCCAAGTTAATCCAGGGACCAATCTTGTCACATTCCCAAAAGATGAGGGTTATAAAATGTATTTTCCATTTTAAAATTCCCTGGGACTGATTTCGTCAATTTCCCAAACTGCAGGGACCAAAAGTGTAAACTTTCCAAAGTTTTTACCAAAGGACAATATTTGATAAATTTTGATTTCTAAATGCCTTAGGTTGACTTTTCTTTCAAAACACATGCTCAGGGACTAGTTTTGTAACTTTTTGAAAGTCGGGGGACTAAAACTGCCAATTGTGTAAACTTTGCTCGTTTTTCATTGTTTTTGCTCATTTTGCATCTGAAACGTATAAAATACAAACCCTGAGATATTTTTAGTATTTTGATGCATTTCTGAGCGTTTTCGGAAGTTTTGGCAGTTTAAATACGACAAAAATGATGAGCTAACTATTTTTTTTGAAAAAATTTTTGAAAAATTTTCTAAAAATTTTAGAAAATTTTTTGAAAAATTAAAAAATTTTCGAAAATTTTTTTGAAAAATTTTTGAAATTTTTTTTTCACATGAGTCGAAATTTTTTTTTCATATGTCACATAATTTATTCACATGTGACGAAAAAAAAATTTACATGCGACGAAATTTTTTTTTCACATGTGACGATTTTTTTTTCACTCGTGACAAAAAAAGTTTCGTGAAAATTTCCAAATTTTTTTTCACATGTGACGAAATTTTTTTTCACACGTAATAAAAAAAATTTCTTTGAAATTTCCAAATTTTTTCACATGTGACGAAATTTTTTTTCACACGTAATAAAAAAAATTTCTTTGAAATTTCCAAATTTTTTCACATGTGACGAAATTTTTTTTTCACATCCGACGGATTTTTTTTTCACATGTGACGAAAAAAAAAATTTACATGCGACGAATTTTTTTTTCACTTGTGACGAATTTTTTTTTCACACGTGACAAAAAAAATTTCATGGAAATTTCCAAATTTCAGGAAAAAAAATTTCGAAAAAAAAATTTTCGGAAAAAAAATTCGGAAATTTTTTTTTTTGAAAAAAAAAATTTCGAAAAAAAAAATTCGAAATTTTTTTTCAAAAAAAAAAATTCGAAATTTTTTTTCGAAAAAAAAATCAAAATTTTTTTTTCGAAAAAAAAAAATTTTTGAAAAAAAAAATTTCCAAAAAAAAATTTTCGAAAAATTTTTTTTCGAAAAAAAAAATTTTTGAAAAAAAGAATTCATAAAAAAAATTTCGAAAATTTTTTTTTTTGAAAAAATTTTTTCGAAAAAAATTTTTTTCGAATTTTTTTTGAAAATTTTTGATTTTTTTTTAAAAATTTTCAAAGTTTTTTAAGAAATTTTTAAAAAGTTTATTAACAAATATTAGTCATTAGATTAAAGTTAAAGGAGGATAAAATGAGTGGCTAGAATTGCTTCTCGCGTTCTCACAAAATTTAAGATTCTCATTTGAACGCTTCACTATATATATATATATATATATATATATATATATATATATATATATATATATATATATATATATATATATGTGTGTGTGTGTGTGTGTGTGTGTGTGTGTGTGTGTGTGTATTTGCAGATACCTTCAAGACCACCAATCATACCTGACCTTGAACTATTTCGTCTAAATGTGTTTTTCCGGAGGTTGTCCCTTTTCTATTATCAGTTCAGCTAGGAAAATAATCTTTTTTGCTACATAACTTACTAATTGTTGTTAGTACTTTCTTTTGCAGTGTACTTTTGATGGCTATGGAAATGGCTCTTGAAGAATTAGTATCTAGTTTTGTTAAAAGGAGTGTTTGTTTACAATAACTACTACAATAGAACTCATCTTGAAGGTGTTAATAATGCTCACTTAATTCTCTGTATTATAACGCTTTTGATGCGTATATTAAAGTTATTAAATGGTTATACAAAATGACAGGACTACTTGACTCAGTTGGATGACGACTATATACTGAGTGTATAATGTATGATTGGTCAGTCGTCTTGCGGTAGAATTATCTCATTTGACCAGCAAGGTATTTATATATCTGCTTGCACACTTGTAATTTTAGGCTCTAAGATGCCATTATTTGTTAGATTGTGTCCCATTATTATAGGTATGGCTAATATGAGTTTAAGTTGGTATGTTCTAATGATTTTTTGTGGATTTTAATTGTGTGTAGGAATGGAGATTATTATAGGTATCTTTCAGAGCTCAAATCTTGTAATGATAAGAGAAATGCAGTTGACCGGTCACTCAAGGCTTATCAAGTAGTAGCCATAAGTAGTGTACTTTGTTATACCCATTGTATGCACAAAATCTTTGATGTATATATAATAACGGAAAAACTATATATTACATGTTTGGCTCTTGTAGTTTAACTTATTTACTATTTATTTATGAGTAAATTACGTATTTGGTTTTTATAGTTTGCCCAAAGCTTGACCAACAGTTTCTAATAGTTTAAAGTTGTATGATAGTCTCTAGTTTTGCAAAAAATTAACAACTTACGGTCTATTTTTTTAACTGGTGTTAAGTGAGTTCTGTTATCATTTACACGTTAGCTCTTTTGCTTAAAGATCGTTATGTCGTCTATCCTTTAAATTAACGGTCGTTTATAATTTAAAGTTTTTCGACTTTAGGTACGTTTTTATCCGTTTTCGTACGTTTTTTTACGTTTTCATCCATTTTTATATGTTTTTGTCCGTTTTCGTTCGTGTTCATACGTTTTATTTCGTTTTTATACATTTTCATCAGTTTGTACGCTTTCTTACATTTTTATCCGTTTTCGCCCATTTTCTTATATTTTTTCATACATTTTTGTCCGTTTTTATATGGTTTCATCTATTTTCATACGTTTTCTTACGTTCTTATCAGTTTTCTTGCATTTTTATACGTTTTGCCTGTTTTCTTATATTGTCATACGTTTTTGTCTGTTTTCATACATTTTTCTTATGTTCTTATCTGTTTTCATCCGTTTTTATACGTTTTCGTCCGTTTTTTTGTCTGTATTTTTACGTTTTCATCCGTTTCTTACATTTTAATCATTTTCATACATTTTTATATGTTTTACCCATTTTCTTACATTTTTATACGTTTTTGTCCGTTTTCATACGTTTTTTTATGTTCTCATCCGTTTTTATACATAATTGTCCATTTTTATATATTTTCGTTTTTCTTTTATACATTTTCTTCCATTTTAATACGTTTTCATCCGTTTTTTTTTTTTTTTTTTTTTGTGTTTTCTTACGTTTTCATACATTTTTTACGTTTTCGCCCGTTTTTATACGTTTTCATCTATTTTTAAACGTTTTTGTCCGTTTTCATCCTTTTTATGCAATTTCACCTGTTTTTATATGTTTTCGTCTGTTTCATCCATTTCTGTATGTTTAATCCGTTTATGTTTTCGTCAATTTTTATACGTTTTTTGTCCATTTTCATATTGTTTCTTCACTTGTTTGCCATTTGTGCTATATTAGTCCCTCATATTTATCGATACATTTCAACGTAAATTTTCGTCTATTTAGTTTTTAGTTCAACACTAGTTTATTGATAAGGATTTTACAACTTTCGATAATATATGCACATATAAATTTATTGTATAAATCTAGTATCTATAAAGTTTTACATTTTTTTAAATACATTGATACATTTAATATATAACTTTTATTTATGTCAAATGTTGCTACTTTTAAATTTAATAACTCGTCTTTTAACATATTGGGGTATTATAAAATTTACGAGATGTTACATATCTCAACTGAGTATTTGGGCCGTGGCCCATGAACATACAATCTGGATAAGTTTAAGATGACATTTTCAAAACCCTAAAATGTAGTTGTTAACAATTATGACCGTTGGATCAATCTGATCATTGAAATCGATATATCTTCTTGCTATAAAAGGTTAGTAAGGGTAAACACAATTTCGCAAGTCATAAAAATGAAAAAGAGAATGGCGACAAGAATGCATACCTTTTTAGATCCTCGTTTCGATAAAAAGATATCAATTTCATATGAAACTTCATGTTTTATCGCGATCATTGTTCATAGCATTTCGATTGTTAGTGTATTTAATATAATCCAAATGAAACATATTTCTTTTAAAGTAAAACTTGTTTTTTCATAAGTAATCTTACATATATTGTTTCCTTGTACAGATGAAGTTTACTATCCACAGGTGTTGGCAACCTCCTAAACCAATACATCAGGTAATCTATTTATTTAATAATTGTTTTTCATGAAATCAAACATTAAAAATGAGGGTTTTGCAATATATATATATATATATATATATATATATATATATATATATATATATATATATATATATATATATATATATTCTACTCATATAAAAGAAACTTTTCATGTTTTTTGTTTACTTTGTTTTAACTATATTACTTCTTAACATGACATCGTACCTTTCTTTATTTTTCTTTATATTTTAATTAACTGAATAAAAATAAATAAATACAAAAAAATATTTAAAAAATACAATCTAATAACGATAATATTATTAATAATCTCGTGCATATACATATTTTGGATTTTATAATTAATCACGTGCATACACTATTTTGGGTATTATAATTAATTTAATATAATAATGACAATATTATTTATATGTAACAAACAATTAAAAATAAATAAACCTTGTAATTAAAATACAAATAAAACTCTATGGGGTATATATTAAATGGCAAACAGATGCCCAAACAAAAAAATAAAGTTTGTTATTAAAATACAAATAAAACTCTACGAGTTATATATTAAACTTTACTATAATAAATGGGTGTTTTGTTGTGCTATTTGATGTCATAAATAGGGAGTTTGGTCAAACTTTTTTCTATAAAAGAATACTTATTTAGTGGCGCAACCCTAGTGGACATAAACTCATGGATGTCTGGAGTTGTTTCTCGCTCTTTGGAAGAACTATACCTTCAGACCCTAGGGTTGGTACCTGTCACGTTGTTGGACAGTGTGTTTCAGAGCCTAACCCTTGTTAATCTAAATTTAGATGGTGGTAAATCGGGTAAAATTGTCATCAATCTTGATGAAAACATCAAGATTCAACTTCCGCAACTCAAAATGTTGCAGCTAATCTGTGTGAACTATGCCAATGATGCATGTGTAACTAGATTATTTAAGGGGTGTCCCGAGCTTCAAGAAGTGGTGGTTGAGTGAAACTGGAACAGCGATAGTGTAATTGCCTATTGCATAAGTGGTCCAAAGTTGAGAAAGGTGACGGTGATATCCGCTGTACCTCCCTTTACACAGCCTAATCAAGCCCCTAATTTTGGCAGCCTGCAGATCTCTTGTCCGATGCTAGAGTACATATGCTTATGTCATTGTTTTCCGTATGATCTGTCCGTTAAGTATCTTTCATACATAATTGAAGCGCATTTTCGTATGAAGCCACATGACAACAATTATGCTCGTAAGTTGCTGAATATAGTCAGAGGACTCACTTCAATCAAATATCTATCCTTATCCGATCCTACTATGAAGGTAATGGAATCACTACTACATCTTTAATGATTCATGTCTTTATTTATATATCCTCTACAGGCTTTAGCTTTCAGCGAATTTTGTTATGTGGTGTTATTATTGTCAGGTTATGCGTTGATTATTGAACCGTTATAAATATGTACGATTCATGCCTTCATTTATATATCTTCTACAAGCTTTAGCTTTCAACTTCAGTATCTTTTAGGCATAACTGAAGAGCATTTTCGTATTATTGTCTACTCTGTATTTACTTTGCATGTCCTTTTTTCCTATGCCTACTGTTGGAGATCATACAAATGTTGGGTCTACTCTTTAATCCATTTTATTTTTGAACGGAAAATTATATTATAAAACTAGCAAGAAGCTTGATAGAGATTGTCAAGACGATCATTGATCTCCACATGAGTATTCGGTGGTTGATCATAAGAGGGGAAAAAGAATTTAAAGTGTTGAGACTGTGATTGAGATTGTTGTTGTTGATCATTTTGTTGAAAATGAGGCTCTCCATAGAGTGGGCCATGAATATCCTTGTAACTTAGACATAATGGAACTCCTAATACAACTATATATATATATATATATATATATATATATATATATATATATATATATATATATATATATATATATATATATATATAGGTAGTTTGTTTACTTCTTGATTCATTTGGTCATTACATTTGCAAATACCTTCAAGACCTCCAATCATACGTGACCTTGAACTATTTCGTCTAAATGTGTTTTTCCGGAGGTTGTTCCTTTTCTCTTATCAGTTCAGCTAGGAAAACAATCTTTTTTGCTACATAACTTTCTAATCATTGTTAGTGCATTCTTTTGCAGTGTACTTTTGATGGCTATTGAAATGGCTCTTGAAGAATTAGTATCTAGTTTTGTTAAAAGGAGTGTTTGTTTACAACAACTACTACAACAGAACTCATCTTGAAGGTGTCATTCATGCTCACTTAATTCTCTGTATTATAAGGCTTTTGATGCGTATATTAAAGTTAATATATATTTATACAGAATGACAGGACTATTCGACTGAGTTGGATGACGACTTTATACTGAGTGCATCATGTATGATGGTCAGTCCTTTTGTGGGAGAATTATCTTATTTGACTATCAAGGTATTTATATATTTGTTTGCACACTTGTAATTTTAGGCTTTAAGATGCCATTATTTGTTAGTTTGTGTCCCATGATTATAGCTATGGCTAATATGAGTTTAAGTTGGTATGTTCTAATGATTTGTTTGTGGATTTTGATTGTGTGTAGGAAAGGAGATTATTATAGGTATCTTGCAGAGCTCAAATCTTGTAATGATAAGAGAAAGGTAGTTGACCAGTCACTCAAGGCTTATCAAGTAGTAGCCATAAGTAGTGTACTTTGTTGTACCCATTGTATGCACAAAATCTTTGATGTATATATAATAACGGAAAAACTATAAATTGTACGCTCTTTATATACGGGTGGATTTACGTTAGAGCTCTATGTAGCTTATGATATATGTGACTTGCCCACAAAATGCAAAACCAAAGATTTACTATTAGACGGTGATACCTTGACATGTGTATAAACTAGTTTAATGTAATTTGGGAGTAATATGATAATCACTTATGTTATCCGTGGTTAAGATTCCTGGATCCGATCTCAATATTAACAATGTCATCAGAGCTTAATATTAATCATGCACACATTCATCTGTGTTCCACGTCAATAGGCTTTCATGTTGTATATGGCTTTATGGTGATCCACTTTAGTGGTTCATCATGTTTATGGTTATATACACTCCTCTTTTGTAGGCTACTTGCTTGCAACACAAGTTTTATGGAGGTTAAGAATTAAGAGAGACTATTTAAAAAGTAAGAGTTATAAAAAAATTAACATACATGTCAGAGAAAAAGCTAAGAGCAAGGTTGGATCAAGTGGTTAACACCCTTGCCTCTGGAGACAGAGATCAAGGGTTCGATCCTCACCCCTTGCAAGGTCGGAGGTCCTTTTCTACCTTTGGTAGAACCGGAAGCAGCCTCTCTACCTTAGGTAGGGGTAAGGCTGTCTACGTCTCAAACACCCCATACACGGTGGAAGACGGTATTAGGACCTATAACCCGTGGAAGACGGTATTAGGAGTTAACTTTTTTTATGTTAGAGAAAAGCTGTGTGTCCTTTTGTAATCTTGTTATACCAAACTTTGAATTACCTTATATATACAAAGATAGATATATATATATATATAGTTATATACAATATTGTAGTATACTAGTATGTTCCAATGTTGGGACGTGACTTGAGCTTGCAACATCAAAAAGCAATTAGATCAAATCCTTTGTGAGCATTCGAGTATTAAGACAAACTTTTCCTATTACGAAAGATTGTAAAAAAACCAAAACACTTATATATCATGTACTTTAAGTCAACAATTATTTTGTTCGTAATATGTTGCACCAAATAGTTATAAACATAACACATAAACGGTCCAGACCATATATTTTCATAATATATTACATCAATCACGTTCCGAGCTTTTAGTCATTGCTCTCTATAAACCCGAGAGACGTGGTAGTCGACGATTACTACACTCCTAATTGAACTTTTCACGACTCGTGATATAGCAAGTTCCAAATTCATCCAAAAAAAATGTTCAACTTTCTAGCTTTATAAAGCACTTCTGGACGTTGGATAAGCACCGAGGACCAATGGACGATGTGATTGGGCTTATGAATTCACTTTGTGGGTTTGGGCTCAGGAAAGTCCCCGGGCCATTACGCAGAGATGCGAGCTTGGTAACGAGTTAACGGGTTCCTAGCAAATCTAGGCTGAGACACTAAGTGAACGGGGCTTATTATCCATTGGTCTATTTCTTTTTTTAATTTTGTTTAATCTTTTTAGTTGGCTAATGAAATAAGATTGTAGTTGCTTGTGATGTCTATTTCTTTTTCTAATTTTGTGTAATCTTTTTTGTTGGTTAATGAAATAAGATTGTAGTTTGTGAGTCGGTTTGATCAGTCGAGATAAACTTTTATAAGCTTTTGATATAACATGTCAAATTAAAAACTGTAGTATTTTGTTAGCATCAGCTCAAAAACAAAAGGGTACCGAAGCAATGTATCGTTTTTTCTTTTTGTTTTTTAGACCATGATTTTCAACCTTTTAGTCGACTTATCAACAAAGTTTGAAATCACCGCTACACAAGCTAAACCGGTTCTAGCTCTCACATTTTAGGATGTTGGGGTGACCAAAAGTATAGAACTTAACTTTTGCACCTATCAAACACTGATACGTAACAATGTATCTTTTAACATAACAAAGTTACAACGATATGTAAACTTAGTCTTGGGTTTTATACATTTAATCATTAGATTCTAAACAATAAAACTACTTTATTTTTAAAAAGTATAGAACTTAACTTTATTAAAATTGTTAAAATGTTTCAAATAATGGAATAAAAAAATTGCTTACATTTCTTTCGGCCCCATATGCAAAAAAGATGATAGCGTACACAAATGCATAGCGTTCAGAAAATGTTTCTGCGCAACCGCAAAATAAGTTTAGATTTTAGTTGAACCATGTAAAATGAC
The DNA here is from genome assembly GCA_030686995.1 of Artemisia argyi. Lineage (NCBI taxonomy): Eukaryota > Viridiplantae > Streptophyta > Magnoliopsida > Asterales > Asteraceae > Artemisia > Artemisia argyi. The sequence goes on from CM060685.1 coordinate 148,774,765, forward strand.
ATCTTACGTTATGTCCATGGTCCAAAGTCATCCATCCTAGCTATATAACAAGCATACTTCATAAGTTGCATACCATTTGTAACAAAATTGACATCAGAACTTGGGTATAAGAATTATCTCACAATGATTAGCTCGTGGTCATGGTGGTGGGAAGTCGACAACAAACACGACAAGCTTGCTCGCACTATTCTCACCATTTCCGCTCCATTGCTGATTATACTTGTATCGTATAAGTACATGTTTGCCTTTACTAGAACGAGTAGAGCTCTCTTACCACCAGGCCCCTATGGGTTACCAGTTGTAGGGTACCTTCCGTTTCTCAGCTCCAACTTGCATGAAAGGTTCACAGAGATGGCTCACAGATACGGTCCTATCTTCAGCCTCAGACTCGGAAGTAAGCTTCACATTGTAGTGAACTCAGTGGAACTTTCAAACATAGTGGTTCGTGACCTGGACCAGACTTTTGCTAACCACAGACCTACACTCACTACATTAGCCATTAGTTATGGTGGTAAAAGCATTGTATGGTCTGATAAGATGTACTGGCGCAATCTGCGGAAGCTTTTAGTCAGTCAATTTCTAAGTAGCACAAACCTTAACGAATGTCAAAGATTTCGAAAATATGAAGTGAGAAAGATGGTGACTGAAGTTTACTCTAAGATCGGGACAAATATTGGTATTAAGAAAACTGTTTTCAACGTTTAATGTCGTGACAAGCATGTTATGGGGTCTTACCAAATCTGGTGAAGAGAAGGATCTAAGCTATACTGAAAATGAGTTTCCAGATATCGTGTTTAAGATTATTGAGTTACTAGGAGCGCCAAACATATATGATTTTATCCCATTGCTATCGCGGCTTGATGTTCAAGGAAAACAGCGACAAATGCAGAGGCAATGGGAAAATCTTGATAATATTTTAGACAGTATGATCAAAAGAAGAATCAAAGCCATCTCCAAAGAAACAGAAGGAGCTGTTGAGGAAGATGGAAGGAAAGATTTTCTGAGTATGTTATTAGATCCTAATGAACATCAAGATGCTACAATGTCTTTGAACATTGATCAAATAAAAGCCCTACTAATAGTAAGTTTCTCTATAATTATTGTTGTTGTAAATACAGCTACAAAAGCACTAATACTACTAATTGTAATAACAGGACATAGTGGTGGGGGGAACAGACACAACATCAACAATGGTCGAATGGATTACGGCAGAGATTTTGCATAACCCAAGTGTCATGAGAAAGGTTCAGGATGAATTAACAACAGTTATCGGTATGAGTATTGTTGAAGAGTCACACATACCCAAATTGACATATTTGGATGCAGTGATCAAGGAGACATTCAGACTACACCCTCCACTTCCTCTCCTAATCCAGAGATGCCCAGATGAAACTTGCATGGTCGCAGAATACACCATTCCATAGGGTAGTATCGTCAATGTGAATGTTTGGGCAATTCACCACGATCCCCAGAACTTGGCAAATCCATTAGAGTTCAAGCCCGAGAGGTTCTTGAGAAGCAAATGGGATTACAATGGAAATAATTTACTGTTTTTGCCATTTGGATCAGGAAGAAGAATATGCCCAGGAATCCCCCTTGGGGAGAAGATGTTGATTTACATATTGGCATCACTCGTGTATTTATTTGTGAGGAGTTTGCCTAAAGATGAAGCATTCGAGCTCTCTGACAAGTTTGGATTTGTGACGAAGAAAAGGAAACCATTAGTTGCTATACCCTCTCAAAGATTACCTGACACAATCTTCCACAACTAATTGAAAAGATGTAAGCTGTTTGATAATCAAGATACGCATGCATCTTTCATTGGCCTTCGTTACTATATGGTCACTCGTGTTCAAGATGAGGAAAAGCTTCATTTGTAATTAGATATCATGAAGAAAATAATACACCATCGATAGGTTATTTGTAGACACTCTAATTAACTAAACATGTTATTTATCCTAATAATAAATAAAAACATTATGGACAGCAGGAAGGATCATTTTTGAGCGAAATGACCTCATTTGATGCTGCCGTTACTTATTTACTTTTTTAGTATTCGATTAAGAAACATTGCACTGGACCATTGACCATTATTCTTAGTTTCTTACAATAGGTTATCAGAATGTGTAGGCTTCAGGATAGGTGTTAAGAGCTATGTTACCTGGACACGGCAGAATGGCCGGCATACCAGGGTCGATACGACGCGACACGGATCCCGGTATGAAATCCGGTCCGGACACGCCACTTTGGTCTTGGGTACGGTCAACTTCATCTTTTTCAGGTCATCGGATCCATCCGGCTACACCCTTTTTTCAGGCCATCGATTGCAGAGACAATTGAAAAAAGAGGAAGAAGATGAAGTAATAAATGAAGAGAGAATAAATGAAGAGAGAGTATTTTCACTTTGTAGGGGCTATTTGTAGGGGCTAGTTGTATGGATAATTATTCCCAAGACTTTTTTACACATATTCCCAAGACCTTTTTTAATAGTTGTAAATGTGTATTCATGTAATGTAAAGAGGATTTGGCTTCCCAAAAAAATTTACATGTAACGTTTGTTTGTTTTATTTTATTTATTTTATTTATTTATTTAATAGTTGTAAATGTGTATTCATGTAATGTAAAGTAAAGTAGGACGGTGTCCAAAGTTATAATAAATTGAATTATCTATATGTATATTTTTTATGAAAACTTATTGCCGTATCCGTACCCGAGTCCAAAGTTAGGACGGTGTCCCCGTGTCCTAAATTTTTTTGGATGACGTATCCGACACTCGGATCCGTACCAATATCGGATACCCATACCCGTGTCAATGTAACATAGGTTAAGAGTACATACCGTGTGCATCCTGTTGCTATCTTATCATCACTCTCCTAAAGAGTTTTGGTCAACCTAACCCATACCAATAAATAATCCATTTTGACGAGAACCTGGTTTCACCCATGAGTCAGCCCACCTATCTTTTACACCTCTAAGAAGAAGCGTTATTTAAAACTTAATACTCGCCCTAATCCCCTGATACCTCCCGAATTGTTTCTCAGCATACAAATTGACAGCCTCCAAATGGTTTCTCAGCATAAAATATTCACTTACCCACCCCCAAGAACATGCAATTTAAATGGAATGTAAGAGATCTGAATAGGGAGGAAATATCCCTAATTTAGTAAATCGCTAAGCATTATTATATTCCAAGGTTGCTTAATCAAGACGCAAAATATCAGTAACTATTAACATTCGATGGTTTTATGTTAATTATCTGATTTATAGTAAGGGTTGGGACAGATGACTAAAAGAATTAAATATATGAATCAATCATGTTTAATTGACTAGACATAATAATACGAGTTATAACTTGATAGTTGTTCAAATGCAGAGAACCTAGATACAATTCAAGGACTTGATAATCACATAACATCATTACTAACCCATACCACAAACCACAGCTTATAAATTACAACACATACTCGGTAAGGTACCAAAACATCACCAATCTAAACAGCATTGCTAAACAAATCATATCCCACTATGGGATACCCAAACTAACATAATTTTATTTTAACTGCATTTCATACACATACACATACACATATCAGCAGTAATCTTTAAGATAAAACTTTATGCTACAGAACATACAATAGAAGTGAAAACGTAAATAACAGGATTAGTGGATTACCAATTTTGCGGTCTATATTAAACACCCGACCTACACTACACTACAAGAGCTTCTTCATCTTATCCTTATGATTCTCCAAAATCTCAATCACAGCTTCACTATACACACCCTCCTCTTCATCTTCATCTTCATCTTCAAACTCATAATCACCCGTCACAGAACCAATATCTTCACTCATCTCCATCACAACAAAAGTCACATCCCTCATCACACACCCCGACCTCCTTAAATCCAACACATCAACATAACAAGTACTCACACTAACCGGAACCTCAACACAATTCAACTGCAGCTTCACATCATCCGCATTCCCACCTATCCACTCCCTCACTTCACGCACCCTCCCGCCACTCAAACTCAACCTCCCACGTTTCCCCGAATCACTAATTGCAACACTTTCCAATAACGGAAACTCCTTAATGAAATACAACAACATCCTATGTCTCACAATCACATCTTTCAAACACTGAAAAGCGATATGCACTTTCTTTCTAAATGCATCATTACTAAACCTCGCACTTTCACCAAACTCATCCGCGTTATTACTATCATTGTAACTAACTAAATTAGGCGAAACGAATATAAACGAATCTATCTTATTACCAAATCCAACTTTCCACTTGTACAAACAACTATCATCAACACCTTTATGTTTGGAATAAGGTAATTCGACAAGTAACGTTTTTAAAAATCTAAATTTGGTCATAAACATAAAAGCGGAACGAAAGGAGTGGTCGTAAAACGAAGAAATGATGGGGGGAAGGGGTTTAGGAGGTGGGAGAATGGTACGGCGGATGAAGTGAAGTGGTCTGGAAATAAGGGTGTTTAAAAGAGAGCGCGAGAAGTTGTTGGGGTTGTTGGAAATGGTGACATCAGCGGCAGTGAATGAGATTGTGTGAACATGAAGGGTGATTGAGGAAATGCGTTTGGAAACGACATGGCAAACGAATAAAGTTTTGAGATCGGTTATTTTGGTGAGTATTTGGAGGATCAGCTCGTCTGGTAAATGGTTCAAAGATGTAGGATTGTTTGTTTCGGCTGATTTTTCGATTTCGTTCATTTTTATAAATCTATAGATAATGAAGCCCTATTGGCTAATTGCGGTTATATCAATAAAGCATTCAAATTCCTGAAAACTTGCACAATTAAACGACTAACCTATTTCAAATACAAAGAAATATATGATAACTGAAAACTTATGAACAAAACCACTAACCCCTTTTCAAGTTTCATCCCCAAACCACCATCAATTCCGGTTTTCTTATATAGACTATCAATTCATCAGGTGGGTGTATAAGTGTTTTTTAAAGGGGGTGTTTGTGGCTGTGTTATATATAAAGAGGTAAGGGCAAGTTTAGTGAGTAAGTTTTTTTTTTTTTTTTTTGGTTGATTTGAATCTGTGATGATCGGATAATTATGTGTGTGTTGTTGTGAGAGATAAGGGGTGTTTGGCAAATGTTTATAGAATAAAATAAAAAGATAGTGAACTTATATGTAATTTTTTTTTTTTTTTTTTTTTTTTTTTTTTCATTTTTGTGACAAATGTTTTTCCCCTTTTGAAAGAGTTGAAGAAGAGAACATGTAAAAGTAAGAGTTAAGTACATTTTTGGTCCTTGTGGTTTGCCGGGTATAACAATTTTGGTCCAAAAGTTTCAAAAGTTCCGGATCCACTACGGTTTTGAAACACCCGTAACACTTTTGGTCCATTTTTCATTGACTGTTAGTTTGACTCGTTAAAAAAACATGAAATGACTAAAATACCCTCGAATGATAATGTGCTGTGACTAAAATGACCTCTAGTTCATTATTATTATTATTATTTAAAAACAAAAACACATAACATAATCCAAACACCTCCACAAACGGATCCAATTCTTTTTTCATCTCTATCTACAAACCAAACACACTTTTATCACAACTTGAGTTAATAAACACACAAAGATCTGCTGATCACATACAAACACATAAACACACTTTTATCATTTGCTTTTGGACAAATACAAAAGCATTTCAACCCACAATCAAACACATCAACAAAAAAATTCGTTTGATTAACACATAAGCTAATCAAATACCCATTATCTCAAACTCATAAACAACAAGATTCGAACAAAAGAAAACGAAAAGGACCCCAGATTTATTTTTCAGTGCTCACAACAAATCTTTATAAGATTTGAACAAAAACCCATCATTGATCCTTCAAATCTTAGAATGAAATAAAAGTTCCTAAACACCAAAAATTCATAACAAATCGTCCAAAAGAATCTTTTTGGAAAACAAGATTCATAGTTTGTGTCATTTCCTTTTGTTCGGTTCATGAAGTAAAAACTAAAACAATACACACCTAACACCTACCTGAGACCTCTGTGAGATCGTGTAGCCGTGTTATATGGTTGGTAAAAGAAAGAAACAAAAGGCGTGTGATATGTGTTTGGTGTTCGAAATGGCAGAAAGAAACCCACATGTATTTTTGAGTTTTGCTTCTTGCTCGGATGTGAAGACCAAAAGAAAGAAAAGGTAGTTTCTTGGTTGATTTTTCTAATGTGTTTATGTGTTGTGGGTGAGGGGTGTTTATAAGTGGTGGTTTGGTGGTGATGTCGTGGTGGTTTGGTTGTGGTGGTTCGGTGGTGATGTCATAGCAGGGGGTGTTTGTTGGTTGATAGTGATGGTTATTGTGTTTGTTAGTTGAAGGAGATAGTGATAAAATTATATTAGAGAGATAAGTGAGTGGTTTGGGTTGAATGTTTGAGGATAAGATGTGTTTATGTATTTGTTTTTATTTAATAAAATGATGGAAAAGACAAATATACCCTTGTATTTAACAGTCAACGAAAGTCAAACTAACGGTGTTAGCAAAAATGGACCAAACCCGTTACGGGTCGTCCAAATCAGGACAGGATCCGGGACTTTTGAAACTATTGGACTAAAAATGTTATACCCGGTAAACCACAAGGACCAAAAATGTACTTAACTCTAAAAGTAACTATTTTAGCTTCAACGTGTTTTTGAGTTTTTTAGTAAAAAAAAGAAAGTAAAGTAATAGAAAGTAACATTTTCGGCCTATTTTTTAGATAAAACACTTTATTATCAAAATCAGCTAAATTACATTATCTTTCACACTTTTTTTTTTTTTTTTTTTTTTTTTTTTTCCTCCTTAAGTGAACTCAAGAACACAACTTTTTTTTTTTTTTTTTTTTTTTTTTTTTTTTTTTTTGCATTTTCTTTCTCTTTCTTCCTTAAGCGAGGCTCGAAGTGATCAAGTGTTTGAATTTTATTGCGATTGATTTATTGTTTGACTTATTTAGGAGTACTATTAATTTAAAGAGGTGATTCGCACACTCTCAAATCCTATTAGGACACTCTATTGTACAAGTAATTAAAGCAGGTTATATTTAATGTACAATAGTCTATTGCATACAGTGGAGTGTCCTAATAGATTTTGAGAGTGTGTCAATCATCTCTCATTAATTTATGAGTAAATATATGGTTGGTTTTTATTGTTGGCCCAAAGTTTCACTGACAGTCCCTAAAAGTTTAAAGCTGCAAGGATAGTCCCTAGTTTTGCAAAAATTACACTTATTGTCCATTTTTTAACTGGTGTTAAGTGAGTTCCGTTATCATTTACACGTTAGCCCTTTTGCTTAAAGATTGTTACATCATCTGTCCTTTAAAATAATGGTCGTTTATAATTTAAAGTTTTTCAACTTTAGGTACGTTTTCTTACGTTTCTATCCGTTTTCGTTCATTTTTTTTACGTTTTCATCCATTTTTATACGTTTTTATCTGTTTTCGTTCGTTTTTATACGTTTTCGTCCATTTTTATACGTTTTTCTAACAGTTTTTATCCGTTTCTATACGTTTCGCCCATTTTCTTATATTTCCATAAGTTTTTATATGTTTTTGTCTGTTTTCATAAGTTTTTATCAGTTTTCTCGCGTTTTTATTCGGTTATATACGTTTTCGCCCATTTTCTTATATATTCATACAATTTTCTTACGTTCTTATTCGTTTTTATACGTTTTCATCCATTTTCTTACATTTTTATATGTTTTGCCTGTTTTCTTACATTTTTATATGTTTTTGTCCGTTTTTATACGTTTTTGTGTGTTTTCATCCGTTTTATACGTTTTCGTTTGTTTATATACGTTTTCGTCCGTTTCCATACATTTTCATCCGTTTTATGCGTTTAATACGTTTTAAAACCTTTTTTATGTTTTCGTCAGTTTTTATACGTTTCGTCTATTTTTATACGTTTTCGTCCATTTTCATACGTTTTGATCCGTTTTTATGTGTTTTCATCCATTATCATCAGTTTTTATCCATTTTTGCTTGTTTTTATACGCTTTCTTTCGTTTCATATGTTTTCATACATTTATATTTGTTTTCGTCCATTTTTAAATGTTTTCGCCCGTTTTATCCGTTATTATATGTTTAATCCATTTTTATATGTTTTCATCCATTTTATATGTTTTCTTATACCTTCGTCCATTTTTATATTGTTTCTTCACTTGTTTGCCATTTTTGCTATATTAGTCCCTCATATTTATTTGTACATTTCAACATAAATTTTCGTCTACATAGTTTTTAGTTCAACGGTATTCTAGTTTATTGATAAGGATTTTACAACTTTCGATAATATACGCGCATACAAATTTATTGTATAAATCTAGTATCTATAAAGATTTACATTTTTTTAAATACATTGATACAAATTTAAGGTAATTCGACAAGTAACGTTTTTAAAAATCTAAATTTGGTCATAAACATAAAAGCGGAACGAAAGGAGTGGTCGTAAAAAGAGGAAATGATGGGGGGAAGAGGTTTAGGAGGGGAGGGGGGAGAATGGTATGGCGGATGAAGTGAAGTGTTTTGGAAATAAGGGTGTTTAAAAGAGAGAGCGGGAAGGTTGTTGGGGTTGTTGGAAATGGTGACATCAGCGGCGGTGAATGAGATTGTGTGAACATGAAGGGTGATTGAGGAAATGCGTTTTTTAAATGGTTCAAAGATGTAGGATTGATTGTGTTCAGGTGATTTTTCGATTTCGTTCATTTTTATAAATGTGGATAATGAAACCTAGTGCCTAATTGCTGTTTTCCAATTATATCAAAGAAGCATTCAAATTCCTAAAAACTTGCACCTTTTGTTCTATTTTGAAGAAATGTTATAAACAATTAAACTAATAATCCTATTTCAAATACAAAGAAATATATGATAACTGAAAACTTATGAACAAAACCACTAACCCTGTTTCAACACCACCACCATCAATTGTGTGTGTATGAGTGTTTTTTAAAGGGGGTTTGTAGTTTTGTTATTTAAAGAGGTAAGGGCAAGTTTATTGAGTAAGGTTTTTTTGGATGCTTTGAATCTCTAATCATCGGATAATTATGTGTGTTGTTGTGAGAAATAAGGGGTGTTTTGACAACATTTTTATTTACATAACAAAATAAAAAGTGTCAACTTATATAAATTTTTGTGGTTTTTTTTTCATTTTTATGACATGTTTTTCCCTTTTTAAAAGAGTTGAAGAAGAGAAAATGTAAAAGTAACTATTTTAGCTTTAAAAGCGATCGAGCGTTTGACTTTTATTGCCATTTGACTTATTTACTATTTTTTTATGAGTAAATTACATGTTTGGTTCTTATAGTTTGCCCAACGCTTCACCCACAGTTTCTAAAAGTTTAAAGTTGTATGTATAGTCTCTAGTTTTGCAAAAAATTAACAACTTACGGTCTATTTTTTAACTGGTGTTAAGTGAGTTATGTTATCATTTACACGTTAGCTCTTTTTCTTAAAGACCCTTACATCGTCTATCCTTTAAAATAAAGGTCGTTTATAATTTAAAGTTTTTCGACTTTAGGTATATTTTCTTACGTTTTTATCCGTTTTCGTCCATTTTTTATGTTTCCATCCATTTTTATACGTTTTCATCTGTTTTCGTTCGTTTTTATACATTTTCGTTCGTTTTATACGTTTTCTTACGTTTTTATCCGTTTTCGCCTGTTTTCTTATATTATCATACATTTTTGTCCGTTTTTATATGTTTTCGTCTGTTTTCATACGTTTTTTCTTACGTTCTTATCCATTTTCTTGCGTTTTTATATGTTTTCGCCTATTTTCTTATATTTTCATACGTTTTTGTCTGTTCTCATACATTTTTCTTACGTTCTTATCCGATTTCATCCGGTTTTATACGTTTTTGTCCGTTTATATACGTTTTCGTATGTATTTTTACGTATTCGTTCGTTTCTTACGTTTTATTCATTTTCATACATTTTTATACGTTTCGCCCATTTTCTGAATTTTTATACGTTTTTGTCCGTTTTCATACGTTTTCTTATGTTCTCATCCGTTTTTATAAGTTTTTGTCCATTTTTATACATTTTCGTTTGCTTTTACACGTTTTCATCCATTTTAATATGTTTTCATCCATTTTTATGCGTTTTCTTACGTTTTTTACTTTTTCATCCATTTTTATACGTTTTCATCTGTTTTTAAACGTTTTCGTCCGTTTTCATCCTTTTTATGCAATTTCATCCATTATCATCTGGTTTTATCCGTTTTTGTTTGTTTATATATGTTTTCATCTGTTTTTATACGCTTTGTTTTTATACGTTTTCTTATATTGTCATACGTTTGTATCTGTTTCGTCCATTTTTATATGTTTTCGTCTGTTTCATCCGTTTTTATATGTTTAATCCGTTTATGTTTTCGACAATTTTTATACGTTTTTTGTCCATTTTTATATTTTTTCTTCACTTTTTTGCCATTTGTGCTATATTAGTCCCTCATACTTATCCATACATTTCAACATAAATTTTCGTCTATTTAGTTTTTAGTTCAACAGTATTCTAGTTTATTGATAAGGATTTTACAACTTTCGATAATATACGTGCATACAAATTTATTGTATAAATCTAGTATCTATAAAGTTCTATGTTTTTTTTAAATACATTTATACATTTAATATATAGTTTTTATTTATGTCAACTGTTGCTACTTTTAAATTTAATAACTCGTCTTTTACCATATTGATGTATTATAAAATTTACGAGATTTTACGTATCTCAACAGAGTATTTGGGCCGTGGCCCATGAAAATACAACCTGGATAAGTTTAAGATGACATTTCCTGAACCCTAAAATGTAGTTGTTAACAATTATGGCCGTTGGATCAATCTGATCATTTAAACCGAGATATCTTCTTGCTATAAAAGGTTAGTAAGGGTAAACACAATTTCGCAAGTCATAAAAATGAAAAAGAGAACGTCGACAAGAATACATACCTTTTTAGATCCTCGTTTCGATAAAAAGATATCAATTTCATATGAAACATCATGTTTTATCGCGATCATTGTTCATAGCATTTCGATTGTTAGTGTATTTAATATAATCCAAATGAAACATGTTTTTTAAAGTAAACCTTGTTTTTTCATAAATAATCTTACATATATAGTTTCCTTGTACAGATGAAGTTTAATCATCCACAGGTGTTGTCAACCTCCCAGACCAATACATCAGGTAATCTATTTATTTAATAATTGTTTTTCGTGAAATCAAACATTAAAAATGAGGGTGTTGAAAAAAAAATCCACTCATATAAAAGCAACTTTTCATATTTTTTGTTTACTTTGTTTTTAACTATATTACTTTTTAACATGACATCGTACCTTTCTTTATCTTTCTTTATATTTTAATTAACTGAATGAAAATAAATAAATATAAAAAATATATATTTAAAAAATACAATCTAATAATGATAATATTATTAATAATCTCGTGCATATACATATTTTGGGTATTATAATTAATCCCGTGCACACACGATTTTGGGTATTATAATTAATTTAATATAATAATGACAATATTATTTATATGTAACAAACAAATAAAAAATAAATACACATTGTTATTAAAATACAAATAAAACTCTATGTGGTATATATTAAATGGCGAACAGATGCTGAAACAAAAAAATAAACTTTGTTATTAAAATACAAATAAAACTCTATGGGGTATATATTAAACTTTGCTATAATAAATGGGTGTTTTTGTTGCGTTGTTTGATGTCATAAATGGGGAGTTTGGTCAAACTTTTTTCTATAAAAGAATATGTATTTAGTGGCGCAACCCCAGTGGACATAAACTCATGGCTGTCTGGAGTTGTTTCTCGCTCTTTGGAAGAACTATACCTTCAGATCGTAGGGTTGGTACCTGTCACGTTGTTGGACAGTGTGTTTCAGAGCCTAACCCTTGTTAATCTAAATTTAGATGGTGGTAAATCGGGTAAAATTGTCATCAATCTTGATGAAAACATCAAGATTCAACTCCCGCAACTCAAAATGTTGCAGGCTTGCAGCTAATCTATGTGAACTTTGCCAATGATGCATGTGTAACTAGATTATTTAAGGGGTGTCCCGAGCTTCAAGAAGTGGTGGTTGAGCGAAACTGGAACAACGATAGTATAATTTCCTATTGCATAAGTGGTCCAAAGTTGAGAAAGGTGACAGTGATATCTGTTGTACCGCCCTTTACGCAGCCTAATCAAGCCCTTAATTTTGGCAGCCTGCAGATCTCTTATCCGATGCTAGAGTACATATGCTTATGGCATTGTTTTCCGTATGATCTGTCCGTTAAGTATCTTTCATACATAATTGAAGCGCATTTTCGTATGAAGCCACATGACAGAAATTATGCTCGTAAGTTGCTGAATATAGTCAGAGGACTCACTTCAATCAAATATCTATCCTTATCCGATCCTACTATGAAGGTAATGGAATCACTACTACATCTTTAATGAGTCATGTCTTTATTTATATATCCTCTACAGGCTTTAGCTTTAAGCGAATTTTTGTTATGTGGTGTTATTATTGTCAGGTTATGCGTTGATTATTGAACCGTTATAAATATGTATGATTCATGCCTTCATTTATATATATTCTACAGGCTTTAGCTTTTAGCTTAAGTATCTTTCAGGCATAACTGAAGCGCATTTTTGTACTATTGTCAACTCTGTATTTACTTTGCATGTCCTTTTTTCCTATGCCTACTGTTGGAGATCATACAAATTTTGGGTCTACTCTTGAATCCATTTTATTTTTGAACGGCAAATTATATTATAAAACTAGCAAGAAGCTTGATAGAGGTTGTCAAGACGATCATTGATCTCCACATGAGTATTTGGAGGATCAATCTACAAAGACACCTCTATTTCCTCATAAGAGGGGAAAAAGGATTCAAAGTGTTGAGATTGAGATTGAGATTGTGGTGGTTGATAATTTGGTTGAAAATGAGGCTCTCCATAGAGTGGGCCATGAATATCCTTGGAACTCCTAATACAACTATATATATATATATATATATATATATATATATATATATATATATATATATATATAGGGGAGAGTTAATGTGAGATCAAACTTAAAGTTGTAAAAATAAGATCTAGTCTAAACAACCACTAAAACCATTTTATAAATAACTATATTAGCAATAATACACCAAAAATAAGGTATTAATATGAATTAACATTTTAGAAACTAATAACCAACTGATACATGAGTTTGAATTAGTGATACACAACTATAAATTTACATGTCGAATCAAAGTGTATCACATTAACCTGATACATTACATGTCGAATCATAGTGTATCACCTTGGTTTCGTCAATTTTTAAAAAAGAAAACCATCAAAAATTTAACAATTTTAGTTGTACTTAATAAAGAATTTAATTTTATTTTAACAAGAGTGTCACTTGTCAGATTTTAGTTAGATCTTATTTTTACAACTTTAAGATTGATCTTATTTGATCTATATATATATATATATATATATATATATATATATATATATATATATATATATATATATATATATATATATATATATATATATATATATATATATATATATATATATATATATATATATATATAGGTAGTTTATATAGGTAGTTTGGTTACTTCTTGATTTATTTGGTCATTACATTTGCAGATACCTTCAAGACCACCAATCATACCTGACCTTGAACTATTTCGTCTAAATGTGTTTTTCCGGAGGTTGTCCCTTTTCTCTTATCAGTTCAGCTAGGAAAATAATCTTTTTTGCTACATAACTTACTAATCGTTGTTAGTACTTTCTTTTGCAGTGTACTTTTGATGGCTATGGAAATGGCTCTTGAAGAATTAGTATCTAGTTTTGTTAAAAGGAGTGTTTGTTTACAGTAACTACTACAATAGAACTCATCTTGAAGGTGTCATTCATGCTCACTTAATTCTCAGTATTATAACGCTTTTGATGCGTATATTAAAGTTAATAAATGGTTATACAAAATGACAGGACTACTTGACTCAGTTGGATGACGACTATATACTGAGTGTATAGTGTATGATGGGTCAGTCGTCTTGCGGGAGAATTTTCTCATTTGACGAGCAAGGTATTTATATATTTGTTTGCACACTTGTAATTTTAGGCTCTAAGATGCAATTATTTGTTAGATTGTGTCCCATGATTATAGGTATGGCTAATATGAGTTTAAGTTGGTATGTTCTAATGATTTTTTATGGATTTTAATTGTGTGTAGGAAAGGAGATTATTATAGGTATCTTTCAGAGCTCAAATCTTGTAATGATAAGAGAAATGCAGTTGACCAGTCACTCAAGGCTTATCAAGTAGTAGCCATAAGTAGTGTACTTTGTTATACCCATTGTGTGCACAAAATCTTTGATGTATATATAATAACGGAAAAACTATAAATTACATGTTTGGCTCTTATAGTTTAACTTATTTACTATTTATTTATGAGTAAATTACGTATTTGGTTCTTATAGTTTGCCCAAAGCTTGACCCACAGTTTCTAATAGTTTAAAGTTGTATGATAGTCTCTAGTTTTGCAAAAAATTAACAACTTACGGTCTATTTTTTAACTGGTGTTAAGTGAGTTCTGTTATCATTTACACGTTAGCTCTTTTTGCTTAAAGATCATTACATCGTCTATCCTTTAAATTAACGGTCATTTATAATTTAAAGTTTTTCGACTTTAGGTAGGTTTTTATCCGTTTTCGTACGTTTTTTTACGTTTTCATCCATTTGTATATGTTTTTGTCCGTTTTCGTTCGTTTTCATACGTTTTATTTCGTTTTTATACATTTTCATCAGTTTGTACGTTTTCTTACGTTTTTATCCGTTTTCGCCCGTTTTCTTATATTTTTTCATACATTTTTGTCTGTTTTTATATGGTTTCATCTATTTTCATACGTTTTCTTACGTTCTTATCAGTTTTCTTGCATTTTTATACGTTTTGCCTATTTTCTTATAGTTTCATACGTTTTTGTCTGTTTTCATACATTTTTCTTATGTTCTTATCCGTTTTTATACGTTTTCGTCTGTATTTTTACGTTTTCGTCCGTTTCTTACGTTTTAATCATTTTCATACATTTTTATATGTTTTGCCCATTTTCTTACATTTTTATACGTTTTTGTCCGTTTTCATACGTTTTTTTATGTTCTCATCCGTTTTTATACGTTTTTGTCCATTTTTATATATTTCCGTTTTTCTTTTATACATTTTCTTCCGTTTGAATATGTTTTCATCCGTTTTTTTTGTGTTTTCTAACATTTTCTTACGTTTTCATACATTTTTTACGTTTTCGCCCGTTTTTATACGTTTTCATCTATTTTTAAACGTTTTCGTCCTTTTTATGCAATTTCATCCATTTTCATCTGTTTTTATATGTTTTCGTCCGTTTCATCCATTTTTGTATGTTTAATCCGTTTATGTTTTTGTCAATTTTTATACGTTTTTTTGTCCATTTTCATATTATCTCTTCACTTGTTTGCCATTTGTGCTATATTAGTCCCTCATACTTATCCATACATTCAACGTAAATTTTCGTCTATTTAGTTTTTAGTTAAACAGTATTCTAGTTTATTGATAAGGATTTTACAAATTTCGATAATATATGCGCATATAAATTTATTGTATAAATCTAGTATCTATAAAGTTTTACATTTTTTTAAATACATTGATACATTTAATATATAATTGTTATTTATGTCAAATGTTGCTACTTTTAAATTTAATAACTCGTCTTTTACCATATTGATGTATTATAAAATTTACGAGATGTTACATATCTCAACTGAGTATTTGGGCCGTGGCCCATGAACATACAATCTGGATAAGTTTAAGATGACATTTCCTAAACCCTAAAATGCAGTTGTTAACAATTATGACCGTTGGATCAATCTGATCATTTAAATCGAGATATCTTCTTGCTATAAAAGGTTAGTAAGGGTAAACACAATTTCGCAAGTCATAAAAATGAAAAAGAGAATGGCGACAAGAATCCATACCTTTTTAGATCCTCGTTTCGATAAAAAGATATCAATTTCATATGAAACTTCATGTTTTATCGCGATCATTGTTTATAGCATTTCGATTGTTAGTGTATTTAATATAATCCAAATGAAATATATATTTTTTTTAAGTAAAACTTGTTTTTTCATAAGTAATCTTACATATATTGTTTCCTTGTACAAATGAAGTTTACTATCCACAGGTGTTGGCAACCTCCTAGACCAATACATCAGGTAATCTATTTATTTAATAATTGTTTTTCATGAAATCAAACATTAAAAATGAGGGTGTTGCAATATATATATATATATATATATATATATATATATATATATATATATATATATATATATATATATATATATATATATATATATATATATATATATATATTCAACTCATATAAAAGAAACTTTTCATGTTTTTTGTTTACTTTGTTTTAACTATATTACTTCTTAACATGATATCGTACCTTTCTTTATTTTTCTTTATATTTTAATTAATTGAATAAAAATAAATAAATACAAAAAAATATTTAAAAAATACAATCTAATAACGATAATATTATTAATAATCTCGTGCATATACATATTTTGGATATTATAATTAATCCCGTGCACACACTATTTTGGGTATTATAATTAATTTAATATAATAATGACAATATTATTTATATGTAACAAACAATTAAAAATAAATAAAGCTTGTTATTAAAATACAAATAAAACTCTATGGGGTATATATTAAATGGCAAACAAATGCCCAAACAAAAAAAATAAAGTTTGTTATTAAAATACAAATAAAACTCTACTAGTTATATATTAAACTTTACTATAATAAATGGGTGTTTTGTTGTGCTATTTGATGTCATAAATAGGGAGTTTGGTCAAACTTTTTTCTAAAAAAGAATACTTATTTAGTGGCGCAACCCTAGTGGACATAAACTCATGGATGTCTGGAGTTGTTTCTCGCTCTTTGGAAGAACTATACCTTCAGACCCTAGGGTTGGTACTTGTCACGTTGTTGGACAGTGTGTTTCAGAGCCTAACCCTTGTTAATCTAAATTTAGATGGTGGTAAATCGGGTAAAATTGTCATCAATCTTGATGAAAACATCAAGATTCAACTTCCGCAACTCAAAATGTTGCATCTAATCTGTGTGAACTATGCCAATGATGCATGTGTAACTAGATTATTTAAGGGGTGTCCCGAGCTTCAAGAAGTGGTGGTTGAGTGAAACTGGAACATCGATAGTGTAATTGCCTATTGCATAAGTGGTCCAAAGTTGAGAAAGGTGACGGTGATATCCGCTGTACCTCCCTTTACACAGCCTAATCAAGCCCCTAATTTTAGCAGCCTGCAGATCTCTTGTCCGATGCTAGAGTACATATGCTTATGGCATTGTTTTCGGTATGATCTGTCCGTTAAGTATCTTTCATACATAATTGAAGCGCATTTTCGTATGAAGCCACATGACATCAATTATGCTCGTAAGTTGCTGAATATAGTCAGAGGACTCACTTCAATCAAATATCTATCCTTATCCGATCCTACTATGAAGGTAATGGAATCACTACTACATCTTTAATGATTCATGTCTTTATTTATATATCCTCTACAGGCTTTAGCTTTCAGTGAATTTTTGTTATGTGGTGTTATTATTTCAGGTTATGCGTTGATTATTGAACCGTTATAAATATGTACGCGTCATGCCTTCATTTATATATCTTCTACAAGCTTTAGCTTTCAACTTCAGTATCTTTTAGGCATAACTGAAGAGCATTTTCGTATTATTGTCAACTCTGTATTTACTTTGCATGTCCTTTTTTCCCATGCCTACTGTTGGAGATCATACAAATGTTGGGTCTACTCTTGAATCCATTTTATTTTTGAACGGAAAATTATATTATAAAACTAGCAAGAAGCTTGATAGAGGTTGTCAAGACGATCATTGATCTCCACATGAGTATTGTTGTGGTTATGAATAACCTTGTAACTTAGACCTAATGGAACTCCTAATATATATATATATATATATATATATATATATATATATATATATATATATATATATATATATATATATATATATATAGTTTGTTTACTTCTTGATTCATTTGTTCATTACATTTGCAGATACCTTCAAGACCACCAATCATACATGACCTTGAACTATTTCGTCTAAATGTGTTTTTCCGGAGGTTGTTCCTTTTCTCTTATCAGTTCAGCTAGGAAAACAATCTTTTTTGCTACATAACTTTCTAATCGTTGTTAGTACATTCTTTTGCAGTGTACTTTTGATGGCTATTGAAATGGCTCTTGAAGAATTAGTATCTAGTTTTGTTAAAAGGAGTGTTTGTTTACAACAACTACTACAACAAAACTCATCTTGAAGGTGTTATTCATGCTCACTTAATTCTCTGTATTATAACGCTTTTGATGCGTATATTAAAGTTAATATATGTTTATACAGAATGACAGGACTATTCGACTGAGTTGGATGACGACTTTATACTGAGTGCATCATGTATGATGGTCAGTCCTCTTGCGGGAGAATTATCTTATTTGACTATCAAGGTATTTATATATTTGTTTGCACACTTGTAATTTTAGGCTTTAAGATGCCGTTATTTGTTAGATTGTGTCCCATGATTATAGCTATGGCTAATATGAGTTTAAGTTGGTATGTTCTAATGATTTGTTTGTGGATTTTGATTGTGTGTAGGAAAGGAGATTATTATAGGTATCTTGCAGAGCTCAAATCTTGTAATGATAAGAGAAAGGTAGTTTACCAGTCACTTAAGGCTTATCAAGTAGTAGCCATAAGTAGAGTACTTTGTTGTACTCATTGTATGCACAAAATCTTTGATGTATATATAATAACGGAAAAACTATAAATTGTACGCTCTTTATATACGGGTGGATTTACGTTAGAGCTCTATGTAGCTTATGATATATGTGACTTGCCCACGAAATGCAAAACCAAAGATTTACTATTAGACGGTGATACCTTGACATGTGTATAAAGTAGCTTAATGTAATTTAGGAGTAATATGATAATCACTTGTGTTATCCGTGGTTAAGATTCGTGGATCCGATCTCAATATTAACAATGTCATCAGAGCTTAATAATAATCATGCACACGTTCATCTATGTTCCACGTCAATAGGCTTTCATTTTGTATATGGCTTTATGGTGATCCACTTTAGTGGTTCATCATGTTTATGGTTGTATACACTCCTCTTTTGTAGGCTACTTGCTTACAACACAAGTTTTATGGAGGTTAAGAATTAAGAGAGACTATTTAAAAAGTAAAAGTTATGAAAAATTAACATACATGTCAAAGAAAAGCTAAGAGCAAGGTTGGATCAAGTGGTGAACACCCTTGCCTCTGGAGACAGAGATCAAGGGTTCGATCCTCACCCCTTGCAAGGTCGGAGGTCCTTTTCTACCTTTGGTAGAACCGGAAGCAGCCTCTCTACCTTAGGTAGGGGTAAGGCTGTCTACGTCTCAAACACCCCATACACGGTGGAAGACGGTATTAGGACCTATAACCCGTGGAAGACGGTATTAGGAGTTAACTTTTTTTATGTTAGAGAAAAGCTGTGTGTCCTTTTGTAATCTTGTTATACCAAACTTTGAGTTACCTTATATATCATATATATAGTTATATACAATATTGTAGTATACTAGTATGTTCCAATGTTGGGACGTGACTTGAGCTTGCAACATCAAAAAGCAATTAGATCAAATCCTTTGTGAGCATTCGAGTATTAAGAAAACTTTTCCTATTACGAAAGATTGTAAAAAAACCAAAACACTTATATATCATGTACTTTAAGTCAACAATTATTTTGTTTGTAATGTGTTGCACCAAATAGTTATAAACATAACACATAAACGGTCCAAACCATATATTTTCATATTATATTACATCAATCACGTTCCGAGCTATTAGTCATTGCTCTCTATAAACCCGAGAGACGTGGTAGTCGACGATTACTACACTCATAATTGAGCTTTTCATGACTCGTGATATAGCAAGTTCCAAATTCATCCAAAAAAATGTTCAACTTTCTAGCTTTATAAAGCACTTCTGGACGTTGGATAAGCACCGAGGACCAATGGACGATGTGATTAGGCTTATGAATCCACTTTGTGGGTTTGGGCTCAGGAAAGTCCCCGGGCCATTACGCAGAGATGCGAGCTTGGTAATGAGTTAATGGGTTCCTAGCAAATCTAGGCTGAGACACTAACTGAACGGGGCTTATTATCCATTGGTCTATTTCTTTTTCCAATTTTGTTTAATCTTTTTAGTTGGCTAATGAAATAAGATTGTAGTTGCTTGTGATGTCTATTTCTTTTTCTAATTTTGTGTAATCTTTTTAGTTGGTTAATGAAATAAGATTGTAGTTTGTGAGTCGGTTTGATCAGTCGAGATAAACTTTTATAAGCTTTTGATATAACATGTCAAATTAAAAAGTGTAGTATTTTGTTAGCATCAGCTCAAAAACAAAAGGGTACCGAAGCAATGTATCGTTTTTTCTTTTTGTTTTTTAGACCATGAAATCACCGCTACACAAGCTAAACCGGTTCTAGCTCTCACATTTTAGGATGTTTGGGTGACCAAAAGTATAGAACTTAACTTTTGCACCTATCAAACACTGATACGTAACAATGTATCTTTTAACATAACACAATTACAACGATATGTAAACTTTGTCTTGGGTTTTATACATTTAATCATTAGATTCTAAACAATAAAACTACTTTGTTTTTAAAAAGTATAGAACTTAACTTTATTAAAATTGTTAAAATGTTTCAAATAATGGAATAAATAAATTGCGTACATTTCTTTCGGCCCCATATGCAAAAAAGATGATAGCGTACACAAATGCCACAAGCGTTCAGAAAATGTTTCTGCGCAACCGCAAAATAAGTTTAGATTTTAGTTGAACCATGTAAAATGACATCTTACGTTATGTCCATGGTCCAAAGTCATCCATCCTAGCTATATAACAAGCATACTTAATAAGTTGCATACCATTTGTAACAAAATTGACATCAGAACTTGGGTATAAGAATTATCTCACAATGATTAGCTCGTGGTCATGGTGGTGGGAAGTCGACAACAAACGCGACAAGCTTGCTCGCACTATTCTCACCATTTCCGCTCCATTGCTGATTATACTTGTATCGTATAAGTACATGTTTGCCTATACTAGAACGAGTAGAGCTCTCTTGCCACCAGGCCCCTATGGGTTACCAGTTGTAGGGTACCTTCCGTTTCTCAGCTCCAACTTGCATGAAAGGTTCACAGAGATGGCTCACAGATATGGTCCTATCTTCAGCCTCAGGCTCGGAAGTAAGCTTCACATTGTAGTGAACTCAGTGGAACTTTCAAACGTAGTGGTTCGTGACCTGGACCAGACTTTTGCTAACCACAGACCTACACTCACTACATTAGCCATTAGTTATGGTGGTAAAAGCATTGTATGGTCTGATAAGATGTACTGGCGCAATCTGCGGAAGCTTTTAGTCAGTCAATTTTTAAGTAGCACAAACCTTAACGAATGTCAAAGATTTCGAAAATATGAAGTGAGAAAGATGGTGACTGAAGTTTACTCTAAGAAAACTGTTTTCAACGTTTAATGTCGTGACAAGCATGTTATGGGGTCTTACCAAATCTGGTGAAGAGAAGGATCTAAGCTATACTGAAAATGAGTTTCGAGATATCGTGTTTAAGATTATTGAGTTACTAGGAGCGCCAAACATATCTGATTTTATCCCATTGCTATCGCGGCTTGATGTTCAAGGAAAACAGCAACAAATGCAGAGGCAATGGGAAAATCTTGATAATATTTTAGACAGTATGATCAAAAGAAGAATCAAAGCCATCTCCAAAGAAACAGAAGGAGCTGTTGAGGAAGATGGAAGGAAAGACTGTCTGAGTATGTTATTAGATCCTAATGAACATCAAGATGCTACAATGTCTTTGAACATTGATCAAATAAAAGCCCTACTAATAGTAAGTTTCTCTATAATTATTGTTGTTGTAAATACAGCTACAAAAGCACTAATACTACTAATTGTAATAACAGGACATAGTGGTCGGGGGAACAGACACAACATCAACAATGGTCGAATGGGTTACGGCAGAGATTTTGCATAACCCAAGTGTCATGAGAAAGGTTCAGGATGAATTAACAACAGTTATCGGTATGAGTATTGTTGAAGAGTCACACATACCCAAATTGACATATTTGGATGCAGTGATCAAGGAGACATTCAGACTACACCCTCCACTTCCCCTCCTAATCCAGAGATGCCCAGATGAAACTTGCATGGTCGCAGAATACACCATTCCAAAGGGTAGTATCGTCAATGTGAATGTTTGGGCAATTCACCACGATCCCCAGAACTTGGCAAATCCATTAGTGTTCAACCCCGAGAGGTTCTTGAGAAGCAAATGGGATTACAATGGAAATAATTTACAGTTTTTGCCATTTGGATCAGGAAGAAGAATATGCCCAGGAATCCCCCTTGGGGAGAAGATGTTGATTTACATATTGGCATCACTTGTGCATTCATTTCTGTGGAGTTTGCCTAAAGATGAAGCATTCGAGCTCTCTGAAGAGTTTGGATTTGTGACGAAGAAAAGGAAACCATTAGTTGTTATACCCTCTCAAAGATTACCTGACACAATCTTCCACAACTAATTGAAAAGATGTAAGCTGTTTGATAAACAAGATACGCATGCATCTTTCATTGGCCTTCGTTACTATATGGTCACTCGTGTTTAAGAGGGTGTATCTGTAATGCATATTAATGCACCTTCAAGATGAGGAAAAGCTTCATTTGTAATTAGATATCATGAAGAAAATAATACACCATCGATAGGTTATTTGTAGACACTCTAATTAACTAAACATGTTATTTATCCTAATACTAAATAAAAACATTATGGACAGCAGGAAGGATCATTTTTTAGCGAAATGACCTCATTTGATGCTGCCGTTACTTATTTACTTTTTTAGTATTCGATTAAGACACATTGCACTGGACCATTGACCATTATTCTTAGTTTCTTACAATAGGTTATCAGAATGTGTAGGCTTCAGGATAGGTGTTAAGAGTACATACCGTGTGCATCCTGTTGCTATCTTATCATCACTCTCCTAAAGAGTTTTGGTCAACCTAACCCATACCAATAAATAATCCATTTTGGCAAGAACCTGGTTTCACCCATGAGCTATGTAGTTATCTCGGTCAAAAATCTCGTATCGTTCAAGGTCCGAGATTTGAAATATCGGTTATCGCGGTGAGATCTCGGTTTATATACATACATACATATATATATATATATATATATATATATATATATATATATATATATATATATATATATATATATATATATATATATATATATAAATTAAAATCATAAAAGAGCATAACTACATAGTCCCAAAGATTACACCCTATCAATTACAGAACTGAGTAGAAAAGATTACACCCTAATAGATAGTATTCAAATCCAGGAGTTCAACATAATAGAGCATAAAATTAAAATCAGTAAAGCTTGAACAAAAAACATAAAAGAAAACAAACAGAATTTAATTGCAAAATTAGTAGCCAACTAGCCATTCAAAAATTCAGTAAGCTAGTAACAAGTAATCTATTCAATTCAGAAACCACAATTAATAAAGTCAAGAAGAAAAGAAGTTGTGTTTAATTACCAGTTAGACAAAAGGATGAAGAAAGAATGGTTAATTAAGGAAGAAGAAGTTGTATCTGTTAATCTGTATATGTATCATGACGCGCTCATTAATTAGGTTTTTAATTGGGTTAAAGTGGGCTATTATTAAGTGGGCTGTTATTAAATTGGGCTGCAAAAAAACACAGGAAAAATATAACTTTCAATATCTCGCCAAAATCTCGAAAATCTCGCGAATTTCAAAATATCGTCAAAATCTCGGCAAATCTCGCCGATATTCTCGGATCCGAGATTTAGGGCCGAGATTTTGATCCGAGATTATTTTTAGGGGCGAGATCCGAGATCTCGTCGAGATCTCGGCGAGATCTCGCCGAGATTAACTACATAGCCCATGAGTCAGCCCACCTATCTTTTACACCTCTAAGAAGAAGCGTTATTTAAAACTTAATACTCGCCCTAATCCCCTGATACCTCCCGAATTGTTTCTCAGCATACAAATTGACAGCCTCCAAATGGTTTCTCAGCATAAAATATCCACTTACCCACCCCCAAGAACATGCAATTTAAATGGAATGTAAGAGATCTGAATAGGGAGGAAATATCCCTAATTTAGTAAATCGCTAAACATTATTATATTCCAAGGTTGCTTAATCATGACGCAAAATATCAGTAACTATTAACATTCGATGGTTTTATGTTAATTATCTGATTTATAGTAAAGGGTTGGGACAGATGACTAAAAGAATTAAATATATGAATCAATCATGTTTAATTGACTAGACATAATAATATGAGTTCTAACTTGATAGGTGTTCAAATGCAGAGAACCTAGATACAATTCAAGGACTTGATAATCACATAACATCATTACTAACCCATACCACAAACCACAGCTTATAAACTACAACACATACTCGGTAAGATACCAAAATATCACCAATCTAAACAGCATTGCTAAACAAATCATATCCCGCTATGGGATACCCAAACTAACATAATTTTCTTTTAACTGCATTTCATACACATACACATACACATACACATACACATATCAGCAATAATCTTTAAGATAAAACTTTAAAGTACAGAACATACAATAGAAGTGAAAACGTAAATAACAGGATTAGTGGATTACCAATTTTGCAGTCTAGATTAAACACCTGACCTACACTACACTACAGGAGCTTCTTCATCTTATCCTTATGATTCTCCAAAATCTCAATCACTGCTTCACTAAACACACCCTCCTCTTCATCTTTATCATCAAACTCATAGTCACCTGTCACAGAACCAACATCTTCACTCATCTCCATCACAACAAAAGTTACATCCCTCATCACACACCCCGACCTCCCTAAATCCAACACATCAACATAACATGTATTCACACTAACCGGAACCTCAATACAATTCAACCGCAGCTTCACATCATCCGCATCCCCCCCTATCCACTCCCTCACTTCACGCACCCTCCCCCCACTAAAACTCAACCTCCCTCGTCTCCCCGAATCACTAATCGCAACACTTTCCAACAACGGAAACTCCTTAATGAAATACAACAACATCCTATGTCTCACAATGACATCTTTCAAACACTGAAAAGCGATATGCACTTTCTTTCTAAATGCATCACTACTAAACCCCGTACTTTCACATAACTCATCCGCGTTATTACTATCATTGTAACTAAGTAAGTTAGGCGAAACGAATATAAACGAATCTATCTTATTATCAAATCCAACTTTCCACTTGTACAAACAACTATCATCAACACCTTTATGTTTGGAATAAGGTAATTCGACAAGTAACGTTTTTAAAAATCTAAATTTGGTCATAAACATAAAAGCGGAACGAAAGGAGTGGTCGTAAAACGAAGAAATGATGGGGGGAAGGGGTTTAGGAGGTGGGAAAATGGTACGGCGGATGAAGTGAAGTGGTCTGGAAATAAGGGTGTTTAAAAGAGAGCGCGAGAAGTTGTTGGGGTTGTTGGAAATGGTGACATCAGCGGCGGTGAATGAGATTGTGTGAACATGAAGGGTGATTGAGGAAATGCGTTTGGAAACGACATGGCAAACGAATAAAGTTTTGAGATCGGTTATTTTGGTGAGTATTTGGAGGATAAGTTCGTCTGGTAAATGGTTCAAAGATGTAGGATTGTTTGTTTCGGCTGATTTTTCGATTTCGTTCATTTTTATAAATATGGATAATGAAGCCCTATTGGCTAATTGCTGTTTTCCTATTATATCAATGAAGCATTCGATTTATTGAAAACTTGCTACTGCTTATGGGGACCTAAACAAAATAGAAATAAACCCTTTTGTCCAATCTTGAAGAAATGTTATAAACAATTAAACTAATAATCCTATTTCAAATCAAAGAAATATATCATAACTGAAACCTAATGAACAAAACCACTAACCACTTTTAAAGTTTCGTCCACCAGATAACCACCACCACCATCAATTAGGGTTTTTATAATATAGACCATCGATTCATCAGGTGTGTGTATGAGTGTTTGTGGTTTTGTTATATAAAGAGGTAAGGGCAAGTTTATTGAGTAAGATTTTTTGGTTGCTTTGAATCTGTGATCATCGGATAATTATGTGTGTGTTTTAGTGTGTTGTTGTGAGAGATAAGGGGTGTTTGGCAACATTTTTATTTACAGAACACGAAAAGAGTCGACTTATATAAAGTTTTTGTGTTTCTTTTCTATTTTTATGACAAATGTTTTTCCCCTTTTGAAAGAGTTGAAGAAGAGAACATGTAATGGTAATGGTCCTAATGGATTTTCAAAAATTTCTAATGTTAGGTAATTTACTATTTAGGTAATGAAACTTTAATTTTTGTTTAATGTTATGTAATATTTGGTATTTTTGCAATTTGTGACCTGCTAAACTGGTACGTTGAAGGGTATATTTGTCTTTTCATGTATCCAAATCTCATACACTCTCACACCCAAATACAAACGCACCCTACTGTGACAATTTTTTCAACACACCCTAGTTAATCGAAACCACCCAACACACCCTTATTGGGTTGTGGTTGATCCGGAAGCAAGACAAACACCCTTTTGGGTATTTCTATTCAACCGGAGCAGCAAACAACTCAAATTAAGCAATCAAGATTATTTTTGATCGAGTGTGGTTTTTGATATGGGGTTTTGTGTGTTGGGAAGAATCTGGGTTTTGGTTGTGATAATGATTTTTTGGATAGATCGATTTTTTTTATTATAAATATGTGATTCGTGTGGGTTTTTTTGACAAGATTTGGACAGATCGAATTTTTTTTCTGGATAGATCGATTTTCTTGTAACTGGGTTTTGGATGCGATAATGTTTTGGTTGACAAGATCTGGATTTTTTGATGTGGTGTGTCCAATGGTGGTGGCCGGAGTGGTGGTGGTGGTTGTGGTGGCTGGAGTGGTGAAATCTTGATGTGTTTGTGGATCTTGAATATGTCCAATGGTGGTGGTGGTGGTGGTGGTGGTGATGATGGTGGAGTGGAGATGTAAATTAAGGTTTGGTTTTTGGTTTTTTGTAAATTAAGGTTTTTTTAGTTTAATAGACATACAAATTTTGATAAAAGTAGTGTTTGGATTTGATAAAAATCATTATCAATCTGTGTTGTAATAAATGGTGGCCAAGAAAATTAAGTGGTGCCCGAAATTATTGTTTGGTTGCTGAAGAAAATAAGATTGAAGATAAAGGAGGTTGAAGATGAGGGTGTTTTTGTCATTTCACTGGTTTATACATTCATTTGATAGTCAAAACGGTCATATTACCTAACATTAAACAAAGATTAAAGCTTCATTACCTAACATTGTATTTTTTATAGTAAATTACCTAACATCGAAATTTTTTGAAAGTTTGTTACCTATATGTAGAATTAACTCAACATGTAAAAGTAACTATTATAGCTTTAAGTGATCCAGTGTTTGACGTTTATTGCGATTGATGTATTGTTTGACTTATTTACTATTTATTTATGAGTAAATTACATGTTTGGTTCTTATAGTTTGCCCAAAGCTTCACCCACAGTTTCTAAAAGTTTAAAGTTGCATGGATAGTCCCTAGTTTTGCAAAAAATTAACAACTTATGGTCCATTTTTTAACTGATGTTAAGTGAGTTCCGTTATCATTTACACGTTAGCCCTTTTGCTTAAAGACTCTTACATCGTCTATCCTTTAAAATAACGGTCGTTTATAATTTAAAGTTTTTTGACTTTAGGTACGTTTTTATCCGTTTTCACCCATTTTTTTACGTTTTCATCCATTTTATACGTTTTTATCCGTTTTCGTTCGTTTTTATAAGTTTTCGTTCGTTTTTATACGTATTCATCCGTTTATGCGTTTTCTTACGTTCTTATCCGTTTTTATACATTTTCGCCCGTTTTCTTATATTTTCATATGTTTTTGTCTGTTTTCATACGTTTTTCTTACTTTCTTATCCATTTTCGTCCGTTTTTAAACGTTTTCATCCGTTTTTATACGTTTTCGTCTGTATTTATACGTTTTTATTCATTTTCATACATTTTTATACATTTCACCCGTTTTCTTAGATTTTTATAGGTTTTGGTCTGTTTTCAACATTTTTCTTATGTTCTCATCCATTTTTGTGCGTTTTCATCCGTTTTTATACGTTTTCGTTTGCTTTTATATGTTTTCATTCGTTTTTATGCGTTTTCATACATTTTTTTACGTTTTCGTCCGTTTTTTATACATTTTCGTATGTTTTTAAACGTTTTCATCCTTTTTATGCATTTTCATCCATTATCATCTGGTTTATCCGTTTTTGCTTGTTTTTATATGTTTTCATGCGTTTTTATACGCTTTCTTTTGTTTTTATACGTTTTCTCACTTTTTTTTTGGTAACCGTGATTTTCGACCTTTTGGCCGACTAATCCACGGGGTTTGAACCCACCGCCACACAGACTCAAACCAGGTAAAGCTCTCCCTTTTCAGGAGGTTGGCGTGGCCACTTAAAGTTGTTTGCACCTAGCAGGAATTGAACTTGAGACCTCACACATTTTAGAATGACAGTCACAAGCCCTTTTACCACTAGGCCACCCTTAAGTGGTTATTTTTGTACATTTATATATGTTTCATCCATTTTTATATGTTTTCGTCCGTTTTATCTGTTTTTATATGTTTAATTTGTTTATGTTTTCATCCATTTTTATACGTTTTTGTCCATTTTTATATTGTCTCTTCACTTGTTTGCCATTTGTGCTATATTAGTCCCTCATATTTATCTATACATTTCAACGTAAATTTTAGTCTACTTGGTTTTTAGTTCAACGGTATGCTTTATTGATAAGGATTTTACAACTTTCGATAATATACGCGCATACAAATTTATTGTATAAATCTAATAAAGTTTTACATTTTTTTAAAATACATTGATACATTTAATATATAATATTTATTTATGTCAAATGTTGCTACTTTAAAATTTAATAACTCGTCTTTTACCATATTGATATATTATAAAATTTACGAGATGTTACATATCTCAACATAGTATTTGGGCCATGGCCCATGAACATACAACCTGGATAAGTTTAAGATGACATTTCCTGAACCCTAAAATGCAGTTGTTAACAATTATGGCCGTTGGATCAATCTGATCATTTCAATCGAGATATCTTCTTGCTATAAAAGGTTAGTAAGGGTAAGCATAATTTCGCAAGTCATAAAAATGAAAAAGAGAACGGCGACAAGAATACATATCTTTTTAGATCCTTGTTTCGATAAAAAGATGTCAATTTCATATGAAACATCATGTTTTGTCGCGATCATTGTTCATAGCATTTCGATTGTTAGTGTATTTAATATAATCCGAATTTGTTCATAGCATTTCGATTGTTAGTGTATTTAATATATTGTTTCCTTGTACAGATGGAGTTTACGGATCTACAGGTGTTGGTTTTGCTGAATTTGCTTCAACCTCCCAGACCAATGTATCAGGTAATCTATTTATTTAATAATTATTTTTCGTAAAATCAAACATTAAAAATGAGGGTATTGCAAAAAAAATCTACTCATAAAAGCAACTTTTCATGTTTTTTGTTGATTTTGTTTTAACTATATTACTTTTTAACAAGACATCGTACCTTTTTTTATTTTTCTTTACATTTTAATTAACTGAATGAAAATAAATAAATACAAAAGAATATTTAAAAAATAAAATCTAATAATGATAATATTATTTATAATCTCGTGCATATACATATTTTCGGTATTACAATTAATCCCATGCACATACGATTTTGGGTATTATAATCAATTTAATCCAATAATGACAATATTATTTATAAGTAACAAAAATAAATAAATAAATAAATAAATAAATAAACCTTGTTATTAAAATACAAATAAAACTCTATGGGTTATATTAAATGGCAAACAGATGCCCAAACAAAAAATAAACTTTGTTATTAAAATACAAATAAAACTCTATATGGTATATATTAAACTTTGCTGTAATAAATGGGTGTTTTGTGGTGCTATTTGATGTCATAAATGGGGTGTTTGGTCAAACTTTTTTCTATAAAAAATAGGGATTTTAGGATCTTGTGTATGCTATCGTAAATAGGCTTTGGTTGTGGTGTTTGGTGTCGTAAATAGGGTGTTAGGTTGTGGTGTTTGTTGTCATAAATGTGTGTTTATGATTGTGCTTTTGTCATACATGTAACAATATATATTGTGAGATATGGTAAAGTACACTCTGCAACAATGTATATTTGGTTTAAGCTTATATTATATAATTTTAAGTGTGCTTATTACATGAACTTATCTTAAATGAAGTCATTTGAGAATGTTAGTTGTGTTGTCTATATGTGAAGTCTTAATTATGTGATAAACAGAATTGAGTTGATTCTTAGTTATATTGTGTAAATATACAAACAATTTGTGTAAGTTTATGGATGTTACTAAAATTTGCTGATAGTTTTAGTTAGGTTAAGTAATGAATAAGTTAATAATATATATTACACTAAATCTAACTTTCTTAGTGGTGTCACTACTACATAAATTTATGCTAATGTTGGTTTGTGCTTTTAGATATTGGTCAAGAATCTTGACGTAGATTTGAAGGAAGTTACTCCATCATCTCTTCTTAAGAACAGGGTCAGGATAGTTGAAGGAAATCCAGATTTTTCTTTCAAGTCATATCAAAAACAAAAAGATAAAGTTAATTCTAACTCTATTGTGAGATTTGTTGTAAACCAAGTTAAATCACCAGTCGTGGCTGCTGGTCCATCTGATCAGGTTGGGCACACACATATGCCACCTGCGGCTGCTGGTGCATCTTATCAATCACATGTATTACACCAGGTTCGTTATCTATAGATGTTTTAGATAGTAGCCAATGTATTTTGCTGATGGCATATCTGATTTGCTGGCGCCTTCTATTTTGGTTGATAGAATGTTGTTCAACCCCATCTTCCCACTGTTATGCTGGGTGATGATGAGAAGAAGGCAACTTTAGGCTCACCAAATCAACTTCCACCTACTCAAGGACCTCGGGTTCCACAATTCCCGCATGTGGTTAGTCATTTGTGGCTATAATTCACATTGTGAAATATATACATAGTGATAATGACTTTTACTAACTTAAACATAACGGAACTCCTAATACAACTATGCAGGTAGTTTGTTTACTTCTTAATTTTATGGTCATTACATTTGCAGATACCTTCAAGATCACCAATCATACCTGACCTTGAACTATTTCGTCTGAATATGTTTTTCCGGAGGTTGTTCCTTTTCTCATATCAATTCAGCTAGGAAAACAATCTTTTTTGCTACATAACAACTAATCGTTGTTACTTCTTTCTTTTGCAGTGTACTTATGATGGCTACGGAAATGGCTCTTGAAGAATTAGTATCTAGTTTTGTTAAAAGGAGTGTTTGCTTACAACTACTGCTACAATAGAACTCATCTTGAAGGTGTCATTCATGCTCACTTAATTTTTTGTATTATAACACATTTTGATGTGTATATTAAAGTAAAATATGTTTATACAAACTGACAGGACTATTCGAGTGAGTTGGACGACGACTACTAAGTGCATCATGTATGATGGTCAGTCGTCTTGCGGGAGAATTATCCTATGTGACCAGCAAGGTATTTATATATTTTTCTGCACACTTGTTATTTTAGGTTCTAAAATGCCGTTATCTATTTGTGTCCCGTGATTATTGCTATGGCTAATATGAGCTTAAGTTAGTATGTTCTTATTGAGTTTGTTGTGGATTTTGATTTTGTATAGGAAAGGAGATTATTATAGGTATCTTGTGGTGCTCAAGTCTGGTAATGTTAAGAAAGAGGCGCATAGCTGACCAGTAGCTCAAGGCTTGTCAAGTAGTAGACGTAAGTAGTGTACTTTAATGTACCCTTTGTATGCACAAAATCTTTGATGTATATTTAAAAATGGAAAATTTGTATGCTCTTTAGCAAAACCAAAGATTTCATGTTAGATGGTGACACACCTTTACATGTGTATAAACTAGTTTAATGTAATTTGGAAATACTATGATAATCATTTTTGCTATCCGTGGTTAAGATTCCTGGATCCGATCTCAATATTAACAATGTAACCAGAGCTTAATATTAATCATGCACACATTCATCTACAGTCCACGTCAATAGGCTTTCATAATGATATCTGATATTCTATATTGTATCTGGCTTTATGGTGATCCACTTTAGTCGTTCATCATGTTTATGGTTGTATAAACTCTTCTTTTGTTGGCTACTTGCTTACAACATAAGTTTTATGGAGGTTAAGAGAGACGATCTAAAACTTTGAGTTACCTTATATATAAAGATAGATATATATACAAAATATTTTAGTATGCTAGTATGTTCCAATGTTGGGACGTGACTTGAGCTCGCAACAATTATATATCATGTACTTTAAGTCAACAATTAGGTTAAATCCTTTGTGAGCATTTGGTGCGTGCGATATGTCAGTGTAGCATAGTGGTGATTAGCCTAATTCAAGTTTTACATTTATATTTAGCTGACTTATTACTAACACACACACTTAACGAGCAGTGTCCCCGATCAATATGCATATAGTGGTAAGTGGAGTGTCGAATACTAAGAATGAAACGTAATATCTGGTTGATTTAATCAGTATTTTAATATCTAAGTTAGTTTTAAAATCCTAATCTAATAAAAAGGGGGTTTAGCCTGAGAGACTAACACAGATTTAGTAAACAATAAAAGTAAAAATAATGAGAATGAATCAGCGAATAGCAATCACGTACACAGATAGATAATAGACACACGTAAGAAGACATGTCCTTATAATTAAGTAGCTTGTCACTTGTTATATTGCTAGTTTTATATGATGAGTATCGTAATCTAATCTGTCTCGTTGGATCCTATATATCGGCGAGTAAACCCTTAATGATTACTTATGTTTATCCTACCTTCTAGACACTAGATAAGCAGGCGAGAAACAGGTATGGTAGCTCAGAAGACTCAACTAAACACAGAGGTTATCAAAGCACAAATATAATTCACCAAAAACATCAATCATATAAACTTTAACCGATGGGAAAGCAATTTTAAGGGGAGCAGTATGGTGGCCACAAGCTCATCAATCCTGATGGATTAAAGCTTACTAATACAATAAACAAAACTACTTAATGAATTATACGCATGCAGGACCTTCTTACGGCTCTAAGATCTTCATTTGGGGCGTGTCTTGTGATGCTTCTTCAACTGAATTCGTCTCCTTAGGGTTTTTCTGTACACAAAACTCGTATCTGTCTTGTGGTATTTATAGGTTTTGTCTGAGGGGTCGATGCGGCGCATGTTGATAACAGATGCGGCGCATCTACTTAACTTCGTGTGGGGTCCAAGATTATTATATTCTGGAATATTCGTACACCGTCTTTAGATGCGGCGTAACTTCTTTCTCTATGCGGCGCATATTCTTTAACGTCTTGGATAGAATCTAGTGAAGTCTTTAGCTGATACGCCATATGTTGTAAATGAGATGCGGCGTATTTTGGAGTAGATCAAGTTGATTATATTCGTTGACCAAAGTTTCATATGCGGCGCATGTTGTAATTAGATGCGGCGCATTCTTCAAAGTCAGGCAATGGTATTCAAATTCATCTAAGTATGATGTTGTGGCGTATCTGTTGAGAGAGATACGGCGCATCTCTTGAATTTCAGTAGACTTTTCAAATCTTGATCATTTAGCTCTATAATTTGTCCAATATCATTAACTTTCACCTACTGCTTGTTTTTACCTGAGAATCACTAAAGTAAACATTAAAGCACTCATTCTCATACAAAATAATATAAAATAAGTCAATTAAATAGGATAGATGATGCTAATAAAATGTACTTATTTGATCTCATCAAATATCCCTCCACTTGAACTTTACTTGTCCTCAAGTAAACCTTTTGAATAAACATAATGAAAATGTATCCTTGATAGGACATTTTTACATTTAAGCACTTATTCGTTTTATCACAATTGCACGGTTAAACACTTAACCAATTAGAAACAAAATATATTATTAATAAAAGCAAATCTAATTGTTTAACTATCCGGATGTGACGAATATTCTATCATATGCTTGACAAGGATACACATCTCCCCCACTAAAGCTAAGGAGTAAAAAATCTAAAGCGGTAAAAAGGGTTTTTGGTTCATGGGTTAAACCTAGCTTTGCTTGAATATCTCCTGCATAAACTTAGTAGATCGCTGACGCGAGTCCTCGACACTTTAACTAACGGATGGTCACTTGTATGCTTCATAGATCGCTGGCGCGAGTCCTTGATCTTTTAAATGATGGATGGTCACTAATGTGTTCCTTGGATCGCTGGCGCGTTATTTTCATAATGGATGGTCACCAAGTTGCACACCAGATCGCTGGCGCATCATTTAATCAATCTTAAACTCGGATGGTCACCAATTCACACACCAGATCGCTGGCGCGTTAGCTAATTAATCTAATACTCGGATGGTCACTACCTTATTCATACATTTAATATTCTTACTTGGCCATTATCATATTCGGATGCTCGAAAGCTAACAATGAATATAATAATATGGTTGGGTATGGATAACATTTAGGATATAAATTTGTGTAAAATAAAAATACAAAACAAGAAACAAATAGATTAAAGTCCTAAGTGTGGTTAGAATACTTCCCTACCATCCCATAAATAAGACTCATATCATTGAATAACTCACGCTTTGACTCTTTTGTAACTCACGCTTTAGGTAGACACGAATTATACTCAATAAAATCTTAGACAAAGAAGAAACAATCCTTAGTTGCTTAGTTGGCGCTCCCATAACGTCCAACTCCCTTTCAATCCATAAATATAATACAACAATTGTGGCGATATCAACCACTTTAATACAAAACTTTACATCATATCGTTGGTTTAAACAAACTACCAACTTCTTCTTTCTTTTTCTTTTCTCATTTTTTCGATTTTTTTTATATAACTAAAGGTGTAAAATTTCATCATAATTCCATCACAATAAATCCGGATAATTTTTCCTTAATTTTTAGACTTTCAGACATAATGTAATAGTGAAAGTAGTAAACACATGAAAAACTGACTAAAAATATACAATATGTACTTTCACTTCATTGCATTGTGCAATTTCCCGACCTAACCAAAGATAATGAATTTACGCACACGAAGACATGTAACGCAAGGAAACACACTTTGCCAAAGCAACTAACCACGAACTTAAATCTACAGGGTAGGCTATGGTGTAAGGTGTAACGAAACATAATAACAATGTGTAAAAATCCTAAAGGAATGGCTCTACGTGTTTTTCTAGGGGTATCTTACACTAAAAATGAGAGTAAACAAGGGTTTATACGGGGGTTAACTAACTAGTGTAGTTAGTTAATATCACATAACATATAAAGGCTTTTGGTGTAATCCTAGAATTTTACCAATTTAGACAAGTCACTCCAATTATAAAAATAATACTTATTATGGTGGTCTCGAATAGTATACAAGTCAAGTTCTAAAGTTTATAAGTCACCGGCACACTCATAGATTTGTGAATTTTGAAATCATAATTTTAAAAATAAAGTCTTGTGTGCAGCTACGCAACTTAGATTAAACAAAAACATGCTAACAAAATTTTAATTTTTGATATATTAAGCGCAAATTAAAGCATATTCTTGAAAAATAAGGACAATTAAGAGTTAAGTAAAAGTTCTAATTCTCCATCCCCCCACTTAAATTAAACAACGTCC
Source organism: Artemisia argyi (assembly GCA_030686995.1). NCBI lineage: Eukaryota > Viridiplantae > Streptophyta > Magnoliopsida > Asterales > Asteraceae > Artemisia > Artemisia argyi. Next base: position 148,810,769 of record CM060685.1, read on the forward strand.
CCATTGTTTATTTAAAATTAAAAACAGGAAATTAAAAAGAATTAAAACGAAAAACTCCCCTGAGATTTGCTCGGTTTGATCCTCCATTATGCATTTTGCGAGCAATAAATATAAATACCACCAATTATACACCTGAGTTTAAGAAGATCGATACTTGTACAAAATTCATTAGTGGTTAGAAAATACAAAATAAAAATAAAAATAAAACTGTAAATCATCAGGTCAGTCGATGCGCCGCATCTTATTGAAGAAGATGCGCCGTATCGAGCCTGGAATTGGTACGGGTCGGAAAGATTAGATACGTCGCATCTTTAACCAGGGATGCGTCGTATTAAATAAACTAACAGAAAGTTCATAGTTCAGAAAATAAGATGCAGAAAAATAAAGACAGATATGACCTGTGCAGTAGATACGCCGCATCTATTGATGGAGATGCGCCACATCTACTACAGGTTTGACAGACTCGACAGCAAAAACTCCCCTGAGATTTGCTCGGTTTGATCCTCCATTATGCATTTTGCGAGCAATAAATATAAATACCACCAATTATACACCTGAGTTTAAGAAGATCGATACTTGTGCAAAATTCATTAGTGGTTAGAAAATAAAAAATAAAAATAAAACTGTAAATCATCAGGTCAGTCGATGCGCCGCATCTTATTGAAGAAGATGCACCGTATCGAGCCTCGAATTGGTACGGGTCAGAAAGATTAGATACGTCGCATCTTTAACCAGGGATGCGCCGTATTAAATAAACTGACAAAAAGTTCATAGTTCAGAAAATAAGATGCAGAAAAATAAAGACATATATAACCTGTGTTGTAGATACGCCGCATCTATTGATGGAGATGCGCCGCATCTGCTACAGGTTTGACAGACTCGACAGCAAAAACAGTAAAAATAAATCCGGGTTGTCTCCCGGTAAGCACTTTTCTTTATTCCAGAATCTTCAAGTTATACTCACGTTCAGCTTATATTTTGTATCATTAACGCCATCAACATCTTCTTCACATTCGTCATGCTCAGAGTGTTAAAGTTCGTGGTACTTCCATGTGTCTTCAAATGATGCTTTCTGGTCGCGTTGATTCCACCAGTAATCTTCTAAGTGCATCATAAGTTCATGTTTAAGCTTATTAAAATTACCGAAACATTGCGTAACCCAATAGCGAAACTTGATTTCTTCAATTTCTTGTTCTTCAAATTGATTGATAAGAGAAGCTCTTGCCATAAGATCATGAGTTTTCAAGTCCCCATCTTCAAGCCCTTCATACCAATTTAAGCTTTCGCAATAAGTCCAGTATCCGGTGCTATATAGTTCAGGAAGATTTTCTCCGTTACATTGATTCTCAGTTCCAATTGCAGGTCGGCCACTCAGCCCATCCATCTTTGAATCGAAATGGCTAACATGTATGGATCATATTGTTAGGTAGTTGGTCCCAAGTTTCATAATCACGCCAAGGCTCATTTTCCACCCACGGTACCTGATCGTTCCATTCATAATACCATGTATTCCTTAAATACTCATCATCCATGAATACATTGGTATCGATTTGAAGAAGATAATTGAATTCCTTGAATTGTTTACATAATGGTGTTTCATAGTCAAACACATCAATGTCAATGCTAAACAATTCTTCCATATTATCTGATAAAGTAGAATCATCACATAATGATTCATTTTCCGTTTCCGTTTCTTCATCTTCTCCTCTGATCCAATATACCCAAAGTACATTTTTAGTGGCACGATCCATGGTTTTATGGTTGTTGAATTTACTAGGTAACCAATCCGAAAAATTATTATCATTAGGGTCGTAATTGACATCGAAGCTCATGTCAACTAGCCTCCTTTTCCTAATTTCCACAAACTCATCAAATTGTTTTTTAAAGCTACGTGACAACCATGTCGTTATTATCTTAATAACTTCATGTTTTAGAGCATACTTCAGATCAATGTACTTAAGCTTCAACCAATCCCCCAAAGAAATATCAATCAATCTCATCAACCTTTTATTGAGCAAGATTTCAGCCTCAGCATATATCCTTTCTTCTTCAAGATCACTGATGTCCAATCCATAGAATTGTTCATCATAAGGCATATAAGAAGATTTTGAAGTCTCGAAATTTTTCTTTTTATGCATCACATCATTATTTCTCATGTATTTAATTCGAAATTTCCCTTCTTCTTCTTCAATAGTAGTCCAGACCAATCCTTTGGATTCTGTCATAGGCCATAGCTGGAGTAATTCGTCTTCAGTGTAGCTTGTCACTTGTTTTATTGCTAGTTTTATATGATGAGTATCGTAATCTAATCTGTCTCGTTGGATCCTATATATCGGGGAGTAAACCTTTAATGATTACTTATGTTTATCCTACTTTCTAGACACTAGATAAGTAGGAGAGGAATAGGTATGGTAGCCCAGAAGACTCAACTAAACACAGAGGTTATCAATGCACAAATATAATTCACCAAAAACATCAATCATATAAACTTTAACCGATGGGAAAGCAATTTTAAGGGGAGTAGTATGGTGGCCACAACCCATCAATCTTGATGGATTAAAGCTTATTAATACAATAAACAAAATTACTTAATGAATTATACACATGCAGGACCTTCTTACGGCTCTAAGATCTTCATTTGGGGCGTGTCTTGTGATGCTTCTTCGACTGAATTCGTCTCCTGAGGGTTTTTCTGTACACAAAACTCGTATCTGTCTTGGGGTATTTATAGGTTCTGTCTGAGGGGTCGATGCGGCGCATGTTGATGATAGATGTGGCGCATCTACTTAACTTCGCGTGGGGTCCAGGATTATTATATTCTAGAATATTCGTACACCGCCTTTAGATGCGGCGTAACTTCTTTCTCTTTGCGGCGCATGTTCTTTAACGTCTTGGATAGAATCTGGTGAAGTCTTTAGCTGATACGCCGCATGTTGTAAATGAGATGCAGCGTATTTTGGAGTAGATCAATTTGATTATTCTTCGTTGACCAAAATTTTATATGTGGCGCATGTTGTAATTAGATGGGGCGCATTCTTCAAAGTCAGGCAATGGTCTTCGAATTCATCTAAGTACGATGTTGCGGCGTATCTGTTGAGAGAGATACGGCGCATCTCTTGAATTTCAGTAGACTTTTCAAATCTTAATCATTTAGCTCCATAATTCGTCCAATATCATTAACTTTCACCTATTACTTGTTTTTACCTGAGAATCACTAAAGTAAACATTAAAGCACCAATTCTCACACAAAATAATATAAAACAAGAGGTCTGCTAAACTCACCGAAAATAAAAGTTAGTCAATTAGTCAACATCAGGAGTAGCATTACTTTGGAATTAGAACACATTGGAATTAGAATGATGAACCAGTCAAACATCATGACACTCATAATTCCACCAGTCAAACAATACATTTAATTACAATTATAACTGATAAAAAGTTAAAAACTATATAAATTTGTTAATTTTGATTTTTAAACACCAAACTCACTGATAAGTACTATCTTTGCCGGAAACTGAAGTCGGAAAACCATTTTATTGCCAAGGTAAATATACTTCGCCGGAAACTGATTTTTAAATATTGATAAGTACTCACTGATAAGTACTATCAATGCCGCCACAATCTTTGCCGGAAAATGACGTCAGAAAAGCTAGGGAGTTTGGTGGCTGCGAACGTTTGGTGTATGGCACCATAAGATGGGAGATCTGGTTGTGATTGGGCCAACTAGGGCGTTTGGTGGTTGCGTTCGAGTGGCTGGGGTTGGGCGGCGTTTAGGGGCTGGGGTTGGGCGGCGTTTGGTGGCTGGGGTCGAGCGGCCGTCTGAGGTGTTGTTGCAGGTGGGGTGGCACCGAGGAGCTGTTGAGGGGGTGGGGAGTTTATGGTTGTGGCCGGTTGGTGTGGATGGAGGTGGGGCGTTTGGTTTGGAAGACGGAGTTGGGGTGGGTCGTTTGTGGTTGTGGTCAGTTGGTGTAGGTGGTGGTGGTAATATAGTTGTTTTTGGTGAAGAGTATTTTAGATCTAGGAGAAAGAGTTTTTGGTAATATAGTTGTTTTTGGTGAAGAGTATTTTAGATCTAGAAAAAAGATGAAGAGAGATGTTTAGATCTAGGAGAAAGAGTTTTTGGTGGTGGTTGTAGTTGTTGCCTACTTTTTATGCAGGAACTTTATGCATCGTTTTTTTTTTTTTTTTTTTTTTTTTTTGCCTTTTTTTTTCTACTTATTATTATTATTATTATTATTATTATTATTATTATTATTATTATTATTATTATTATTATTATTATTATTATTTAAGTATTTATAACTATTATTGTTATTTTATGTCCATCTAACTATTATTTATATTTTATTGTAGGAGCGATTTTTGTTTTGCATATATAAAGAATGTCAATTTTTAATGGAAACAACAACCCAAGTGAAAGTGATGATTTTTTTTGTAGAGACATCCCCATTTTTTACTCGTGAGGTACACTTATTTTATGTCATAGACAATAATTTCTAAATGCTATTCATTTAAAAGTGAACATTTTTATTAACAAAAAGTAATTTAATTTTAGGTGTTTAAGTCTCGTGAAGAGTTAAAATGTTGGGCGCAAGCTAAGGCACGCTCTCTTGGTTACGTAATTGTAACTCAAAAATCATACACGAACGAAAGTGGTTTTTTCTATGAAGTCACGCTTATGTGTGATCGTGGAGGTGAATATAAACCGAAACAAACAAGTAAAAATTCTGCTACTAAAAAGATTAATTGTCCATTCCAGTTGGTAGGAAAGTATTCAAGTATGCATGATGGTTGGTTGATGAGTGTGATATGTGAAAAACATAATCATTCTCCTGCACGAAATATGGAGGGGCATCCATATGCGAGACGATTGTCTAATGAAGAATATCAATTGGTTGAAGATTTGACAAAGAAAAATGTGGAGCCACATGACATATTGTCAATAATAAAGGCACAAAATAAGGATAATGTGTCAACACTAAAAGATATATATAATGCACAATCTAAAATTCGCAAGGCCGGAAGAGTTGGAAAACACTCAAAGATGCAGGTAAAACATTACACAACTATTTTAATGTTTTTTTCTTCTATATATTTTGGTTTATTTATTTTCAATAAATAAAAGGAAAATTAATTATGAAAATTTCAATGCAGGTTCTTATGTCTCTTTTACACTCTAATGGTTATGTTCATGATTTTTCGACAAATGATGTTATGAATCAGTTGGAAGCTCTGTTTTTTGTTCACCCGACATCCTTTAATATATGGCGTGCATTCCCACACGTGGTGATAATAGATGCTACCTATAAGACAAACAAGTATAATATGCCTTTTGTGGAGATAGTTGGAGTAACTTCAACACACAAGACATTTTGTATAGCCTTTGCCTTTATAAGTGAAGAAAAGACGAAAAACTATACGTGGGTGTTAGAGTGCTTAAAGTTGACACTTAACGAGCGCATGCATCCACGTGTTATAATCACGGACAGAGAATTGGCTCTGATGAATGCATGCGAAAAAGTTTTTCCAAATGCTACACAGTTACTTTGTAGATGGCACATTAGCCAGAATATTTTTAAGAATTGTAGGCCAACGATCAAGAAGAAACAAGATCGGGAATCATTTATTTCAGCATGGAATTCACTGGAAGATTCTCAAACGTATATTTCGTACTTGGAGAACAACAAGCAACTTCAGTCAGTCCTCGAAGAATATCCACGTACCTTTTTCTCTATTTTACATTTAATATTATATTATTTTATATTTTAAATTTCTTTTATATTTTTTTGCTACATCACCTTATTATTTTTTTAAACGTTTCAGGTGTTTTAAGTTATGTAACCGAACAATGGTTAAAAAATCATAAAGAACGGTTTGTGTCTGCATGGACTAACGTGTCTTTCAACTTTAACAATCGCACAACAAACAAAGTTGAGAGCCAACACGCTAAGTTAAAAAGATACTTGAAACATAAAAAACACAGCTTAGAGCAATTTGTGGGATGTATCAATGAGATCGTGCAGTCTCAAGTTACGGCAATCAACGAAAGCTTTGAAAGAAGCAGAATCTTTCGTTATCATCAACATAATATTTCGTGTTTCAACTTATTACGGGGTTTTGTTTCAAATGAAGCCCTTGATATGATTTTAGGAGAAGTTCATCGATTGAATGATCCTGAGTTCGAATACTCAATGTGTGGTTGTCAAGTTTGTAAGAGTTATGGGCTACCATGTGCTTGCGTACTGTCAGCGTACTTATTTTCAGGTCAGCATATATAACTGTTGTTATTTGATTAAATTTTTGATGTCTTGGTTTTAAAAAAAATATTAACAACAATTTTTATTATTTTATTGCAGGTGAGTATATCCCCTTGGAGTCAATTGATATCTTTTGGAGGACGCTAGACGTTTCATGGTCAAAACCCTTGGAAGATGAAGATATTCAATGTGACGATGACTTACACATTTTTAAAGAAAATTTTAACAAGCAGTCCAATGTAGGAACAATGAGTTTCTTAAGAAAGCTAGGTTGTATAAGCAATCCAAGTGCACTTCTAATTAAAGAACCCGCGGTTAAAAAAAATCCCCGTGGACGACCAAGCAAGAAACAGCAAAAAAAGAAGTGTGCTGAACCGATAATTCAAGTTCCTAGTAAAAGTAGTCATTCAACCAAGTTTTTCGGGGTAGACTTGAACAAGGAACCACCAAGACATAGTTCATACTCGAACTATGAAACACGTGCACGTGACGTGTTCCTGAACTTAAACCAACCTCCGAGACATAGTTCATATGTGAGCCAATCGTCCATGAAAGGCGTTCCGGAACGCGTTCCGGAAATATTTTTGAAACAACTTCCACAGATTTTCCATCCTTATGTTACAGATTTACAAGATGTCATAGGTGATGGAAATTGCGGATTTCGATCTGTCGCTGTCGCTCTCGGTCTCCCTCAAGATCAGTGGCGTCGTATTCGGTCTGATTTGGTGCAGGAGTTAGATTTTAACCAACAGAAATACAAGTATATATTTGGAACGAGCGGTTATAAAAAAATTTATGAGACCGTAAAAAAAGCTGGAAAGTGGATGGAAATGCCAAACACGGGTTTGGTTATTGCCTCAGCATATAAAAGAGTTGTTATAAGTCTAACTCATGCAAGAAATGTCGGAGGCTGCACTACGAGTTTTCCGCTTTGGTCGAGTCCACCCCAATCGAAACCACATGAGACAATTGTGATTGTTCATGTGAATGGTAACCATTATATTAAAGCGACACTACGCGAAGGTTGTCCATTACCGTTAACTCATCCACTTTGGATTACATATAAAAGTGGAAATGCATCTGGATGGGAGGACACATATGTTAGTCGTCAAAACGTGTTTCGCGAATATTATTATCGCATTCCGGAAAATATTGATCTAACAAAATAATTATGTAACGTTCTTTATATTGTATTTTTAATTATTTATTTTCAATAAATATTGTTTTACTTGTTCACTTATATATAAATACGTATGTATGTATATAAAAAATAAGGAAATAAAAAAAATACAAAAACAACAAGAAGCTCGTACCCACACGATCTTCGACCAAAAACGTGAACCTTAAGAAAAAGTCGTACAACACAAAGGTAAAAAAAAAAAAAAAAAAAAAAAAAAAAAAAATGACATCAAAGTCTTCAATTTCTTTGCTTTATCTCATTAATTAAGTAGTTAATAATAAATACAAGTCAATGTTAGCTAATTAAGTAACAATAATAAATACAAGCCAATGTTAGCTAATTAAGTAACACTAATAAATACAAGCCAAGCCAATGATTAGCTAATTATCTTGGTGTATTTAGCAAATGCCTAAAACAATTCAATTAAATAGGATAAATGATGATAATAAAATGTACTTATTTGATCTCATCAGCATTCGAGTACTAAGACAAACTTTTCCTATTAAGAAAGATTGTATAAAACCAAAACACTTATATATCATGTACTTTTGGTCAACAATATATATCATGTACTTTAGGTCAAACAGTTATTTTGTTCGTAATATGTTACACCAAATAGTTATAAACTTAACACAAACCATATCTTTTCATAATATATTACATCAATCACTTTACTAGCTTGTAGTCATTGCTCTCTATAAACCAGTGAGACATTGTAGTCGACGATTACTACACTCTTAACAGAACTTTTCAAAATTTTCGAGATATAGCAAGTGCCAAATTCATCCATAAAATGTTCAACTTCCTAATGTTTGTCCCACATCGTAAAAATAGTAAACTATCTTCCAACTTTATAAACCCCATTTGGATCATAATGAGCACCAAGACCAATGGACGATGTGATTGGGTTTACGAATCCACTCTGTGGGTTTGATGAGCTCAGGAAAGTCCCCGGGCCATTACGCAAATATGCGAGCTCGGAAACAAGTTAAGGTTCGTAACAAATTCAGAGACACATGTGGAGCTATCGGATTTGCTTGATCTAAATTTGGCCGAATAAACACACAGTCATTCAAATGGTCACTTGTGTGACTAACTGAACGGGGCGTATGATCCATTGGTCAATTTCTTTTTCTAATTTTGTGTAATCTTTTTTGCTGGCTAATGAAATAAGATTGTAGTTTGTACATTTCCGCAGCTAATTTTGCCTTCCACTCAGACAAACAACATTCATCAATACATTCTTGACACGAAAATGGTAGTTCATATGCAAGGATCTAACATACATCAAAATTTGCTCAAAAATGAAAGGGCACCAAAGCAACGTATCTTTTTTTCTTTTTCTTTTTTAGACCATGGTTTTCAACCCTTTGGTCGACTTATCAACGAAGTTTGAAATCACCGCCACGCATGTTCAAACCGGTTCTACCCCTCACTTTTCAGGACGTTGGAGACCACTTCTAAAGTGTTTGCACCTATCACATAAAACAGTTACAACGATATGTAAAGTTAGTCTTGGGTTTAATCATTAGATTCTAAACAGTTAACCTATTTTGATTTTAGAAAGTATAGAACATAACTTTATTACGATTGTTGAAATGTTTCTGATAGTGGAGTAAAGAAATGGCGTACATTTATTTCGGCTCCATATTTAGAAAAGATGATATGATAGGTTGTTGTCTTTCCTTTTTCATGGAATGAGAAAGTTCAACAAATTATGATGTGACAAGTTGTAAGTGAGAGCGGATAGAGTTTGTTGAATTGCCTATTATAAGTGAAAGTGTTTAATTAAACAACATTACCAATTTTGTAAGTTTTTTAATTTTTAAGTAAGACCAAAGTTAGATCATTTTCTTCTAATAAGTAGAGATACATGAACAAGTAATTTCTTTCTATATACATATTACAAAAGGTTCAGATGATTTCTTGAATGACCTATCCACATAAAAATTCGAATCAATAAACCCACATATGAAGAGATTTTTTAAAAATGTGTCATAATTTTCTCACCATGATCACCTCGCGTTCATGGTGGTGGGAAGTCGACAGCCAACATTACAAGCTCGCTTGCGCTATTCTCACTCTTTCTGCTCCAATGCTAATTATACTTGTATGGTATAAGTACATGTTTGTCAATACCAGAACGAGTAGAATTCTCTTTCCACCAGGCCCCTATGGGTTACCAGTTGTAGGGTATCTCCCATTTCTCAGCTCCAACTTGCATGAAGATTCACAGAGATGGCAAACATATACGGTCCTATCTTCAGCCTCAGGCTCGGAAGTAAGCTTCACGTTGTGGTGAACTCTGTAGACCTTGCAAAGGTAGTGGTTCGTGACCTGGACCAGACTTTTGCTAACCGCAGACCTACACTCACTGCATTAGCCATCAGTTATGGTGGGCAAAACATTGTATGGTCAAACAAGATGTACTGGCGCAATTTACGTAAGCTATTAGGCAGTCAATTTCTAAGCAGCAGAAACCTTAACGAATGTCAAAGATTTCGAAAATATGAAGTGAGAATGATGGTGACTGAAGTTTACTCTAAGATCGGAACAAATATCGGTATTAAGAAAATTGCTTTCAACACCGAGGTCAATGTCGTGACAAGCATGTTATGGGGTCTTACCAAATCTGGTGAAGAGAAGGATCTAAGCTATACTGAAAATGAGTTTCGAGATATCGTGTTTAAGATTATTGAGTTACTAGGAGCGCCAAACATATCTGATTTTATCCCATTGCTATCGCGGCTTGATGTACAAGGAAAACAACGACAAATGCAGAAGCAACGGGGAAATCTTGAAAGGATTTTTGACAGTATAATCAAAAGAAGAATCGAAGCCATCTCCAAAGAAACAGAGGGAGCTGTTGAGGAAGATGGAAGGAAAGATTTTCTGAGTATGTTATTAGATCCTAATGAACATCAAGATGCTACAACGTCTTTAAACATCGACCAAATAAAGGCCCTACTAATAGTAAGTTTCTCTAGAATTATTGTTGTTCTATATACAGCTACAAAAGCACTAATATTACTAACTGTAATAACAGGACATAGTGGTCGGGGGAACAGACACAACATCAACAATGGTCGAATGGGCTATGGCAGAGATTTTGCATAATCCTAGCATCATGAGAAAGGTTCAAGTTGAATTAACAACTGTTATCGGTATGAACATTGTTGAAGAATCACATCTACCAAAATTGACATATTTAGATGCAGTGATCAAGGAAACATTCAGACTACACCCTCCACTTCCCCTCCTAATCCAGAGATGCCCAGATGAAACTTGCATGGTCGCAGGATACACCATTCCAAAGGGTAGCATCGTCTATGTGAATGTTTGGGCAATTCACCATGATCCCCAGAACTGGGCGAATCCATTAGAGTTCAAGCCCGAGAGGTTCTTGAGAAGCAAATGGGATTACAATGGAAATAATTTGATGTTTTTGCCATTTGGATCAGGAAGAAGAATATGCCCAGGAATCCCCCTTGGGGAGAAGATGTTGATTTACATATTGGCATCACTCTTGCATTCTTTTGTGTGGAGTTTGCCTAAAGATGAAGCGTTCGAGCTTTCTGACGAGTTTGGATTTGTGACCAAGAAAAGGAAACCATTAGTTGCTATACCCTCTCAAAGATTACCTGACACAAGCCTCCATAACTAATTGAAAAGATGTAAGTTGTTTGATAAACAAGATACGCATGCATCTTTCATTGGCCTTTGTTACAATATGGTCAGTCGTGTTTAAGAGGGTGTATCTGTAATGCTTATTAATACACCTTGAAGATGAGGAAAAGCTTCGTTTGTAATTAGATATCAGGAAGAAAATAATACACCATCGATAGGTTATTTGTAGACAGTCTAATTAACTAAACGTGTTATTTATCCTAATAATAAATAAATAAAATTATGGACAGCAGGAAGGATAATTTGTGAGAGAAATGACCTCCTTTGATGCTGCCATTACTTATTTACCTTTTTAGTATTCAATTAAGACACATTGCACTGGACCATTGACCATTATTCTTAGTTTCTTACAAATTATATAGGTTAACCTATTAGCATAGTGACAGACTGACAGTTGATTGACTCTCTCTGTGCTCAAGAACCTGTCATTCACATGAGATGTTAAAATGGTCTAAAAAAGCATAAGAGTCCCCAAAAAATTCAATAAACCTAAAAAAAATGAAGCTTTATCGTCATCATTCACCAGGTGTTTAGTAATCTCCTACACAGAATAAAGAAATGAAGCATCCACCCAACTTTTAGTTAATTGTTTGAGTTCCAATGTAAACTTTTAAGGGTGGAGGTTGATGTAAGATAACGTCTGTTCACCTTTCATTGTTGAAATTTTGGTTCTGATTTCCTGATGAAATAGATAACCGGAGGCTATGCTTGATTCACTAGACAAGGAAACATGTTCTAACTCCATAGATACTATGTCTGTTGAAGAAGTGAGGATGACTAAATCACACTTTAACAAGAAAAACTATTTCTTATTCAAATTATTAAATGCGATATTTGAACTTATTGCAAATATTTGTAATTATAAGTTTTTTTACAGTAAACTTATTGGTTGTTTACTTATTTTATTGATGATTAACACTGACCATATATGTGCATAAATCATTCAAGTACACCAGATCACTTTTTGTTTTGTTCTAAATAAGCTTTTACTTAATGCCTTACTGTTCCTATGAACGGCTAGGTGTTAAATGCCTCAATCCAGCTTCAATCTCAGTAACTACAGGGTGCATGATTAATCACTTCAAAATGGTAAGCCTGACTAATTAGGCTATTGGGAAAAAGGATTCACCCAATTAATTGGAATAGTAAGTTGAAACGGCCTTAACAATAACTAAGACCCATCTCAGTCTTTTGTAACCAATTTCATCTAGCTCACACAATAAACAGTCAAACTGCATAACTGATAAAAGGCAACCCAACCTCAAGAAATTAAGAAAAATTAAAAGAAAATCTTTTAAAAAATGTGCAAATTAAGGATAAACAATTAAACATGCTAAAATTAAAACTTACAAGAAGATGATCCATACTCCACTACAATAGCCTCTCTATCTCACCCCTGTGCTTCTTTAAAATCTGCATTATAGCTTCACTATAGGCAGCCTCTTCATTATCTTCAACATCATCACTCTTCATAAAACTGTCAATGTCATCCGGCAGATCATCCCTCAACATTAATATGAGACTTACCCCCTTCATGACATACCCTGAAACTGGCAATTCCAACAATGGGACATAACATCGACTCATCCTACGAGGATAATCTACACACTTTGGCTCCTGTTCCACAGTTTCGGACGGTGCACATCGCCAGTTCCTCACATCAGCAATTTTGCCCCCACTAAAAGAAACTTTTCCCCTATTATCCGAATCTGTAATGGAAACCTTTTCCAGCAATGGGAAAGTGATCAAATCAATCAGCAGTAACCTTTTCATCACATCAAACAAACACTGCACTGCAATCTTTCTTTTCCTAATTAACTCCTCATGTACCTCATCCTGACCATTTTCATTAACATACAATTCCTTCTTATGGTAAATATAATTCGGTGACAGAAATAAAAATGAGTCGAGTCTGTTTCCAAACTTAATCTTCCACTTAAATAAAGAAAGACTATCAACAGAAGAAGGAAGTTTGATATGCACAGATTTCACTCTCGGAAACGTCAACAAAGAGCAATAGGCTGACCAAAAGGGCCCTATCGAACCAACAGTATTGGAGGCTTCAGATACCAGATTGTGAATCTCAACAGCAGGATCAGTGAGGGCAGTGAAGGAAATGGTGTTGACTTGGGTGACTATCTGATTGAAACGTTTGGAAACAACTTTGCAAAGGCATAAGATTTTCAAATCGATTAACTTGTCTAAAATTTGGAGAACCATTTCATCTGGTAAACGACTAAATGGAGAAGAATCATCCGATGTGTGAGATTTCTTGATTTTCCTCATTGTTTAGATGAGCGTGTGTGTTTTCACCTGAAGCAAAATTTCAGTTAAAAACGCATATGGTGTTTGACATTGTGTTTTAAAAGTGATTGTCGTATAACATAATGAAAACATGAATTAAATCGAACAAAACCAAGTTAAAGTTGAAGGAGATAGTAGATTGGACATGCTTGTGTCGGTATCGATTGTTTTTGAAAAACTCAAACTAATTAACAGAGTGAGGAGGCGTTTGTTCCGGCTTATGGCTTATGTGGTTTTGGGCTTATGTTTCATAAGCTCACTTTTCGTGGCTTATTTTGAAACTTGTGAGAATACATAAACTTATCATGACATGATAAGCTTATATAAGCCAAAAAATCTCAAAATAAGCCACAAAAAGTGAGGTTATGAAACATAAGCCGAAAACCAAATAAGCCATAAGCCGGCTATATAAGCCGAAACAAACACCCCCTGAAAAACAAAAGAGACTTCTTATATGCTAACAACTCATTATCGTTTTGATTGTTTTTTAGATACTATAGTATAATCCCACCCGAGTCACTTTAAAGACCACCGCACAAAACCCATATAGCCCGGTAAATCACTAGCCCTCTACGATATACATTAACAAGTTGGTTTTCTATTATGGGGTTTTTGGCATTGCACATTTAAACATCTTTCAAACACTCATAAGTCAAAACTGCTTATTAGGGTGTTTGGGATTGTGCTTTTTCTATATTGCTTATATTTTAAATAAGCATTTTGCAGTAAGCAGGTAGCAAACTAGCTACCTAAAAATGGTTAATTACTCTGTCATTGTACAGAATTCAAGAATGTAACATTCAGGGTGTTTGGCATTGGTTATTATCTTTGAAAATCACAGATATAACAAGAATATAGTAAATGTAAAGATCGAATTTATGAAATTACAAAGGGGCTTTTGTTAAGTACATACCTAGGAAGAACAAGTTACCATCATCTGCTGCTGCTGCGGTGAAAATTAAGCTATAAGTTAAATAGGAATGAGGGTTAGGGGTGTTTGTGTGAGGGTGTTGCATATAGTGTTGTTGCTGGGTGTATTTAGTTGGGTTATTTAGTTGGGCAAATTATTAAAAAAAGTATTATATTTGTCAAGGTTTTATCATTTTTTGAGTAGCGAACTATTTTTTTTCATTTTGAGGGTAATTTTTTTTAAATTCATTATCTTTAGGGTATATTGTGAAATTTTTGAACATTTTTGCCCCTCGTAGCTAATACAAAATTTTTTTTTCCTGAATGGCAAAAATGTCACATATTACCTTAAAAAGGATGAATTTGAAAGAATATTACCTTTAAAATGAAAAAAAAAATAGTTCGCTACCCAGAAGATGAAACAGTGGCAAGTATAATACTTTTTTTAATAATTTGCCCATCAAAAGTGTACTCAACTGAATTTAAATTAGATTAAATTGAACTGAATAACTAAAAATTGAATTAAATAACCTGAATTACATACTTTTAATTATTTATTTATTTAAATATATAAATTTTTTGCAAAAGAATTTCAAGTATAAAAAAATATTTTATTTATACTATAAAAGAGTTTTAATGTTTTATAAAAAAAATATATACATTTATGTGAATTCGATTTTCGGTTCGGTTCGTTTTCATTTTGCCAAAACCATAATCGAACCGAAAAGCAAAATTTTAATTCGATTCGGTTTTGAAAATTTTGGTTTGGTTCTGAAAAATATAGCAAAACCTTCCTGGTATCACAGGTTGTTTGGGTTTTTGGATACAATTACGTATTTGGTTAAATACGTTTGCAATTTTTTTTATTTGTTGTTTTCCTTTTTTGGAATTGGAAATTAAATTATAATCTGTAATAGAACATGTCATATATGTATAACTCTTCTTAAAGAAAAGGTTCATAATATCAAGGCTTATCAAAACCCTCTTATACAAGCTCATAAATCGAGCGTAAGCTAAGTCAGACACTAGGTTTTGATTTGAGTCATATATTTAATAAGTATAAGCTAATGAGTTTATAAGACCATCATATTTACCCCCAAAACTTTATATTTTTTTTAAATATTATAATAATGTATATGCACTTAATTATAAATATCAAAATGAAAGCATGAATTACTCTGATATGTAAATGAATATACGAGATTGTACATATACGAACGACTCATTTTATTCATCTTAACCAAATTAAGTAAGGATGTCTAGAGAAGTATTATTGTTTTACTATCCGCGTTTAATAGGACCGAGGGTTAGGGACTTAGGGGTGTTTGTGTGAGGGTGTTGCATATAGTGTTGCTGGGTTTATTTTTTTATACTCAACTGAATTTAAATTAGATTAAATTGAACTGAATAACTAAAAATTGAATTAAATAAACTGAATTACATACTTTTAATTATTTGTTTACTTAATTATATAACTTTTTTGCAAAAAAGTTTCAATTTAAAAAAAATATTCTATTTATACTATAAAAGAGTTTTAATGTTTTTAAAATATATATATACATTTATGTGAATTCGATTTTCGGTTCGGTTCATTTTCATTTTGCCAAAACCATAATCGAACCGAAAAGCAAAATTTTAATTCGGTTCGGTTTTGAAAATTCTGGTTTGTTCCAAAAAATATAGCAAAACCTTGCTGGTATCATAGGTTGTTTAGCTTTTTGGATACAATTAGGTATTTGGTTAAATACGGACGCAATTTTTTTATATTTGTTGTTTTCCTTTTTTTGGAATTGGAGATTAAATTATAATTTGTGATAGAACATGTTATATATGTATAACTCTTCTTAAAAAAAAGGTTCAATATCAAGGCTTATCAAAACCTTCTAATACAAGCTCATAAACCGAGCGTAAGCTAAGTCAGACACTTGGTTTAGATTTGAGTCATATAGTTAGTAAGTATAAGCTAATAAGTTTATAAGACCATCATATTTACCCCCTAGACTTTATATTTTTTTTAAAAATATTATATTAATGTATACGCACGTAATTATAAATATCAAAATGAAAGCATGAATTACTCTGATATGTAAATTAATATACGAGATTGTACATATACGAACGACTCATTTTATTCATCTTAACCAAATTAAGTAAGGATGTCTAGAGAAATATTATTGTTTTACTATCCGCGTTCAATAATAACTCATAATAATAACTCATGTTATTCATTTTTATAAGTTTAACCAGTGAATAACAAGTTTAAAAGTTAAATATGGCTAAGATTCTTAGTAACATTAATATAAATATCAAAATGAATGCATGACTCCACGGGTTATTGTGAGATGAAAATAAATATACTAGATTCTACATATAGCAACGACACGTGATTCTTATTTAAAGTTTGAATAAGGATATCCGGGAATTGGATAACATTTTGAAGAGTTATTACGTGTTATTAAACATGCATAATGCCTAGAACATGATATCAATATATAAATTTAACAATATCAACCTTAACATCATGTCAATTAAACAAAGTCAAATCCTTCAAACAACAAAAATCTGTACCAAATCTTAACTGATATTAATACATTACGAG
The DNA here is from genome assembly GCA_030686995.1 of Artemisia argyi. Lineage (NCBI taxonomy): Eukaryota > Viridiplantae > Streptophyta > Magnoliopsida > Asterales > Asteraceae > Artemisia > Artemisia argyi. Next base: position 148,827,705 of record CM060685.1, read on the forward strand.
AAATTTATATAAAAGTCCTTGCTTACATTGGTATGATAATTATATAAGTATAAAAGATTTTACATAATTTTATTTATAAAATTAAAATATATATATATATATATATATATATATATATATATATATATATATATATATATATATATATATATATATATATATATATATATATATATCACAACGCATTGTATGCACGAAGTTAAAATCTAGTTTTTAGAAATAAATATTTTTGATGTTGAGGAGTTAAAATCAATTAATTTATTCAATGATGTTGAAGAAATGTTGAGTAATGCCCTCGGGTGGAAAAAAATTTACAAATACAAGTCCATAGTACACCCGAATACAAGAGCTCTACACCGAAAGGAGCAACACATCCTTCCAAAACGGCAAATGTTAGATTGATATGAATCGCTGTAAGTTATCATGTATTCTTGAGACACAGTATATGGAGATTACACGAACATAACAGACCCTAATCTCACACAGGTAAGCTTGGGCAACTAACAAATCTATCATCTAATACTTCACCCGTAGTCCAAGTGACGAAATGCGAAAGCTGGAAGTGAAGTAGAAAACTTAAAACTCAAGAGTTCTAACAAATTCGTTGATGAAGACATCAAAGATCAACCGAAGACATCTTCAAACTGCACCAGCAAAAAAATAATAAATAAATAAATAAAAAAGGAGGGCTAAACTAACATTAAAGGTCCTTGACTAAACTTTTATTATTATTATTATTATTATCATTATTATTATTATTATTATTATAGATTTGGATGAGAACCTATGCCAGCCTTGCCAGGATCACAAAAGTGCAAACAGTTTAATATTAAAATAAGTAAAAACACAAGCGACTCGTCGAGGCCCTGATTTTGATAGGGTTACAAGAAAGGAGATAGAGATGCATAATATTTTGTGAGATTTGTTGAGGTGTTGTGTTACTAGGCGATGTAAATTTTGATTTTAGAAATGCTTGCAGTCTTTTGTTTTGGTGTGTATTGTATTATCTCACTAGCTTCTTGCTAGTTTATTTTAATAAAGTTTATCTGCAGTTTAAAAGAAAAAGAGGCAGTGGCTCATGGTCGCTGACTAGGTCTTGAAATTAGACATGGTCTAATACCCGTAAATTATCATACATCAATGAGCTACATGCAATATATTGAGATTACACGACATATAAGAAATCGTTGTAAGAATGTGACATGTTATTAGTGTCTCATTAACATCCCATATTGAATAGTAGGTTACATATACTTAAATGTGTAATCAAATAATTCAATATAATAATGATTGCTCCTAATGGTACTTTAAATCTTGACCGTTTTATTTGTTAGTATTGATGGACATACTAACTCTTAAGCCTATATATATGCCTAGTCCTCTCTCTACCCAAAACACACAAAAGTAGAATCATTGTAGCTATCCATCAAGCTCTCTACACTTAAGTGGGTCAAGGGAGAGATACTAGTCGTGTTCAAGTATTTCTATATCATGTCGACATGCGCTTCCGCTTCAGGTATGTTTTACTTGTTTATGTTATTATATGGTTATTATCATATTCTAAGATCTTTGTGGCATAATAGATTAATGTGGTCATCATGAATATTTGATGCTAATGTCTACACATATGAATGCTTACATGTGGCATCAGAGACAAGGTTTTGAATAAGATAATAATCCATATTATAAATGATCACGTACTGTTTGATGGTTTGCTATTACATATGAAGTAATATTGTGTTTGATTTACTCCTAGTAAATGCTCTTTCCATCTGATGATAATTGCAATTTTTGATTTACATAGTTACACCTTGATTATAAAAGTTGTTTAACTTCCTGTCTAATAACAAAATACATTTCAACAAAGAAAAGTAAATGCATGTTTTGGACCAAATTCAATACAAATTGTTTGATAGTAACAATGATAGCGAGCAATAAGTAATTTTAGCATGAGGCAATTAAAGGAAAAGACATGCTCCTTGTCATACTGAGCATGTAGTTGATATATGTTGCTAAATGTACTGACCGGTCACATTTTTTCCGCATTTCCATGTATGTCTAAGAATGATAATAGTTAGGTGTATTAATATTTTTGGATAAATGTGGTTAATTAATAGCAAATGTTAATTTTTCATAAATTTGCATCTGCTTATGATATGAATGAATCAAAGAAAAGAAAAGACTATTTATTATTTGTTGTGTAACTTATGACAATTATATATTAAGTTATGTATGTTTTATCGTATTGTTAGCCTTTATTATGGTAATGTTCATGACATCTATGGTAGCAACATGGTTAATACATAACGTTATGACATTGGTTGTTATAATTTTTCATTCAACAATTAGTGTCAACTTTTGTGACTTTGATTGCCTCTCATTATGTATAATCATTAAATTGATTGAGATATCAAAGTACTTGATGTTACAAAATTTTGAAATATGTATTCCTTGTAACATCTTTATGTTTTAAATCTTCATTGATTACCTTTAAAGCTATTTATTAATTTATTTATTATGTGACATTTAATGAGGTTAATTTGTTAGTCACCAAAGTGGCCAAATTGATCTAGAATTTGTAGTCATATAATATTTATATTATTTTAAAGAATGCTATTATGATTCTTTTATTAGTTGATAGAAACTATGATTTTTTCTCAAAGGAAAAATTATTCTTTTATGACTAATAAACTTAAAGATGAAAATTAGTATACTTTGTCATATGTATATAGTTATCCAAAGATGTGTATATATTTGACGAAGTCTATTATATTTTCTTGCAAAGTTTTATTGCATTCTATGATAATTTAAAGCTATTTATATATGACATTAAATGAGATTAATTTGTTAGTCACCAAAGTGACCAAGTTAATTTCAAATTTGTAGTCATATAATTTATGTTTTCTTAAAGAATGCTATTATGGATCTTTTATTAGTTTATAGAAATTATGAATTTTGCCCAAAGAAAAAATTATTCTTCTATAACTAATAAATTTAATGATGAAAAATAGTATACTTTTGTCATATGTATATGGTTATCCAAAGATGCTTATATATTTGAGGAAGTCTATTTATTTTCTTGTAAAGTCTCGTTGCATTCTAATAATGATGAGGATATATTGTTGTGTTTACCCAAAGGAAACCAATAATATATATTTCATTAAGCATTTACATTTTCTGCAATTAACCTTTACTCTCAAGCTTCTTCCGTTACCTTGTTTACCGGTGTGAATTTCTCCGAATGAAGCGAACAAGTCAATTTTCATTTAGGTGCTTTGGATATTGACTTGGTGCTATTGGAGGATAGGCCTACTGATCTTACGGATGCTAGTACAAAGGCTCCAAAATCACACCATAAGGAATGGACAAGGTCTAATAGACTATGCTTGAACTTTATGCGGATGACAATTGCCAACAACATTAAGTCTTCTCTTCATGGCATTGAGAATCAAAATGCTGAAGATTTTCGTAAGCTTGTAGAAGAGAAGTTTCGTTTTTGCTGATAAAGCACTATCATGGACACTTGTGGCTGAACTCACCACCATGAAATTTGGTGGTTCAAAAGCAGGCAGCAACATGTCCTTGACATGACCAATAACGCAGCAAGACTTAAGACGCTGGGTATGAATGTGGATGACTCTTTCTTGGTGCAATTCATAATGAATCCACTTCCTTCTGAATATGGACCGTTTCACATCACTTATAACACATTAAAGGATAAGTGGAATATTGATGAACAGTCCATTAAGCTTATTCAAGAGGAAGCAAGACTAAAGAAGCAAAGAGTTCACTCCGTTAACCTGGTGAATCAAGGAGTTGACAAGAAGCTCAAACCAAAACCCAAAAAACCTAAAGAAGAAACAACATGCTACAACCTCAAAGGTTGGTAATGGTGAAAAGAAAGAACAAAGGAACAAAAAAATGCAATTTTTGCATGAAAGAGGGACATTTCCAAAAGGATTGTCCTAAGCGTGAGGCTTGGTTCAAAAAGAAAGGTATACATTATGTTTATGTATGCTTTGAATCAAACTTGTCTGAAGTTCCTTCTGATACTTGGTGGTTTGATTCTGGTGTTACTACTCAGGTTTCCAATATTATGCATGGATTCCTTACAATCCAAACCACAACCCCAACTAATAACTTTCTCATTATGAGGGACCGAATGAAGGCCCCGATTGAAGGTGTAGGGAAGGCCCCGATTGAAGGTGTAGGGACTTATATACTAAAGTTAGATACCGGGTTTCACTTGGATCTACTAATACTCTCTATGTACCTTCAATTTCTAGAAATTTAATTCTGTTCCGAGACTTGATGTTAGTGGGCACACCTTTGGTGTTGGAAATGGTCATTTTAATTTATATAAGAATAAATCATTTATTGGTTATGGTATTCTTATCGATAATTTATATAAATTGAAACTTGATGATGTTTGTTCTGAATCTCTATTTATTGTTGATCATAATTTTGAATGAAACGTAGCATGGTAAATGAAAATTCCGCCTTCTTGTGGCATAAAAGTTTGGGTCATATATCCAAAGAAAGATTACAAAGATTGGTGAAGAACGAGATTCTACTAAATCTAGACTTCACTAATTTTGGCTTATGTGTGGAATGCATTAAGGGTAAGCAAACCAAACATAGCAAGAAAGGTGCCACAAGAAGCAGTAATCTCCTTGAAATTATACACACCGATATTTTTGGACCATTTGATACTCCATCCTTCACTGGAGAAAAAATATTTTATCACCTTTATAGATGATTTTTTCCCGTTATGGATATGTTTTTTTGCTGCATGAGAAATCTCAATCTATAAATGCCCTTGAGGTGTTTGTAAACGAGGTTAAAAGGCAACTTGACAGAAAAGTAAAAAATCGTAAGATCTGATAGAGGTGGTGAATATTATGTAAAGTATGATAAATATGGACAGTGTCATGGTCCCTTTGCAAAGTTCCTCGAAAGTCACGGCATTTGTGCTCAATACACTATGTCGGGCACGCCATAACAAAATGGTGTGGCAAAGGCAAAACAGAACATTAATGGAGATGGTTAGGAGCATGATAAGTAAATCCTCTTTACCCAAAAGTTTGTGGATGTATGCACTTAGAACCATAGTGTACTGTTAAATAGGGTTCCTAGTAAGTCAGTTCCAAAAACTCCTTTTGAGTTATGGACTGGGAGGAAACCTAGTCTGTGATACTTGCATGTTTGGGGTTGTCCAGCAGAAGCATGGGTTTATAATCCACAATAAAAGAAATTGGATTCTCGAACCGTTAGCAGTTACTTTATTGGTTACCTAGAGAAGTCCAAAGGGTATAGGTTTTATTATCCAAACGACAGTTCTAGAATTATTGAAACAGGCAATACCAAATTTCTGGAAAATGGTGAAGTTAGTGGGAGTGTTGAAAATCAAGTTGTGGATATTAACGAAATAAAGGATGATGAGCCATCACCCATGAATGTTCCTAAATCCACAACTGCACTAAATGTTGTTCCTGTATTTCAAAATCAAGAACAACATTTGAATAATGAACAAACACCCCCTGAAGAAACTAACTTACCAACTCAAACAAGTGAACCCGTTTGAATAGCATTAAACAAACCTGCAAGGTTTAGAAAGTCAGCTATTCCCGATAATTATATAGTTTACTTGCAAGAGATTTTGATATTGGCATTAATAATGATCCTGTAACTTTTCAACAAGCCATAGAAAGTGATAAGTCTGAAATGTGGATTAATGCTATGAAAGAAGAGTTAAAATCAATGGCTCAAAATAAAGTCTGGGATCTCATAAACTTTCCAGAAGGTTTTAAACTAGTTGGTTGTAAATGGGTCTTTAAGACCAAACGCGATTCTAAAAGCAATGTTGAAAGATATAAAGCTAGACTTGTAGCCAAACGTTATACTCAGAAAGACGGCATTGATTACAATGAGACTTTCTCACCCGTCTCAAAGAAGGACTCATTGAGAATAATATTGGCATTAGTAACTCATTTTGACTTAGAGCTACATCAAATGGATGTAAAAACCGCCTTTCTGAATGGATATCTTGAGGAGGAAGTTTATATGAAACAACCTGAAGGGTTTTTCATTGAGGGTAAAGAAAATATGGTTTGTAAATTTAAGAAATCAATATATGGACTTAAACAAGCTTCTAGGCAATGGTATATTAAGTTTAATGATACCATTAAATCTTTCGGTTTTGAAGAAATCATCGTTGATCGATGTATATACCACAAGATCAGTGGGAGCAAGTTTATATTTTTGGTTTATTGCAAACACCATGGAAGAAAATTTTGTAGCTTGTTATGAGGCTACTATTCATGTATTATGGCTGCGGAACTTTATTTCAGGGCTTGGGGTTGTCGACACTATAAGCAAGCCGCTGAAAATTTAATGTAATAATACCGCATCAGTTTTCTTTTCTTAGAACGATAAGTACTCTAAATGTGCAAAACACATGGACATAAAGTTCCTTATCGTAAAAGAGGAAATTCAGAAACAAAGAGTGTATCTAGAACACATAAGTACAGATCTCATGATTTCAGATCCTCTAACCAAGGGTTTACCACCAAAGACATTTACGCAACATGTTCCTAGGATGGGTCTTGGTTGTATTGATAACTAATTATGATGTTCTAAACACTCTTGAGCTCAATAAAATGTTTCTGATTTTATTTCTTATTCATTATGTTATTATGCATGCATTTGTGTTTGAATAAGAAATTTGTATGTATTATCATAACAAGTATGTGGACTGTATGTTGTTTATATATACTTATTAATCTAGCATGATGAGCTCATAGTGTTGTGATATATGGAAGGGAGTATACGAGTATACTGTGTATGACCGCCATAATCCTCACTATGTAGTTTGTTGTGTCAAAATACTTATGATGTTATCGGTTAATAAGATTTAATTCGCTAGCCTTATGTTGTACTATGTAGGAATATCATGTCAAGTGGGAGAATCTAAGAATGTGACATGTTATTAGTGTCTCATTAACATCCCATATTGAATTGTAGGTTACATATACTTAAATGTGTAATCAAATAATTCAATATGATAATAATTGCTCCTAACGGTACTTAAAATCTTGACCGTTTTATTTGTTAGTATTGATGGACATACTAACTCTTAAGCCTATATATATGCCTAGTCCTCTCTCTACCAAAAACACACAAAAGTAGAATCATTGTAGCTATCCATCAACCTCTCTACACTTAAGTGGGTCAAGGGAGAGATACTAGTCGTGTTCAAGTATTTCTATATCATGTTGACATGCGCTTCCGCTTCAAGTATGTTTTACTTGTTTATGTTATTATGTGGTTATTATCATATTCTAAGATCTTTGTGGCATAATAGATTAATGTGGTCATCATGAATATTTGATGCTAATGTCTACACATATTAATGCTTACAATCCTAACCAATAATCGGGCTAATTAGGCCGTCTAGCTACATCTATCATGAAAGCAGCTCGCTATATTCGGTTTCAAGCACACTACACATTACAAGATATTCTGTTTTGGACTCATGTACATGTCGATTCAGCAATGTTGAATCTCTAACGTGCTAAAAGGGTTAAACAAAAAAGCAAGACAGCTTGTATTGTTGTGAATTTGTTTAAAAGAATCACAACTATGGACAATTAATGTACGTACGTGAGAAATTCGATAAGAATTTTCAAATAAAAATAACTACGCAAAATCAACTTTGAACTCACTCATTATTCTTTATTAGATCGGTTGGAAACTTGGTACATTTATAGCAGAACTGGACCATGTATTGTCCATAATTATTAGGCTAGATTAACTGAGACAGATTAGAATTCTTCAGGATGGCCAACGGCATAAGCTTCCATAGCTTTGAAAGTTTTCTCGTACACTTCTTTTTCAAAGTTAAGAGTCTCAGCAGATGGCTTTTCATCGCCTTTGCAGTTGTAGGTGACTATCTGCTTGAATACGCTTCCTCCGTCAGCAGAAGGCACAATCTTAACATCTGTTTTGATGGAGTCTAATATGCCCATCAAGTTGTCACCTTCAAAAAACGTATAGCTGTGGCTTAAGTTACTCGCATCAACAGCATCTTGCCTATACTTACCGGTTGTGAATGGGACACCTGAATTATATATGTAGTTTAGTTTTAGATTAGATAATAATGTACTAAACAATGTGCATGTGATACTCTGTCCTGAAACAAATGAAAATATAGACCGTGGCTTACCGTCGCCAAATGTGAAGAGCCTTATTGTTCCAACACCACCATCACCTTCAAGTGTCTCGATGGACTTGAAAACTTGGGGATTGACCTTAGGAGCGATAATGTGGAAGTTACTGAAAACCTTGAAAACATTCTCAGCGGGATATGGAGAAGCAACCTCAACCTCGATACAAGCGGTACTCATGACTTAATAACTTATCTAGCTGTTTGATAAATAAGAAGATTTTGTTTGGATGATTGATATATGAGCTGAGTGAAGTTTAGGGTATTTATAGAATCAAAGAGTTGGAAAAAATGATGCTTTCAAACGCTTAATTGATGAGAAAGCACACCAACTTTGACCAATTTGTAATTTCTCATGCATGTTATTCTGTTTTGAATTGATTTATTGCAAACAATGCCCTTGTGTCCGGATTCAAAGTCAACAAAAGTTGGAAAATACTAAAAAAAAGGGATGCATCCAAAACAAAACAAGTAAACGACTACAGTATACACATTAGCTTTTAAATAGTTGATATTATATATGACCAAATTAAAGATTCTAGAATGTAGAAGCTACAGTGATAAAGGGTGTGAAATGTAAAATGAAGTCGTTTTCGTATGATGAATGTATTACCATTTGCAAAAGTTAAGGGTCCGTTTGGTTTGTTATCGTGAATCACAATCGGTATGAGTTTCGGTATCAAGTGAAATTACAATGGATTGAATCAAATGCATCATTTCCATTCATGTTGTTTGGATTGTTGAAGTAGATTTTGGAATCAAATATATGATTCGTATGTTTTATGTGAAATAAATATGTGGGCCACATTGATATGTGAGTATGTGAAATAAAATATGTACATGTCTTTTTGTTTTTATGTGAAATAAATATGTAGGCCAAATTGATAGATATGAAAGGAGTCAAATTAATGAGGAATGGAGTATCGCTTATATCTCACTATCATAGTTAAATTTTAAATTATGTAAACAAACATCTTGTTTTGCAATGAAAGTATAATTTCATTCCGATTATTACATACCAAACGCACCCTAAATAAAGTCGTTTCCGTACGATATATTAGCATGCAAAGTTTTATTTTACCATTGTTTTTGTCCTTTTCACAGACTAATAATTCATAGGATTTAGCCCACCGCAACACAAATTATCATGCAAAGTTTTAGTACGTCGTGGACTCGTGGTGGCTCTAGCTCAAACATATATAAAGTTACGTACTAAAACCGGCGTTATAACAGCAGTTTAAAGCCGTTGTCTTTGTAAAGTCTCGCATACATATAGGACATCAATTGATAAAAGCTACTAAATTAATCAAGGATGTTGAACTTCACCTATTTATCATAATTTACTTTTTAGACCTACAAATCATAAAGTATTAAGCTCTTTATTTGAGTTAAAGATGAAAGGACTTCATTATTTGAGTTTAACAAAAAGAAACTAGCACCCTTACAAAGGTGAATTATAAAGCTGAATTGATGAGGCTGCGCCTAGTAGGGCAACCCAATCCACCTCATTTTTTTTGTTACATGATGAGGCGAAAAATGATCCGTTTTTAGGGGGTCATTTAAGCCTGAATCCGACTTTATTTTATCAAATATTGCCCTAAATCGTTTTTTTTTTGTGATTTTAGGTACTTGGAGAGTGAATTCTGAAAAAGAAGCCATTTTGGACGTTTTTTGAGCATAAAAGTGAAGAAAACGGCAAAGTATCAATTTTCCATGCTGGAAACACTAGGTGACGGCGTCAAGAGTTATACCCTGACGGCGTCAAACATCAAGAATAAAATACCGTAGTTGATGACGGCATCAAAAGTCATCCTGACGGCGTCAAAAGGCCAAGAATAAAATACCGTGGTTGGTGACGGCGTCACATAGGCCGTCATAAGTAGATCAAGGCCGTCCGAGTAAGTATTTGGCGGCGAGGTGACGGCGTCACAATGTTGTCTTGACGCCGTCAGCCCAGTTTTCCTATATATAGTTTTCTAGTTTTTTCATTAAAGAGGAGAGAAGTTTTGGTGAAACCCTAAAGACGAATTTGGTGCATCTTTTACAGGTTTTTCAAGGGTTCCAAACCCTTGATACCTTACATTGTAATTGAGATAAGTATTCTTCTAATTCAATCAATATGTCTATGTGTTGGTTGTCTATATCTTGTTCTTGTCTCAATTCAATTATGCTAGGCTAGATCTCCTTTGTGTTTGCTTAGATCTAATGAAACCTAGATGTTGATTATGTGTTGATTACTTGTCTATTCTTGTTGTGGATGAATGATTTTATATGTTAGGCTTAAGAAAACTGGCAGATCTCCAAATGGTAACATGCTTGAACGTCTTAAGAAACATGAACCGAGGCGTACTAGGTCTTTATTGGTTGTATTTAATGCATGAGCCACTGTTTACAATCCCTATAGTTGTGCTGGGTCATGGTGTAGGAGGAGATAAGAGCTCATAGAATTGGGGAGTTATGTATGCCACCCCATGAATGGTATTAAGGAATACGATCCGTCATCCATGCAATTATAACAAGTAATTAACGTGTAAAAGATATCTAGGGAGTAGTGAAGTCTAAGTAAACACAATTTCTCCAATTACTGCTCACAACCTTTGTAATAATTAGTTTAATTTCATTTTCAGTATTTTATTTTGATTATATATTAGTTTTGGGTTAGTTGAATAGCAACTAATTCCGCCCACTCATTTAAAACCCGAGATCTTACTTGCTTTCATAAAAATATAAAAACACAAAAATAATCATCCCTCACCTCTAGAACTAGTAATTAGGCTTTCTAATCCTAGCGACACTATTCCTAAGCTGAACGATCAATCCTCCGGTACTTGTCACTATACTATACTACAACGATCAGGTACACTGCCTGGTGGGGGTTGTAAGCTTCTCGAGATCCCTCGAGAGGTAAAGCCTGTTGCGATTCCCACGCATCAAGTTTTTGGCGCCGCAGCCTAGGGAATAGTTATTGTCTAGGTTAGGATTTCTTTTTATTAGATCTACTTGCTAGATTCCTTTCTAGTAAGATTTTTATTTTTATTTTTTAGGTCTTCTTTAGTCTATCTTATTTCTTCGTGCCTCTGTTCGTAACTCTTTACCATCCGACATCATGGAAGGTGGTAACATCTTTGAACCCGTCATCCCACCACAACAAAACCCACCATTAGAACCCCTTAGGCCCCGAACCTTAGGAGAGTACTCCCGACCTAGCCATCAAGGCTACCGAAACACCATTGAGCTCATCGGAGCCAATGTGACCCCCTTGCGATCCGACACCATCCGGTTGGTGCAAAGCGGATGTGCATTCCATGGACTTCGTTCCGAAGATCCAAACCAACACCTTAAGGACTTCCTCAAAATCGTAGATTCCATAGACCTAGGTGTTGAAACTAGAGAGACTACCCGTTTACGCCTATTCCAATTCTCTCTACGGGATCAAGCTAATCAATGGCTTGAGCGGTTACCCGCGGGATCCATCACCACATGGGACAATCTCTCCAATCGCTTCCTTACCCAATTCTTTCCGCCGGAAAAGACTGCAATGCTTAGAAGGGACATTTTGATGTTTGAGCAACAGCGGGGTGAAACTTTCTACGAGGCTTGGGCCCGTTTTAAGGATCTCCTCCACAAGCTCCCTCATCATGGCATAAACTTTTGGTATTAGTCCAGATTTTCTACGACCATGTTGACTATCACACTAAGCGCACCATCGACAGGGCCGCGGGAGGTAAACTGCGTGATAAGAACGCCGAGGAGTCTTGGGCAATTATCGAGGAGCTCGCCACTGACAATCAGGAATTGTGGGAGTTTAAACATACGATAGAAGCGGCCATCAATGCAGTCTCGACATCTGGAGGAACCACCGAAGTACCCGATGAACTCTTATGCAAACTTGAGGCAAAGGTTGACTATTTTGAGGAAAGGCAAAGGCGACCTTTGAGTCCTAGACGGGCTACTGTCAATTCTGTCTCAAAAACAACTTCGGCACCATTATCTGAATCACCCTCTAGGGAAAACGCCGAGATTTTTCAGAACTATGCCCCACATTATTCCCCTCCCAAGGAACTTAGCTCGGAGTTTGAGGCTAGAATGAGAGAATATATGGCAACTCACTCAGATCGGCTTGCTAGTTTCGAAGAAGCAGTTTATAAGCAGAAAGAAGAAATGCAGGAGAAAATGAATGAGGTGTTGAGTCTATTGGAGGAGTATGCCAATCAGAAAACCCCCGAACGAATACTACTAAGGAAAGAAAGCGCCACTCCCACCACCCAATTTGTTAACTCCATCACCATTGTCCATAAAGATAACGAGAAGGTAGAAACTCTTGCTAAACAGACCTTAGAAAAACAACCAGAGTCCCAACCTTTGAGTTACTACCTGAAACATGATATAAACGAAAACACCATAACAAATTGGATTAAGGGTGATGGGCGTAACCAATCCTCCGGACAGGTTCCTAAGAAAGAGGAAGAAGAGGAAGATGAGTATGATACGCTTCCTGGAGGATCAGTATTCGAGAGGTTACTGGTACAGAAAGTGGCTACTAAGCAGGTAGCATGTGGGAACTTTGAAATACCAACGAGCATCGGGGACTTGAAACATCTTAGTGCTTTCGCCGACCAAGGATCGGAAGTAAATCTTATGCCCCTAACTATTTACATCCAATTAACGTCAAAAATGCCAACACCTACTCGTGTTAGGTTATCCCTTGTTGGACACTCGTACGTATACCCCCTAGGAATCGCAGAAGATGTATTAGTTAATGTTGCAGGATTCATGTACCCCGTTGACTTTATGATCATTGATGATAAAGGGGATGGATGCATGCCAATAATCCTTGGGTCGCCATTCCTCACCACCGCTAGGGCCGTCATTAAGTATGAAGGTAGGAAGATTGAGCTTAAATCAGGAAAAAGAAAGATTAGTTTCCCCATGACCCCGCGAAGTGGGCATGAGAATTTGGGTTGGAGAATGATCAAAAACAACATTGGCACGACACCCATTCGTGTTCAGAATAAGATTCTTGCATGGGAGGCAAGGATCAAAAGCTATAAGAAAGCTAAGGATAAAAGAAGAAAAAGCAATAAGGTTCCGATTGAACTCGAACATACTCGACATAAAGAAAATCATACACCATTTGAGGAAGGGAACTTGGTGCTCTTGAGACACTTGGAAACAACAATACCACCCGATAAACTAAGTCCTTGGTGGTATGGGCCATTCACAATCGAAGGATTTAGCCAAGATGGGGTAGCTAACTTGAGAAGCAAATTAGGTGGGAAGGTGATTGCGAGTACCGACAGATTGAGGCACTACCACCATAACAGTAATGATCGCAACTATATGGGGTATATCATTTCAAATGATGAGATCACGTAGTAACCCATGACTTTGAGTCTAGCTACAAGACTCGTAAATAAAGAAAAGCGCTTCTTGGGAGGCAACCCATGTTTTGTGTGATTTTATTTGTTTGATTGTTATTTGCTTCCGTATGCATGCTTTGTTTTTATTGTTGGTTGATCATGTTTCTCAATTAAAATGTGGAAATACTTTACTATGTTGTTTGGCCTAGTCTTAACTCTAACCTAAAAGTATTTTTGCAAAAGATAAGTGTAAGGGGAAACCCCAAATATGTTTTTAAGAAACAAACCGATCATGATTCTCCACAATATTAAATGAACATGTATATTCGTATTTGTTAGAGTCAAATGCTTGTATTGAGTCATAATGAAGTTTTGCAGGATTTTCCAGGAAGTAGGACGAAGTTTTTCCAGAAATTTTCCGGAAACTTAACATAAGAATTTCTGCAGGTCCATTCTGACGGCGTCATAGTATTACTCTTGACGGCGTCAGGAGTTAAAATCTGGAAATTTTACCGGTTTTGTTTTTTCTAACGGAGTCTTATGGTTTTTGTGAATTATTAAGTTTTATAATCTCCAGGAAATCTGCAAACTTCATTCCACAAGCATTATATCTTACTTTGTTTTCTAGGATTTAGTAACTTATATAGGATGCCGCCGATTTTACGCGAGGTTGTCTTGTCTATTTTCTCAGGATTTACAGGTTATGTTTGACAAGGAGATGATTTATATTCTGGAAGGGAAGCTTTGATTGTTCGTTTTCTTGGAAGAAGATTTAACCTGGCCCACCTAAAATCCACACCGAGTGAATCAGGGGAGTATTTGATTTCATTCTCTTTACTTTTTCACTTTTACATTCTTTACTTGAACATTGGGGACAATGTTCATCTTAAGTGTAAGGGGAGGGTAAAAAGATGATACCTTACATATGCACTTTCGCTTGAGTTTGTTTTGTTTAATGGTAGATGTGTAATAAAACTACGAGAAATACTTGTTAGTGCAATTTTAGCGCCAAATTTAAAATTTTTTACAACATTTAGGAGTGAAACTTTAGCCATAGCAAGCGTCTCATGGATAGGAGATTGTATGACTAGCACATAACCGTATATTCAGAAAAATTTTCCACCCAAAAATGTGAGGTTCGCCTTTAGATTTGATAGGAAAAGCATTTAGTATTAGTGCTTATGAGTGTACCGGTAGCATTTAGATTCTAGAACTTGCGTTAGTGATGCATCCCGAGACCGCTAGTGAGACTACATTCATGTGGTAGGATTTACTACATGATAAGGGGCATTAGGATCACCCTTGTGTTAAACCCGTATTATAATTACTTGACCATTTAAGTTATATAACTTGGCTAGTTAAGTCAACTAATTTTTCCCACACCCTTAGCGTTGTACTCATTTTTAGTACACGAAACCCCTAGTACACCCCTCCGAGCCTATCTTTTCGTTTCTAACTTTAAGCATCTTACTTAAAGGAAAAATTTGTTACACCCCACTTAAATGTACAACCAAATCGCCTTAGCCTTCCGTGTATGCGCTCATTTTTAGTGCATTATTGTTATTTGTTAAACCCTAAGTTAACTTTCTAATTGATTACATGGTTGCTAAGTCGAGTCATATCCTTGTACATATTGTTTTGGGACGATTGGGACTCATGGGTAAGTACTTATTTTATGGAGTAATGGGGAAGAACATCACTTATTACCCCCATATGTACGTTAATCTTAAAAGTGCTCCAAGTGTTTTGATTTTCTTAATTCGAGTCATTAAATTAGTTGATTGTAAAGTATGTAAAAATTCAAGTGTAAGGGGAATTCTCATCCCCTATGATGTATTATTTTGGATGGTAGGGTAAGAGTGTATGCAAAAAAAAAAAAAAAAAAGAGAAAAAACATACGGACTACCATCCTGTTTCATTATATGTTTACTTTATGTTTTTGTTATTTTTCATTTATTAGCTTAAGTCGAGTCTAGTCTTGGCTTAGCAACGCCATATTGTACATGTAATTAACCAAGATTGTTAACTCGCCACCAGTAAAACTTCCTTTATGCAACAAAACCGTGTAATTCATATCCCTATACCTAACGTTACAACCCTTTAAAATACCTCTTTGATAGTTTATCCTAGGTGCTTACGCCATGTGGTGGAGGTTTGATCCTTTCCCAAGCCTATGGTAATCTTTTTTGCTATGACAGGTAGTGAGAGATATCTTCCATTTCCATAATGTTATATTACTTTATTACACCCGAGAGATGTGAGTATCTAAACACTATTTGTGAGGTGCTTGTGTATGATCTCCGTGCTTGTCTATTGGTCTTTAGAGGAACGATTATTTGTTGTAATTACTTTTATATTAGTGTTAAATGACCCCTAACTTGTCTTTTGAGTAGAATAAAAGCGCATTTGCTTGAGGACAAGCAAATCTCAAGTGTAAGGGTATATGATGAGGCGAAAAATGATCCGTTTTTAGGGGGTCATTTAAGCCCGAATCTGACTTTATTTGATCAAATATTGCCCTAAATCGTTCCTTTTGTGATTTTATGTACTTGGAGAGTGAATTCTGGAAAAGAAGCCATTTTGGACGTTTTTGGAGCATAAAAGTGAAGAAAACGGCAAAGTATCAATTTTCCATGCTGGAAACACTAGGTGACGGCGTCAAGAGTTATACCCTGACGGCGTCAGACATCAAGAATAAAATACCGTAGTTGATGACGGCGTCAAAAGGCCAAGAATAAAATACCGTGGTTGGTGACGGCATCACATAGGCCGTCATAAGTAGATCAAGGCCGTCCGAGGAAGTATTTGGCGGCGAGGTGACGGCGTCACAATGTTGTCTTGACGCCGTCAGCCCAGTTTTCCTATATATAGTTTTCTAGTTTTTTCATTAAAGAGGAGAGAAGTTTTGGTGAAACCCTAAAGACGAATTTGGTGCATCTTTTACAGGTTTTTCAAGGGTTCCAAACCCTTGATACCTTGCATTGTAATTGAGATAAGTATTCTTCTAATTCAATCAATATGTCTATGTGTTGGTTGTTTATATCTTGTTCTTGTCTCAATTCAATTATGCTAGGCTAGATCTCCTTTGTGTTTGCTTAGATCTAATGAAACCTAGATGTTGATTATGTGTTGATTACTTGTCTATTCTTGTTGTGGATGAATGATTTTATATGTTAGGCTTAAGAAAACTGGCAGATCTCCAAATGGTAACATGCTTGAACGTCTTAAGAAACATGAACCGAGGCGTACTAGGTCTTTATTGGTTGTATTTAATGCATGAGCCACTGTTTACAATCCCTATAGTTGTGATGGGTCATGGTGTAGGAGGAGATAAGAGCTCATAGAATTGGGGAGTTATGTATGCCACCCCATGAATGGTATTAAGGAATACCATCCGTCATCCATGCAATTATAACAAGTAATTAACGTGTAAAAGATATCTAGGGAGTAGTGAAGTCTAAGTAAACACAATTTCTCCAATTACTGCTCACAACCTTTGTAATAATTAGTTTAATTTCATTTTCAGTATTTTATTTTGATTATATATTAGTTTTGGGTTAGTTGAATAGCAACTAATTCCGCCCACTCATTTAAAACCCGAGATCTTACTTGCTTTCATAAAAATATAAAAACACAAAAATAATCATCCCTCACCTCTAGAACTAGTAATTAGGCTTTCTAATCCTAGCGACACTATTCCTAAGCTGAACGATCAATCCCCCGGTACTTGTCACTATACTATACTACAACGATCATGTACACTGCCTGGTGGGGGTTGTAAGCTTCTCGAGATCCCTCGAGAGGTAAAGCCTGTTGCGATTCCCACGCATCATTACATCAGCTTTTTCTCTTCAACAACCTGCAGACGATTGGGTGTCTCGGTAAAGGTGACCAAGATCATTTTTCTTCTTTTTTTTTTTTTTTTTTAACAATTTAAACAACAAACTTAATTTCAATAATAATTAAAATAGTACATCGATTGAAAACATTGCATAAACATCACATAAACATAAACTTCAATTGTAATCAGGGTGATCCCAGGTTTGAGAGTTGTCGGAGCGGTAACCGTTGTCGTAAGGATCAAAGTTCGCAAACTTCTCTGCGTCTAACTCTGCTTCCAACCTGCTAAGCTCCTGCTCCTTTTCATCGTTCCAGCCCCCATCATCAGCCATCACATTTTCCTCAAAACTTAGCTGAAAGTGATCCAGATAAGGTTGTTGTTGCTGTTGTTGTTGCTCAACAACTTTTGGTGCATCAGATGAAGTTGATGCACCTTGCACTCTTAGTGCATCACCAGCTGTCACATTTTCCTCATAAGTTCAACGGATCTTGTTGGATTTTTGGGCCTGTATCTGATTCACAGAACCCTACAATGTCTCAGCAACGGCAGCGTCTTTGCGCTATTCATCGTACAAAACTGAAAATTCACATCTTTCGATCTTCAGAGATGTCTTTGCACTATGTGTATCGTGTTCTCAGTCGTTGTTTGAGTTCTTTTGCGAGCTCAAACTTCTTAATGACTTCGACAATTTTCTCTTGTTGTTCTGTGTCGTCTTTGTCATCATATTTTTGGATATACGTTTGACGTTGTTTGACGCTATGAGGGAGTTTGCAAGCCATTTTGAATAGAGAGAATTGAGAGATTTTGTTGATTGAAGTGTGTAATATGTTGTGTTAATATGTGGTATTTATAGTGTGTTAAAAGAATTTATTTTTTTCCTTTTGAATGCAACGGCTAGTTTGTTTTTTTCGTTTTTGTTCTTTTCTTGTTTTTATTTTATTTATTTTTTATTTTTTTTTGTTTGTTTTTTTTAAACCGTTTGTAACGATTAAAATTTAAATATACAAACAAAAATACAATCGATCGCCCAAGCGACCGAGATGGAGAAACAAGGACTGACGATCGATTGTGTACAACAAGGAGATCGAGTAGTAATCGATCGTGGGTGTCGATCGCATGCCCTTACTGGGGCAGCCTGAGGAATATGAATAAGTAGCAATGAGTTCTGTTTTGTTATGTTAGATATTAGTTTCATCAGATTTAGTGTTGTTTTGTATGATATTGGATAAGTCTAGATTAGTTAATGGTTAGTTGTTGTATTGTATTAGTAGGTTCTTAGATTTGGAAGTGTCCAAATCTATGCTACTATTCTTATGATGTACATTTTGAAAAGTTAATATAATTTCACTTTTGTAAAAAAAAAAAAAAAAAAAAAAAAAAAAAAAAAAAAAAAAAACACCTAGCACCTTTTACGCATAATAGTAAGAGTCGAGTTATTCTACAAACCAAACATTTCTCACATACCAAGGGACTCATCCCCACCATCCATCTAAAAAGGAAATGAATGGTTGAGATTAAAAGCATTTTAATATTTCACCTATTTTTTATAATTTAAATATTTCTTAAACCGTTAATCGTTAAGCGAAAATAATTACACCATTGCGACGGGCATTTAATTATCTTTCTATAGATGGGCACTTTGATATACATTCGAAAAATAAAAATAAAAAATCGTTTTTTTCACGTTTTTTTTCGTGACCGAAAAAGTATCATATATGATATTACATATCATATATGATATGATATGTAATATCATATATGATATATATTACATATCATATATGATATGATATGTAATATCATATATGACATATCATATCATATATGATATGTAATATCATATATGATATTTTTTCGGCCACGAATAAAAACGTGAAAAAAATAAAAATAAAAATTTCGAAAATATGTCAAAGTGCTTATCTATAGAAAGATAATTAAATGCCCGTCGTAACGGTATAATTTTTTTTTGCTTAACGATTAACGGTTTGAAAGATATTAATATTTGAAAAAAAGTATGAAAGTGGGTTTTTTTTAATTATTGGGATTAATCTCATCTATTAGATCAAATAAAGATGGAGGGAAGATGGAGGGTGGAGATTAGTCCCTTTGTATGTAAAAAAAGTTTGGTCCTCAATTGATCTTTGCTCTAATAGTAAACGATGAATTAAGCTTATCTATACTATATATAAAGAGAAAATGGTCAAAAAGTCAAGAAGTGAAAAGTGAAAAACTTAAATTAATGTTTTACCTAAATTACCCTTAATTAATGCATTTATCACGCCTTAATACATCTAATTTAAAACTTAATCAAAACTTAAATGAAAACATGGAAACTTACCAATTTTTTTGTCAACTTAAAAACATGGAAAGTTAAATGAATAATTAATAAATGAAAACATGGAAATGTAAAATAGTTTTGTCAACTTAAGAATGAATACACACGTATATAAAAACAAGGCAGATAGTTATAGTGATATTTTGGTTACACAAAACGTTACACAAACCACTTAACCAAAATATCATTATAATTAAATGCCGCTATAAAATACCGTTGCTATGGACGGCTACTCGTCTAGTCTAGTATTCATATCTAAATAGAATTTTTAGCGAATTCAAGATATGAGGGTGAAAGTTATGGAGTTCAACCAAAACACATTATGGGAAAAATGTGAACGAATATGTTATTATAATAAATTAAATGAAAAAGATAATACTCCGTAAGTTGTATAAAAGTCTAATAAACCATTCGAGCATCAAAAAGTATAGTACTCCTTATTAGACATGTTTTTGTTACCAAAGAAAAATAAAGGGTAAACTGCAAATTTAGTCCGTAACCTATTGCGAAAGTGCAAAAAAAGCCACCGAGATATAAAGGCGTGCAAAAAAGCCACCCACGTTGCGGATAAGTACAAAACGGCCACCGAGAGCTAACTCCCGTTAGTTTCCTCGTTAACTGCATAGTCATTGAGGGTAGTATCGTCTTTTTAGTGTTTGTTTTTCCCTCTCGCCAATTATAATTTAAGGACTATTTTTGTTAAACACTTGAAGCAACAAGATTACTACTAGAGTTACTTTTTCAGAAGATTAACTCCCTAAAACCACCCACTTATCTGACTTAAAGATAACCAACCGTCAAACCCTAGCTTTAAAAAAATCCTACATCAGAAAAATGAAAACCAGCTATGGCGAATAATGATAAAGGAAAGTCTTTGATGATTGGGGAGGAGAAACCATCAGAAAATTCGTGGGGGAAGGTTTTATTAAATGATGAAGTCTTTGATGAAGTTTTGGAGGCATTTGGTGATGAAGTAATTGACAGGTATCGTTCATATGCAAACATAGGAAGGAGATGATAGAAGAAATTCTTCAATAAATGTGGAACAAAACCTTCAACAAACCAAATATGGGTGGCAGTGGTGCGATATCTATTCCTACTCTTGGAATTACTAGTGGTTGCTCCTAAGATGTAGTTGAAGAGACAAAAAGAGGGAAGGGGAGGCCCAGGAAAAAAGTTACTTTTTTTGTACCAATCGACAATCAGATTACAATGTCATCAAAAAAGAAGAGGGGAAGGCCTGTTGGGAGTGGGAAGAAGAAGGAGGGGATTCATAATCCGAGTACAAGTACACAAAATAGGAAGAGGGGAAGGCCTGTTGAGAGTGGGAGGACGAGTAAGGGGAAGGAGGAGCATACGGATATTGGTATGTTAATGGAGTAGTATATTTCATTTACGTGTCATTTTTAATTTGCTTATGTTGGATGTTATGTTAATTTTGATAGACTTTTATATGTATCCCCTTCGAGTGGCATGATTGAGTGCCCTGATTGGTAGGTTTAGGATAAACATAGTATTATGGGTTATGTTAATTTTGATAGACTTTCATATCAATAAGTCTTCATATCAATATGTAAACAGAAAAATGATTAAAAATCATACTTAAAACACTGGTTCTAAACAGAAGTATTGTAAGTAAGTATTCACATTGGTTATAAGCAAGTCTTCACATTGGTTATGGGTGCTGGTTGAGTAGTCATGGTGAGAAGGTTAGCCTGAAATGTAGGTAGATGGTTAAGTGCAATAAAAGGTTAATTGGAGTTGTATAATCGTCAAGGTGGGTCAACTCTTTCAAATGTCAATTAAGAATTTTACCCGCCAACAGAAGTATTCTAAGTCAGTATTGATGAGGCGAAAAATGAACCGTTTTTAGGGGGTCATTTAAGCCCGGAATTGAATTTATTTGATCAAATATTGCCCTAAATCGTTCCTTTTGTGATTTTAGGTACTTTGGGAGAGAAATCTGGAAAAGGAAGCAATTCGGACGTTTTTGGAGCATGAAAGTGAAGAAAACGCCAAAGTCCTAATTTTCCTTGCTGGGAACAGTAGGTGACGGCGTCAAGAAGGAAATTCTGACGGCGTCAAGAGTTATTTCCATGACGATCCAGTACAGAAATGACGGCGTCACGAAGTAGGGCGTCAAGAGTAAAATGCATGACGGCCTGGAAACACATAACACATGACGGCGTCAAAAGTAGATCAAGGCAGTCCGAGAAGTATTTTGGCGGCGAGATGACGGCGTCACAAATTTGTTCTTGACGCCGTCAGACCCTATTTCCTATATATAGTTTTCTAATTTCCACACATAAAAAAAAGAGAAGTTTTGGGAGAAACCCTAAGTCCGAACTTGGTACGAATTTTACAGGTTTTTCAAGGGTTCTCAGCCCTTGATCCCTTTCATGTGTAATTGAGATAAGTATTCTTTTAATTCAATCAATATGTCTATGTGTTGGTTGTCTATATCTTGTTCTTGTCTTAATTCTATCATGCTAGGCTAGATCTATCTTGTGTTTGCTTGGATCTATTGAAACCTAGATGTTAATTATGTGTTGATTACTTGTTTATGGTTGTATTGGATGAATGATTTCGATGTTAGGCTTAAGAAAACTGGCAGATCTCCAAATGGTAACATGCTTGAACGTCTTAGGAAACATGAACTGACGTGCACTAGGTTTTATTGGTTGTATTTAATGCATGAGTAAATTCTAATGATCCCATGTTAGGAGCTTCTTAGCCGGCTCGACATAGGAGTGAAGTAGGCACTCATAGGATTGGGGAATTAAGTGCGCCACCCCATGAATGGTATTAAGGAATACAATCCGTCATCCACGCAACTATAACAAGTAATTAACGTGTAAAAGATATCTAGGGAGTAGTGAAATCTAAGTAAATACATTTTCTCCACTTATTGCTCACAACCTTAGTTAATTTAGTTTATTTTCATTTTTAGTATTTTATTTTGATTGCATCTTTAGCATTGGGTTAGTTGACTAGCAACTAATTCCGCCCAAATCCTTCAGAACCCGAGATTTTTACTTGCTTTCTAAAAAATATAAAAATACAAAAATAATCATCCTTCATCTTTAGAACTAGTATTTAGGTTTTCTAATCCTAGCTGAACGATCAATCCCCCGGTACTTGTCACTATACTATACTACAACAATCAGGTACACTGCCTGGTGGGGGTTGTAAGCTTCTCAAGATCCCTTGAGAGGTAAAGCCTGGTGCGATTCCCACGTATCAAGTTTTTGGCGCCGCAGCCCGGTGAATAGTTATTGTCTAGGTTAGAATCTCTTTTTATTAGGTCTACTTGCTAGATTCCTTTCTAGTAAGATTTTTTTTTTTTTTTTTTTTTTTTTTTTTAAGTTTTCTTTAGTCTATCTTATTTCTTTGTGTCCTCTGTTCGTAAACTATTTCGATGGATAACAATAACATTGATCATTTGATTCCTGTTATTCGTGTTTTCCGTCGTAGGATTTTCCAAATGCCCGCCCCACTCCCTTTAGTGGAGAATGAGAACCCACCTAACCTCTCGCCCAACCACCACTTTGACAATAATTCTGAGTTAGAGGAGTCTGATCATGATGATGACCGTAGGGCTAGTCCCTTTTACTATTCAGAATCTGATGTGGATCTTGATGATGGTGATGTAATAAATGAGAAAAGGATGGAGGAAGAAATAAACCCTCTTAGGTATGTCGACCCTAGAACCAGGATTGAGTGTGATAGTTCATTTAACATGCAATTTCCTTGTAAGATCGGATTTAAGAGCTTTAACGCCTATCTTAACTCCTCTCTCCCAATGAACATAATCTCGCGTAATGAATACAATAAAATCATGGTAGATGAGTTAGAATACAAAGGAGAAAACATTATTGCTAGGGCCATACCATTGCATGTGTTTGTAGGAAGCTTGGTTTATCTTGTTGAGTTCATGGTTATGGAAAATCTAGGAGAGTTTATTGATGATAAGTTGACCCAAGTTGTGTTTGGAAAATCTTTCAAACGGTTGACCAACCTCGATGAAAAACTCATAGAAGGGTTAATTACATTCTCGGATGGGGATGAAGATTCTATGTATCAAATGCCCCGCACCCACCCTAGGTTCAAGGATTTTTCCATGGAAAAGTGTAGTAGGTATCCGCCCATAGAAATGCTAAGTGAGAATGATAAGAGAAAAGGGCTTAAGTATACTCATGAAAAGAATAAAAGATACTATCGCGGATGTTTAGATTTAGGAGATGAGTATAAGAAAGATGAGGCAACAATTAGATGGCTCACGCTTGGTTATGTGAGCATAAGTGATACACGGTAACCCATGACCTTGAGTTTAGCTACAAGACTCGTAAATAAAGAAAAGCGCTTCTTGGGAGGCAACCCATGTTTTGTGTGATTTTATTTTTGTTTGTTTGCTATTTGCTTCCGTATGCATGCTATATTTTTATTGTTGGTAGATCATGTTTCTAAACTAAATAGTGGAAATACTTTACTTTGTTGTTTTGGCCTTGTCTTAACTCCACCTAAAAGTATTTTTGCAAAAGATAAGTGTAAGGGAAAACCCCAAATATGTTTTTAAGAAACAAACCGATCATGATTCTCCACAATATTAAATGAATATGTATATTCGTATTTGTTAGAGTCAAATGTTTGTATCGAGTCATAATGAAGTTTTGCAGGATTTTCCAGGAAGTAGGACCAAGTTTTTCCAGAAATTTTTCGGAAACTTAACATAAGAATTTATGCAAACTTCATTCCACAAGCATCATATCTTACTTTGTTTTCTAGGATTTAGTAATTTATGTAGGATGCCGCCGATTTTATGCGAGGTTGTCTTGTCTATTTTCTCAGGATTTACAGGTTATGTATGACAAGAAGATGATTTATATTCTGGAAGGGAATCTTTGATTGTTCATTTTCTTGGAGGAAGATTTAACCTGGCCACCTTATTATCCATACCGAGCGAATCAGAGGAGTATTTGATTTCATTCTTTTTACTTATTTCACTTTTACATTCTTTACTTGAACATTGGGGACAATGTTCATCTTAAGTGTAAGGGGAGGGTAAAATGATGATACCTTACAAATACACTTTCGCTTGAGTTTGTTTTGTTTGATGGTAGATGTGTAATAAAACTATGAGAAATACTTGTTAGTGTAATTTTAGCGCCAAATTTAAATTTTTTTACAACATTT
The DNA here is from genome assembly GCA_030686995.1 of Artemisia argyi. NCBI lineage: Eukaryota > Viridiplantae > Streptophyta > Magnoliopsida > Asterales > Asteraceae > Artemisia > Artemisia argyi. The sequence continues at coordinate 148,852,658 of CM060685.1, forward strand.
AGGAGTGAAACTTTAGCCATAGCAAGCGTCTCATGGATAGGAGATTGTATGACTAGCACATAACCGTATATTCAGAAAAATTTTCCACCTAAATATGTGAGGCTCGCCTTTAGATTTGATAGGAAAAGCATTTACTATTAGTGCTTATGAGGGTACCGGTAGCATTTAGATTCTAGAACTTGCGTTAGTGATGCATCCCGAGACCGCTAGTGAGAATACATTCGTGTAGTAGGATTTACTACATGATAAGAGGCATTAGGATTACCCTTGTGTTAAACCCGTATCATAATTACTTGACCATTTAAGTCATATTACTTGGCTAAAGTCAACTAATTTTTCCCACACCTTAGCGTTGTACTCAGTTTTAGTACACGAAACCCCTAGTACACCCCCCCCCTGAGCCTATCTTTTTGTTTCTAATTTTAAGCATCTTACTTAAAGGAAGAATTTGTTACACCCCACCTAAATGTACACCCAAATCACCTTAGCCTTCCGTGTATGCGCTCATTTTTAGTGCATTATTGTTATTTGTTAAACCCTAAGTTAACTATCTAATTGATTACATGGTTGCTAAGTCGAGTCATATCTTTGTACATATTGTTTTGGGACGATTGGAACTCATGGGTAAAGTACTTATTTATGGAGTAATGGGGAAAAACATCATATATTACCCCCATATGTGCGTTAATCTTAAAAGTGCTCCAAGTGTTTTGATTTTCTTAATTCGAGTCATTAGAATAGTTTATTGTAAAGTATGTCAAAATTCAAGTGTAAGGGAAATGTTCATTCCCTATGATGTATTATTTTGGATGGTAGGGTAAGAGTGTATGCAGAAAAAAAATCGAAAAAATCAAGAAAAAAAGAAAAAATAATAGAAAAAAAAAGAGAAAAAAACATACGGACTACCATCCCTTTTCATTCTATGTTCATTTTATGTTTTTGTTATTTTTTCATTTATTAGTTTAAGTCGAGTCTAGTCTTGGCTTAGCAACGCCATATTGTACATGTAATTAACCAAGATTGTTAACTCGCCACCAGTAAAAACTTCCTTTATCCAACACACCTAACGTCACAACCTTTTAAAAAGACCTCTTTGATAGTTTATCCTAGGTGCTTACGCCATGTGGTGGAGGTTTGATCCTTTCTCAAGCTTATGGTAATCTATTTTGCTATGACAGGTAGTGAGAGATATCTTCCGTTTCCATATTGTAATTTATACTTTATTACACCCGAGAGATGTGAGTATCTAAATACTATTTGTGAGGTGCTAGTGTATGACCTCCGTGCTTGTCTATTGGTCTTTAGTGGAACGATTATTTGTTGTAATTACTTTTATATTAGTGTTAAATGACCCCTAACTTGTATTTTGACTAGAATAAAAGCGCATTTGCTTGAGGACAAGCAAATCTCAAGTGTAAGGGTATATAATGAGGCGAAAAATGAACCGTTTTTAGGGGTCATTTAAGCCCGGAATTGAATTTATTTGATCAAATATTGCCCTAAATCGTTCCTTTTGTGATTTTAAGTACTTTGGGAGAGAAATCTGAAAAAGGAAGCAATTCGGACGTTTTTGGAGCATAAAAGTGAAGAAAACGCCAAAGTCCTAATTTTCCTTGTTGGGAACAGTAGGTGATGGCGTCAAGAAGGAAATTCTGACGGCGTCAAGAGTTATTTCCATGACGATCCAGTACAGAAATGACGGCGTCACGAAGTAGGGCGTCAAGAGTAAAATGCATGACGGCCTGGAAACACATAACACATGACGGCGTCAAAAGTAGATCAAGGCAGTCCGAGAAGTATTTTGGCGGCGAGATGACGGCGTCACAAATTTGTTCTTGACACCGTCAGACCCTATTTCCTATATATAGTTTTCTAATTTTCACACATAAAAAAAAGAGAAGTTTTAGGAGAAACCCTAAGTCCGAACTTGGTACGAATTTTACAGGTTTTTCAAGGGTTCTCAGCCCTTGATCCCTTTCATGTGTAATTGAGATAAGTATTCTTTTAATTCAATCAATATGTCTATGTGTTGGTTGTCTATATCTTGTTCTTGTCTTAATTTTTTCATGCTAGGCTAGATCTATCTTGTGTTTGCTTGGATCTAATGAAACCTAGATGTTAATTATGTGTTGATTACTTGTTTATGGTTGTATTGGATGAATGATTTCGATGTTAGGCTTAAGAAAACTGGCAGATCTCCAAATGGTAACATGCTTGAACGTCTTAGGAAACATGAACTGACGTGCACTAGGGTTTATTGGTTGTATTTAATGCATGAGTAAATTCTAATGATCCCATGTTAGGAGCTTCTTAGCCGGCTCGACATAGGAGTGAAGTAGGCACTCATAGGATTTGGGAATTAAGTGCGCCACCCCATGAATGGTATTAACGAATACAATCCGTCGTCCACGCAACTATAACAAGTAATTAACGTGTAAAAGATATCTAGGGAGTAGTGAAATCTAAGTAAACACATTTTCTCCACTTATTGCTCACAACCTTAGTTAATTTAGTTTATTTTTCATTTTTAGTATTTTATTTTGATTGCATCTTTAGCATTGGGTTAGTTGACTAGCAACTAATTCCGCCCAAATCCTTCAAAACCCGAGATTTTTACTTGCTTTCTAAAAAATATAAAAATACAAAAATAATCATCCTTCATCTTTAGAACTAGTATTTAGGTTTTCTAATCCTAGCGACACTATTCCTAGCTGAACGATCAATCCCCCGGTACTTGTCACTATACTATACTACAACGATCAGGTACACTGCCAGGTGGGGGTTGTAAGCTTCTTAAGATCCCTTGAGAGGTAAAGCCTGGTGCGATTCCCACGTATCAAGTATTCACATTGGTCATCAGTCATATCTTCTAATTACTCTCACCATCTTAAATATCTTGTTAGTTGCTATACAATGTTGCTAATTAGCTTACTGATTGTAATGTAGTGATAGCTTATCAGTTTTAGTAGCTTATAGTAATAGTCAAGGTGGATCAACTCTTTCAAATGTCAATTAAGAGTTTTACCCGCCAAGTTCTTGCCTTTATATGTAGATGTAATAGCTTCATTTCAACTCAATCAATGAAATAATCATTCTTTCAATCACTCTGTTCTCTCTCTGTTTTCTCATTATATTTTATGATATCTATTCTAACTAAAGGAACAATAAAAGATTGTTTTATATATCAAATTAGCTTACTGATTATAATGTAGTGATAGCTTATCAGTTGTAGTATTGACGTTTGAATTTAAAATGTGGCGGATCTACTTGGTTATAGGGGTGAAGTTGTGCTCAACATGCACAATAATGGAGTCTTTGAATTTAGTCTATTAAGGTATGTACAAGGGAATGTTTCTACACTTTATGGCTTTGTCTGTGAAAGAGATGTCTTTAGCCTAGGTCTAGATGATATATTATCACGCATTAGGGGAGAAAAATGGGCTGTATTCTTTTGTTTGCCTGGAAAATCATTAGAAGAAGGTTTGAAGCTGATTTACACAGCCAATGATGTGCATACAATGATTGAGCTAGGTTGTCGTGCCGGTTTTGTAGACTTGTTTGTTGCTTACACATAACTAGTGTTATCTCCCTACTATTTTAACAACATTGATGCAAAAGGTGATAGTGGGGAGGTTGTCGGATGAGTAGAAGAAGATGCTAGCTTGCGGTGCTCTATTACTTCAACTCCTTTTAGGACTACCACTTCAAAACCTTATAGAGTTGTGGCTGATGTTGATGATTCAAAGCCTGAATTCGGGAAGCATAAAAAGAGTGTGAAGAGGTTTGCGGATAGAGATGATGGTTCTATGTAGAAGACAGCAGGTGCAAGTGGTTCAATGAATGTGGGAGCTACGGGTGCGGGTCTTGTGAGGCCAAGAAGTGATGTAAAAATCAATAATTGCGTGTTGGCTCTAAGGGTACCAAGACCAATGGGAAACAATGTTGTTTTATTTTGACTAGGCGAGGATCTAATGAATTGTTTAAAAAATTTTTTGTGGATACATTGCATTGCCTATTATAGTAACATCATTTCATTGCATAATTTGATTGTGCAGGTATAGTTGCACACCTATCCAGTAGAAGCTTTTGAAGATTGAAATATGGGTTTAATCTTTTGGGATTATGTAATGTGTAGATAACAATATCAGTTTTAATTTGGTTGTATTTTCTAATGTAACTTGAACTATTTTACCTCCCTTTCGAATACACCAAAGGGTGTGTGGCGGCATTGTGATGGGTTCATCTATTTTTACATGCCGACCAATATTATGTAACTTGAACAATATTTCAGATGGGTTAAATTTTTAGTCAATATTGACTACTATCAATACTCTGTTTTGTGTTTCTGCTATATAATATGTTTGTCTTTGTTTCTTTGTTTGTGTTTGTTTCTTTTATGTTTGTGTTATATGTTTGTGTCTTATGGTTAGAATTCATTGTTTGTCTTATGGTTAGAATTCATTGTTTGTGATACGAATCGAAGAGTATAAAGTATAAACCAAGAAAATCGGGATCAAACGACCCCTTCCATTCATAACCATATATTTACAACCATAACATAGGGGAAACCACAACCCCTATCTACACCTACAACCTTATGACAAGGGCACCAAAATGAACAAAAGAAACCACAAATACCTGACCACCTACCACCTACTACCTACATTCATCATATACAACAAAACAACCCATCACAGCCTCCAGCACCCAACCCCTTCATATGTACGTTTGCCTTATAGCAAACTCAATCTTGAAAACAATGATGTCGTTTGTTTGCCTAAGCATCATCATCAACCTCCTCATCTTTCTCATATCAGCTGTCTGAATCCTCCTAAGTTTGTTCACATTGGCCTTTGCAGCTCTCGAGCCCCTTAAGAGTTGGAGCTCCGCAATCAGGTCCCCCCTAATACCCAGCATATTAGACAGCTTTTGGCACCTACTCATCAACTCTTATGCATGATGAATGTTTTCCTCAACCTCTCGCTTGTAATGGGATAGCATCATTTCCGATATGACAAACGAGTTACAGGCAATCACGAGATCAAGACAGCGAGACATGTTACTGGAAAAGGGGGTGATAATTTTTTGGTTACGGGTGTGTGTGTTTCTGCTTGTGTGTGTGTGAAGCAGTAAGGCGTTGACAATTTAATATGGAAACTTATAAACAAACTTTGCAAATTTAGCCAGTGAGGTCATGTCACATTTATACCAAAAAGTTCGGGAGGGAAAACGAACACTGAAAAGACGATACTACCCTCAAGACTAGGCAATTAACGAGGAAACCAACAGGAGTTAGCTCTCGGTGGCCGTTTTGCACTTATCCGTAACGTGGGTGACTTTTTTGCACGCCTTTATGTCTCGGTGGCTTTTTTATACTTTTGTGATAGGTTAAAAGACTAAATTTGCAGTTTGCCCAAAAATAAAGTTTCTCTATTCACCCAGTAACTAAACTAGACATGTGGTAAACTTACCGCATGTTGTAGTATCACATATAGTAATATCATGCAAATCTTAAATTATACCGTAGTATTTTCAGCTTCACTTTGTAACATGACCATGTCAGTTGGTTTTTAAAAGCAAACACCAATGATATGATGTAGTAGACTTTATACCACAACCTACAAGTGTTTCAAGTTCTTTAAACAAATACAGGAATATTATAAATGATACTCGTAATTCCTAACATGAAATAAATATTTATGTCGAAATAACTATTACGGAGTATTTTGTAAGCAACTATAATAAGAACAAGCAGGTTGGCGCCAGTTGCGTTGCGACTGAGAATTTTTTTAACGTGTTTTAAATTGTAACCCGTTTATTTGAGATGTGTCTCCGAGGCCGAGTGAAAAAAAAATGATATCTTTATTGTTTAAATGTTTTTGTACATGTAAAGCTAACACAAATTTTAAACTTATTTGATAAATTAAAAGTTCGTTATGAAAGTTCTTTTATTTAAAAACTATACATATATATTAAACTTAAACATTTTTTATAAGATCGTACATATGTCAAAAGTATATCAATATTGAGCTTGTTTTGTACGTTATTGTGAGACATTTTTTTATTATTATTATTATTTTTTTTTAGTCGAATTCCTATCGTGAAAGTTTGCTGGAATTCTCGAAGAGGTCCCGAGTTTACTTGGGAACGAGAAGACCAAATGCGACTCAAATACGCACATCTTTTCACCGAACCTATTACAGAGACCAACACTAGCTGAATTCAGCGACTGAATTCCTTTTTGAGTGGGCAACTATCACAATTCACAATTTCAGGTTATTTTCCCAAGTCTCGACAACTTATTATTCACGTATTTCAATTCATCATTTACTATTAATAATTCATTATTCATAATTCACTATTCATCATTTAACGTAAACTAGGTTTTCGGGTATTCATTTTTCATAAACCAAGAAGGGTTAACCATGTGATCATGAGACATCATTCATAATACATTTCATAGACTAGGGTTAGTCTACATATCATCACTTCATCATGTGCATTCTATTCCACTCTTAAGTTATATATTATTTAAATTACTTACACGTAATTATAAATAAACAATCACAAGTGATCAATAATTTTTATCAACTCACCAAACAATTCCCACTGTGGCACTAGTATTTTCATATACTAATTATATTGCTACTAAAATGGTAAAAGTCATTTATTTTATATTTTAAGGGTTTATATATTTTTAAACCTTCATTTATATTAACTTATAACAATATTTGTACCAACCAAGCAATACATATCAAAACACTCAATGTTTGCAAAAATTATATGTTATAATTTTTATGACGTTATTTTGTCGCGTTAGTTCCAATAAAAATATATTTTTAATTAACCCGGTACCTAAATACGCTAAACCCTCAAAGTATACACTAAACGGTACCCCGTAATTAAAATAATGTACCAAAACTAGCAACACAACCACCCCATATTGAGGTGGCCGGTTTTTGGGCATGTGTCTAAGACACATGTCTTAGCAAATTAACTCACTATATAAACATAAATCACCTAACAACTAAACATACATGCAAGATACTACTTTTAGATAAAAAATAAATTTTCTCCTCTTTCTCTCTTTGAAGTACACGGCCAAGAACAATAAACAAGAAGAAAACATCAAATTTTAAAGATCAAGTTGGTTTCTAGTTTATTTAGTATTCCTTGTTAGGGTTTTGGAATAAACACCCAAGGTGTACTTAGGTTTTCATCACTAAAATCTTCTTATCATTCAAGTAAGTGAACCAATTTATTTTTCATAATCTTACAATGATTTTACAATGTCCATCTCAATTTATATACACATGCAAGTTAGTATGTAATTTATACCACTCCATTTTATGTTTTTATAATCTTTATGAGTTAGAAATTAATATTAAGAGTGTATTGGTGAAAAGACTTGTTTGATGACATTTAGGAACTCATGACATCCTAAGAAGGTGTATGGTAGGTTATGGGAATTGTTGGAGTTGTTGGTGATGAATTTGGACAAGTTATTAGGTAGGAAAATAATTTTTAGCAATACATTTTTCCTATTGTCCCTATTAGTAAAATATGGTAAACTCAGGGGTTGTTTGATAAAAACTATGATTTAGTACTGAATGAATCAAAAGTGTTGAATGATTCAATGTTGCTGAATGATTGTGATTCTGAGTGAAACATATTGTTTGACAACCGTTTTGAAAGAAAAGAATAGGATTACTAGTGTGACTTTTTTTGTATGATTTAGCACTACATAAATATTTAATTTTATAATTATTTTGACGGAAATTTTAATTTAACAATAGTTAGCCAATGAACAATTTAAATAAATATTTCATAGAATGCTAGTCTATCTACAACAAATATAAAGAAAGTTCCATGAAAAACGTGATATAATAATAATTGTTAACTAATCTTACCTTCTTTGTTTGATCAATAATACTTTGTACAATTTATAAAAAGAAGAAACACGCATTAATTATCATGAGGCAACATGAATAAAAGAATGTATGATTGCACTGCTGAATGAGAGGGCTTCTCTTTGGCGCTGGCCCACTCATAGTTGAATTGAAGCATCCAGCGCATGTTTTCTTGGTACCAAACAAGCTCCTCACTGACCGAATAAGTGATTCATGCTTAATTATCCTATTAAGTGGCTATCAAACACCCCCTCAGTAGGTATGGACAAAATTTTGTCCAAAGATATAGAAAATACATTCTAAGACGAAGCCATAGCCGCAAGAATGGGTAAAAACGGATTTATAACGAAAAAGTTATGATAAAAACAAGTTATACCAAGTTTTGATGTAAGCAATTTGGGACAGGCTGGTCATTTTTGAAAAACCTGGAGAAATCAGTAGCCTATGAACTATTTTTGACCAAATACTCAGAAAGCAAATCTTATAACGAAACCGTAGCCGCTTGAATGGACTAAATTGGATTTACGACGAAAAAGTTATGCCAAAAACCATATTAAATGTTTAATAGACATTTTCTGAAAAATGAGTGCTGATGCACAACTTTTAGTGGGTAAAATGGGACACTAGCCATTGCTAAAATGCACTAACTTGTTAAAAATTTATTAATTCACTATAATACAAAACAATGAATATATAGAACGTAGAAAATGAGGTTATAACGACCAAAATACACATTGTTTTGCGACATGTTGTCCAAAACCATTTTCAGAAATTTTCTAAGTATAGTAATTTTGACGAAAGTTATATTTTCACTATATGACTATTATGAAACATTGTTTCACTTTATAAACACCTATAGCACTATATGATTTGGTGTGAAAATATAAAGTATAATTTTCACAATTATAAACATTTCAAAACATTATGAGTGGTATAGATAACATATGCACATGCATTCATAACATCAATATATAATCTAAATTAGATTATACTTCATTTATAATAGGTTGCGGCTAGGAGTTACGCCTTGTTATTTCAGTTAACATCATTGTACTTTGTTCCATCACTACAGGTGAGTTTTCATAGCCCCGTATACATTTTTATTGTTTTCAAATCCCAAGGGGGAGAATACATTGCACCAACTTTCGTACGGGCCTAAGTATCAAATCATATGTACAATGCTTAAGTTACCTAGCTGCCATGTTAAAGTCCTCTATTCATTTATCATGGACCGTTAATTATGCGTAAGAGTGGATAGATCTATTGAGGGTGACGCCTCCATCCGTGGTAGTTATACCGACAGTCAAACGGATGCATTTCATTTCTGTCATTTTAGAGTGTTTGGCAGAACACTCTGGAGGGGCATACATTTCATCAGTCTAGCTTCGGGGTCATGAGCTTAAGGGCTATTGTACCATTTTTATTTTTCACGTGACTTTTGTCATGCACTTATACTTAAGGTTACCGTATAACATATCATTTTATAAACCTATGAATCTCACCAACATATTTGTTGATCGTTTTAGCAATGTATTTTCAGGTAACTAAGACATATCTTTCATGGCATGCATGGAGTCATTTCATTGAGTAGCGAGGATGACGCGTCTCATTTTGAATTTTTATGCACTTTTATAATATCGTTTGATTATACCAAACTTATTTTCGCAAACTTTTCAAACTTTGGGACCTGTGTTATGTAACTCTGAATGTTTTAAATAAATCAAACGATGTATTTTCAAAACGACACTTTAGGTCGTTCAATATAACCTTGTAGGTGATGCTATAGACGTTACACCCAGGTATTTCATTCTGCTGTCATTCAGGTAAATTCAGGGTGTGACCCTAGATATCTTTTTACATATTTAGTAAATAAAGTTTGTTGTATAAAAAAGTTGTAAATAGTAAAAATGTGATTTGTAAATATATATATATATATTTTTAGAGGGAATATTTTATTTCTGCTAGAGGGTACATGTTTTAATGCATATTGTGCAAATGGTTCATGTGTTTAGGGATTGGAATGAGTAATTATTGATCTGAAAGAATGGATTCGGCAACGCATATGGATTTTCTGTATGTTTTATTAGTTTGTGGCAACAAAATGTTTGTTTAAGCATTAGCTAATAGAATGTCACCGATCCTATGCTTTATAATATATATATATATATATATATATATATATATATATATATATATATATATATATATATATATATATATATATATATATATATATATTCAATAACATATCATATGTTAATTCAACAAAATTCATGCATGTCACGTGTGGCTTATAGTCACTTCGATCTCTTAATAAATACGTTTTTTATGGTCTATGTAATTTTTTAGAACGCAACCATTATATATTATAAATGGTTATAAAAAATAAGAAAAGAAAAAAAAAATAGATAAAATACGATCGACTTAACCAATTTCAAGTTACCTTTTTCTGCTCTCGTAGTCTCGTGTATGTTTCATTTGGGGAAAGAAGTTATTATTCTTATTTTGATGTTGTGGGAACGAATTTCCGAAAATATTTCTTATTTCTTGATGAACATTGTCGATTGTGATAGAATGGTTCTATATTTACACTTTTTTTTAACAGTTAACTAATAACTCGAGTTAGCATAATACATAGGAGGGACGAAACGTCACCATTAAGTCACAAAGTTCACCACTTTGGTTCTTTTTTTCAATAATCTTATGTTATTGCAATTCGTAGTGAAACCCTAAAATCGGCCGGTGGAACTAGCCTAAATTAAGCAGTCTAGCTTTCTTGGCTCAACTCTAGCTATTGAAACCCTAGTTTGAGTTTCAAGCTGTTAGAGTTTGACAATCAATAAACACATTATGCGGAAGTTAGGATCAAGTATAACACATATAAAGATTAAATAAAAAATAAATAGTAACGTACCCGATGCACTTCAATAAACCTTGAATCTTGTGTAAAATAGATCAATGATAAACCCCTTACCGTTTTGTTTATCGATCTCTTGATAATTACAATAGTGAGTAATTACCTCGTTCTTGTACACACAAACCACCAACGAATAAAGGTTTATGCAAGTAAACGAAAAACACTTGTTTTGGAATATCCAAATCGACCCAAAACCCTTGTGGGTTGTTGTGCCGATCGGCCAAGAAAGAAAAGAGGAGAGAAAGGGTTTTAGGGTTTTGTGTGTGTGCACAAAAGATGTGAAAGTCTAACTCTTGGCCTTGTATTTATACTAGAGAAACTTAGAGTCCAAGTTTGATGTGGGTTGGGTTTCCCCTCCCCTTGTTCGACCGGCCTAGGACCCCCAAGGGGTGTTCCAGAACCTTCTTGGCTCCTAATTACATTCTAGTCCTCGTTCTTTCGATACTAATGATAGTTAATACTTACTGTTAATATTTAACGATCATTAAGTCCCTTAAGTGTTTATATATATATAGATACGATACATTTAACATATATATATTTATTATACTTTATTCTTGTTTGCAATGTGTGCAATCCCGAGGTCTCGGGTTCGATACTAGTCATTTACTTATTAATATTTATACGTAACTTTTAACAGCTCCCACTCGTATATATATTAATAGTAAAATGACATTGGTTGGCGTCTTGCAACACTCCAATGCCCCCAGTTCGACCCGAGCTAGGTTTCCTGGAAAACCTTTAATGATTCATCATTATAATCATCCTTTTGCTTCTAATACTACATTAATAAAGATGTGAGGTTCTTTATTAAATTTTGTTTCTCGTTTCTTTATGATTGAACAAAATTACCAAAACATCTGAACGTATTCCAGATAGACTTTGGGCGTGGCCACGCAAATATTTTGTCAACCCTACGAGAGGGCCCAGCAGTATTAAACTTCTGAACAAATCAGAAGGAACAAATTCTCTCTTGACTACAAGAATAACCCATGAACTTCGCAACACTTCTGAAAACAACCCTTATGACTTCAAATTACGGTAAGCGGTAGATTGTAACACAAAAATGCACTACATCCATGACTCTTATCTGGTATCTCAAGTCTGAGGATAACTTTTAAATATGATTCTCACATTTATATTAAATCATATTGTTGGGATAAGTCGAATACTCAATTCATTGAATATCATGTGAAATTGGTATGACTACGCATCAATATACTTTCAAGTATATCCTTAACCAATACTCAAAATTGTCTTAGTTTAATGATATTCCCATATCATTAATCGACAACGGACTATTTAGAATAATAACTTATTCATGGATCTTAAACATGCAAATATAGGATATATTATTAAGATAATGAATAAATAAACATAAACAATATTTTATTTTATTAAAATAATAATTGTACATTACATCCCTTATCCAAATACTAATCACAAATGGGCATGAAACTTTCAGCTAATTTAAGTCCTATTCCTTCAGCATGCTTGTAAAGCTTGGTGCCAGGTAAAGGCTTTGTAAATTGATCGGCTAAGTTTTCATTTGTGTGAACTTTGAGCATTTCGATTTCACCTATCTCAACTTGTTCTTTAACATAGTGGTGCTTAATCGGGAAATGTCTGGTGCCTTTCATGATTCCAGGTTCATTGGCAAATGTAATTGCAACTGAGTTGTCACAATACATTTTTATAGGTCGCTGAATCGAAGGCATAACCCCAAGCCCTGAAACGAGCCTCCTAATCCAAACAGCTTCCATTGCAGCTTCTGAAGCAGCTATATACTCACTTTCTGTAGCAGACATCGCTAGTACACTCTGCTTTCTGCTCCTCCATTAATGACAAAAACATAACCAGTCTGAGACTTCGTATCATCTTTATCACCTTTCCAAGAAGCATCGCAGTAACCTGTAACATCAAGTTCTGCAGATGGAGTACCCCCATAAACTAAGAACATCTCTTTAGTAGCCCTAAGGTACTTAAGAATATTCTTAACAGCAATCCAGTGTTTCTCACCTGGATTATGCTGATATCGACTGGTTAAATTCTGAGCAAACGCCACATCAGGCCTTGTGCTTTTCACCGCATACATAATAGATCCCACAGCCGAAGTATAAGGGACTCTCTTCATGCGTTGCACCTCTTTAGGTGTTGAAGCACAAACTTTCTCGCTCAAGCCATGTTGCTCTTGTATCGGCAAATATCCTTTCTTGGAATTTTGCATATTGATAAGGCGAAAAATGAACCACTTTTAGGGGGTCATTTAAGCCCGAATCCGAATTTATTTGATCAAATATTGCCCTAAATCGTTCTTTTTGTGATTTTAGGTACTTTGGGAGAGAAATCTGGAAAAGGAAGCAATTCGGACATTTTTGGAGCATAAAAGTGAAGAAAACGCCAAAGTCTTAATTTTCCATACTGGGAACAGTAGGTGACGGCGTCAAGAGCAAAACCTTGACGGCGTCAAGAGCAAATCTCATGAATTTCCATGACGACCCAGAACAGATTTGACGGCGTCACGTAGGAAGGGCGTCAAGAGTAAAAGAGTCATGACGGCCTGGAAGTGTTTAAGTCTTGACGGCGTCAGAAGTGGATCTAGGCAGTCCGAGGAGAGTTTTGGCGGTGAGGTAACGGCGTCACATTGTTTGTCTTGACGCCGTCATACCTGTTTTTCAATATATAGTTTTCTAATTTTCACACATTAAAGAGAGAAGTTTTGGGAGAAACCCTAAGTACGATTTTGGTGTAACTTTACAGGTTTTTCAAGGGTTCCAACCCCTTGATACCTTGCATGATTAATCAAGATAAGTGTTCTTCTAATTCAATCAATATGTCTATGTGTTGGTTGTCTATATCTTTTTCTTGTCTTAATTTCATCATGCTAGGCTAGATCTATCTTGTGTTTGCTTAGATCTAATGAAACCTAGATATTGATTATGTGTTGATTACTTGTTTATTCTTGTCTTGGATGAATGATTTATATGTTAGGCTTAAGAAAACTGGCAGATCTCCACTTGGTAACATGCTTGAACGTCTTAAGAAACATGAACCGAGGCGCACTAGGTCTTTATTGGTTGTATTTAATGCATGAGCCACTGTTTACAATCCCTATAGTTGTGCTGGGCATGGTGTAGGAGGAGATAAGAGCTCATAGAATTCGGGAGTTATGTGTGCCACCCCATGAATGGTATTAAGGAATACGATCCGTCATCCATGCAATTATAACAAGTAATTAACGTGTAAAAGATGTCTGGGGAGTAGTCAAATCTAAGTAAACACATTTTCTCCAATTACTGCTCACAACTTTAGTTTAATTAGTTTATTTTCATTTTTAGTATTTTATTTTGATTGCATCTTAGTATTGGGTTAGTTGAATAGCAACTAATTCCGCCCAAATCCTTCAAACCCCGAGATTTTATTTGCTTTCATAAAAATATAAAAATACAAAAATAATCATCCCTCACCTTTAGAACTAATATTTAGGCTTTCTAATCCTAGCGACACTATTCCTAAGCTGAACGATCAATCCCCCGGTACTTGTCACTATACTATACTACAACGATCAGGTACACTGCCTGGTGGGGGTTGTAAGCTTCTCGAGATCCCTCGAGAGGTAAAGCCTGTTGCGATTCCCACGCATCAAGTTTTTGGCGCCGCTGCCGGGGAAATAGTTATTGTCTAGGTTAGAATTTCTTTTTATTAGGTCTACTTGCTAGATTCCTTTCTAGTAAGATTTTATTTTTATTTTTAGGTTTTCTTTAGTCTATCTATTTCTTTGTGCCTTTGTTCGTAACTCTTTACCATCCGACACCATGGAAGGTGGTAACATCTTTGAACCCGTCATCCCACCACAACAAAACCCACCATTAGAACCCCTTAGGCCCCGAACCTTAGGAGAGTATTCCCGACCTAGCCACCAAGGCTACCGAAACACCATTGAGCTCACCGGAGCCAATGTGACCCCCTTGCGATCCGACACCATCCGGTTGGTGCAAAGCGGATGTGCATTCCATGGACTTCGTTCCGAAGATCCAAATCAACATCTTAAGGACTTCCTCAAAATCGTAGATTCCATAGACCTAGGTGTTGAAACTAGAGAGACTACCCGTTTACGCCTATTCCAATTCTCTCTACGGGATCAAGCTAGTCAATGGCTTGAGCGTTTACCCGCGGGATCCATCACTACATGGGATGATCTCACCACTCGTTTCCTTGCTCAATCCCACCGGGGAGAACTACTAAGCTTAGAAATGACATCTTGATGTTCCAACAACGTCAAAATGAATCTCTTTATGAAGCATGGACTCGTTTCAAGGACTTACTCCGAAAAGTCCCTCATCATGGCATAGATCTTTGGCTCCAAGTCCAAATCTTTTATGACCATATCGACATCTTCACGAGGCGAGCCATTGACCAATCGGCCGGTGGTAAGCTACGTGATCTAAGTGCGGAACAATCATGGGAACTCATAGAATATCTTGCTCTCTATGACAACGAAAGTTGGAACGATCCCCGTGACTTGAACAAAACGGTCAAGGCAATATCCTTGCCTTCGAACAATTCTAGCACTCCCGACCGTAGGATCATGGAACTTGAGGACCAAGTCAAGTTTCTCATGAAATCTTACGATGCTCCTAAGCCTTCAAGCCAAGTGAACAAAGTCACTTCTTCATGCGAATTATGTAGTGGTCCCCACGACACTCGTGATTGTGTGGAACTCCCCGGAACAGCTTTTGCGGACTACGCATCCACGCGTACCGACGAAGCGGGAGATAAGTGGTACACTTTCAAGCCCGAGCCAAACACATACGGTGATTCATACAATCCCTCATGGAAAAATCACCCAAACCTTAGGTGGAAACAAAATCAACCCAATTCCTCCAATCCGCCTAACCGTTACCAACCAACCGGTCCACCATCCAACCGTACTTTCAACAACAATCCTTCTAACAACTTTGGTAGTACCAACAATCTTGAAGGATTGATGTCAAAGTTTATGGCATCTCAAGAAGCCCGCATAGCTAGGTTCGAAACTGAATTCAACCAACAACAAACGGAGATGACCAACAAGATTGACAACTTGTTGAAAGCCCTCAACAACCAAGCGTTAATCACACCTAGGAAGGACACTAGGGACACCAATAGTGGAAGCCAAATTAAGGACCCCTCATCATCCAAACAGGTCCACTTTGTCAATGTTGTCACCATTAAGCCAATAGATAAGGAGATAGAAGAGAGTGACAAGAATGAAGTTAGAGTAGAAGCCGAGACTAAGGATGAGAATAGGGAAGTTGTGGTTGATAGTAGAGAGGAATTAGAGGAGATAGAACCTATAGAAGAATACTTTGATAAGTTGCCAACCAAGGAAGAACGGGAATACCATAAAGATTTATTCGATAGTCCCGAGAGAACATATATCTTTGGCGACCCCCTTATCAAAACGGGAGACCCCTCTAACATTAACATCCCATGCAATATCGGGCACATGCATATATGGAAAGCTTACATCGACCCTAGATCCCCCGTGAACATCATGACTAGGACTTACTACAATTGGGTGATAAAGAAGCAACTTAATTTTAGGATGATGCCTAATAAGAACCTGATAAGAAATTTTGCGGGAAGAATGAAAGGATTGCATGTGATTATAGGGAATCTCACCTATGAGATCGATTTTATGATAGTTGAGGACACTCGTCCGGTGATAGATGCTTGCCTAAGCCAAATAATATTTGGGAAACCATTTGTTGAGGCCACTAGGATGAGTTATGATCCGACTTTAGGGATAGTTAGATTCAAGGAATAGAATGATGAGGTTGCTTATCAAATGCCCTTCAAGATTGAGCAATACCGCCTTCTCTCTAATTTCGAAAAAGAACACAAGCAAGCGGCTTATTATAGGAATGAGGAGGATATACGTAGAGGAGTAGAGTATGTGAGAAATAAGATGCTTGGTTTCTACAAAGAGTGCTTGCAACTAGGTCCGGAATACAAAACTGGTTTAGAAGACGACCTAGAGAGTGGAACCAATGATGAAATCACGTAGTAACCCATGACCTTGAGTCTAGCTACAAGACTCGTAAATAAAGAAAAGCGCTTCTTGAGAGGCAACCTATGTTTTATGTGATTTTATTTGTTTGTTTGTTATTTGCTTCCGTATGCATGTTTTATTTTTATTGTTGGTTGATCATGTTTCTAAACTAAATAGTAGAAATACTTTACTTTGTTGTTTTGGCCTAGTCTTAACTCCACCTAAAAGTATTTTTGCAAAAGATAAGTGTAAGGGGAAACCCCAAATATGTTTTTAAGAAACAAACCGATCATGATTCTCCACAATATTAAATGAACATGTATATTCGTATTTGTTAGAGTCAAATGTTTGTATTGAGTAATAATGAAGTTTTGCAGGATTTTCCAGGAAGTAGGACCAAGTTTTTCCAGAAATTTTCCGGAAACTTAACATAAGGATTTCTGCAGGTCAATTTTGACGACGTCAGGGGTTTACTCTTGACGGCGTCAGGAGTTAAAATCTGGAAATTTTACCAGTTTTGTTTTTCTAACGGAGTCTTATGGTTTTTGTGAATTATTAAGTTTTATAATCTCCAGGAGATCTGCAAACTTCATTCCACAAGCATTATATCTTATCTTGTTTTCTAGGATTTAGTAACTTATATAGAATGCCGCCGATTTTACGCGAGGTTGTCTTGTCTATTTTGTTAGGTTTTACAGGTTATGTATGACAAGAAGATGATTTATATTCTGGAAGGGAAGCTTTGATTGTTCATTTTCTTGGAGGAAGATTTAACCTGGCCACCCTATTATCCATACCGAGCGAATCAGGGGAGTATTTGATTTCATTCTCTTTACTTTTTCACTTTTACATTCTTTACTTGAACATTGGGGACAATGTTCATCTTAAGTGTAAGGGGAGGGTAAAAAGATGATACCTTACATATGCACTTTCGCTTGAGTTTGTTTTGTTTGAGGGTAGATGTGTAATAAAACTATGAGAAATACTTGTTAGTGCAATTTTAGCGCCAAATTTAAAATTTTTTACAACATTTAGGAGTGAAACTTTAGCCATAGCAAGTGTCTCATGGATAGGAGATTGTATGACTAGCACATAACCGTATATTCAGAAAAATTTTCCACCCAAATATGTGAGGTTCGCCTTTAGATTTGATAGGAAAAACATTTATTATTAGTGCTTATGAGTGTACCGGTAGCATTTAGATTCTAGAACTTGCGTTAGTGATGCATCCCGAGACCGCTAGTGAGACTACATTCGTGTGGTAGGATTTACTACATGATAAGAGGCATTAGGATCACTCTTGTGTTAAACCCGTATTATAATTACTTGACCGTTTAAGTCATATTACTTGGCTAGTTAAGTCAACTAATTTTTCCCACACCCTTAGCTTTGTACTCATTTTTAGTACACGAAACCCCTAGTACACCCCTCCGAGCCTATCTTTTCGTTTCTAACTTTAAGCATCTTACTTAAAGGAAGAATTTGTTACACCCCACTTAAATGTACAACCAAATCGCCTTAGCCTTCCGTGTATGCGCTCATTTTTAGTGCATTATTGTTATTTGTTAAACCCTAAGTTAACTTTCTAATTGATTACATGGTTGCTAAGTCGAGTCATATCATTGTACATATTGTTTTGGGACGATTGGGACTCATGGGTAAGTACTTATTTTATGAAGTAATGGGGAAGAACATAATATTATTACCCCCATAGTAGCCCTAAGGTACTTAAGAATATTCTTAACAGCAATCCAGTGTTTCTCACCTGGATTATGCTGATATCGACTGGTTAAATTCTGAGCAAACGCCACATCAGGCCTTGTGCTTTTCACCGCATACATAATAGATCCCACAGCCGAAGTATAAGGGACTCTCTTCATGCGTTGCACCTCTTTAGGTGTTGAAGCACAAACTTTCTCGCTCAAGCCATGTTGCTCTTGTATCGACAAATATCCTTTCATGGAATTTTGCATATTGATAAGGCGAAAAATGAACCACTTTTAGGGGGTCATTTAAGCCCGAATCCGAATTTATTTGATCAAATATTGCCCTAAATCGTTCCTTTTGTGATTTTAGGTACTTTGGGAGAGAAATCTGGAAAAGGAAGCAATTCGGACGTTTTTGGAGCATAAAAGTGAAGAAAACGCCAAAGTCTTAATTTTCCATGCTGGGAACAGTAGGTGACGGCGTCAAGAGCAAAACCTTGACGGCGTCAAGAGCAAATCTCATGAATTTCCATGACGACCCAGAATAGATTTGACGGCGTCACGTAGGAAGGGCGTCAAGAGTAAAAGAGTCATGACGGCCTGGAAGTGTTTAAGTCTTGACGGCGTCAGAAGTTGTAACACCCCCTAATTTGAAATGCGGCAGCGGAATAGAAATTAGGGTGTTACGGTGAGGATCGAAGTCATAATGATAGAAACGACTCGAAGAGATGTTTTAAAAACATTATTTCATTTATAAATATTTGAAATACAATAGGTTTTTATCAGAGTATTATAAAAACTTGATGTTTTGAACTAAATCAAACATCATTTATTTTACATCATATTTGATAATACTTAAACATAATTTGAAGATTTTTGCCGCCCGTTCCATGCTTGCTTCCCCTGTCAAATACCTGAGATACATGCTTAAAAGTCAACAAAATTGTTGAGTGAAATCATAGAGTTTGAATTTAATAATCATTTTGATACACAAGCAAGATTGTATTGAAAAATACAATCAGTTTGAAAACATTGATATTGCAGTTCATATATTGCACTAAGTCTCATGACACGCAAACGTTAACAAATACCTTAACGGCGGGTGTATATCAAATCAATGATACATTTTTGCCCTCGTGTAATAGGTGATTTGCCAATTCTTATTTTTACTCAAATATAATTATCACGACTTATGCGGCTAACCACATGCATATGGCATTCCGTCAAGCATTAGTGGGATAGGCTGTCAAACCTTAAATAGATCTATTCATTATATTCGCGTTCACCGCAGTGATTAATGGTTCATGAATAAGGGTCTTTTGGCAATAGCTAACTTAGGCATATATCAGTCAGGAAAGCATACAGAAAATACTTGTGAATCTATTTATAGCATGTATCCCCCTCACGGAGTTTTGAAAATAATTAAATGTGAGGCTATGACTCACCTTGATTGATACTGAAAATGAAGAAAATAAAGTCGGATGAATTTTATGAAAACGGCTTCGAAACACAACCTGATAAATAAATTTATCTAAGAAATCGACCAAAAACTATTCGGTAACTTTAAAGAAAATAACGAATATTAGATATTCGTTATGACGATTAAGTGATGTGCAATGAAAATATGGTGATATGCATGATATGACAAAATATGATTTTTAAAATTATCCATCGAAGTTTTAATCATAACTAAAATCTTAATCTTTTAAAATATCGTTATATATTATTAACGTTAAGTTAATAATATATATATATATATATATATATATATATATATATATATATATATATATATATATATATATATATATATATATATAAACAACATTTAAACATGATATGAAATAAATAAAAAAAATATAAAATAAATAAGAATGATAAATAAATTTAGTCTTTGTCTCATTTTCCAATTTTTACCATTTTTACACTAACGATACTTGCGTTACACCGTTAGTCATTTTTATATATTTTTCAACTATAGTCCTCTACTTTGTCCAACAGTCAATACAAACCTTCTAATATTAATTTTTATCACATTTTAACCTTAGATTTTTGTATTTACAGGTTTAGTCCTTGATTTTCAATATTTACACATTTAGTCCTTCTAGGTGTCGTCGCGTTACATTTTTAGTCCAATTTTACAAAAATGATTATGGAACTTTTCTAAAATTTTCCGTAGCTTATTTATTAAGTATAAAGCTTATTTTAACTGCTTATTCATTTAAAAGCTTATTTTTATAGCTTATGGGCCTGGATCGAATAAACTTAAGGCCCGTTAAGATTTTTGGAGGCGAGGGCATGGAAAAAGTTTTGGGCTTGGCTTTGGACCATTTTTATGATTCTAAAAACATATCTTATAGGCCCAGTGGGCTTACGGATTTCAAAAGCTTAGTGGGCTTTAGTTAAGCCCACTCGACAATAAATAAGTTTTTATAACAAATTTTAGTTTTGATATTCGGTTTATGTACATTCAAAATGGGTCGTTTAAGATGTCAAAACGTGATTATTTTTACATGTTGTCTACATGAAAACTTTAGTTTGCTAGGTGGTCTATGACGTCGTGAAAAGAGATGGTACTATTGTTAAACTAGTTTTTAAGTTATACGTTGTTTTAGTGGCATGGTTAAGTAGATGTGTAAACTTGAAACTTATCAAAATATTACTAAGTGTTATTCAATTGTTATATCGATGGATGTAGATTTAAAATGAATGCATGACATGATTAATACGTTACAACTAATGTGAATGGTGTGTGCTTCGTGATTCCTAAGCCATCCAAGATAGAGGCAAATCACGTTTCGTGTACTACTAACAATTATATACGTGAATCAAGGGTGCAAAGTGTAGTCGTACGAAACAAAGTATACAAAGTGTATGACAATATGATATCGTATGAAATGGATTTAGAACTAGTGCAAGAGACTTACAAACACTTTTAAAGTGATATTGAGTCGAGCTAGTTAGAAGAGGAACACAAGAATTCACGTCCAAGCTATATAACCCAAACGTTATATAATAATTTGAACCCGATTTCCTTTCTTTGCTCCCAATAATATACCAACGACTACTAAGTCTTTTGAAAACAGTTTGAAGGACGAATTTACTAAGTGAAAGAGTGTGTGAATGAATATGAGCTAATGCATGCATGTAGTTTATATATTACTTGAATATATAACACGTAAGTGAGTAAATTTCAATGTGAACTTCACACTCACTATTCCATGTCAGTGAACATAGCTCTTAGGTGTTTATTATATTGATTTTGAAAGAGTTGTGAGAGCATAAAATGAGGAGATTTGTTGGGTGATTCATGCCTATGTCGACCAAAGCATTTTCTCCATATACGATTCATCAAATCGTATACTACTTGAGTATACTTGATCATCCGTAACATTTGAGCATGAAATCATCCTAGAAATAATATTAGGAACATTTAGAAACAAACTAGATTCAAAACGGTTAAGTTTTGAATCTAGTGTAATTCGATTTGGGTTTATTACGGTCGACTACTTTACCTCTTAAAAGCATATCAAAACTTAACGTAGAAACGTGAAAATCGACACACTAATAGTTGGCTAGTAGGTTAATGAGATGAGAAAATAAAATACGTACGTCGTGTGTAAGAATTAGAAATAAACGAGGCGTTTTGGGGGATGCTTGAACTAGTCGATCAGATGAAATTTAGTTAAATTAGATTTTGGGCTTAGGTTTAGTGGGCTTAGGAATAGTAAAGGGTAGAGTGTGGGCCGAAGGTAATTAAGGGTCCGGTTGGCTAATTAGGTAATTAGTGAAATTTTTAATTATATTTAATAAATATAATTAGTATTAGGATTTAGGTTTAGGATTAAATAATAAGTTTAAGTTTCGTGTAACGTGTCGAGGATTAATTACGTCATTTCGTGAATTATATTATTTTGTGAAAATCGCCAAAATAATATAATAAGAAAAATTTCAAATTTTTCCGAGAAAATGGGAATTAGAAACGATAACGAAAGATTATATATTTATTAACGATTTAATTACAAGAAATTTTTACAGGGTTCTACAGTACCCACTTGTCATTCTGAATTTCGTCCCGAAATTCGATTTTAAGAAATCTAACAAGTGTGTTCTATGAAAATAAGTGCGGATATTTCTCACGGAATCTATCTTCTCTTTCCCATGTATAAGTTGGTCCTCGCTTAGAGTCCCATCTTACTTTTACAATGGGGATACGATTCTGTTTGAGTTGTTTAACTTCTCTATCCATTATTTCCACAGGCTCTTCTGTGAACACTAGTTTGTCGTCCAATCTAATCTCTTTTAGTGGAATGACGAGAGTTTTGTCTGACAAACATTTCTTGAGTTGGGACACGTGAAACGTAGGGTGTACCCTACTAAGTTCATCCGGCAATTCTAACTTATAAGCAACTGAACCAATTCTCTCCAGAATTTTAAAAGGTCCAATATACCTCGGATTTAATTTTCCACGTTTTCCAAAACGAATCATTCCTTTCCATGGCGAAACCTTCAACATGACTTTGTCTCCTACTTGAAATTCCATAGGCTTTCTCCTGACATCAGCATAACTTTTCTGTCTGTCACGAGCAGCTTGCAAGCGTTGCTTGATTTGGAATATCTTCTCAGTAGTATCATGTATTAGCTCTGGTCCGGTAAGTTGCATATCACCAACTTCTGTCCAACAGATTGGTGATCTGCACTTTCTTCCGTACAGTGCCTCAAAAGGTGCAGCCTTTATGCTGGCATGGTAGCTATTATTGTATGAAAATTCAACTAATGGCAAGTGTCTATCCCAACCTTTTCCGAAATCAATCACACATGCTCGGAGCATGTCTTCCAAGGTTTGGATTGTTCTCTCACTTTGTCCATCAGTTTGCGGATGATAAGCGGTGCTCATATCTAACCTAGTACCAAGAGATTTCTATAGCGATTCCCAAAATCTTGATGTGAATCGGCTATCTCTATCAGAAATAATAGATATTGGTACCCCATGTCTAATCACAATTTCCTTAAAATACAACTGAGCGAGTGTTTCCATCTCATCAGTTTCCTTGATTGGTAGGAAATGTGCAGACTTGGTTAATCGATCGATGATAACCCAGATTGTGTCTAATCCAGTCGAAGTCCTTGGTAATTTGGTAATAAAATCCATTGTGATTCGTTCCCATTTCCAGACTGGAATTTCTGGTTGCACGAGTAATCCTGATGGTTTCTGAGTCTCTGGTTTTACTCTAGAGCAGGTCAGACATTTACCAACATACTCGGCGATATCAGCTTTCATATTTGGCCACCAATAATTCTTCTTAATATCTTGGTGCATTTTATTGGAACCGGGATGAATAGAATATTTGGATTTATGAGATTCATGCATGATAAGGTCTCGAATACCTCCAAATAGAGGAATCCAATATCTTTCCTTAAAACATAACATTCCATCATTTCTTCTCACAAATTCTTTTTCATTATTTGGCATTCTGTCAACCTGATTTTCCAGGTTTGACCTCCTGTCAATTCTCTCATATTGCCGGTTTTCTTCTTGTAGAGCTTCCATTTGAGCTTTGATGATTTGAGCAGGAAGTGGTGAATGAATTGTCATTCCTAGAGATCGAACTCTAAGAGGTTTAATTCTATCTTTTCTACTAAACGCATCGGCTACTACATTCGCTTTACCAGGATGGTAACGAATTTCACAGTCGTAGTCATTGAGTAATTCTAACCATCTTCTTTGCCTCATGTTTAGCTCCTTCTGATCTAAGATATGCTGTAGACTCTTGTGATCGGTGAAAACCGTACACTTTGTACCATATAGGTAATGTCTCCATATCTTAAGAGCAAAAACTACTGCTCCTAATTCTAGATCATGAGTGGTGTAGTTTTCTTCATTCTTCTTCAGCTGTCGTGAAGCATAGGCTATAACTTTGTCTCTTTGCATTAGTACCGCACCTAAACCATGATGAGATGCGTCACAATACACTACAAAGTCCTCATTGCCTTCTGGTAATGCCAATATTGGTGCTTCACAAAGCTTTTGTTTCAGCAGTTGAAATGCTGACTCCTGCTTCTCTTCCCAGTTATACTTCTTGTTCTTCTGGGTAAGTTCCGTCAATGGTTTTGCAATCTTTGAAAAACCTTCTATAAATCTCCGGTAATAACCAGCGAGACCTAAGAATTGACGAATCTCGGTTGGGGAGGTAGGTGACGTCCAACCTTTAACTGCTTCTATCTTCGCGGGATCTACGTGGATACCTTTGCTGTTGATGATATGGCCTAAAAATTGAACGGTAGTAATCCAAAAATCACATTTGGAAAACTTGGCGAACAACTTTTCCTTCCTAAGTAACTCCAAAACAGTCCTTAAGTGTTCGGCATGCTCCTCTTCATTGCGCGAATAGATTAAAATATCATCAATGAACACAATAATGAATTTATCCATGTATGGTTTGCATACCCGGTTCATTAAATCCATGAATACAGCTGGTGCATTGGTAAGACCAAATGACATCACCTGAAATTCATAATGTCCGTATCGTGTTCGAAAAGCTGTCTTGGGAATGTCCTCTTCCCTAACTCTTAATTGATGATATCCTGATCTAAGATCGATTTTTGAGTACACACTTGATCCTTGTAATTGGTCAAATAGATCGTCGATCCTTGGTAATGGATATCGATTCTTCACCGTGAGTTTGTTCAACTCCCTGTAATCGATACACATTCGGAACGTTCCATCTTTCTTTTTGATAAATAGGATTGGTGCTCCCCAAGGGGATGAACTCGGTTGAATGAAACCTTTATCTGATAGTTCTTTTAACTGTTCAGATAATTCTTTCATTTCGGAGGGGGCTAATCGATATGGTGCTTTTGCAACGGGTGCTGCTCCAGGCACTTAATCAATTCGAAATTCTACTTGACGAGTTGGTGGGATTCCAGGTAAGTCTTCGGGAAATACATCAGAAAATTCTCTTACAACTGGCACTTCATCAAGTTGTTTCTTCTTTTCTTTTGTTTCTCCTCCCGTTACTTGGATTTGAAATACATGGCATCCTTTGCTTATGTATTTCATCGTCTTGGCGTATGAAATGAAATTGAAAGAAGTTTTAGGTTTATCACCTTGGATGATTAAGGTTTCACCGCCGAATGGAATCTGGATGATTTTCTCATCACAAATTATCCTGGCACGGTGTTTAGATAACAAATCCATACCAATGATGACATCAAAACTTCCTAATTGAATGGGCATAAGATTGATTGGGAAAGATTTATTTAGAAGGGTTAAGGTGCAGTTTTCGATTAGGGTATTGGTACTTAAAATATTTCCATCTGCTAATTCTATTTCATAGATAGTATCTAATTCTACAGGAGTAATATTTAGATTTGCGGCAAACGAAGTAGACACAAAACTTTTATCCGCTCCTGAATCAAATAATATCTTAGCATCTTGTTGATTTAATAGGAACGTACCAGTAACAACATCTGAATTCTGCGTTGTGTTCCCATCACCAAGTACATAAGCTCTTCCTCTGGCAACATTATTGGTAAATTTCGGACATTAAGGTCTGTAGTGTCCAGCTTCTCCACAACCATGGCACTTCACTGCTATCGGTTGAGTATTGGCCCCAGTCGCTCGACAGTCCCTTGTCATATGACCAATTCTTTTACAGTTGCCGCAAACAGCTCTACATGCTCCAAAATGATGCATGTTGCACTTGTTACATGGGGGTAGCGTTCCAGAATAACCTTTACTTTCTGCAGGCACTGCTGCGTAAGCTCGGGTAGCTTCTTGTCGACGATTTTGTTGTTGATGATGATTACTACGATTCTGCTGTTGATCTCTGTTGCGATTCCTGCCTTGATTGTTGTTGTTGCTGTAGCTACGGTTACCACTGTAACTGTTGTTATAGCTGCAGTTGTTGCTATTGTTACCCCCTCGGTTGTCAGCACTTCTCTTATGCTCATTAATCACAGAGGTAGAACCTCTTTTGATTACCCGGGTTAACAATCTCTGAGCAAGCTCCATAGCTTCTTCTACTGACTTTGGATTCGATGAGGTAACATCTCCTTCAATGGATGGTGGCAGTCCCTCTACGTATTTCTCCAATGCTTGTTCAACATCGGGTACTATAGTTGGACACAACACTAACAACTCCAGAAACTTTCTGTCGTATGTCTTCAAGTCATTGTACCTTACAACTAGCTGATGAAATTCATCTTCTAGTTTTCGAATCTCTGTTCTTGGACAATACTTCTTCAACATTTTATTCTTCAGCTCATTCCACGAAAGTCTGAAAGCTTCATCTGGACCTATAGCATTCGCAGTAGTGTTCCACCACGATAATGCCTCTCCTTGAAGAGTTCCTGTAGCAAAGGTAACTTTGCTATTCTCAGGACAACCACTCCTCTTGAAGACTGTCTCAGTATGCTCAAACCAATGTGCCATTTCAGTCACTCCTTCAATTCCTTTGAAGTTTGTTGGCATGCAAGTCATGAAATCCTTATAAGTACAATTACGTGGAGTAATTGTATTAGTTTCATGATTTGCACCATTGGTATTATTCAAACGATCCGCTTCACGAGCTGCGGATATTCCCTCAGCAATCATTCTTTGAACCTCAGTGGGGGTCAAGATTACTTCTGGGTTAGAGTTTTCGCTACTTGCATGCTCCATTTTTCTATTAATAATACAAAAATTTAGCATTTAGAATTTTAAACAACCCTTGTTTTAAAGATTCTTGTGAAGTAGGGAAAAATAAATTTTGAGTCTTAATAATAATTGGACATCATATGTAGTTTTTATTTTGATACAACAATCATAATCATTCCGATATGTTAGATGCAATTTATAATACACATGAACAACCATAAGCATATGTTAACATTTGTAGATAGTAATATCAAAACCAACAGCATAACATTAATAACTTTAAATCAGTTGAGTTGTTATAACAAAACGATACAAGCTTATTAATGCCACACGCGGCAGGCTTGAATGCCTTATTACTAGTACAAATACCAACTGTCTCTAATGATTAGGTATGTTCACATGTTCTCCCATCTCAAAGATATGAAATCGGAGCTCTTGCATATCGGTATGATGTTGCATCTTCATATCCCCCACAATGTTTTCTAATGTATCTGCTCTTCGGCGTGCAAGCTGGGCTTCCCAAGTACGGTCCTGTCCCTCTCTCCGCAATGATATCGCGAAAGAACGTGTCTCCGAGATATCCGAACGTATTTGAGCTAACCCTTGCTGCAACTCTATCCTATCGGCTATAAGGTTATGTAAGGTGTTGTGGGTAGTATCTGAATGATCGAAAGATGAATAATCAATCATTTGGAGAAGTGAGTCTATCTGATGTTCGTGATGCTCCAATCGCGTCACTACTACAGAAGGTGTAAAGGTAGAAGGAATTTCCATCCTAGCACTCTCGCCAGTTTCATTGATATGAGTTGGGGGAGTAAAACCAGGCGGATAGGGTAATGATGGTGAAAGTGGAGAAATAGGATCAGAAATACGAAGGCGGCTGGAGGTATGTATATCTACTTCGGGGATAGGTTCTCTTTGGTGAAAATTATACGGATAAGTTTGGCTGAAAAGGTTGAGTAGGTGATCGGGTGCATATGAATTATGACGTGGTAATGGTGTCGATAAAACAAAAGTATTGGGATTCTCAGGCGTTGTAGCAATTTCGTCTTGCTCGTAGGGTTCTGTTTCTTGAGAAACAGCGTCAGGTACAGCAGTAGAATGATAAACAGGCGAAGTAACGGACGCGACGGAAATATCAGAGTCGGATTCGAACATACTCATATTGACACAATACTGTAACAATTCATAAATAGCGCAGAATAAGAATTTATTATCATACAATTTTAACATATCGCAATTAAAATATCATAGCTTAATGATTAACTTACGGAGTGCTGTAGCAAGCAGGTACGGCGGGCAAAAATTTATATGATAAAACTTTAATTTATTTGAAAGTATGGTTATAGTTCAATGTTTGAAAACATTTGGTTCTCTATAACGATGTCTCTGATGCCAATCTGTAACACCCCTAATTTGAAATGCGGCAGCGGAATAGAAATTAGGGTGTTACGGTGAGGATCGAAGTCATAATGATAGAAACGACTCGAAGAGACGTTTTAAAAACATTATTTCATTTATAAATATTTGAAATACAATAGGTCCTTATCAGAGTATTATAAAAACTTGATGTTTTGAACTAAATCAAACATCATTTATTTTACATCATATTTGATAATAATTAAACATAATTTGAAGATTTTTGCCGCCCGTTCCATGCTTGCTTCCCCTGTCAAATACCTTAGATACATGCTTAAAAGTCAACAAAATTGTTGAGTGAAATCATAGAGTTTGAATTTAATAATCATTTTGATACACAAGCAAGATTGTATTGAAAAATACAATCAGTTTGAAAACATTGATATTGCAGTTCATATATTGCACTAAGTCTCATGACATGCAAACGTTAACAAATACCTTAACGGCGGGTGTATATCAAATCAATGATACATTTTTGCCCTCGTGTAATAGGTGATTTGCCAGTTCTTATTTTTACCCAAATATAATTATCACGACTTATGCGGCTAACCACATGCATATGGCATTCCGTCAAGCATTAGTGGGACAGGCTGTCAAACCTTAAATAGATCTATTCATTATATTCGCGTTCACCGCAGTGATTAATGGTTCATGAATAAGGGTCTTTTGGCAATAGCTAACTTAGGCATATATCAGTCAGGAAAGCATACAGAAAATACTTGTGAATCTATTTATAGCATGTATCCCCCTCACGGAGTTTTGAAAATAATTAAATGTGAGGCTATGACTCACCTTGATTGATACTGAAAATGAAGAAAATAAAGTCGGATGAATTTTATGAAAACGGCTTCGAAACACAACCTGATAAATAAATTTATCTAAGAAATCGACCAAAAACTATTCGGTAACTTTAAAGAAAATAACGAATATTAGATATTCGTTATGACGATTAAGTGATGTGCAATGAAAATATGGTGATATGCATGATATGACAAAATATGATTTTTAAAATTATCTATCGAAGTTTGAATCATAACTAAAATCTTAATCTTTTAAAATATCGTTATATATTATTAACGTTAAGTTAATAATATATATATATATATATATATATATATATATATATATATATATATATATATATATATATATATATATATATATATATATATATATATATATATATATATATATATATACAACATTTAAACATGATATGAAATAAATAAAAAAAATATAAAATAAATAAGAATGATAAATAAATTTAGTCTTTGTCTCATTTTCCAATTTTTACCATTTTTACACTAACGATACTTGCGTTACACCGTTAGTCATTTTTATATATTTTTCAACTATAGTCCTCTACTTTGTCCAACAGTCAATACAAACCTTCTAATATTAATTTTTATCACATTTTAACCTTAGATTTCTGTATTTACAGGTTTAGTCCTTGATTTTCAATATTTACACATTTAGTCCTTCTAGGTGTCGTCGCGTTACATTTTTAGTCCAATTTTACAAAAATGATTATGGAACTTTTCTAAAATTTTCCGTAGCTTATTTGTTAAGTATAAAGCTTATTTTAACTGCTTATTCATTTAAAAGCTTATTTTTATAGCTTATGGGCCTGGATCGAATAAACTTAAGGCCCGTTAAGATTTTTGGAGGCGAGGGCATGGAAAAAGTTTTGGGCTTGGCTTTGGACCATTTTTATGATTCTAAAAACATATCTTATAGGCCCAGTGGGCTTACGGATTTCAAAAGCTTAGTGGGCTTTAGTTAAGCCCACTCGACAATAAATAATTTTTTATAACAAATTTTAGTTTTGATATTCGGTTTATGTACATTCAAAATGGGTCGTTTAAGATGTCAAAACGTGATTATTTTTACATGTTGTCTACATGAAAACTTTAGTTTGCTAGGTGGTCTATGACGTCGTGAAAAGAGATGGTACCATTGTTAAACTAGTTTTTAAGTTATACGTTGTTTTAGTGGCATGGTTAAGTCGATGTGTAAACTTGAAACTTATCAAAATATTACTAAGTGTTATTCAATTGTTATATCGATGGATGTAGATTTAAAATGAATGCATGACATGATTAATACGTTACAACTAATGTGAATGGTGTGTGCTTCGTGATTCCTAAGCCATCCAAGATAGAGGCAAATCACGTTTCGTGTACTACTAACAATTATATACGTGAATCAAGGGTGCAAAGTGTAGTCGTACGAAACAAAGTATACAAAGTGCATGACAATATGATATCGTATGAAATGGATTTAGAACTAGTGCAAGAGACTTACAAACACTTTTAAAGTGATATTGAGTCGAGCTAGTTAGAAGAGGAACACAAGAATTCACGTCCAAGCTATATAACCCAAACGTTATATAATAATTTGAACCCGATTTCCTTTCTTTGCTCCCAATAATATACCAACGACTACTAAGTCTTTTGAAAACAGTTTGAAGGACGAATTTACTAAGTGAAAGGGTGTGTGAATGAATATGAGCTAATGCATGCATGTAGTTTATATATTACTTGAATATATAACATGTAAGTGAGTAAATTTCAATGTGAACTTCACACTCACTATTCCATGTCAGTGAACATAGCTCTTAGGTGTTTATTATATTGATTTTGAAAGAGTTGTGAGAGCATAAAATGAGGAGATTTGTTGGGTGATTGATGCCTATGTCGACCAAAGCATTTTCTCCATATACGATTCATCAAATCGTATAGTACTTGAGTATACTTGATCATCCGTAACATTTGAGCATGAAATCATCCTAGAAATAATATTAGGAACATTTAGAAACAAACTAGATTCAAAACGGTTAAGTTTTGAATCTAATGTAATTCGATTTGGGTTTATTACGGTCGACTACTTTACCTCTTAAAAGCATATCAAAACTTAACGTAGAAACGTGAAAATCAACACACTAATAGTTGGCAAGTAGGTTAATGAGATGAGAAAATAAAATACGTACGTCGTGTGTAAGAATTAGAAATAAACGAGGCGTTTTGGGGGATGCTTGAACTAGTCGATCGGATGAAATTTAGTTAAATTAGATTTTGGGCTTAGGTTTAGTGGGCTTAGGAATAGTAAAGGGTAGAGTGTGGGCCGAAGGTAATTAAGGGTCCGGTTGGCTAATTAGGTAATTAGTGAAATTTTTAATTATATTCAATAAATATAATTAGTATTAGGATTTAGGTTTAGGATTAAATAATAAGTTTAAGTTTCGTGTAACGTGTCGAGGATTAATTCCGTCATTTCGTGAATTATATTATTTTGTGAAAATCGCCAAAATAATATAATAAGAAAAATTTCAAATTTTTCCGAGAAAATAGGAATTAGAAACGATAACGAAAGATTATATATTTATTAACGATTTAATTACAAGAAATTTTTACAGGGTTCTACAGAAGTGGATCTAGGCAGTCCGAGGAGAGTTTTGGCGGCGAGGTGACGACGTCACATTGTTTGTCTTGACGCCGTCATACCTATTTTTCTATATATAGATTTCTAATTTTCACACATTAAAGAGAGAAGTTTTGGGAGAAACCCTAAGTACGATTTTGGTGTAACTTTACAGGTTTTTCAAGGGTTCCAACCCCTTGATACCTTGCATGATTAATCAAGATAAGTGTTCTTCTAATTCAATCAATATGTCTATGTGTTGGTTGTCTATATCTTGTTCTTGTCTTAATTTCATCATGCTAGGCTAGATCTATCTTGTGTTTGCTTAGATCTAATGAAACCTAGATATTGATTATGTGTTGATTACTTGTTTATTCTTGTCTTGGATGAATGATTTATATGTTAGGCTTAAGAAAACTGGCAGATCTCCACTTGGTAACATGCTTGAACGTCTTAAGAAACATGAACCGAGGCGCACTAGGTCTTGATTGGTAGTATTTAATGCATGAGCCACTGTTTACAATCCCTATACTTGTGCTGGGCATGGTGTAGGAGGAGATAAGAGCTCATAGAATTGGGGAGTTATGTGTGCCACCCCATGAATGGTATTAAGGAATACGATCCGTCATCCATGCAATTATAACAAGTAATTAACGTGTAAAAGATGTCTAGGGAGTAGTGAAATCTAAGTAAACACATTTTCTCCAATTACTGCTCACAACTTTAGTTTAATTAGTTTATTTTCATTTTTAGTATTTTATTTTGATTGCATCTTAGTATTGGGTTAGTTGAATAGCAACTAATTCCGCCCAAATCCTTCAAACCCCGAGATTTTATTTGCTTTCATAAAAATATAAAAATACAAAAATAATCATCCCTCACCTTTAGAACTAGTATTTAGGCTTTCTAATCCTAGCGACACTATTCCTAAGCCGAACGATCAATCCCCCGGTACTTGTCACTATACTATACTACAACGATCAGGTACACTGCCTGGTGGGGGTTGTAAGCTTCTCGAGATCCCTCGAGAGGTAAAGCCTGTTGCGATTCCCACGCATCACATATTGAATCACTTCAATATTTTATCAATGTAAGCACTTTGGCTTAATCCAATTAATTGCTGAGATCTATCTCTATATATCTTGATTCCCATAATAAATACAGCTTCCCCTAAATCTTTCATATAAAAACAACTTCCAAGATATGCCTTAACCTTTTGCAAACTTGGAATATCGTTTCCCATGATCAATATGTCATCGACATATAATATAAGGAAAATTACATTACTCCCACTAGCTTTGTGATATACACATTGATTATCAAGATTTTGAGTGAATCCATACTTCTTAATTTCACTATCAAATCTCTTATTCCATTGTTGTGATGCTTGCTTCAATCCATAAATGGATCTTTTAAGCTTGCATACACGATTTGGGAATTCTGGATTCACAAACCCCTCAGGTTGCGCCATATAGATGTCTTCATCTAGGCGACCATTTAAGAAGGCGGTTTTGACATCCATTTGCCAAATCTCATAGTCATAGTAAGCGGCTATGGCTATAAGAATCCTAATAGCCCTTATGTCAGCTACAGGAGAAAAGGTCTCCTCATAGTCAACACCAAAAGTTTGAGTATAGCCTTTAGCTACCAAACGGGCCTTATAGGTGTGTACAATGCCATCCATATCAGTCTTTTTCTTGTAGAGCCATTTACTCCCAACTAACTTGGCACCCGGAGGTAGGTCTACTTCTTCCCAGACTTCATTTTCATTCATGGATTGCATTTCCCCATTCATAGCTCCCTGCCATTTTTCCTTTTCAGGACCATTCATGGCAGCTTTATAACTTGTAGGTTCATCAAGTTCCCCTATCAAGTTGTCATCACACTCTATGTTGAGACATAGACGTGTAGGAGCCTTCACAGGTCTAGACGACCTACGAACGGGAATCACTTCAACTTCTGGTGGAGGACCTAAACTTTCAGGTTCTTCAGGAAGTTGACTAGTGTTTTCAGAAGGTGCTACATCTTCATGATCGTCTTCCAGATCATATACTCTCCCACTGAATTCTTGAGATATGAGCTCCTTTTCTAAGAAGTCTCCATACCTTGCAACAAAAACTTTGTTTTCAGTTGGGTAATAAAATTAGTAACCCATAGTTTCCTTAGGGTGTCCTACGAAGATGCACTTCACAGATCTTTGTTGGAGTTTGTTTGCTGAGTCACGTTTAACATATGCCTCACAACCCCAGACCTTTAGATAAGACAAGTTAGGAGCTTTTCCATTCCATACCTCATATGGAGTCTTATCCACCTTCTTTGTTGGAACCATATTCAAAATGCGAACCGCAGATGCCTAGGCATATTCCCAAAACGAGTAAGGAAGAGTTGTTAGATTAAACATAGATCGTATCATGTCTTGCAATGTACGATTCATTCTCTCTACTACACCATTTTGTTATGGAGTATACGGAGAAGTAAGGTGCTGGACAATTCCCTCCTTTGCTAAGTAATCTATAAACTCTTAACTCAGGTATTCACCACCTCTATCGGATCGAAGAGCTTTAATCTTTTTTCCAAGTTGCAACTCTACTTCTGCTTTAAACACTTTGAATGTTTCAAACACCTCATGTTTATGTTTAAGTAAATAAGCATAACCATAACGGCTGTAATCATCCGTAAATGTTAAGAAGTAGCTAGCACCTCTCCTTGACACATGTCTAAGTGGTCCACACACATCTGTGTGAATAAGACCAAGTAGATCGGTAGCCCTTTCAATCCTATTTTTAAAGGGTTTCCTTGTCATCTTCCCAACAATGCAAGATTCGCATTTATCAAATGATTCATCATTGATCTTTTCTAAAAGCCCATCATGTTGCAGCTTTTTCATGCGATCCTTGCCAATGTGAGCAAGTCGACAATGCCAAAGATAAGACGAATCCAGACCTTTCTTGATTCTCTTATTATTGATGCTATACATTGAATTATTATTTTTGACAAAAGCATTATCATTATCATTCATATCAATTTCAAAGACACCATTCACAGCAATAGCATTAAAATAAAAAACATCATTTAAAGAAACTAAAATTCCATTGCTAGAAATAGTATGCTTAAAACCAAGGTTCAACAAACATGAAAATGAAATTACACCTCTAACAATTGACGGTGCATAATGATAATTATTTAAAGATAGTACTAGGCCCGAAGGCAACACTAAATCAAAGACTCCTATAGCTTCAACTCCTGCATGCGCTCCGTTACCAACGTGCAAGAATTGTTGTCCATAGGCCAGCTTTCTCTCAACTCTAAACCCCTGCAAGGTATTGCAAATATGAATGCCACATCCCGTATCATATACCCATGAATTCAATTTAGGAGTAAGAGTGAATAATTCAATCATAAAGAACGCACCTGATGTGCTGGGGTTACCAGTATCATTCCCCTGCTTCTTGAGTCTCAAGTCATGAATGTAGAGAAGGCAATTGCGCTTCCAATGGCCCTTTTCATGACAATGGTGACAAGCCTGATCCTTCTTGTTTGGCGGATTCACCTTGTTCTGCTTAGGCTGATGTTGCTTCATTTTGGGTTGAGGTTGATAGGCCATGACCTGCTTGCCTTTATTACCT
This sequence comes from Artemisia argyi, assembly GCA_030686995.1. Taxonomy (NCBI): domain Eukaryota; kingdom Viridiplantae; phylum Streptophyta; class Magnoliopsida; order Asterales; family Asteraceae; genus Artemisia; species Artemisia argyi. Next base: position 148,888,328 of record CM060685.1, read on the forward strand.
TTCCCTTTGCCTTTGTTCACATGTGATTTCTTCTGGATTCTCCCCCATGAATCGCCAACACTTGCGGGGTAGGGGCCTTGACCTTGGCTGGTAGACTTTTCTCATAATCAACAAGCAATGCGAGTAATTCTGAGACTGTCTTCCCCGAGCAGTGCATGCTGAAATTCTGCACAAAACCAAATCCAATTTTGTGAAGCTGATCAAAGTATTCTTTCATCTCAGTCACATAATCTTCAACTGGTTTACCATCACCATGCTTGCAGTTGTGTAGCTTGTCAAGTTCATCATACAATTCAACTGCGGGAGGTTTCTCATAAGATTGCTGAAGTACTTCAAGCATATCTTTTGGGAAAAAGTACTCAAACTTCTTTTGTAACTGAGCACTCATGCTAGTGAGCATTAAACAAGCAACCTCATTAAACTTAGCATGTTTCTCCCTCCATGCCGCCTTAACTGCTTCTTGTTCAGTAACAGCAGGCTCAGCTGGGCATTCATCGGTCAAGTAATTGAGCTTACCGGACGCCCTCAAGACAATTCTGAGCGAACGGTGCCAATCATTGAAATTCTTTCCAGTCAGTTTTTCTCTCCCAAGATGACTCTTGAAAGCAGAAATCACAGTTGGGTTATCGGGTTGAGCCATATCTACAGATAAAAGTTCAAACATTAGTATTTTCGATAATAAATATCTTCAAGAAAATAAAATACCCATAGCTATATTTATATAACCACCAAAATTTTCTTGAAAATCTAGGACCTAACTTTACATAGTTCCACCACATCAGTTGATCTGCTAGTGGTGAAAGTACAAAATATAGTAATCTGTCGAATAATAATTGGCAAACCAGATTTCCAATTCCTAGATCATTATGGGAATTCCATCAAATTGATTCATCAGTTTGCCTTGTAAGCATGTTCCATCCCATCTCATGCCTTAAGTTCTAGGTCTCACGCACAACTTAATTAAGTCATCTACCTTAGAAACTGTAAAATTACAATTATGGTCTCACGCGTTAAAAGAATTTTACCTTGTTAGAGTAATTTAGCCTAGGTCTCACGTTTACTAAATTAAAATTCCAAGTGTTCCTTATAGATAGATGGCATGTAACTTAAATTATAAGGGTATTTGATTTTGATATGTTAAATCAAAATATGTATAAAGATGCATGCACTCATCTTTATAGCATAAGTTTTCAAAAAAAAAACTTTTAATTACCAATTCGTGAAATTAATACACAAAGTTTTACTTGAGGTTTAATATATAAACCTTAAGATGACTTTCTACAATTATGATTTTAAAAATAATTCGTTTAAGACATATTCAAGATTGTGATAACCAAGGCAGACTCTAAGGCTCTTTTCTAAGCCTTCAAATCACGGTTATGAATATCGTCTTAAAAGATTTAATTTTTAAAAGCATACTTGTACAAAACATCAGTCAAGCAAAAGTTTATGGATTCAATCTCAAAATCATGTAATAAAGATTCAATCTTTATCACTTAGGGTTTCACCATTATTAGTTGATGAGGCGAACAATGAACCACTTTTAGGGGGTCATTTAAGCCCGAAATTGAATTTATTTGATCAAATATTGCCCTAAATCGTTCCTTTTGTGATTTTAGGTAATTTGGGAGTGAAATCTGGAAAAGGAAGCAATTCGGATGTTTTTGGAGCATAAAAGTGAAGAAAACGCCAAAGACTTAATTTTCCAAGCTGGGAACAGTGTGTGACGGCGTCAAGAGCATTTTCCTGACGGCGTCAAGAGTAAATTTCATGACGGCCCAGTACAGAAATGAAGGCGTCACAAGGAAGAGCGTCAAGAGTTAAATGTGTGACGGCCTGGAAAAAACTTAATACGTGACGGCGTCAAATGTAGATCAAGGCAGTCTGAGGATTCTTTTGGCGGCGAGATGACGGCGTCACAAGGTTGTTCTTGACGCCGTCAGCCTCAATTATCTATATATAGTTTTCTAATTTTCATTCATAAAAGGAGAGAAGTTTGGAGAAACCCTAAGGCCGAACCATATACGAATTTTACAGGTTTTTCAAGGGTTTTCAGCCCTTGAACCCTTGCATGTGTAATTGAGATAAGTGTTCTTTTAATTCAATCAATATGTCTATGTGTTGGTTGTCTATATCTTGTTCTTGTCTTGATTCCACCATGCTAGGCTAGATTTATCTTGTGTTTGCTAAGATCTAATAAAACCTAGATGTTGATTATGTGTTGATTACTTGTTTATGGTTGTATTGGATGAATGATTTCAATGTTAGGCTTAAGAAAACTGGCAGATCTCCAAATGGTAACATGCTTGAACGTCTTAGGAAACATGAACCGATGAGTACTAGGTTTTATTGGTTGTATTTAATGCATGAGTAAATTCTAATGATCCCATGTTAGGAGCTTCTTAGCCGGCTCGACATAGGAGTGAAGTAGGCACTCATAGGATTGAGGAGTTAAGTACGCCACCCCATGAATGGTATTAAGGAATACAATCCGTCATCCACGCAACTATAACAAGTAATTAACGTGTAAAAGATATCTAGGGAGTAGTGAAATCTAAGTAAACACATTTATCCACTTATTGCTCACAACCTTAGTTTTATTTAGTTTTATTTTCATTTTTACTATTTTATTTTGATTGCATCTTAGTATTGGGTTAGTTGATTAGCAACTAATTCCGCCCAAATCCTTCAAACCCGAGATTTTTACTTGCTTTCATAAAAATATAAAAATACAAAAATAATCATCCTTCATCTTTAGAACTAGTATTTAGGTTTTCCAATCCTAGCGACACTATTTCTAGCTGAACGATCAATCCCCCGGTACTTGTCACTATACTATACTACAACGATCAGGTACACTGCTTGGTGGGGGTTGTAAGCTTCTCGAGATCCCTCGAGAGGTAAAACCTGGTGCAATCCCCACGCATCATTAGTCCATATTATTTCCTTTATGAAAATCACCCTTTTTATTGCTTACAATTAGTCCAACAATTAAGAAACAATAAAAAGACAAGTAATTTAAAGAAAAATAAACAACTAATAATAATAACGTGAAACAATTAGCCACATGCAAACCTTGTTAAAAGATCCTAATAAAATCAATTCTAGGTATAATTATACATGTAATCAACTAAGGCCTTCTCTTCATGATGGAGGAGAGCCACATACGTTGACGAATCAATTGCGTAGGCCAAAGATAATATACACACCACATATCATATAAATTGATTTTAATATATATGTATTGGAGTCTTCCCCAATTTTAGATCTATCTAAAACATATGACAAATAAATAAACAAATAGATCCATGACTAACATGCATGTTTTGTCATGGAATAAACCTAACAATTAGCACATAGGTTACAAGTACGTTCAAATAACCGGTTAAAGACCTAGGGTTTCTAGTGATTACAAATTAATCAAGTTAAACCACAAACCCTAATTAGGGTTTTTATGTGGAAATCGATCCCGCCCCCCCCCCCCCCCCCCCCCCCCAAAAAAAATAGGGTTAGAGTTTAAATTTTATTAAAAAAAATTTTAAAGAAAACCCTAGATAAAAAACATGTATCTAAAACAATTAAAGATTCGATTTTTATTACGTTTTAGTAATCAATTACATGTTATACATGGCTCGTGATGCCACTGTTAAAGTTTGACAATCAATAAACACATTATGCGGAAGCTAGTATCAAGTATAACACATATAAAGATTAACTAAAACATAAATAGAAAGATTAAATTCGGACTCACTTAAAAATTATTCTTTAACACACTGGTTGGAAACATGGTACTAGTATAGTGAAGCTGGACTATTATTGTCCATTATTACATCAGGTTGATTATGACAAATTAAAATTCTTCAGGATGGGCAACGGCATAAGCCTCCATAGCCTTGAAAATTTTCTCGGACACTTCTTTTTCAAAGTTAAGAGTCTCGGCGGATGGCTTTTCATCGCCTTTGCAGTTGTAGGTGATTGTCTGCTTGAATACGCTTCCTCCGTCAGCAGAAGGCACAATCTTAACATCTGCTTTGACAGATTCTAATATGCCCATCAAGCTGTCTCCTTCAAAAAACGTATAGCTCTGGCTTAAGTTGCTCACATCAACAGCATCTTGCCTATACTTACCGGATGTAAATGGTACACCTGAGTTATATATGTAGTTTAACTTTAGATAGTACAGAATGTGCAATGTGCATGTGCTATACTTTATCGTAAAAAAGAAAAAGAAAATACGGTTCGTGGCTTACCGTCGCCAAATGTGAAAAGCCTTATTGTTCCGACACCGCCATTGCCTTCAAGTGTCTCGATGGACTTGAAAACTTGGGGATTGACCTTAGGAGCGATAATGTGGAAGTTACTGAAAACCTTGAAAACGGTCTCAGCGGGATGTGGAGAAGCAACCTCAACCTCGATACTAGTGGTAGTCATGACTTACTTATCTAGCTGTTTGATGAATGAGAAGATTTTGTTTGGATGATTGATATATGAGCTGAGTGAAGTTAGGGTATTTATAGGATGAAAAAGTTGGAAAAATGGAGCTTTCAAACGTTAAACTGTGAGAAAGCACACTAAGTTTGACAAATTTGTAATTCTCATGTATTTTCTGTTATGCGTTAATTTATTGAAACAATGGGCATGTTTGGCGAAATGGGCGAAAGTGGGCAGGCTGGGACTTGTATTATAAGCCTAAATTAAAATTTGTATTTTTATAAACTTGATTGTTAAATGGGCTGGGATTTGTGCTTATTATTTCAAAATTACTAAAATGGCATAATTAAAAGAGTTTTTGTACATGTTATATATTTTTGTGCGTAAATAAGTAATTTATTCTTCAAAAGCCACAGACTAGAGTTTTTAGCCTCTTTTTTAGGGCTAAAGTTTTATACCGATTTATTTTATAAGCCCTTCTATAACCCAAATAACAAACGAGTCTTATTTATTAATCAGCTTATTTTAAAAGTTCAAGCCCCAATAAACATAGCCAATGTCCTTCTCTATAAAAGTTTGGAAAAAAGGGATGCATCCAAAACCAGTAAACAACTTCACATTATTTTTTAAATAGTTGATATAAATAATGACATTAATGTTCTAGAATGTAAAAGGTACATGGATGGTGTTGATACATACACCACTTTTTTTGCTGCAGACGTTATATTTTTTGCATTACAGTGTTGTATGATGTGTTATATAGCTTGTACAAAATGATGTATTTATCAAATAAAATAGTGTGCATATCAATACCATATATGGTTAGTGTAAGGGTGTGAAGTGTAAACTAAAGTCTATCGTACGAAGTATTGGATTGGCTTGATTTTTTTGAATATGGCTTATCTGAGTTAAAAAGATCTTTACAACTCTACTGTTTTCCTTTCGACTTGAAAGCTAATTATCAAGTAGAACCATAAATTTGACTTTACAGACTTTTCGAAATTCAAATAAGCTTCAAAGTCGTAAATAATCTGCTAATACGGCCTTCCTCCAATCCGATCCAATTTAGATCTGCCATTGTAATTTTTTTACATACAGCCAACACGCAGTATATATAAATGTATATCTTTCATTTTTTTTTTTTTTTTTTTTTTTTGTACAACTAGATCAAATTGGAGACCAAAAATTCAGCATATGAGATGGGTCACACTTATACAAAAACATAAATGAGTGTTGAAAAATATAAACGATACAAGAAAAACTATCGACTTATATATATTATGATTTGTCTCATGGTTCTCTAAAGGGGGAAAAGAAATATTAAGTTTATTAAAACTACAAATCATATGCAATTAAAGTAATTTACAAGTTAATTACCATGTGTATCAGATACATTAATTATTCAATTTAAATAAAAAGTCTGGGCTCAATAATTTTATGTATAAAATTTAACCTATTGTTTTATCATTTTACTATTGTGCTATTGGAAGCATAGGTTATAAAATTTATCAATATCAATTATTTATATACAAATTCAAACTTTTATAGAATTGTGGCCCATGGCGTGTAAAAAAACTTTAGAGTTGTATTTAAAGTAATTTGGTAAATTAATGGTGCCTTTTGACCTTTTTTTTTTTTTTTATTTTAAATATATGTATTAAGCTTCGACATATTTTATAAAATAGTACGTATGTTAAAATTATATCAATATTTGGCTCGTTTTGTTTATAATCCAGAGATCTTTTTGGCGGTATACTTTTTAGTAAAAAATCGCTAGATATCTCTTTATACACACACACACAAACAAACTAAACTTCAACATTTTTTTTATAAAATCGTACGTATATCAAAAGTATGTCATATTTGGTTCTTTTATTTGTAACCTGGAAACTTTTTTCGACGGTATATTTTTTTTAGTATGATATTTGTCAAAAATTTGATAAATAAAGTTTGTTATATAAATTTTTTTTTATATATAATTCAAACTTTTATAAGATAGTATGTTTTTAGCCCCTATAGTAGTGTTATTATTATTATTTATTATTTATTATTATTATTATAATTATTATTATTATTATTATTATTTAAATAAAAGTAAAATAAATTAAGATAGTTTTAAAAGTTATTTGATAGGTTAAGGGCGTATTTTAAAAGTTTATTTAATAAAAAGAAATATATATTAAGCTTCTACACTTTTGATAAAATCATAATTATGTCAAAAGTATATATCAATATTAGACTCGTTTTGTTAGTAATCGAATGAAGTCTTCGGCGATATTTTTTTAATTAAAAAATCGATAGATATCTGTTAACTATTTATTAAATAAAGTTTGTTATATAAAAAAGTTGTATATAGCAAAAAGTTAAAGGTTGTTTTTGTAATTTCTTGCAAAGTGTTATTATTATTATTATTATTATTATTATTATTATTATTAAGTTGGGCTGGGCTAAATTAGGCTTGACTATATTATATTTATTCTCGTACGATTATTTTTAATGATAGCAAAACACTGTCGTTTCAAGAGCGGAGCGCTATAACGTATAATCTAACTATATATAAGGATTGAGTTCCTTATATTGAATTTGAGCATTAATGTCACAAGCTAAGTAACTCTATTATGAAGATTAAGCTAACAAAATTCCTTAACGTGGAGCTTATTTTTGAAAACTTTTAAAAGCTTTTAAAGTTCAAGAAGCCTGGAGCAACTAATATGTTCAAAGAAAATCAAAAAATCTCCAATCATTCTTAAACTATCGATTAAGTTCCTTTTGTGATCAATAACACAATAAATGATTAATGTGGAAACTTAATAGAGTCTCTTCATATCTCCATATCAATCACCAACAACAACTGAGTTATATAAATTCTCCTCATTCGGATGTTCAAAAATCTCAACTTTGTTTCTTTCACAACCCATTCACTAGGGGTGAATGTCACTGTTAATATACAGTTGATAAATATTAAAGTGAGAATTGAGCCACTCAAACTAATAATCTATATCAAAGAATTATAAAAACTTTTACCTACTAAAACCATCAAACACTCCACCAAGAAAAACACGTACCCACATTCCAGAGGAAAACAAGAAAGATAGTCTGACATGTTCGATGTGCTTTTCGGCCACCATCATAGTGTTGTTTTACGTGCGTCTTATTGCATGTTGCGGTATGTTTTTCTACAATTGTATTTACTTCTTATGCCTATTATCTTTCCGTCAGCTTTATATTTTCTTTCAGTGCAGTTTAGATATGTTGTATCTTTCTTGCAGTTGTTAACGTACTATTCTTGCCAAGATCTTATATATGTTGCCGTATGTTAACCTTTCAATGTAATATTGTTAATCTTTCATGCAGTTTAGATATGTTGCGATTCTTTTACTTAATAACAACAATTTAGTTTTAACAACATTACAAAATATAAAGCTTAAATCAGTGAAAGAAACATATCTAAACTCAACCTTTTAGGAGTATTTTAATAAGATGTTTATTCAAAAGTTTGGTTCAGTTTATGCTTTAATACTTTCTAATAGTATAACACTATAACTGTTTACTTAAAAACTCTAGGGGTTGGTATAGCAATACTCCCATACTTATGCAATGAAATCAAACTATTGGTAGTAGGTACATGGAAAAAAGGTTAGTTGTTATGTGCAGTGAAAGATCTAAGGCTACTCACACTAAAGGGATTCAATTCTCCTATTTTTTCTTGCCATATCAGCTTTCTTTCTCCAGCGACCTGCAAGCGATTGGGTGCCTCAGTAAGGGCGACCAAATTTTTTTTATTTTTTTTATTTTTTTTTTTTTTTTAACATTTTAAACGACAAACTTAATAATTAAAACATTAATTTCATTAATAATTAAAATAGTACATCGATTGAAAACATTACATAAACATCACATAAACATAAACTTAAACTTCAATTGTGATCCGGGTGATCCCAGATTTGAGAGTTGTTAGAGTCGTAACCGTCATCGGAAGCAGAGTAGTTCGCAAACTTCTCTCCTTCTAATTGAGCTTCCAACCTGCTCAGCTCCCGCTCCTTCTCAGAGTTTCCAGCCATCATCATCAGCTGCCACATTTTCCTCAAAACTTAGCTGAAAGTGATCCAGATGAGGTTGATGTTGTTGTTGCTCAACAACTCTTGGTGCAGATGAACTTGATGCATATTGCACAACTTGTTGTTGTTGTTGTTGCTTAACCATAACAGCTTTCACATTTTCTTCAAAACTTCAACGAATCTTGTTTACTTTTTGGGCATGTATCTGACTCACACAGCCACGCAATGTCTCAACAACGGCATGATCTTTGCGAAAAAATTTTTTTGGGTAAAAGGGAACTTCCACCCTGGTAAAATATATTAACCAAAAAATAGTTTAAAGTACAATGGAAAGTGGCTGAAATGCCACATTAACCTCAAGCAACCGCTTGAACAACCGCTAGATTATTTATGACATGTCATAAATGAACAACTAGAACAACCACATAGACATGCAAAATAAATAAATAAATCCAAATAAAAGATTACTTCCTTAAACGGCCTTGAATCTTGAAATTAAACTGATTGTTAAATTCCTCAAATTGCCTAGGTAAGTCATAGACCTGGGCGCATAATCATCAGAAAGATAGCCTTCAAGCTCGTTATGTCCTCCTGCTGATGAAAAGTAACTGTCCATAGGATCATTTGGCTCAATCACCTCATCATCACTATCGGAATCAACAACTTCACCCACCTTAGAGAACGGGTTGCCCTTCCTTATACCATCAGCCACCGGAACAGGTTTACCATTATCATCGATAAGGGTGCCTTACCCATCAATAATAAGCTGTTCAAGCTTCTCAATTTTCTCAACAATATGAGTGGTCTTCATAGGCGATGGAGAAGTAGTTTTGGAAGAACTAGAAGTAATTTCAGGAGTATCTATAGCGCCAAAGACTTAATTTTCCAAGCTGGGAACAGTGTGTGACGGCGTCAAGAGCATTTTCCTGAAGGCGTCAAGAGTAAATTTCATGACGGCCCTGTACAAAAATGAAGGCGTCACAATGAAGAGCGTCAAGAGTTAAATGTGTGACGGCCTGGAAAAAACTTAATACGTGACGGCGTCAAATGTAGATCAAGGCAGTCCGAGGATTCTTTTGGCGGCGAGATGACGGCGTCACAAGGTTGTTCTTGACGTCGTCAGCCTCAATTATCTATATATAGTTTTCTAATTTTCATTCATAAAAGGAGAGAAGTTTGGAGAAACCCTAAGGCCGAACCATATACAAATTTTACAGGTTTTTCAAGGGTTTTCAGCCCTTGAACCCTTGCATGTGTAATTGAGATAAGTGTTCTTTTGATTCAATCAATATGTCTATGTGTTGGTTGTCTATATCTTGCTCTTGTCTTGATTCCACCATGCTAGGCTAGATTTATCTTGTGTTTGCTTAGATCTAATAAAACCTAGATGTTGATTATGTGTTGATTACTTGTTTATGGTTGTATTGGATGAATGATTTCAATGTTAGGCTTAAGAAAACTGGCAGATCTCCAAATGGTAACATGCTTGAACGTCTTAGGAAACATGAACCGATGTGTACTAGGTTTTATTGGTTGTATTTAATGCATGAGTAAATTCTAATGATCCCATGTCAGGAGCTTCTTAGCCGGCTCGACATAGGAATGAAGTAGGCACTCATAGGATTGGGGAGTTAAGTACGCCACCCCATGAATGGTATTAAGGAATACAATCCGTCATCCACGCAACTATAACAAGTAATTAACGTGTAAAAGATATCTAGGGAGTAGTGAAATCTAAGTAAACACATTTCTCCACTTATTGCTCACAACCTTAGTTTAATTTAGTTTTATTTTCATTTTTAGTATTTCATTTTGATTGCATCTTAGTATTGGGTTAGTTGATTAGCAACTAATTCCGCCCAAATCCTTCAAACCCGAGATTTTTACTTGCTTTCATAAAAATATAAAAATACAAAAATAATCATCCTTCATCTTTAGAACTAGTATTTAGGTTTTCTAATCCTAGCGACAATATTCCTAGCTGAACGATAAATCCCCCGGTATTTGTCACTATACTATACTACAACGATCAGGTACACTGCCTGGTGGGGGTTGTAAGCTTCTCGATATCCCTCGAGAGGTAAAGCCTGGTGCAATCCACACGCATCAAGTTTTTGGCGCCGCAGCCCGGGGAATATTTATTGTCTAAGTTAGAATATCTTTTTATTAGGTCTACTTGCTAGATTCCTTTCTAGTAAGATTTTATTTTTATTTTTAGGTTCTCTTTAGTCTATCTTATTTTCTTTGTGTCTTTGTTCGTAACTCTTCACCACCCGACATCATGGACAATGGGAACATCTTTGAACCCGTCATCCCACCACAACAAAACCCACCATTAGAACCTCTTAGTCCCCAAACCTTAGGAGAGTATTCCCGACCTAGCCACCAAGGCTATCGAAACACCATTGAGCTCACCGGAGCCAATGTGACCCCCTTGCGATCCGACACCATCCGGTTGGTGCAAAGCGGATGTGCATTCCATGGACTTCGTTCCGAAGATCCAAACCAACATCTTAAGGACTTCCTTAAAATTGTAGACTCCATACACCTAGATGTTGCAACTAGAGAGACAACCCGATTACGCCTATTCCAATTCTCTCTACGGGATCAAGCTAGTCAATGGCTTGAGCGTTTACCCGCGGGATCCATCACCACATGGGATGATCTCACCACTCGTTTCCTTGCTCAATTTTTCCCACCGGGGAGAACTACTAAGCTTAGAAATGACATCTTGATGTTCCAAGAACGTCAAAATGAATCTCTTTATGAAGCATGGACTCGTTTCAAGGACTTACTCCAAAAAGTCCCTCATCATGGCATAGATCTTTGGCTCCAAGTCCAAATCTTTTATGACCATATCGATCTCTCCACGAGGCGAGCCATTGACCAATCGGCCGGTGGAAAGCTACGTGATCTAAGTGCGGAACAATCTTGGGAACTCATAGAAGATCTTGCTCTCTATGACAACGAAAGTTGGAATGATCCCCGTGATTTGAACAAAATGGTCAAGGCAATATCTTTGCCTTCGAATAACTCTAGCACTCCCGACCGTAGGATTATGGAACTTGAGGACCAAGTCAAGTTTCTCATGAAATCCTACGAAGCTCCTAAGCCTTCAAGCCAAGTGAACAAAATCACTTATTCATGCGAATTATGTAGTGGTCCCCATGACACTCGTGATTGTGTGGAACTCCCCGGAACAACTTTTGTGGACTACGCATCCTCGCGTACCGATGAAGCAGGAGATAAGTGATACACTTTCAAGCCCGAGCCAAACCCTTACGGTGATTCATACAACCCCTCTTGGAAAAATCACCCAAACCTTAGGTGGAAACAAAATCAACCCAATTCTTCCAATCCGCCTAATCGTTATCAACCAAACGGTCCACCCTCCAACCGTACTTTCAACAACAATCCTTCCAACAACTATGGTAGTACCAACTATCTTGAAGGATTGATGTCAAAGTTCATGGCATCTCAAGTAGCTCGCATAGCTAGGTTTGAAACCGAATTCAACCAACAACAAACGGAGATGACCAACAAGATAGACAACTTGTTGAAAGGCCTCAACAACCAAGCGTTAACTACACCTAGGAAGGACACTAGGGACACCAATAACGGGATCAAAATTAAGGATCCCTCATCATCCAAACATGTCCACTTTGTCAATGTTGTCATCATTAAGCCAATAGATAAGGAGGTAGAAGAAAGTGACAAGGATGAAGTTGGAGTAGAAACCGAGACTAGGGATGAAAGTAGGGAAGTTGAGGTTAATAAGGAAAAGGAGTTAGAGGAAGTGGAAACTATAGAGAAGTATTTTGATAAGTTGCCCACCAAGGAAGAGCGGGAATACCATAAGGATTTATTCGATAGTCCCGAGAGACCATATATCCTTGGCACACCCCTTATCAAAATGGGAGACCCTTCCAACATCAACATACCATGCAACATCGGGCATATGCATATATGGAAAGCTTATATCGATCCTAGATCTCCTGTAAACATCATGACTAGGACTTATTACAATTGGGTAATGAAGAAGCAACTTGATTTTAGGATGATGCCCAATAAGAATCTGATAAGTAATTTTGTAGGAAGAGTTAAGGGATTGCATGTGATTATAGGTAATTTCACTTATGAGATTGATTTTATGAAAGTGGAAGACACTCGTCCGGTTATAGATGATTGCCTAAGCCAAATAATATTCAGAAAACCATTTGTTGAGGCCACTAGGATGAGTTATGATCTGACTCTAGGGATAGTTAGATTCAAGGAAGAGAATGATGAGATTGCCTACCAAATGCCCTACAAAATTGAGCAATACCGCCTTCTCTCTAATATATAAAAGGAACACAAGCAAGCGGTTTATTATAGGAATGATGAGGATAGACGTAGAGGAGTTGAGTATGTGAAGGATAGGATGCTTGGTTTCTACAAAGAATGCTTGCAACTAGGTCCGGAATACAAAACTGGTTTAGAAGACGACCTAGGGAGTGAAACCAATGATGAAATCACGTAGTAACCCATGACCTTGAGTCTAGCTACAAGACTCGTAAATAAAGAAAAGCGCTTCTTAGGAGGCAACCCATGCTTTGTGTGATTTTTATTTTGTTTGTTTGTTATTTGCTTCCGTATGCATGATTTGTTTTTATTGTTGGTAGATCATGTTTCTAAACTAAAAAGTGGAAATACTTTACTTTGTTGTTTTGGCCTAGTCTTAACTCCACCTAAAGGTATTTTTGCAAAAGATAAGTGTAAGGGGAAACCCCAAATATGTTTTTAAGAAACAAACCGATCATGATTCTCCACAATATTAAGTGAACATGTATATTCGTATTTGTTAGAGTCAAATGCTTGTATTGAGTCATAATGAAGTTTTGCAGGATTTTCCAGGAAGTAGGACCAAGTTTTTTCAGAAATTTTTCGGAAACTTAACATAAGAATTTCTGCATGTCACTTCTGACGGCGTCACGAGTTTGCTCTTGACGGCGTCAGGTGTAAAAATCTGGAAATTTTACCAGTTTTGTTTTTCTAACGGAGTCTTAAAGTTTTTGTTGAATTATTAAGTTTTATAATCTCCAGGAAATCTGCAAACTTCATTCCACAAGCATTATATCTTATTTTGTTTTCTAGGATTTAGTAACTTATGTTGATTTATGCGAGGTTGCTTTGTTTGTTTTCTCAGGATTTACAGGTTATGTATGACAAGAAGATGATTTATATTCTGGAAGGGAAGCTTTGATTGTTAATTTTCTTGGAGGAAGATTTAACCTGGCCACCTTATTATCCATACTGAGCGAATCAGGGGAGTATTTGATTTCATTCTTTTTACTTATTTCACTTTTACATTCTTTACTTGAACATTGGGGACAATGTTCATTCTTTTTACTTATTTCACTTTTGTGATTTTAGGTAATTTGAGAGTGAAATCTGGAAAAGGAAGCAATTCGGACGTTTTTGGAGCATAAAAGTGAAGAAAACGCCAAAGACTTAATTTTCCAAGCTGGGAAGAGTGTGTGACGGCGTCAAGAGCATTTTCCTGACGGCGTCAAGAGTAAATTTCATGACGGCCCAGTACAGAAATGAAGGCGTCACAAGGAAGAGCGTCAAGAGTTAAATGTGTGACGGCCTGGAAAAAACTTAATACATGACGGCGTCAAATGTAGATCAAGGCAGTCCGAGGATTCTTTTGGCGGCGAGATGACGGCGTCACAAGGTTGTTCTTGACGCCGTCAGCCTCAATTATCTATATATAGTTTTCTAATTTTCATTCATAAAAGGAGAGAAGTTTGGAGAAACCCTAAGGCCGAACCATATACGAATTTTACAGGATTTTCAAGGGTTTTCAGCTCTTGAACCCTTGCATGTGTAATTGAGATAAGTGTTCTTTTAATTCAATCAATATGTCTATGTGTTGGTTGTCTATATCTTGTTCTTGTCTTGATTCCACCATGCTAGGCTAGATTTATCTTGTGTTTGCTTAGATCTAATGAAACCTAGATGTTGATTATGTGTTGATTACTTGTTTATGGTTGTATTGGATAAATGATTTCAATGTTAGGCTTAAGAAAACTGGCAGATCTCCAAATGGTAACATGCTTGAACGTCTTAGGAAACATGAACCGATGTGTACTAGGTTTTATTGGTTGTATTTAATGCATGAGTAAATTCTAATGATCCCATGTTAAGAGATTCTTAGCCGGCTCGACATAGGAGTGAATTAGGCACTCATAGGATTGGGGAGTTAAGTACGCCACCCCATGAATGATATTAAGGAATACAATCCGTCATCCACGCAACTATAACAAGTAATTAACGTGTAAAAGATATCTAGGGAGTAGTGAAATCTAAGTAAACACATTTCTCCACTTATTGCTCACAACCTTAGTTTAATTTAGTTTTATTTTCATTATTAGTATTTTATTTTGATTGCATCTTAGTATTGGGTTAGTTGATTAGCAACTAATTCCGCCCAAATCCTTCAAACCTGAGATTTTTACTTGCTTTCATAAAAATATAAAAATACAAAAATAATCATCCTTCATCTTTAGAACTAGTATTTAGGTTTTCTAATCCTAGCGACACTATTTCTAGCTGAACGATCAATCACCCGGTACTTGTCACTATACTATACTACAACGATCAGTTAAGTGCCTGGTGGGGGTTATAAGCTTCTCGAGATCCCTCGATAGGTAAAGCCTGGTGTCACACCCCCAAAATACCTGAATGGCAGCGGAATGGAATACCTGAGGGTGTAACGGATCATAGCACACAACCAGGATATATTGAACGACCTAAAGTGTCGTTTATAAAATACATCGTTTGATTCATTCAAATAATCAGAGTTATAAAACATAGGTCCCAAAAGTTGGAAAAGGTTTAAGGAAATAATTTAGTACAATCAAACGATAGTTCAAAAGTGCATGAAATCCAAAAGAGACGCGTCATCCTTGATACACAAAGTGACTCCATGCATGCCATGAGAATATGCCTTAGTTACCTGAGAAATACATTGCGAAAACGGTCAACATAAAGTTGGTGAATAATCATAGGTTTGTAAGTAAATCGTAAGTACATAAGCCACAAGTAATAAGTAAACCGACAAGAATGTCAAAAAGCTACATTGTCTCTTAAGCTCATGACCCCGAAGCTAGACTTTGTAATGCCCCACCAGAGTGTTTACCAGACACTCAATTCGTTAAGACATGAAATGCATTCGTTTTCCTTATGGAGCAACCCAAACACGAATGGAGGCGTCACCCTCGATAGATCTATCCACTCACTCCCGCTTAGTACTAGAAATTAACGGTCCATGATAATAAAAGGGGACTTGTCAAGACGTGGTAATAAGGCAACTTAAGCAATGTATGGAATTTGTAATACTTGGGCATGTACAAAAATAATTGTGCAATGTATTCTCCCCCGTGGGATTTAAAATCAAATAAGTAATTAAAACGGGGCTATGAAGACTCACCTCGAAGTGATGGTACAAAGATGGTGCAATGAGGTAAAAGTAGTCGGGACAATGAGGCACGCACACTAGCCGCAACCTAAATGGATAATCGCGATCTAATTAAGATCAAGCCGTAATGAAATGAATGCACATGCACATGATGCTCATACCACTCGTAATTTGGAAATACTAGTTATCGTCATATTAAAATAGTTTCCATACTTAGGAAAAATAAGTCCATATATAGAAGTATATAACTTGTCGTATTGTCTTGTATGAAGATGTTAGCGTTATAATCCTCGTATCGAAAACCTTGAAATAACGTCGTTAAGTCTTATAAGTATTCTCTTGGGTCATACGTATTCATTTGATAAGAAAATAGTCGTTAGTAACATTTCTAGAAAATATACCATTTAGTACGTAAGTTATTATTTTTATTTGTGTCCATATATATATATATATATATATATATATATATATATATATATATATATATATATATATATATATATATATATATATATATATATATATATATATATAGTTTGACGATGTTAGAATGGGTATAACTTGGTCGTTTTGAGCTCGTTTTCCTTGTTCTTTATGTCCACGGATTCGTCTTTGTATATACTAATATATTTTTGATAACTCGGCTCCTTTAGGTTACGTTTAACACCTCTTTTTACCCGTTGAAATCTGCCAAACAGCAAGCAGTTTTTATAAAAATAGTTTTCGTCGTTAAATTTGCAAAAATCATATCTCCTTCGTTATAAGCTTGTTTTAATCCGTTCTTTCGCCTAAAGTTTCGTTTTTGAATGTATTTTCTAAATCTTTGGTCAAAACTTAGCCACCATCTACTGATTTTCCCACGAAATGAAAATAGGGACAGTAGGTATTTCAAATGTTTCAAAAACCATTTTCAAGTCTCCAAACTAGTTCTAACCTCAATCAAACCACTTTCAATCACCACAAGACTAGTCTAATCCTACCATACACCTTCTTAGGGTGTCATGGGTCCTTAAACATCATCAATCCACTAGGTCTAACAAGGGTTTCTTATGAGTTCATTTCTAGGGCTCAAAGTTACATATGTACAAAATAGAGTGGTATAAACCATTATATGCATGAGTTCTTGTAAGAAAAATATATAAACATGGTAATAACTTGTAAAAATCATAAAAATAAGTTTGTTAACTTACTTGAAGGTTTAGGGAGTTTGGATGATAAAAACCTACTAATCCTTGAGTTTTTATTTCAAAACTCCAACAAGGATGACTATATGATCAAGTTTATACCTAGATCTTGTAAATTTTGTTGTTCTTGCTCCTTGACCACCCTTGGTCGATTATACCATAAGAGAAAAGAGGGAAAATTTTGATTGTGCTAGTAAAAATGACTTTGTGATAATAATGGATGAAAAAAAAGTTTATTATATACTTAGGGACAAAAGTTAGGTTGCATTAAATTGAGTTGGTGTAGTTCAATGTATTAGGACCATTGGGGGGGGGGGGGGGGGGGGGGCGGCCCAAAAAGGAGGGAAAGGGGGGGGGGGTTGTCTTTGGGTTTAATTAAAAAGTTAGTATTAGTATTATGTAGTTTTTGGTTTTAGGTTTAATCGGGTACCGGGTTTGTTAGAAATAAATTTTATTGAAGTTATTCGGGACGTAATAAAGTCGTAAAAATTGTAAAAATATGTCGGGTACAAGTACGGAGAGTTTGGGTGATTATCGTTTAATTTTTATGAAAACCGTCGTTATTAAGTTAGACGTACGATACGTAATAAATAAATTTCCAAAATACCGGGTAAATTAATATTATAATTTTTATATTATAAAAATGAGTATAGAAATATATTGGGATCATAGTCAGGAGTGTCGGACATGTTAGACACATTTATAGTTCGCGTTTTAGTGTTTATTTAAAATAAACGTACGTAAATCGTTAATTGTACCAAAAGTATAAATTTAATTATCCTACGAGTGGAATAGCATGCAAGTGCCCTAATGATGATGTGCAGACTATTTCTAGTCCGTATGAAATGTCTCTGATAATAATGCATGAATTCGCTCCTGAACCAATACGGTTACGCGAATTTGAACACTCGTAAACTAAATTTACGACGACATGAGTAATGCACGTGAATAGTGGTTTCCTCTCGGGAATGAATAGTGTCAAGTGAATAGTAAAATTTCTGAATGTGTCTCGGAATGTCAAATTGACTTCAAAAATGATGAATAGTAAAATGATGAATAGTGATCGATGAATAGTAATTTGTGAATAGTAGAATGTCAAAGTTTGGAAAAATGACCTGAAATTGTGGGTTGTGACACCTGGTGCAATCCCCACGCATCATTAGTCCATATTATTTCCTTTATGAAAATCACCCTTTTTATTGCTTACAATTAGTCCAACAATTAAGAAACAATAAAAAGACAAGTAATTTAAAGAAAAATAAACAACTAATAATAATAACGTGAAACAATTAGCCACATGCAAACCTTGTTAAAAGATCCTAATAAAATCAATTCTAGGTATAATTATACATGTAATCAACTAAGGCCTTCTCTTCATGATGGAGGAGAGCCACATACATTGACGAATCAATTGCGTAGGCCAAAGATAATATACACACCACATATCATATAAATTGATTTTAATATATATGTATTGGAGTCTTCCCCAATTTTAGACCTATCTAAAACATGTGACAAATAAATAAACAAATAGATCCATGACTAACATGCATATTTTGTCATGGAATAAACCTAACAATTAGCACATAGGTCACAAGTACGTTCAAATAACTGGTTAAAGACCTAGGGTTTCTAGTGATAACAAATTAATCAAGTTAAACCACAAACCCTAATTAGGGTTTTTATGTGGAAATCGACCCCCCCCCCCAAAAAAAAAAAATTAGGGTTAGGGTTTAAATTTTATTAAAAATTTTTTAAAGAAAACCCTAGATCAAAAACATGCATCTAAAACAATTAAAAATTCGATTTTTATTACGTTTTAGTAATCAATTACATGTTATACATGGCTCGTGATGCCACTGTTAGAGTTTGACAATCAATAAACACATTATGCGGAAGCTAGGATCAAGTATAACACATATAAAGATTAACTAAAACATAAATAGTAACGTACCCGATGCACTTTAATAAACCTTGAATCTTGTGTAAAATAGATCAATGATAAACCCCTTACCGTTTTGTTTATCGATCTCTTGATAATTACTATAGTGAGTAATTACCTCGTTCTTGTACACACAAACTACCAACGAATAAATGTTTATGCAAGTAAACGAAAAACACTTGTTTTGGAATAACCAAATCGACCCAAAACCCTTGTGGGTTGTTGTGCCGATCGGCCAAGAAAGAAAAGAGGAGAGAAAAGGTTTTAGGGTTTTGTGTGTGTGCACAAAAGATGTGAAAGTTTAACCCTTGGCCTTGTATTTATACTAGAGAAACTTAGAGTCCAAGTTTGATGTGGGTTGGGTTTCCCTCCCCTTGTTCGACCGGCCTAGGACCCCCAAGGGGTGTTCCAGAACCTTCTTGGCTCCTAATTACATTCTAGTCCTCGTTCTTTCGTTACTAATGATAGTTAATACTTACAGTTAATATTTAACGATCATTAAGTCCCTCAAGTGTTTATAATATATACGATACATTTAACATATATATATTTATTATACTTTATTCTTGTTTGCAATGTGTGCAATCCCGAGGTCTCGGGTTCGATACTAGTCATTTACTTATTAATATTTATAAGTAACTTTTAACACAAGCAACATGCACTAGACCTCGCAACGGGTTCCTTTTGGAATCAATTGTTTTAAGGTGGACATGAAAATGAACAATCGATGTCATTTTCTAAAGAAATATTTGGGTGGGATGATGACTCATTGTTTGGTTTACTGAATAACCTTATATGTTGATCTAGTAATGTTGCATTTCTAACATGCGAACATACATGTATAAAAACTCTGGAAAGTTAACAAAAGGTGAGCAAAACGATCGATAGGAGTTATTTTAAGAAATTAAAATAACTACGCAGTATGATAGTATAGAAAGATTAAATTCGGACTCACTTATAAATTATTCTTTAACACACTGGTTGGAAACATGGTACTAGTAAAGTGAAGCTGGACTATTATTGTCCATTATTACATCAGGTTGATTATGACAAATTAAAATTCTTCAGGATGGGCAACGGCATAAGCCTCCATAGCCTTGAAAATTTTCTCGGACACTTCTTTTTCAAAGTTAAGAGTCTCGGCGGATGGCTTTTCATCGCCTTTGCAGTTGTAGGTGATTGTCTGCTTGAATACGCTTCCTCCGTCAGCAGAAGGCACAATCTTAACATCTGCTTTGACAGATTCTAATATGCCCATCAAGCTGTCTCCTTCAAAAAACGTATAGCTCTGGCTTAAGTTGCTCACATCAACAGCATCTTGCCTATACTTACCGGATGTAAATGGTACACCTGAGTTATATATGTAGTTTAACTTTAGATAGTACAGAATGTGCAATGTGCATGTGCTATACTTTATCGTAAAAAAGAAAAAGAAAATACGGTTCGTGGCTTACCGTCGCCAAATGTGAAAAGCCTTATTGTTCCGACACCGCCATTGCCTTCAAGTGTCTCGATGGACTTGAAAACTTGGGGATTGACCTTAGGAGCGATAATGTGGAAGTTACTGAAAACCTTGAAAACGGTCTCAGCGGGATGTGGAGAAGCAACCTCAACCTCGATACTAGGGGTAGTCATGACTTACTTATCTAGCTGTTTGATGAATGAGAAGATTTTGTTTGGATGATTGATATATGAGCTGAGTGAAGTTAGGGTATTTATAGGATGAAAAAGTTGGAAAAATGGAGCTTTCAAACGTTAAACTGTGAGAAAGCACACTAAGTTTGACAAATTTGTAATTCTCATGTATTTTCTGTTATGCGTTAATTTATTGAAACAATGGGCATGTTTGGCGAAATGGGCGAAAGTGGGCAGGCTGGGACTTGTATTATAAGCCTAAATTAAAATTTGTATTTTTATAAACTTGATTGTTAAATGGGCTGGGATTTGTGCTTATTATTTCAAAATTACTAAAATGGCATAATTAAAAGAGTTTTTGTACATGTTATATATTTTTGTGCGTAAATAAGTAATTTATTCTTCAAAAGCCACAGACTAGAGTTTTTAGCCTCTTTTTTAGGGCTAAAGTTTTATACCGATTTATTTTATAAGCCCTTCTATAACCCAAATAACAAACGAGTCTTATTTATTAATCAGCTTATTTTAAAAGTTCAAGCCCCAATAAACATAGCCAATGTCCTTCTCTATAAAAGTTTGGAAAAAAGGGATGCATCCAAAACCAGTAAACAACTTCACATTATTTTTTAAATAGTTGATATAAATAATGACATTAATGTTCTAGAATGTAAAAGGTACATGGATGGTGTTGATACATACACCACTTTTTTTGCTGCAGACGTTATATTTTTTGCATTACAGTGTTGTATGATGTGTTATATAGCTTGTACAAAATGATGTATTTATCAAATAAAATAGTGTGCATATCAATACCATATATGGTTAGTGTAAGGGTGTGAAGTGTAAACTAAAGTCTATCGTACGAAGTATTGGATTGGCTTGATTTTTTTGAATATGGCTTATCTGAGTTAAAAAGATCTTTACAACTCTACTGTTTTCCTTTCGACTTGAAAGCTAATTATCAAGTAGAACCATAAATTTGACTTTACAGACTTTTCGAAATTCAAATAAGCTTCAAAGTCGTAAATAATCTGCTAATACGGCCTTCCTCCAATCCGATCCAATTTAGATCTGCCATTGTAATTTTTTTACATACAGCCAACATGCAGTATATATAAATGTATATCTTTCATTTTTTTTTTTTTTTTTTTTTTTTTTTTTTTTGTACAACTAGATCAAATTGGAGACCAAAAATTCAGCATATGAGATGGGTCACACTTATACAAAAACATAAATGAGTATTGAAAAATATAAACGATACAAGAAAAACTATCGACTTATATATATTATGATTTGTCTCATGGTTCTCTAAAGGGGGAAAAGAAATATTAAGTTTATTAAAACTACAAATCATATGCAATTAAAGTAATTTACAAGTTAATTACCATGTGTATCAGATACATTATTCAATTTAAATAAAAAGTCTGGGCTCAATAATTTTATGTATAAATCGACATGACTGTGTCTTATTAATTATAAAGAAGTGGGTTTATGTTGTCTCCAACAAACTACAGACTTCGCGCGTTGCGGCGAGGCTTTTTGCTTATAATATATATGTTTTCTATTTGCCAAAATTTATTTTTCATACGAGTTATGCATGGCTTCTTGAAAGTTTGTTTTGCATGTTGCGGTGGATTTTTTTGTTTGCGAAAGTAACTTTAATAAGAGTCTTGCTAATATTAGAGCTAAGTTTTCGGTTCTAAAATTTAACCTATTGTTTTATCATTTTACTATTGTGCTATTGGAAGCATAGGTTATAAAATTTATCAATATCAATTATTTATATACAAATTCAAACTTTTATAGAATTGTGGCCCATGGCGTGTAAAAAAACTTTAGAGTTGTATTTAAAGTAATTTGGTAAATTAATGGTGCCTTTTGACCTTTTTTTTTTTTTTTTTTAAATATATGTATTAAGCTTCGACATATTTTATAAAATAGTACGTATGTTAAAATTATATCAATATTTGGCTCGTTTTGCTTATAATCCAGAGATCTTTTTGGCGGTATACTTTTTAGTAAAAAATCGCTAGATATCTCTTTATACACACACACACAAACAAACTAAACTTCAACATTTTTTTTATAAAATCGTACGTATATCAAAAGTATGTCATATTTGGTTCTTTTATTTGTAACCTGGAAACTTTTTTCAACGGTATATTTTTTTAAGTAGGATATTTGTCAAAAATTTGATAAATAAAGTTTGTTATATAAAAAAAATATTTATATATAATTCAAACTTTTATAAGATAGTATGTTTTTGGCCCCTATAGTAGTGTTATTATTATTTTTTAAATAAAAGTAAAATAAATTAAGATAGTTTTAAAAGTTATTTGATAGGTTAAGGGCGTATTTTAAAAGTTTATTTAATAAAAAGAAATATATATTAAGCTTCTACACTTTTGATAAAATCATAATTATGTCAAAAGTATATATCAATATTGGACTCGTTTTGTTAGTAATCGAATGAAGTCTTCGGCGATATTTTTTTAATTAAAAAATCGATAGATATCTGTTAACTATTTATTAAATAAAGTTTGTTATATAAAAAAGTCGTATATAGCAAAAAGTTAAAGGTTGTTTTTGTAATTTCTTGCATAGTGTTATTATTATTATTATTATTATTATTATTATTATTATTATTATTATTATTATTATTATTAAGTTGGGCTGGGCTAAATTAGGCTTGACTATATTATATTTATTCTCGTACGATTATTTTTAATGATGGCAAAACACTGTCGTTTCAAGAGCGGAGCGCTATAACGTATAATCTAACTATATATAAAGATTGAGTTCCTTATATTGAATTTGAGCATTAATGTCACAAGCTAAGTAACTCTATTATGAAGATTAAGCTAACAAAGTTCCTTAACGTAGAGCTTATTTTTGAAAACTTTTAAAAGCTTTTAAAGTTCAAGAAGCCTGGAGCAACTAATATGTTCAAAGAAAATCAAAAAATCTCCAATCATTCTTAAACTATCGATTAAATTCCTTTTGTGATCAATAACACAATAAATGATTAATGTGAAAACTTAATAGAGTCTCTTCATATCTCCATATCAATCACCAACAACAACTGAGTTATATAAATTCTCCTCATTCGGATGTTCAAAAATCTCAACTTTGTTTCTTTCACAACCCATTCACTAGGGGTGAATGTCACTGTTAATATACAGTTGATAAATATTAAAGTGAGAATTGAGCCACTCAAACTAATCTATATCAAAGAATTATAAAAACTTTTACCTACTAAAACCATCAAACACTCCACCAAGAAAAACACGTACCCACATTCCAGAGGAAAACAAGAAAGATAGTCTGACATGTTCGATGTGCTTTTCGACCACCATCATAGTGTTGTTTTACGTGCGTCTTAGTGCATGTTGCGGTATGTTTTTCTACAATTGTATTTACTTCTTATGCCTATTATCTTTCCGTCAGCTTTATATTTTCTTTCAGTGCAGTTTAGATATGTTGTATCTTTCTTGCAGTTGTTAACGTACTATTCTTGCCAAGATCTTATATATGTTGCCGTATGTTAACCTTTCAATGTAATATTGTTAATCTTTCATGCAGTTTAGATATGTTGCGATTCTTTTACTTAATAACAACAATTTAGTTTTAACAACATTACAAAATATAAAGCTTAAATTAGTGAAAGAAACATATCTAAACTCAACCTTTTAGGAGTATTTTAATAAGATGTTTATTCAAAAGTTTGGTTCAGTTTATGCTTTAATACTTTCTAATAGTATAACACTATAACTGTTTACTTAAAAACTCTAGGGGTTGGTATAGCAATACTCCCATACGTATGCAATGAAATCAAACTATTGGTAGTAGGTACATGGAAAAAAGGTTAGTTGTTATGTGCAGTGAAAGATCTAAGGCTACTCACACTAAAGGGATTCAATTCTCCTATTTTTTCTTGCTATATCAGCTTTCTTTCTCCAGCGACCTACAAGCGATTGGGTGCCTCAGTAAGGGCGACCAAGTTTTTTTTGTTTTTTTTTTTTTTTTTTTTGTTTTTTTTTTTTTTTTAAACATTTTAAACTACACACTTAATAATTAAAACATTAATTTCATTAATAATTAAAATAGTACATCGATTGAAAACATTACATAAACATCACATAAACATAAACTTAAACTTCAATTGTGATCCGGGTGATCCCAGATTTGAGAGTTGTTAGAGTCGTAACCGTCATCGGACGCAGAGTAGTTCGCAAACTTCTCTCCTTCTAATTGAGCTTCCAACCTGCTCAGCTCCCGCTCCTTCTCAGAGTTTCCAGCCATCATCATCAGCTGCCACATTTTCCTCAAAACTTAGCTGAAAGTGATCCAGATGAGGTTGTTGTTGTTGTTGCTCAACAACTCTTGGTGCAGATGAACTTGATGCATATTGCACAACTTGTTGTTGTTGCTTAACCATAACAGCTTTCACATTTTCTTCAAAACTCCAACGAATCTTGTTTGCTTTTTAGGCATGTATCTGACTCACACAGCCACGCAATGTCTCAACAACGGCATGATCTTTGCGAATTTTTTTTTTGGGTAATGGGAACTTCCACCCTGGTAAAATATATTAACCAAAAAATAGTTTAAAGTACAATGGAAAGTGGCTGAAACGCCACATTAACCTCAAGCAACCGCTTGAACAACCGCTAGATCATTTATGACATGTCATAAATGAACAACTAGTTACCAACAACTAGAACAACCACTTAGACATGCAAAATAAATAAATAAATCCAAATAAAAGATTACTTCCTTAAACGGCCTTGAATCTTGAAATTAAACTGATTGTTAAATTCCTCAAATTGCCTAGGTAAGTCATAGACCTGGGCGCATAATCATCAGAAAGATAGCCTTCAAGCTCGTTATGTCCTCCTGCTGATGAAAAGTAACTGTCCATAGGATCATTTGGCTCAATCACCTCATCATCACTATCGGAATCAACAACTTCACCCACCTTAGAGAACGGGTTGCCTTTCCTTATACCATCAGCCACCGGAACAGGTTTACCATTATGATCGACAAGGGTGCCTTTCCCATCAATAATAAGCTGTTCAAGCTTCTCAATTTTCTCAACAATAGGAGTGGTCTTCATAGGCGATGGAGAAGTAGTTTTGGAAGAACTAGAAGTAATTTCAGGAGTATCCATAGCGCCAATCACAGGTTCCAAACCGAATGTTGTTCCTTAAGCACATCAAAACTGTTCTTCAACTCAACAAGGTTGGTATCATCCACCCAATTATTATTCATAACTTGGTCATCCCGAGAAGGAGCCGTACTACTAGTAGGATCAGAAGTAGGTCTATTACAAGTAGAACCTACGTTAACCGTTGTAGAACCTGTATTCGATTGGTTAGACGTCGATGCTCCTCCATTCTTTGGCTTAGTAACCGGCCTATAGTAATACAAGACTTTAGGCTTTTGAAAACGAATCCCATCAACCTGACGATTAGTACCCTGAGGCTTACCTTTACCTTTCTTCTTATAAGCTTCAACAAAACCCTCTTCATCAACCAACACTTTATCTTTCACCACATGTTTCACTCTCTTAGGACATCCATCATCAGTGTGATCAAAAACTTTACAAGTCTCACATCTTGGCGGCTTCCACCCATATTCAATATCAATTTTTTCTAATGAATGATCAGACCCATTAGGGTAGGGTATAGCAACCATAAGAGAGTCAATTAAGGCTTCCTTTGACGACACTTCCACAAGGGCCCTAGCATAGGAATTGCGACCTCACGACTTAAGACACATCGTACTCGTGTATGAATCAAGCATGATAGGACGACCAATTTGCGTTATAATCAGACTAAGACCAACCTCAGAATACGCAACAACCGGAATATTATGAAGTTTAACCCAAACAGGAGCTAAAGTTATATCATCTTTTGTAAGTTTAGTGTTCGGAGTCCAAACATTCAGAAAGATAGGAACCAATCGTATCAACCATGGACCTTCTTCCAACACCCTTTCCATACCCTCTTTGGTTTTAAATTGGAAAATGAAAAAACCATTATTAAGCATAACCCTTTGTAAACCAAACTTTGCCCAAGTATTTCTTACGTAATTTTCAACTACCGGGAAAGCAAGTCTCTTACCAATGAAATAACCATACAACGTATTAGCGAATCTAGAGCTTACCTCATTGACAACTTCCAAAGGGATGGTGACATTAGCACCTACCACATATTGCTCATTCCTCGTCTCTGAAATCTTAACAATCTTCTTAGGCGTTTTATCCTTAAACATATCCGCAAAGGAAGTAGTAGCCGAACCTGGTAGATTAGTTGGTACACTAACATTCTGATAATTAGATTTTTCAGAATCTACACCCTCTTCCATCTCTCTTTAACCCACAACCACAAATCAACAAACCAAGAAACACGTCGCAAAATACCAACAGCAGAAAGCTCGTACAATAACTAATGGAAAACCCTAACTTGAAAGTTAGGGTTTAATAAGCATGAAGAATAAATTACTAACCCATCATGGATATCGCACAAGAGGAATTAAATCGACAGTCGAATATGTGTTGCGATATATGAGATTGATTAGAAAACAATGGCCAAATAAATTAGGCACCAACCTTAAAGCAATTAAGATAATATAGCAAATATACAGATCCCTAAAAAAAATCAATTAAAGCAAATATTGTAGACACCGACCCACTATGTAGCCTTAAATTAATAGATTAATTTGAGGAACAAAAGTATGAATCAAGTAGAATAACAATAAATGTTTAAAAAATTGATGTAGGATATTAGGGGATCAGTAAGCAGAAACGATTAAAGAATATTGTTGATCGCACATCGTTTACTCGCTTGTTTCGCCAGTCATTGCATTTATCTTTGCGAAATTCATCGTACAAAAACTGGTCGATCACAAATTTTCTGTCGTCAGAGATGTGATCGCACTCTGTGTATCGTGTTCTCATTTGTTGTTTTAAACCTGTTAATAACTTCGACAATAGCTTCTTGTCGAGCCGTGTCGTCTTTATCGGCTTGGTTTTTTTACCCACTTTTAAAGTTGTTCGATGGTATGAGGGAGTTTATTACAAGCCATTTTGAATTGAAAAAATTGTGAGATTTTGTGGATTGAAGTGTGTAATATGTTTATTTTACCATAGTGGAAGTTCCCTTTTACCCAAAGAAGTGTGTAATATGTTGTGTTAATATGTGGTATTTATAGTGTGTCAATTTTTTTTTAATACAACAGCTAGTATGTTTGAATATTTTTATTTTTTATTTTTTTACTTTAAACCGTTTAACAACGGTTATAAAACTTAAATATACACACACATTCTCGATCGTCCACACGACCCATTTGGGTTTTTTTCGTCCTGCGACCGAATCACCACAAGAAAGACGATCAACTGAAATCGATCGTCCAAGTAGATCCCTTATTCCTTCTAAGAGTAGCCTAAGATTATGTGGGTGAAAGAGAAAGAGTGTGGCATATTTCATGAGTTCTCTCATCAAGACTTGATGGTCAAATCTTTTTCACGTGGAAGTAGCTAGATAAGCATATATACATTGTTAAAACTTTTTCTGCTATGTAGCATGTAAAGTTTTATTTGTATAAAGCATTTAAACTTATCACAAATGATAATGTGAAACTTAAACTTTTATTTAAATTTTATTGGCTAATTATCACTGATATTCAATAGAACTAAATGTTATTGACATGTTTTTATATCACTGATATATTTTGTGGAAGGATATTAAAATTTCAGGCTAGCTTGGCATCATGTATTCATATTGAAAAAGATGAAAGTATGACAAAAGGGGAGAGGAAGAAAGATAAAATTGTATTATATGTTGAAAAGTTGTTGAAGTGAACAAGGTAGTAGATGTACAATAAGCAAAGATGATATACTCTCAATAGCATGATTTAGCAAGATACAAGTAGAGTGCAAACAAATAACATTGCATTTGCATTTGCATTTGCATTTGTATAAACTTATAGAGAAAGAAAATTACGTAGTAAAAGATATATTTAGTTGAAAATTTGATATTATATATTGGCGTTAATGTTTTGTATTAAACCAATAAACTATATCTTGCTTTAAGTATATTGTGTTCAATTAAATAATCATTGGAAAGAAAATGACCTGTGTAAAGTAAAGCATTTTCTTTTTTAAGCGATAGGAACACGTTCCATGCATCACATGAACCTTATTAGCTATTTTGTTATGATTCAAAAAGTTTCATGTTGTAAGTCGAACCAATTCATATATGTTAGTGTTTGATTTAATTCGGAAAAGTATGTAACATATGATAAGATAGTGCCATATATCTCATTTGCTTACAAACGGTGACTTTATATAGTCTACTTTAGCGTGTTTGCCAATTACGCATTGCAAATTTGCAAATGATATACAAAAGTTAATATATTAGCACATTGTAAATTTGCAAATGGTTATAAAAGTTAACCGGTTCTCTGTTCTACTTATTTGAAGGTGAACAAGATCTGCCTATACTTACAACTTGAAGATGAATTATTATGGTCAATAACCACAAACAGAATGATTCTTTATGTTAGTATATTGTAAATCTGTTGTTAGTATGAAGTGTTTGGCATGATTAACATCCACGCAACCATGAGATCATTTTCAACTTTAGATTTTTTTTATTTTTATTTTTTTAAGATTCAGTTAATTTGTATGTAGCTCAATTAAGTAGGCAAGTGGTATTTTGACTATTTTCAATGTATGGAACCGGTAGTTTATTCCTAAGCTTATGATCTTAATGATCTTCTTGATCTAAAACAACATATCACATGCAACAAAGTGAATTAATCAAATGATGAATCTATTTGGTATCATTAATTAATAAGATAAAACTTTTTTAGTTGACCCGTTTCCTTTAGTCTATCCATCTAAAATGATAGTGTGTTTGAGTCATACATGAAGTACATTTGAGCTTAGAATTGCGGTTAGAAATAATAAAGTATGTGCATTCATGAATTGGTTGTTTTATACTTATGTGTCACAACATGTAGATTGAGTATATGTACGGTGAGTAAGATTAATAACGTTTTTGAAACAGACTCATGCATTGGCCTGTATTTGATACATTTTTATCCAAACAATTTTATTTAGAAAAAGTTACTTAAATGAACTTCATTTATTCAGTCGAGTATCTTGATCAAAACTAAAAATAATACGTAGTAACTAAATACACATAATCCTTGCACAACCGATGATTCATTAGGGTGAAGAAAGCCCTTGCCCGGGCTAACAATTTGATGGTACACATGATGATTGAAGATTAAGAGTATATACAAAAGAAATCAACGTGTCAATATAACCAGAACACTTTTTAGTCGGAATACAAGTATGATTTAATTATGGTGAACAAAGCCCGTAAAACTAACACACGAGACATGATGTCTCGTACAGTTATAATATTTTAGTAGACTAATAGCATCCAAAACAAGTACTAGTAAACAACTTCATATCAGTTTTTAAAGCTTTTTAAAATACTTGATATATATAATTTATTTATGACGAAAGCTTCTAGAATGTAAAAGATATATGAATATGTAAGGGTGTGAACTGTGTAAACTAAAATCTTTATCGTACGATGGATATATAGCATGCAAAGGTTTGAGAAACGCTAGCGCACAAAAAAAGTTTCGCAAAAAAAATCACAAACTGATGTGACAGAAATTGATTAGTTCAGTAAGAGAGAGGAGAAAGAAACTGCTAGACTAAACATTAATAAAACACTGACACATCAGTTTGCGGATGTTTTGTAAGAGTCTCTTTGTGGTTCTAGCATACCTCCAAAGGTTTAAAGGGTGTTTGGATTGACTTAGTTTTTTCCACAAGGCTTATTTGAATTGATAAAAAATAAATAAAATAAAAGTATTTTCCTTTTGACTTGAAGGTCAGACCTATGAATTTAAACAAGTCCATAAGATTAAGTTGAAGCCAAAACAAAGTGAGTTTACGAACTTTAATTGTTAAGTTCAAATAAGCTTTATAGACGCAAATAATAAGCTAATCCAAATTCTCCTTAGTATATGTTAACGTATTTGTGGATAATAATACGTTTTCAAATAATATGCAAAGGTTTGGAAGAGTAAATTGCAAAAACCGTCCTTGTTGCAGATTAATTACAGTAGTATCTACCATTTTCAAATGTGCAAACCTAATCTTTGTGAGAAACTTCAGTGTGGATATAATCTCGAGCTAATAGTAAAATGACTTATATACCCTTTTTATTAGGGTCAGAGACGGAGAGCATTTAGTCCTTTCACTTTGAAACATGGAGTATTGGAGTATATCCACACAAAAAATCTCTTATAGAAATAGCGTTTGATACTTTCAAAAAAGTAAGGACTCAAACTGCAAGTTCGGTAAACCATTGGGAATTTGGGATGATTTTTGTAATTTACTCGTTTTGAAGTATAAAACTGAATGTCTTAAATTTAACAAAACAAACATCACTTGTTCATCCGGAACGTATATACCAATCACAAGATGAATCCAAGCCTTTAAGTCCAAAACCAACGTACGAAAGTCAAAGCCACTCTTTTATATATATTAGGAATTAAAATAACAACGATTTTGTATATATGCCAAACTTGTATAAACTTAAATTACGGTTGGAACCACAACACGCAGAAAAGCTTAATCCGTCATCAATCAAACCGGGTATACTTAATACGCAGAAACCAAATCTCTCGATTTAGAGCTGAGCATGGAAGGTTCCAAACCGAACCAGACCGACAAAACCGATGAAAACCGAGCCGACCCGACAGCCCTTCAGTTTGGTTTCGGTTTAGGTTTTTCACGATTTTAGGTTTCGGGTCGGTTCGACACAAAACCGACAAAAACACACATAATTACTTAAACACACCTAAACCGAACCGAACCGACCATATTCGGTACGGTTTCGGTTTAGGTTTTCACAATTTTCAGTTTTCGGTTTTGTCGGTTCAGGTCGGGTCGGGTCAGATCGATTTTAGACCAATGCTCAGCCCTACCTCAATTTTGAAAAAATATTCTACTTAAATTGACTTTGCCGCTATGTGCGGTAGCCTAACTCCTCATTATACACATTTAGGGTGTGTTTTTAATAACACTTTGGATTGGGTTTTAGCCTGAAGTGATATTAATTAATTGTTTGGTTGAGAAAAGTTTAATGTAGATCAATTATTCTTTAAATATCCAAATAACAAATCATGGCCATCCATTTTTTCTAAAAAAAAATAAATAAATAAACTTTCACCATTTTTTAAAAATTTTATATCTCGCAAACCGTTAATTGTTATGCAAAATGAATCATATCATCGTGACGATAATTAAATCATCTTTTTATAGACGGGCATTTTGATATATTTTCGCCGAACTTTTTAAAAAAAATTTTTTTTCCAGTTACGTATGAAAAAATCACATGTGATTTTTCTAGACATAATTGAGAAAAATAAAAAAATAAAAAATAAAAATAATTCGTCGAAAGTACATTGAGGTGCCCATCTACGAAAAGATAAAAAATACGCATCTTGAGTTTTTTTTCTTCACTTGACGATTTACCGTTTGCAAGATATTTTATTTTTAGAGTAAACTGTAAAAAAATGTCCCTAAACTTTACAAAAAATGCAAATAACGTCATCTAACAAAAAAATTGCAAATCATGTAGTTAACCTTTCGGGTTTCTACTAATAATGTTCTTGGAGTATTACTGTTCATGCAAAAATGGTTTTTTGGCTAAAATTAGCCGTCTGAAATGACTATTTTACGCTCACCTACTAGAGGGACATTTTTTGTAAGAACACTTTTTGAAGTTTACTATTCATTTTCTTTTTCACCTCCCCCACCATCGCCCTCTACCACCACACAACCATCACCAGATGAAAAAGAAAATGAATAGTAAACTTCAAAAAGTGTTCTTGCAAAAAATGTCCCTCTAGTAGGCGAGGGTAAAATAATCATTTCACACGGTCAATTTTAGCAAAAAAAAAAATTGCATGAACAGTAACATCCCAAGGACATTATTTGCAGAAACTTGAAAGGTTAGAAACATGATTTGCAAAATATTTTTGTAAGAGGACATTATTTACATTTTTGGCAAAGTTTAGGGACATTTTTTGCAGTTTACTCTTATTTTTGTAAAAAAATGTGGAAAGTGATTTTTCTTATTTTGATGGAAAAATAAGTGGCAATAATTGGTTTATTGGATTTTTATATAATTTTGGTTTTACATTGATCTCCACTTAAGATTAATGTAGAACCAAAATTATCTAAAGATCCAATTCTAGCCATTCATTTTTTTATCAAATAAATAAATAAATAAATTAACCCTCATTTTCACCACTTTTTTTAAAATAATCTTATTAATGGTAAATCGTTAAGTGAAAAAAAATACACAATCGTGACGAGTATTTTTTATCTTTCAGTAGACGGGTACTTCGATATAATTTCGATGATTTTTTTTCGTTTTTATTTTTTCAGTTTCGT
This sequence comes from Artemisia argyi, assembly GCA_030686995.1. Classification (NCBI taxonomy): domain Eukaryota; kingdom Viridiplantae; phylum Streptophyta; class Magnoliopsida; order Asterales; family Asteraceae; genus Artemisia; species Artemisia argyi. The sequence goes on from CM060685.1 coordinate 148,921,533, forward strand.
CTGGAAAAAGTGATTTTTAGACAATTTTCTCTTTTTACTGTTTTATGCATTGAACTTCACTTTTTACTATTTTTTCGTTTTTTATTTTTTCGCTTTTTACGATATACTTTCGACGATTTTTTTTTTTTTCAATTCTTTTCGGTTACGTCTGAAAAAATAGTAAAAAGTGACAAGTTGAATGTATTTTTAGACAATTTTCCTTTTTATATTTTAAAATCCTTGAATATAATATATCAGGTTTTAAAACAGATAAAGCGTAGCTGTTAACTTGTTTTTGGATGCACTCTTTTTCTCACTTTCGGTGACTTTTGGATTTAGGCATAATTTGCAATCAGTCAAGTCATAAAATAGCCTAATACCATTAATTTATACACCCATAACGCAAATTCGTCAAAGTTGATGGGCTTAATCATCAGTTTAGCCTTTGTAAGCTTCGTTCGTTCCAAATCTTCAGTCCTATAAATACCCTGAGCTATGCTCAAAATATATCATCCAGACACAATCTAATACATTATCTTATACACTTTCTCTACCAAGCTAGTTAATCATGAGTACCGAGTGTCTCGAGATTGAGGTTGCTTCTCCATTTCCCGCTGAGAAGGTTTTCAAGGTTTTCAGCGACTTCCATAATATTGCACCAAAAGTCTATCCGGAAGTGTACAAGTGCATAGACACAGTAGAAGGCGATGGAGGTGTTGGTACAATAAGGCTTCTCACATTTGGCGATGGTAATTAAGAAATTTCGTTACTTTGCCATATAACTCAACCTTACTTTTACATGACGCTTGATCATGCATGAAAACAAATTTTCTATCGCACACGCATATGTTTGTCAATCTGCATTCAGTGCAGGGACGGAACCAGGGGGTGTCCCGGGGGGTCCCGGGACACCCATGAATTTTTGTCTCGTAGTGTTAATTTTGTTATAAAACCTCTATTTTTCTATAAATGCACCCGATCCCAAAAAATTATGCATGTAGTCTTGTTTGATTTCTCATAAATGCACCCGGTGACTTTGTCTTCTGGTTCCGTCCCTGATTCAGTGTGTAATGTTTCTAAGCTTTGATTATATATGTAATGCGTAGGTGTACCATTCACGAGCGGAAAGTTTAAGGTAGATACCATTGATGCAAGCAACTTCGATTATAGCATCACGTTTTTTGAAGGCGACAACTTGATGGGCATATTAGATTCCATCAATCAGCACGTTAAGGTTGTACCTTCTGATAATGGAGGAAGCTTGTTCAAGCTGAAAATCGTCTATAACTGCAAAGGTGACGAGAAACCATCTGCAGATAATCTCAAGTTTGAAAAAGAAGTATACGAGAAAACCTACAAGGCTATCGATGCTTATGTTGTTGCCCACCCCGAAGAGTATTAGTTGTTGATCAAAAACACTTCTTCTATCAACGTGTTCGTTTGGTTCTCGTGTGTTTTATTGTGAGTTGTTGTAAAATAATGGATCATGGTTCGGTTGTTATATAGTAATTATTGTGCCAAGTTTCTACGCTATGTGAGTCTTTTATATAATAAAAGAATTCCATTTGTAAGGCTATTTTATATAAACAAGTATAAACCAAACTATATCAATCAGATTGTTCACAATTAAAAATATAAAATTAAATTATAACTGTATCAATTAGAAAGTCTTGTTTTAACGCATGGTAGAATATACTTAAATGATTTTAGCATATATGCTCTGTGTTAATATTCCATAAAATTGTAAACCACCAAAAAGCTTGTTGAAAAAAACTTATACGGAGTAATTACTAATTTTTACGTTAAGTTCAAATATCAAATTTGATAATAATTTGAGACAGAGTATATTCGGAGTCGTTATAACTTGTTTCCTTGTCTAGCACATCAAGCGTGGCCTCCAGTTATCTATTTTGTCGGTGAATAGGCACCAAAAAATCATAATATCATGATCGAAAATGGAAGGTGAACAGAGGTTATCTACCTCAACCCTTGAAATATTACATTTGAACTTGAACAACTGGCTTAAAATTTGTGCAGATCCTTCATCTTTTTATGAGCAAAATGCAAACACGTACCATCGATGTGAGGATAAATCAAAATACAGCCGCTACAACAAAACCAGGAGCAAAGAACCAATCAGACTAATCTAGAGGATAAATCAAGAATACATAAACAAAAACGGAAGTTGGACCAGAGAATACGATTGTATTATAAGGTCACAACTGAAAGGAACAAGCAAGTTCGAATTGACATAACATGAAACCTATTAGCACAAAAGCATCGTGGAGAGCAACAAAAGCCCACAAACCGCCTAACTGACTGTTGGTTGTATAGCTGCAAAACAGTTCCAGATTAGGGTTAAGATAATCAATGAAGGTACCGGATATTCACTTGAAATCGTGGTATCACTTTCCAATAGAAACTATTCGACCCTATGCCTGGGTTACACGAATATCTCTATGGGATAAGACCAAGTGAAGTTCTTGTTTTAGGCACAAATCAAGAACCAGATGCGTATTTAGTGTTTAGGGTTTTTATATTTTTTTTTTTTCATGCAAATCAGTTATGACCTCTATTTATAATAGAGTTTACTCAAACCCTAGCCCATGGAATAATGTATAATTAACGGCCCATTAATTATATCATAATAATTTCCATAATTATAGGATCAGTGGTTATCAGTGGAAACAGTTACCCTTGCAGTGGTAACAATAACCCTTGCAGTGGTAACGTTAACACTTGCAGTGGTAACAACAATCAGCAGAATCATGCTATCAGCAGATTCAATACATAACCACTATTGAGTCAGGGGATTCAGTGACCAAATGGGTGTATACTCCATACCTCCAAACCCATTACCAGGTGTGAATTGATCCCTCAAGTGCACTAAATTTACTAACAATCCTCCCCAAATTTAGTTCACTAACTTTGCATGAAAATTCAAACACAAACCAAAACAAGTGCATAAATGAAAATATCCTGAGGATTGAATTTCCATATTAGTATATATACTTTCAAATATTCGAGAATCAGGGTGTTCTAAGAATTGAACCCTTCAACCCATTTGAATACCTGATGATAAATACACACAAGTTTTCAAACACTAAAATACTCCTGACACTATACAAGCCATGTGTCCATATCCAATTCATAAATGTTGTAAAAGCTAAAAGTCCAAAAGCTTCCTGAAGCGGCAAAACTTCAACATTTACATAGGTGGTTCATCTTTAATTCATGCTCCTGCTTAGCACTTTTTCAAAGAAAATTAACCATTAAGAAGTGAAGACTTCATCCTCCTTTCAGCAGGTAACAAGCACAACCTTGGGATGTTTGTAATACATGTGCTTCAGTCCACCAAATGATCAGCTTTCCACATTGAACTCAGCTTCCAAGTTTCCTTAGAAGGGAGTTGGGTATCCTTGCATTCAGTGACTAAGTTGGACTTAAACCCATCCCTTTAGCAGACTTCAAAACCAAGTCTCTAGCCAAACCCTTCGTCAAGTGATCAGCTAAGTTTTGTTGAGATTTAACAAACACTATAGATACCACCCCATTCATGATAAGCTCACGAATCATGCTATGCCTGACACCTAAGTGTCTAGACTTCCCATTGTACATCTGGCTATAAGCCTTTGCCAATGTAGCAGCACTATCACAATGGATAGAAATAGGTGCTATAGGTTTAGACCACAATGGAATCTCAAGAAGCAAGTTTTTCAACCATTCAGCTTCTTTGCCAGCAGCAGCTAAAGCCACAAATTCAGATTCCATGGTTGAACTGGTAATGCAAGTTTGTTTCTTGGATGCCCAAGAAATTGCACCTCCACCAAGTAGGAATACCCAGCCACTAGTAGACGAATTGTCTTCAGTGTTACTGATCCAACTTGCATCAGTGTATCCTTCTAATACTGAAGGATAACCAGTATATGAGAGACTATAATCCATAGTTCTCTTCAAATACTTAAAGACCCTCTGAATTGCTTGCCAATGATGAGCACTAGGATTACTAGTATACCTGCTCAGTTTACCCACAGCAAAAGCAATATCAGGCCTTGTACATGTCATGGCATACATCAAACAGCCAATCACCCTAGAATACTCAAGTTGAGATACAGCTTTGCCAGTATTAGGCATTAGCTTCTCACTTGTATCCATGGGAGTACTCACTGGAGTACAATCAAAGTAATTAAATTTCTTTAACACCTTCTCAATGTAATGAGACTGTGAGATAGAAATCTTGTTACTTTCATGTTTAATCCTTATGCCAAGGATAACATCTGCCTCCCCCATATCCTTCATGGAGAACTTTGATGACAAAAATTCTTTTGTAAGATCAACTTGATTTTGGTCAGTTCCAAAGATCAACATGTCATCAACATATAGACAAATGATGACTCCTTTACCAGATTCATCAAATTTGCTATATACACATTTGTCAGCTTGATTAAGTAAATAACCACTAGACAAAACCACTTCATCAAACTTTTGATGCCATTGCTTAGGTGCCTGTTTTAGTCCATAAAGAGACTTAATCAGTTTACACACCTTGTTTTCATTGCCAGGCATGATGAAGCCCTGAGGTTGGTTCATGTAAACCTCCTCATCTAAATCACCATTCAAGAAAGCTGTCTTCACATCCATCTGATGAATAATCAGATTGTGAATTGATGCCAAAGAAATTAGCAATCTTATGGTACTGATACGTGCCACTGGAGCATAAGTATCAAAGTAGTCTATTCCTGACTTTTGTTTAAAGCCTTGAATAACTAATCTTGCCTTGAACTTTTCAACAGTTCCATCTACCTTCATTTTCTTTTTGAAAATCCATTTGCTACCTAAAGGTTTGCAACCAGGTGGTAGATCAGTCAACACATAAGTGTTATTGCCCATGATGGAGTCCATCTCATCATTAATTGCTTCTTTCCAGAAAGCAACATCCTGGGACTTCATTGCTTCTTCAAATGTTTTGGGATCATCCTCCACAATGAAGCAATAGGAGTATTGGTCAGAGACCTCACTCCTTGTACCTTCAATTAAGTATAATTGAAACTCAGGTCCAAATGACTTTGGAGTCCTCACCCTATTGCTCCTTCTGAGCTCAGGTTCAGGTTGTTGTTCCACAACCTCAGTAGGAACCTCATCAGCAGGAACCTCATCAGTAGGAACCTCATCAGTAGGAACCTCTGAAACACCATTGTCATTGGTTCCATTAGGAATCCTTTGACTTGGTCTAGGGATAGATGAGAATCTATTCTCATCAAAGATTGCATCCCTTGATTCAATTATTGAGTTAATTGAAACAGACTCATTAGGTTCTATAACATAAAACCTATATGCCTTGGAATGCTCAGCATATCCAACAAAGATGCATTCAATGCCTCTTTCACCCAAAGTTTTCTGCTTTGGATCAGGGAGTCTTACAACAGCCCTACAACCCCATATCCTAAGATAATTAAGGTTAGGTTTCTTTTTAGTCCAAAGTTCATAAGGGGTAACTTTGTTCCTTTTGTTGGGAACTCTATTTAATAAATAGCAAGCTGTTAACATATCTTCACCCCAGAATCCTTGACTCAGCCCTGAATAGGACAACATGGAATTAACCATCTCCTTCAGCACCCTGTTTTTCCTTTCAGAAATACCATTTTGCTGAGGAGTATAAGGGGCAGTCGTTTCATGGATTATACCAACAGACTGAAAATACAGAGTATCCATGTACTCACCTCCCCTATCAGTCCTTAATCTTTTGATCAGGGAACTTTGTTGCAATTCAACTTCAGTTTTAAATACTTTAAATTTATCTAATGCTTCATTTTTAGAATGTAATAAATAAACATGACAAAACCTTGAAGCATCATCAATAAAAGTCACAAAGTATTTTTTATTCCCTAAAGAGGGAGTTGCATGTAAATCACAAAGGTCACTGTGAATTAACTCCAAAACTTTAGTTTCACGTTTTACTCCTTGAAAAGGTTTCTTAGTTATCTTGTTCAACATACAAGTTTTACACTTTTCAGTGTTCACATCAAAGGCTGGAATTAACCCATCCTTAGACATATCTTGCATTCTTTTAAAATGTACATGGCCAAGTCTTGCATGCCATAGGTTTGAATCATAAAGTTTTGATGTAGATATAAAAGCAGAATCAATATTATCATGAACAATATTAAGTCTGAACATTTGATTACATAAATAACCAAAACCAATAAACACACCATTTTTAGATAAAACAAACTTATCAGATTCAATAACCTGTTTATAACCACAATTATTCAAAACACTACTAGAAACCAAATTCTTTCTAATATCAGGAACATGTAAAACATTAAATAAAGAAACACTCTTTCCAGAACTAAACTTCAACTCAACACATCCTTTTCCATACACCAGGGCAGTTGACTCGTTTCCCATATGAAGAATAGAACCATCATTCATTGACTCATAAGTCTTGAACCAGCTTCTATCTTTACACACATGAATTGTTGCTCCAGAGTCAACCCACCACGCAACATCATCATCCTGCACAAAGTAAATATCAGATATATATGTAACATAATAAATCTTAAAAGACTTATTAAACACATTCTGACCTTTCAGAGAATTGGTGTTACCATTCCCTCCACTTGTGCCTGATCCATTGGATTTGTTTCCAACTTTACCACCCTTGCAATCTTTCCTGAAGTGTCCAGGTTTCCCACACTTCCAACAAGTCACCTTAGGTTTCTTGTTAAGATCAGATTTGGTGTTATCTTGATGCTTACGCTTGCCCTTGTTGTCATTGTACTTGGTGGAGTTGTTATGCTCTACCATATTGACAACTGATGGACCAGTAGCAGTGCTACTCTTTGGCTTGTCAATGTCTTGAGCTTTGAGTGAATCCTCAATGCGCAAGTGACTGCCCAACTCAACAAGAGTTAACTCCTCCTTCTTATGCTTAAGCATATGTTTGAATTCTTTCCAAGAAGGAGGTAGTTTATCGATGATACAAGAGACTGAAATAGCCTCATCCATGTTCATCTTGTGTTGTGTGAATCGACCAAGTATACTAAGAAGTTCATTGTATTGTTCCATGACAGGTCTAGAATCAACCATTTTGTAATTGTTAAAATTACTTACAAGGAACTTCTTACTTGATGCATCCTCAGCCATATATTTGGCTTCCAAGGAATCCCATAGTTCTTGAGAAGTTTCAACATTCTGATAAATATCAAAAAGAGAATCAGACATACCATTGAGAATTAAACCTCTGCATATGTAGTCATCATTCTCCCACTTGCTCCTTGCCCTCATCTGATCCATAGTAGCATCATCTCCATGATCTTCTGGAATCTCAGTCGTGAGAACATACACCACATTCATACTTGACAACAAGAAGTGCATCTTCTTTTGCCATCTTCTGAAATCAACACCTTCAAACTTTTCCAACTTGGAAAAGTTAGCAGCCATTTGTCTCATAGCAGCAGCCATTGATTATCACTAATAGTTTCTATTGATTGTTGGTTGTATAGCTGCAAAACAGTTCCAGATTAGGGTTAAGATAATCAATGAAGGTACCGGATATTCACTTGAAATCGTGGTATCACTTTCCAATAGAAACTATTCGACCCTATGCCTGGGTTACACGAATATCTCTATGGGATAAGACCAAGTGAAGTTCTTGTTTTAGGCACAAATCAAGAACCAGATGCGTATTTAGTGTTTAGGGTTTTTATATTTTTTTTTTCATGCAAATCAGTTATGACCTCTATTTATAATAGAGTTTACTCAAACCCTAGCCCATGGAATAATGTATAATTAACGGCCCATTAATTATATCATAATAATTTCCATAATTATAGGATCAGTGGTTATCAGTGGAAACAGTTACCCTTGCAGTGGTAACAATAACCCTTGCAGTGGTAACGTTAACACTTGCAGTGGTAACAACAATCAGCAGAATCATGCTATCAGCAGATTCAATACATAACCACTATTGAGTCAGGGGATTCAGTGACCAAATGGGTGTATACTCCATACCTCCAAACCCATTACCAGGTGTGAATTGATCCCTCAAGTGCACTAAATTTACTAACACTGACACCAACAAGTAAAATCTCCTTGTGCTTCAGGACCCCATAGCAATAACAAAGAATGTGCTAAACTATTAGCAGGGAGTAGAAACTGCCACAGTTAAGAAATTGCAGCCTTCCAAATAGAAATTGGCTAATTCATGGGAATACAAAGGTTGTACCGTGAACCAACCCCCTACAGCAAAATAGGCATAAGGAAAGAGCAATAGCCAATAGGCCGGACCAGCCTACATTAAAAACGAAACGGTCCTACGTAACCGGTCATCCATAATATCAAACAAATCTTTTTCGTATTTGGTAAATTTGCGAAACGGCTATAGTCATTGTAATCCTCTTATTATTTCCGAGTACCTCATAGTATTTTTGGGGCATTCAAGAAGTCAATCATTTTTTCATGATTTTTTTCTCGTTTACTTCCCCTTTCAATAGGTTTCGAAGATAAAAATTCTTACCAGAGGGAGAGGAATGAGTACTCTCTCTCCTCATTAAAAGAATTTAGAGGAATTTCGCAGTAATGCTATAAATATAAGGGGACCATAAATTGCAGGTAAATCCATGAATCAGTTTGATTATTCCTTCTTATTATTAAGCATCTTAATCATGGATTATCTTCCAAAAAAAATAAAAAAGGTCATGAATTATCTTATTATGACCCATGAATCCGATGGATTTGTTTTTTGAAAGCACTGGCCAAGGAAAAATCAAAGGCCAATAGTCTGAAAATGCATCAAACTTGCCACCTTTTCCTTTTGTATGCATCAAACTTTTAATTTTCATATTAAATGATCCAACTTTCTTAATCTTCCTATTATAGCACTCTAGCGGGGTAAATTTGACGTGGTACAAATTAATCACTTTTGCCGCGTTATATTTTTAATTCCACGTGTATTTATATTAAATCATTTATTTAATAAACATTTTGATATTTTGAGATTATTTTGGACCCCCTAATGCTGTAACGAGGTAATATACGAGAAATGGGGTCTCCCCTGGAGTGCTTTATAACATCCACTCCTTTCCCAATTTCCCCAACGGTCAAAATCCAAAAAAGAACCCTAAATCATGAGTTCTTCCTCTACAACTCAATCTAGATTAATTGGTGGTAAGATTCAACACTTTTGTAAGTGTAATCGTCAATTAAGAGTGCAAACTTCAACAACAAGGAGGAATCCGGGTAAGAGATTTGTAACATGCTATGTTCGTCAAGTGTATGAGTTTTTGGATGGTGATCTTCCAAGTGAATAATACAAAGAGTTGGTGTATAGGTTCTATTAAAGGCAGAAGCGAATGAAGAACAATGTAGATAGTGGACTCATCATTGAGTCCCTTGCTTTGGACAAGTCGATCTTGGAAGAAAAGTTAAGTGCTACAAAGTCCAAGTTAAAATTGTATGATAGGTTGTTCGTCATCATGTTAGTATCTTTCTCATTGATTTGTGTTGGGTTTGGTATGATAATAGCCAAGTAATGTAATGGCGTAATTTTTGTTAATGAAAGTCTATCAAGTATGATATTATGTTGTTAACTTTGATGTTTGTAATTGAAAACTTATGGAAATTTCCATGGTTAAGTTTTTGTAAATGATTTGCAAATGATTAGACCCATATTTTAAGTGAGATTATTTGTATAAAATGGTACAAGTTTAGTATAAGATTGTGTTTGCAGACCCATGGCAAGATTTTGGACTCTATAATACAAACCTTGAAAATAGTTTCCACATTTTTCTTCTAAAAATTTAGCAAACGGTGGCATCCTTGCAACTGTCATCTCAAGGACCACACCACGATCATACCTAAGAGGTAAATGGAAGAAACACCCGTCATGGTGTACATCTAAATAGTGAAGACCGGTACCATGTATCATTTTGTTACAAACACAATAACCTCAAATTAGGGTTTATGACTATATGCAACAATTAAGAATCAAAACACACATAACACATATACTCATAAAAGAACGACAAAAAAAAAAAAAAACATTATTACATACATGAGTTATCAACACAAACATAAAAACTTGTAATGGAACTCGTAAATGTGTGAAATTAGGGTTTGTGTAAAGAGGTAGATGATAAGTGTGTGTATTGAGTGGAAATAAGATCTTACGGGAAAATGGAATTAGTGCAATCGAGGGAAAAAATATTATAAAACTTGGTCTTTCTTTATTTGCAAAATGGACCCAAAATATTGGATAACGGGAAATTTAAAAATATAAAAGGACAAAAGTGATTAATTTGTGCCATGTCAAATTGAGTGTTACAATAGGAAGATTAAGAAAGTTGGATCACTTAATAGGAAAATTAAAATTTTGATGCATACAAAAAGAAAATGTTGCAAGTTGATGCATTTTTAGACCACTAGTCCAAAAAATCAATCCTTTCGGCCACTACCAGTTGATCCTCATGCCTGCGCATTGCCCCCGGTTCTTCCATCAACTAAATGGATTTTTAGATCTTGTTCATGAGATTTAGAAAAATAACTCTCATTATATTCTAATAATTACTAATCTTTTTTATTTATTTTTCCATGTTAGAAAAGAAGGGTTCTTCAATACAAATAGAAGATTGGAAATGATAGTATTTATTGGGCATCCTTTCTTCATACATTTGTCGGAACAAAATTATTGGATGCAATGAAATGGAATTTTTTGGTACATCAAGCCACAATCTGATAGCTATAAATCTAAATTTTCATCAAATTGAAGGTAGAGTATTTCGAAAAGTCATTCATGTGGGAAACTTTGGTGTGGAATTGTTGTTATTGGCATGCGAAGGCGCAATCGTTGCTAAAAACAATACTTGGCAAACGGAAATTCTCCGCAAGAACTACTTCTTCACTTTTGAAATTGTAAAACTACGCCTCCAATTTGGCAAAACCCACAAGAATGGTTTATGTAATTTATTCTATGTAGAAGATTGTTAAAAACCTGTTGAATAAAAAAGCTTAATTTAATTTGTTAACCTTTTGGGGAAAAAAAAACACATTTTCTGCTCTTTTAGACCTCTTAAACATGCCATGTGAATAATGGGTTCTTAAGTACAAAATCAGTCGCTCAAGTGCCACTGTGCTATGTAAGAAGGTCCACGTATATAGATTATCTCTTCATTAAAAAAGTAATCGCCATTCTAGATAAGGGACTGAAATGCTCATTCGATGATGGAGCCCTTGCTCAAAGCAAGCTTCATCCCGTTACTATGAACCACCTATTTGGTGGTGTTAGACGGATCGTTTGCAGGGCCGTCCCGTGATTTTAGGGGCCTTCTGTGCCGTAAGCAAAAAGGAGGCCCCTTTAATGCGCAAAATTATGTGCAAGTGTAAAATTTTACATTACTCTTACGCAAATTGTTATAGGTATTTAAAACTATTAAAACGGCAACAAATTGTATACATATCACATTTTACAAGTGACGTAATTTTTAGATTTTGTACCTTTTTGCTAGCAATATTAGAAGTGAAGTGATCGAAACTCAATGATACAAAACTTCTTTATCGAAGTTTTGTGTCTAATTCAATTATATAGTTTCAAGAGTATATTTTATGAGTCAGTTGTATAAAGTTGCATTTCAAATCTCAAATATCAAATGACAAACTCTTAACAATTTTGTTTATGTAACTAAAAGAAAAAAGAAATAACAAACAAAGATTTAAGTCATCAAAAAATGTACCTCTTGATCTTTTTGCAATAGTGATTTTTGAACAATAGCTTTTTAAAAAACAATTTAGAGTAGAAATTACTATATATACTAATGTGGCATCAAATGACGCCATCACACGTCATTTGGGTTCCTGAAACTTTTTTGGCCTGCTAACCAAGGCCCAAGGAAAACAAAATGTGGATCTTATATAAGCGCAAATATGATAGATCACTCTGAAAGCCCAACCCGTATAAGATACGTATTTTGGGCGTTAGACCAATATTACTCATTTAGCCCATTTTGTATCGGTGGGTTGATAAGTCGTTCTATTTCTTTTAGGTGGATTTGCTTGCTACTGGCCTATAGATATCTCATCGACCGAGTAACTCATGGATTGATTTTATCATTTTAACAATGAATGCTTGAGTATATTAGTATCATGAGATTCCTATATATACTAATTCACCGTCAAATGACGCTATGTCACGTCACTTGGGTTTCCGAAATTTTTTTTGCCCAACAACAAGCTCACTTTGGCCCAGGTAAAAGCCCAAAATAATATTTACAAAACATACCCTCTACTATATAATAGGTTAAAAACAGCCCAAAACACTATTTACGAAACATACCCCCTACTATATAATGACTTTCGAAAACTACTTTAAACTTTTATCTAACATATATTTAGCGAGCCCCGCCGCAAAACGCCATCAAGAACCACGCCGTTTCAATTTTTTTTCCGGACTTTTTAACCCCGCACCGAACACCTGACCCACTTTCTACTTAACAAAAAAAATACCGTGCAATAATCAACGACATGAAACACCGCCCCGCCGCAACGCGGCGGACCGTTGCCCACCTCGTTTGCTTTAAAATAGCTGCATGTCAATTTTGGAATTAACAATATTTCTTATTTTATTGGACAACATCGCATTAAGTTTGAAATTAGAATGGCTGTTTAAATTGCTTTTTATGTCTTGCGGCTGTAAATTGAACAACACACAAACTGGGCTTACAAAATTTGGGCTACTTTATATGAACTGAGTAATAATTGGAGGCCCTTAAGGATAGGGATGAGCATGGTACCGGTACCGTACCGATTTCGTACCGCATTAGTGGTACCGATTTTTTCCCGAGCATAAATTAGTGGTACCGGTACCGTACCGAACGGGATTCGGATACCGGTACTGGTATCGGTACCGGTACCGAAACCGAAAAATAGAGTTTTCCCCCGTTTTTTTTGGGAATTTCCCGATTTGGTACCGGTCCCGTACCGAATTAGCGGTCCCGGTACCGTACGGTATATCGGGATCGGTACCGTTTCGGTACGGTACCAGTACGGTTCCGGTTCGCTTCCGGGATTCGGGTCAAAATGCTCAGGGTACTGGCAATGGTTGCGGGGTGGCCAGCGGTTTGCCCCAAACCGCCGGGGAACACCGCCGCCACCCCAGCGGTTTGCCCCAACGGTGAGGGTCAACGGGGAAGATCACCTACGTTGTTTGGGAGAAAAGTAGCCGTTAATTGGAACGTTGGAGCGTGTAAAAAAAAAAAAAAAAAATCCTATAAATACTACACAAAACTACACATATTCAAATATCCCACACAATACAAATTACTACTAAATATTTCACACAATGTTGTCATCATCTTCGTCATCCGATGATTTATATTTCCCCCCCCCCCCAACGTTTCGGTCAAAATGTTTCCACGGGTAGTACTCTATCAACCTTTTTAGCCGTGTACGATTCGATTGAGGACACGGCAACCTCTACCGAAACACGGGAGTCTGTCACCCGTTTTCGTGAAAAAGCTTTACAAAATCTAAAGAATGACTATTTCGTTGAACGACCAAAGTTCGCCCACCATATTTTTCGAGATAGGTTTCGTATGAATAAAAGGTTGTTTTTAAGAATTGTTGGTGATATTGAAGCGAGATTCGAATGGTTTCAAGAGGGATATGATGCGAGGGGGAAAAAAAGTTTCACGGCATTACATAAATGCACATCGGCCATTCGGCAACTCGCAACAGGCGAACCTCCCGATAGATATGATGACTATTTAAACATGGCACGAAGAACGTCAGGTATTATTTTTTTTAATAATGTTGTTGTTATTATTATTTTTTTGTTGTCGTTATTATTTTTTATAATAATGTTGTCGTTATTATTATTTTTTTGTTGTCGTTATTATTAAATTTTTTTTGTTGTCGTTATTATTTTTTTTAATAATGTTGTCGTTATTATTTTTTATAGGTGAATGCCTTGATTATTTTTGCAATGCGGTTATTGAATTATATGGTCGAGAGTTCTTACGTAGGCCGACATCCCATGACATTGCACGCTTATACGAGGCACATGAAGAACAACATCACATTTCTGGAATGCTTGGTAGCATTGATTGTACACATTTTGTTTGGCGAAATTGCCTAAACACTTGAAAGGCCAATATAAGCGTGGCGATCACCAATACCCGACTATTATGCTTGAATCCGTCGCTTCATACGATTTGTGGATTTGGCATTCGTTTTTTGGTCCTCCCGGTGCTAACAACGATATAAATGTTTTGAATCAGTCACCGTTGTATCTTACGGAGCGAAATGGAACGGCGCCAAACAGTTCATTTTCTGTAAATGGACGTAATTACAAACGTGGATATTATCTTACCGATGGAATCTATCCTACATATTCTACGTTTGTTAAAGCATATAAGTATCCCACTGAGCCGAAGGAAAAGAGATTCAAGACGTTACAAGAGTCTGCAAGAAAAGATATCGAGCGAGCTTTTGGTCGTCTTAAGGCCAAATAGATGATTCTCAGTCGTCCTCTCCGTCCTATGACGGTCGACAACATTCGGCAAATCGTTAATACGTGTATCATATTGTGCAATATGATTTTAAAAGACGACGAGGAGGCAATATCACTGGTTCATATAATGGATCCACCGGTCGCGCCAGTTTATGACGATAGTGTACTACCGGAGTTACTCGACGAACAAATCCATTATTGTCTCCAATATGATCTTACGGAGCACGTTGAGGCTCAAAACTTAGCATACCTAAATGACTAGTTATTTATTTTCTTTTTTTTACGTATTATGTAATTTTCTATTAATTATGTTTTTTTTCCAAGTATTATGTATTTTTATTTTAATTATTAATGAAATATTATGTTTTTATTAAATTATTTATTTATGAAAATAAAAAATAAAAAAATAAAAAGTTGGAGGTTTGGGAGGTATGAAAAAAGTGATCATTGCCACTAAAATAAGGGTGGGAGGTATGGAAAAAGTGTGAGTGAGATGTAATGATATTATTGGTGGGTTGCGAGGTATATATATATATATATATATATATATATATATATATATATATATATATATATATATATATATATATATATATATATATATATATATATATTTTTTTTGTAGTGACCATTGCCACCACCCTCATCCCTATTTAAGGATGTTGGGCCCTGTGTAGTTGACCACCCTGCACAGACCAAAATCCGGCCTTGATCGTTTGTTACAATCTATCGGCCAAGTATGAGATTGGTTAGTGGCTTATATAGTCTAGATATTTCATCCTCTTTTGAATTAGCTTTTTGGATTGAGTTCTTCACATAGCTTATGGCTTAATGCAGACCTAGTATGGGATGGGTTCATATCAATTGGTATCAGATCCACTACCACCTTTCAAGGTTCCAACACTGGTAGCTTGGACAAGAAAAAAGAAAGGTGGCAACCGTGACCAACATAGCCGTTGACCAACGAGCTCAGACTGGTGACCTATGGAGTGGTGGCTTGGACCTGAAAAAGAAGGGTGTCGACCATGACCAACATAGCCGTGACCAACAAGCCAAGCTTATTGGCTTTTCGAAGTGTGGGATACTGTTACAATCTCACATCGACCAAATATGGGATTAGTTGGTGGCTTATAAAGTGTAGTGTCCCCCTCCTCTTTTGAGCTAGCTTTTTGGATTGAGTTCTACACGGGTATCACTGTTTCAGTGGGAACATTATAGGATTGGGGTTGCAATTCTGGAATGAACAAGGATCCAAGCAAATACAATGGGAGTCTCAATTTTCTAGTAACACAATGATAAAATAAAACTCATCTTTCTGCTTTTAATCATATCGAGCCCTTGTTAAACAAACAAATAGATCAAAGCACTAAAAAGTTGCTGACAAAGGCCTCTTATTTTATGACAAACGTTTGAAACCATTACAGAAATATCTCATTTTCATTTGATATCACTCACTTGCAGCTAGCTGAATATGCATTCCAACCTTGTTGCCGGTATTCGCGGGCAGCATCCACAGGATTAGCAGCCTTTATGATTCCACGACCCACAATGATGATATCACTACCTCTATCAGCAATTACCTAAAATCAAATATATTCATTTGTAAGATCATCAATGCTGGACTCCATAGAAAAACATATTGAAGCTTTTGAGTAATGGCATAGAAAGCTTATTTGGAGATCTCTAAATACTACTCCATGAATTGAAAGTTAATACGTAAATAATTTATCCAGGTTAGTCACAGATATGCTACATGAAGTTTCTGAAACCATAGCCACATTAACAAGTTGTAAAAATGATGTTGAAGCTAAACACAGAGTATATGGATTATGTTAGAACTTATTCTAAGCTACTAAATTTTTCTGTATTAAAACATTTATGGATTATGGTAAACTTGTGCTTTTCAAAAGGAAGAAGAAGAAGGGGGGAAAAAATTATGTTAAAACTTATAAATATTAACTTTTTAATTGTGTCATTATTTCGTGTATTCTTATTGGGTCAAACGTATGCAAAAGCCTTGTACCATTTAGTTGTGTATTTTCTGTTGGGCTCTAGGGTAGTACGCTAGTATATGATTCATGGAATATGTCCAGGAAAATAAAGTTACTGTAGCTGTTAAAAAATCTAAACTACAGAACAAAAAACAAGCATAGAGCAACAATAGTGCACTTTCTAAGCACATGAACTTAGCCTGGGTGACATGGACGGAGCCACCATCTGGCTCCGTCACTGCTTAGTAGAGTAAGACATCAAGTCTCGCATTCACACTATCAAAAGCTGTCAACTTCTAGCGAGTAACTGGAAAGCCTGAAACATGTCTGCTCGATATAAAAGTGGGTTTTGCTTATGGACATTGTGATTTGGTTGGAGCAAACATGGCAGAAGCGCTTCCAATATTTATATAAAAAAAATAATTAAAAAATTATAAAAAAAAAAAAAAAAAAAAAAAAAAAAAAAAAAAAAAAAAAAACTGCATGTTAGAGGTGGAGAATGGGCAGGGTAGTCAATTCAAGCAATACCGGCAGGAACAGGTAATGTCGGGTTTGGTTGACATTTGACTCAAAACACAGGTGGAGAATGGGCAGGGTAGTCAATTCAAGCAATACCGGCAGGAACAGGTAATGTCGGGTTTGGTTGACATTTGACTCAAAACACTTTTGGTCTTATGTTTTCAATTCTTTTAAGTATGATAACAAAAACTATTTTCTTTTAATGATTATCCTTTAAAAAAAAACAGGTTTAGCAAGTCAAATGAGCTAAAACTACAGGCATATTGCCCATTTGACCCTCTTGGGCCCAGTTGAATCACTCTCTCTGTTCAAAATCTCCACTTCATGTGCATCTGAAGTTGAAATATAAAAACAAGGACAGAAACTTACAGAATTTGGGGTGTTATACTGCTGGCCTAGAGCATCACCACCTTTAACCAACTGAACTCCTGGGGTTGCATGAATAAATGCGGGATTAGATGGGCCCCCAGGCCATGAAGCTGGGTTAACCGAGATAAACCCAATAACAAAATCCGAATGCTCTTCTGCAATCTTCGCAGCAGCAGCTGTGTAATCTCCCTTGGCAAAGTTACCAGCAGAGCTCATTTCCGCAAGCAGCAGCAACCCCCTTCCACGAGGTAAACCCTACACCCATTAAAACTACACAAATTAGTCCACCCCTTTTTTGTTGAAGTTAAGTAGTTAACCAAGAAACTACTAGATTTAAACCTTTAATTTCAAGCCGTCAACAATTCCAGGTCCTGAAATAATGTGACAGTTGATTATATCCGCCCATTCCAATATGCGAAAGATACCTCTGCAATATAATCATAGTGGGAACTCAATATTAGTTAAAGACTCGTGAAGTAGACTATGCTCTGAGACTAATTATGATACTAAACAATCAGAATTAGACGATTAATATTTGAAGATACGCACCCCTCATACTGCATTGTTACTGTGTTGCCAATGTCAGCAAATTTACGATCTTCAAAAATGAGAAAATTGTGTTTGTCTGCAATCTAGCAAAGATGCAAAGAAGGTCAGTAGAATCAAACATTCAAAACATTAATGATTAATTATTTGAATTGTCACACCATTTTAACCCAAAATTAACCATATTTAATTTAGAACAACAATTTAGTAATTTACAATAAAACAACAGGGCTACTTAACATGTAAATAAAAGCCTTCAAGATTAAAACTTTTAGAGCTCAAAGATATACCGAACGAAGTTTGGATCCAAAATCAGGGGTGAAATCAGGTAGTATATCCACATGAGTTTTCAACATACAGATCTCCGGTCCAATCTGTATAAACCAATAAGCATAACACTTAGCCACAAAATCAATAACGCGAAATCAAAACATTCACGTAGAAAATAGGCAAATAAATGGAAATTTAACATAGGTAGAGTACTAAAAAGGCTTCTTTATATTATTACTACTTCCTTAAACATTGACAAAAGAGGCCGTCTAAAATATTCTATATAATTTTCAATTCCACCTAAATAACACGAGATTTCACCTATATATCATTATATCCAAATATACACAACATCCACAAAAGCCAAAATCAATAAACTCGAAAAAATCAATCTACCTCATCAGCAATCGCCAACAACTCAGCAGCCGTATTCACATCAGCCGACAAACACAAATTACTCTGCTTCTCAACCATAACTTCAAACAACCTCTTCCCAGTCGCATTCTTAACCATCTTCGCCCTCTCCTCATACGCCAACCTACCACCAACTTTCTTATCCGCCACAACAGGCGGCAAAGTCCCCCCACTCGCACCCGCACTAACATTCCTATTCTCCTCCAAAAACTTCCCAACCGTCCTCACCGTCTCATCATCCACCCGCCCTTTCATCCTCAAAACACTCACCATAGCACTCAAAGTCACCATAGAATGCAACTTAATCCCACTCCTCTCCAAATTCTCCCTCCCACCCTGCTCCCGATCAATCAAAACCACCACATCATTAACCACCATCCCACATTTCCTCAACGGGTTCGCAGTCTCCAAAACCGACATCCCACTAGTAACCAAATCCTCCACAACTAAACAAACATCACCCTCCTTATACACCCCCTCAATCATCTTCCCAGTCCCGTATTCCTTCACCTCCTTCCTCCTCATTAGCATGGGCACATTGGTTTTCGTCGAGATCACTGTTGCTATAGGTAAAGCTGTGTAGGGGACACCACAGATGACGTCATAGTGGGTTGATGAAGGGAGGGTGGAGATGATGGTTTCGGCTATGAGTGTGAGGAAGTCGGGATATGAGACGATGAGACGGAGGTCGATGTAGATAGGGGAGGTGATGCCGGATTTTAGTTTGAAGGAGCCGAATTTGACGGCGGAGATTTCGTGGAGTTTAAGGATTAAGGATTCTATTGAGGGTGATGGTGTTGGAGATGACATTGTTGTTGTTTTGTTGTTTTTGTGTTTTGTTGTTTGGGAGGTTTTACGGCGATTATTTATGGTGAGTTTGGGGTTTTATAGGGGGGGCGTACTTGGGTTGAATGATATCTGACTTCAGTGTACCCTAGTTGCTTTTTTGCTTTTGCTTTTTTTCAGGGTATACTATACTTTTTAGTGTGTTTCATGTTTCTCATTTCATTTTATGTGTGTGATGATTATCGTGAAATTTAAGCTTACTTTTACTTTAATAAAATAAGATTCGGTCACATCTTAAATCGTCAAGCAAAAAGAATCATACAAAGAATTAATTTATCTTTTTATACAAAGACACTTTTAAGTATTTTTAATGATTTTTTTTTTTTTTTTATTATTATTATTATTATTTTTTTGTGATGAAGTAGAACAGCGGAAGATAGTTTCATTGACAACCAACGCTAATGAACAGGTTAATGGCAAAAGCCAAGAAACCAGGCCAAGGCCAAGAAACCTAGGCTGGTTTCTGGTTCACGTAGGAACAGAAGCTAAAAACGTGAAGTCATGCGTAAAAGAAAATTCAATAATATTGATAGATTGAATTACAAAGAAGATGGTTCGTGGTTATTAGACCCATGAGTCCTAATACGACTATAACCGAGAAACCATTAGATAAATATGCCTAACTAGAACATTCCTTAAGCTAGATAAACCTAAATTTAAAGATAATGCATAAATGTAGAGAGAAATCCCAAACCAATTATAATACTAATCTTAATATGCTTGAACGTTCTTTTAGTTTATTTTTGTCCTCCATCATTCTCCCCTTCTTGAAAAGAACTTGACCTCGAGTTCATCCAAAGGAATCGTTGTAGACCAGACGTGTTTCTTCTTCTCCTTATTTCTCAATTTATGGTAGGTGCCCAACTGCATCTTTTTCATCATATCCACCATCATTAGACCACTTTAACAAATGATTTGTTAACAAAATAATGACTTTTGACCCCATTCCATGATAAGTCGTGATCCAGTTTTGAAGTTTAACTCGCTTAGGCCTTTTAACTCGATTTGCACCTTGGAATAGTGGCTTGTACAATGGTGTGACAAGCTCATTAGGCTATCTCGGTGTACAAAATCTATTTGGTATTGGATGTCCTTCGTGAAAGAGACACTGCTCGTTACCTTTTTAGGCATTAAGCTCTTGTCTGCCGTTGGCAGCTTATCTAGCTTTGTCGTGATTTCAACCATTAGTTTTTCATCTTCTTCTACCACTATTGATGTCTCTGTTTTAGAGGCATCATCGAATGAATACTTAACGTGTATCCATTTGCTGATAGTTGGGTCATCGTCTTGGATTGCCTGATGTTGTGCATCTTGGTCATCTTCATCTTGATGATAAGATGAAACAACTGTAACAAGATCGTATGTCTCAAAGGAATTGTGAAGAAGGGGAGCACACGACCAACATGCTGGAAACCCAATTACTTTTTCCTAAAATAAAAGTTGATTTTTTTTCCTCACCCGAAAGTTTATATTCTCTATTGCATCCCAGATTCAAGCCTTTTGTTTCATTTGTTGTTGCGATTGTTGCTGCAATTGTTGTGATTGTTGCTGCAATTGTTGTTGAATCGCGTGTAGGGCTTGCAAAAGTGCGGTATTATTATTCGTCATGATCACTTAAATTTTTTTTTCTTGAACAGTGCAATAAAATTGCTAAAAAGAAATGAAAATATATAGAACAATCAGGGAAAACCCGAATTATAAAAGATAGAGATTAAAAGTGGTGACCTGATGTCAACTTAGGAGAGACCTAAATTGAAAGTGGCTGTGATACCACCTAAAGTAGGACAACGGAAGATAGTTTCGTTCATAGTCACAGCTAAAGCTAATGAACATGTTAATGGCAAAAGCCAAGAAACCTAGGCTGGTTTCTGGTTCATGTAGGAATAGAAGTTAAAAGCGTGAAGTCATGTGTAAAAGAAAATTGAATAATATTGATAAAATGAATTACAAATATGATGGTTTGTGGTTATATAGAACCATGAGTCCTAAATATGACTATAACCAGGAAACCATTAGATAAATATGCTTAACTGGAACATCCTTAAGCTAGATAAACCTAAATTTTAAGATAATGCATAAATGTAGTGAGAAATCATAAACCAATTATAATACTAATCTTAATATGCTGGAATGTTCTTTTAGTTTATTTTTGTCCTCCGTTATGTGAGTATTGAAATTTTCATCTGGAAAAATCACATGTGATTTGTTATTGAGATTTTTTATAATATGTCATGGTGGTACATGATTAAATACCTTCTTAAGCCATGCCCTCATGGCACAAGTTAGATAAAGCCTTTTTATTTTAAAATCACATGTGATTTGTGAAATTACACATGATTTCTAACATATAAATCACATGTGATTTCTAACATACAAATTACATGTGATTTTTTCAGACGCAAATTTTAACACTAAAACAAAACTCCCAAAAAAAAAAAAAAAAAAAAAAAAAAAAAAAAAAGTTTTGTCGAAAGTATATCGAAGTGCCTGTCTACTGAAAGATAAAAAAATTCTCGGCGCGACGGTGTATTTTTTTCGCTTAATGATTTATCTTTTGTAAAACATTTTATTTTCGAAAAAATGTAAAAAATGTTCTTTTTTCTTTTTTTTCTTTTTTTTTTTTTGATGAAAAAAAATCCTTTTGACGTAACAATTGAGAAAATTAAGCCATGGATGAAGCGCATGCGAAGCTAAACCCAATACTTATTTATGAAATTTAGTGCCCGTTTGGTTTGTAAAAGATTTAGAATCGGATTTGAATTTTGTTTAGAATTAAAAAAATGAGGTATGAAAAAAAAAAAAAAAAAAAAAAAAAAAACTTTGTTTTAGTAATTGATAAATGATTTATTAGAAAGAAAGTGGGTAGTTTTAATTTTTAATAATTAATTTATGTATATTGTGAGTGAGAAATAAATGTGGAGTTTATTATTTACAATTATCATTACCGGACTCACTTTGATTCCTAAAAGCTTGAACCAAACATTTAATTTTTGGAATGAAACCATTTCTTGAATCTAAAAGCTATAAACCAAACGGGCCCTTAATAACTTTCATTTATGCATCGGAATCATTACTATATAGTAACACATTTACCATGGTTGTGTTGAAAATACTTTTAAGAAAGATGAGAATTCATAGAGGTTTTGATTTTTTAGCATTATTTATTGCTATATGTAGTATAAATTTTCATCGCTACGTACGGTTGACATATTTTCTGTAAACGGTGGAATTTTAGTCATATGAGTCAAACATTGAAGAGTTGATAGAAAAAACGTTGACCAAAATATTGAGTTCAGAACTAGTTACCCCACCCAACGAACATAAAGCCAAGTGACAGACATCACAGACACTCAATCGATTTTCTGTTATTTGATTCTTAGCACATATGAAACCATTATTACACAGGAATATCATAATGCAACCACTCGTTTGTTCGCGTGGTCGGAACTGTTTGTTTTAAAGTTATGTTGGGGGTTTTGCGCATTAGAGTCAATGCCCTTAAGTCATTATGTGTCATTTTGGGTGGTTATGTGTTATGTTGGAAATGGACTGGGTTGATGAAATCATGCAATAGTCATTGGGATAATAAACAAGTTTAAGGCCATTGTTTAGGGTCGCGAAACATTTTTTTTGTGATTCCTAGCAACATGCTAGTTAAATTAAAATTTAATGAACCTCTTGTACAAGTATAGATCCAAGAAAAGAAAATAAACATATGAACAGTAAAATTGTACTGTATAGTGCAACCAATATATATAGATACACAACATGCCAGAAGAGAGCTGCAACAAGCATATTGCAATTGGAAATGAATGTCATACATATACGAGTATCATATCAAATTCCGGCAACGAGATCCACACTTAGTAGTAGTAATTGTTTCAATATATTAGTGATAAATACTAAATGTGTGGCAAAACCGGCTTCGACACTCATACTTTAGAGGCAACAGCAACCTTTGAACCTGAGGGTCGGCCCAAAGACTTGCAAATGAACTCACCCGTTTGCAATAGCTTTTTCATATCAACATTAGTTTTGATACCAAGCCCATTAAGCATGTAGACCACATCCTCAGTGGCAACATTACCCGAAGCTCCCTTGGCATATGGGCACCCTCCTAGTCCCGCTACAGAAGAATCCACTACGCTTATTCCCATCTGCCATAAATTAAAATGTTAAAGCATTATATATGTTGTCAAGTGATAGACGCCTCTATGTTGAAAGTAAGTAGTTTCTTACTTGGAGGGACACTAAAATGTTCGGAAGAGATTGGCCATAAGTATCGTGAAAGTGAACTGCGAGCTTTTCAACAGGGACAACTTCCATGACTGCTTCAAGCATAGGAATTACAGTTCCTGTAGAATGGAATGTAAGTTAAGTAGAGATTATACCAAGTTTGAACGGTAGTGAAACAATCAACTCAGTCATGTGCATATAGAGGTAATTCCGACCTATTAAGTTATGAATCATTTGAATTAGTTTAATTACTTATATTTTATCTCTTCTAATAGGTCATCACATGGCTTAAATTATTAACGTAAGCGTTAAAGTAAATGGGTCGAAAGTATAAGTCCCCATCTAATAACCTCAAACCAATTAAACCATGTTTGCAAGATATTGGTAATCCGCTTTGATGTACGGTGCAATCTTGCAACCCCTAAATTTTTTATGAGTTCACTTGATCAACCCAAGTCCCAATATCCAAAAGATCTAATAATCGTTATCGTATTGATGTATAAGTCAAACTCACTAGACCTAGAGGGGCCCATAGCTAGAGGTGGCAATTCTAACTGATTAATTAATGGGTCAATTTGGGGTATCGCTGATCTCAAACGGGTCAACTAGAAACAGATAGAATCAAATAGACAACAGGTCAAATGGGTGAAAGTCACCCAAATAATGCCTCTAATGCATACAACCTCTAAAATCACTTGACTAACATATTTCAATTCTCATTGTTATAATATTGTACATTGGTTATTTACAATAAGCCTACAAAAAGATGGCAGCAGGCCAAATGGCAATAACCTCCATGCCAACTATAATCAAGTCTAATGCTATTAATAGTCTACTATCAATACTTGCAACTAATTAGATTTTTAGATTACCTGGTGTACCAATCCCGATTGTATCACCAAGTGAGATTTCACTGCAACCCATATCGTGAAGTTGTTTCGCGACATATGCAACTTTTGATGGACTAATTGCACCTTCAACTGGGCACCCAATCACACATGATACATACCTGTAACAAAATCATTTTGTTCATCATCTTTTAGTCAAATCATGAGAGTCTGGCCCACAAAACTGGATTTGAACAAAACGAACTAAGTGCATACCCACGAACAGGAATTTCAAGCTTTTTTGATGCATTTATAACATCACGGAAACGAACAAGACTTTCTTCAATAGTACAATTTATGTTTGCCTTTGAGAAAGACTCAGAAGCTGAACCAAAAACCGCTATTTCCTTTGCTCCGGCTGCAACAGCAGCTTCAAAACCCTGGTCAAAACCAACCCATATAAATTATACCATCACACAGGTGGGAAATATTCAATCTATTTGAATATAATGGAAAAATGTTACACACTTTTAAATTTGGTGTTAGTACAGGCAATCTTGCACCTTCCAAGTTTTTAACCGCTTCAACAACATCCTTTGCGTCTGCCAGCTTTATAATGACAACAACTGTAATTAGATACAAGTAGTAATAACCTTCTACACACACAGACACATACATCGGCCATACGAAGAGTAAGGCTACCTGAGGTACCCATTTAGGGGAAACAAAACTGGTGGCCTCTACAACAGATAAACCACATGAAATAAGCCTTTGAATTAACTCTATCTTCACGGATGTAGGTACGATATTCTTCTCGTTCTGCAACCCATCCCTTGGACCAACTTCCACTATCTTCACATAATTTGGCATGCCTTTAAAAATCTGATATAACAGTATAACAACATGATTAGTGAATATAACAAACAGACATCAAATTTTAATCTATAAAAATAAGCAATGCAGTGGCTTTAGTAATAATGGCAATTAATCACCTTAGTTGTTATGCCCCTTGGAACTGTATCATTTTTTCTTCCTTTGTTTTCCCATACAACATCTTTGTGTTTGATCTCTCTTGTGTGGTTTCTCCAAGTGAAAGTTTCTCGTGCGAATTCTTTAAAGTCTTTCCTGTAAAGAACAGCAGGAAAGTCATTATCTTTCACTGTTTTTGGAAAAAGCTCGTACAGTTTGTGACTTTGAATATAGATAGAAGTAAATTAAGAGTTGCGGCAATAACATACTCGTATGTATTGAATGATCCGCAAGTCTTCCCATTAATCCAGCAATATCCTAATCCGCTATCATCTCCACTGGTGCTGCAACGTTTGGATGAGAACCTTCTTGAAAGGTCTATGTCGCTTAAGCTTGGTAATTTGTCCAAACCAAGAGGCTCCTCCAAACTCGACATTGCAGATACAAGAGGTGACAATATCACTGTAACAGAAGCATGATAGAAATAAGCCCTCTACCCAAGTTAGACAACAACATTCGGGCTCATGAATCTTGACAGAAAATCACGAAAACTTTTCTAAATAGTTGACCTTCTTAAATTAAAATCTTTAAACTTTTCTTTTGATCTCAAACAATTTTAATACCTCAAACTGAAAATGGGCTAAATCAACTAAAAATTTTTACACTTAATTCATATTCACAATTGACGCAAGACATCTTCCATGTAATGTAAAATTACACGACGCTATGAGAGTGCTTGGCAAGCAATCCCAAAGACCCTCAAAATACATATACACGCTTCGGATTTCTCACAGGAGCTCATTTCAGAATGAAAAAGGCAAATTTGGATTATCAGCTTCTAAGAATTCGACAAATTCCAAACAAGAAAAACATTTTAGCATAAAAACAAGAAACCAGAAACCTTAGCAACATTAACTTACAATACTTTAAACCTTAAATCAACTAAGGAAAGAACATTTTACATTAGCTCATCAACTAATTCCAACATATTCAAGAAACATATATATACAACAAGATTTCAAGACTAAAATTCAAAGAAACAAAACCAACCTGAAATATAAAAATTCTATATAAACACAAAAGGGAACTATGGAGTTTATCAATATATAAAAAATAATAAGAAGAAGAAAGAGTAACGATTATAAAGAGGTAATGTAGTTTGGAGTATATACCACCTACCTAACGTTAGTTTCTGTGTTGAAATCACCGGAAATGGAAAGTGGAAGGTTGTTTTCGGTTGGAAGTTGATATGTCTTGTGTTCAATTCTCAACTACTTTCCTGTTTTATATTGTTTTCTTTTCTTTTCTTTTTTCTTTTTCTTTTCAATATTTGTGTAGTATTTTCCTTTTCTTTTGGAATGTTCAAAAAGTATTTTTGCACCAATAGAAATAATGTTTTCAATTCATAACTAGTATTTTCATCTAATTTATTTCACTAAAAATCAACATACATCTCCTCAAAAGGTGAATAATTACATATATATCCTTTGTACAAGTTTTTTATTCACATGATACAATAATTTTTATGCATATTTTAGATATATATTCAATTTTACATTACATGCATAATCTCAGACATCATTACAATTACATTTTCATAGTTAGCAATTATGGCAAAAATAATAATAATAAATAAATAAATATTAGTGCATGTATGTTTTAGCTTCTTGCTAGTTTTTTTAATATATTCTGGCTAGGCCGCTCAATAAAATAGAAAAACACGTTCTCATCGACAAAGGACGCATTCCTCATACATTGTTGGGAGTTTATTTTCAAATGTAATTTGAAACACTTGTTGGAGCTTCCTTTTCAAAACGCTATTTGTATACACACAGGATGTGTTTGTTAAAACAAGCAGTAGTAGTTTAATTTATAAAAGTGTTTGGTAAAATAGTTGTAGTTGTAATTTTAAGGTGTAAAATGACATAATGCTAAATTTTAAATGCTTATTCAAAAAGCATAAAGAAATGAGCATTTTTATAATTTTATAAATGCTATATTCTTTCTACCAAACAAGCTTTTTAATAATAATGTTAAATGCTAAATGTTAATTGCGCTAAAATGCTCACTACCAAAACACCCTGTAAGCATAATCTTTAGACAATCCGATACGCTCAAACTTTTTTTTTTACTTTTTTTTTTTTTTTTCCTTTTTCCCTTTTTCTTTTTTTCCTTTTGTCGCATAATGAACATATAATTATATTGATTATTAGACATAGAAATATTGCAACAATCTAGAAACCAATGTTAACTTTAGGTCAATTTCATTTAAAATTTTGTGATCGAGTTATTATAAACACAACTGTAATCGTTTATAGTGGATGTATTGTATATTTATAAAACATGGAATTTGCGAAAACTATTACTAAAGATAGCCGTTTTGTATTTTTCCATTTTGACATAAAGTTGATTCTTGAATTACAGCCTTATAAAATACTAGTATATGATGAAAACCAATCAATTTAAGGCATTACACAATATCAAAACAAAACAAATAATAGAATCCATGTGGTGATTCTATGGACCCCCATCGAACTTTAGCCAGTAAGATGATATGATGATTGCAACTTTAGGGGCCATGTAAATTCCTGCCACATAAGAGATGAAGATATAAATAAAATTTATGTGACTATGAAGAGAATTTAATATGTGGTTGGCACCTAAAAAAATCATCCTCATAGATAGATATTCAAAGATCAATGTACTCTAGAAGTGAGTCTTGGGTATGAGAAAATAGTTTGATCAACCAACGAAGCTCAAAATTGAATATTGAAACATATTAAAAAAACACTTGTTTGTGAATAAGAAGTCATTACTATTCAACTTTGAACATAGCCATACACATGTTTCTAAGAAAACTAAATTTCAGAATTTAAAGATTATATAGTCTAGATTAATGCCAGGTGTACATGTTAGGTTTTGGTTGTTCATAACTAATACTTTCTAGTTTCTATGTAGTTAATTACAAAGAAATTATATGAAGGTAATAATAATTGACATAATTAAATGAATGAATGATTTGTCCCTTGGCAACCACCGTTCCCTATCAAACCATGAGTAGTATTTGTCGTTCCAAAAAGATATGGTTGTAAATCATCACTTTTGATATGTGATTTTGAGTAATAGAGAGAGATAAAAAGAAATTTAAACATTTTGTCTTCACTTTAATATGTCGAAGCAATAATTAACCATTACATGGTTGGACATAAGTGATGAACAATTGGAGCCACATAAAAATGCGAAAGTTTGAGGACTAGATATTGATACAACAATCAAATATTCCCCACAAAAATCTTGTGAGCTTTATATTTGTAATTTAAGAAATAAAGTTTAGACCACAATTAAAAAACTTATAATTCATTCTTCCTTGGACGTTTTGTAAGGAATTTATTTTAATATTAATTTTCAAACGTATCAATTTTTACAGAAAAGAAAAGTAACACTTATATGTTAACACTTTTCAAATTAATATTCAATGAACACATGCAGAGGTTTGTTAGAGCAGGAATTTTTCGTTTCACATGCATCAAATAACAAATTTGCCATTTATATCACGAAAGAACCAGATATTTGTCTGTTAACATTATCAAAATTCTTCCTTGAAGGTTTATGAAAAAATTGTTTATATTCTAAAGAAATTCACTTATACATGTAAATTTGTGTAATTCTCTCATGTCTCATAATGAAATACCGATGGAGTATAATACAAGTGTAGTGACTTACGGGGTTGGCCCATTACAAATAAACTAGGAAATCCATTAACAATACACACCTCTCACATATTGTAGCAACTCTATTCAGCAAGAAATTTATCAGGATATTGAAGTGACATTTGTGGCGATAGATCCAGTAGTAAGACTTACCGGCCCAGTCCAATCACTGGTTAGGCCCAGCACCAATTCTCTAAAATATACAGTATTAAGTACTACTAGTCTATACTACTTATAATCAAGGTTATAAATAGCGTAAGGCGTGGCCTGGAGGCGAAGCCAAGCCTCAAGCTATACGAGCTATAGCGTTTTTTGAGACGTGACCAAGACGACATAATTTTTTATAGATTTATATATTTATATCATATTTCATATATATATATATATATATATATATATATATATATATATATATATATATATATATATATATATATATATATATATACACACACACACACATCAAGTTTACAAAACGCGTTATACATAAGAAATAAACTCAAAAAGCTAAACTATTATTTTATTTTTCGTCATTTCTTTAAATAAAACCTTCTCCGTGAGAGTAAACTGCTAAAAGATAAAATGTAAAAACCTAAAAACTACAGTATAAAACATCACATTCACATATTCACATTCACTTGTTATATTATCTTTTAGCATTTGATTTATAAAGTTAGCCCAAACCCATGTTCCTTCTAGCCCAATAATAGTAAATCACTAAATCCTACAAAAGCTTCAAAATAAAGCGCCACGCTTCACGCTATAGCACGCCTTACCACGCTTTTTCGCGCTTTATAACACGCTACGCCTTAAGAAGACGCCTTGGCCTGTTTCGTAATGTGAAGGCCACGCCTCGCGCTATGGCGCCGCTATGGCGCGCTATTTAGAACCCTGCTTATAATAGAGATCAGACCTTCTTTTCTATTAAATATTTAAGATTTCCAAATATATATTTTAAGTAATTACAAATAAAAGAGTACTACTTACAACTATTCAAAGCACAAATACAATCATTTAAATAGCATACAATTAATACACTAATTAAATCACCCCTTCACTAAAATATACAATTATTTTATCACATGGTACAATGCAATTAAGCTACTAAGCCAAACATATGAATTTGTAGTCTCATCAATTTCACTTGTTGCACTTTATAAAATATTGTTAAGCATTTTATATATTGATTAGTTGTCCGTGACGGACATGCGGACACAATACTAAATATTTGATGCCGTTAACATTTATTTTATGGTACCCGCCGCCGCAACGCGTGGGTACCCTACTAGTAGTATATTAACTCAAGCTAGGGGTGTTCACCGATCAGGTAATATCCACAGTAACCGAAAATCGAAACAAAACCAAACCAAAAGAAGCCAAACCAAATTGGTGATAACCGAACTAAATATTCGGTTATCGCTTTGGATATGGTTTCCCAATAAAATGCAACATCGTTTTTTTTTTTTTTTTTTTTTTTTTTTTTTTTTTTTTTTTATTGAATCTTTTGATTTTGTTATAGATTTTCAGATAAAGTATTAGATGTGTTATATGATAATTATTGTCCCACAAACAAAATCCAATAGAATGGAATATTGTATTACATCATAATCGCATCAAAATGTATCATACTTAAAGTCAATTTAAATTTGAGGTACTTCACTTTATTTCTTAATTTAAGGTATTCAAGTTACATTTTGTGCAATGTAAAGTTTTTTGACTTTTCAAAAAATGTTATCGTTCAATTTTTCAGTTGAATTGGTAATTATTATGAGCTTTTAAACGTCATCTCGGCTAAAATTATGACCGGTAATCGTTTTTAAAAAGTCATAAAAACCTTGTAAGGCGCTAAATTGAGAAGGAAAAAAAGTTGAGGAACTAAAATTTGAATTGTACTTATATATGATACGGAGTACTCTTGTTGGTAATTCAAATACGAAACAAATAACAAATTCAAACAAACGAAGTGGAAGCTTTATTCAAATACCAAATCAAATTACAAAACAAAATTTCAAAGACAAATTCTAATTCAAATGTACTAAACCCTAATTCAAAAGGTACAAAGAAAACTAATACAATCAATCCCTATTTATAGGCTAAACAAACTTGCAGGACAAGTAACACAAATTACCAAATAACCTATAAAGTTTAAGTCACTTTCTAACAATCTCCACCGTGACTTCAACTCCATTCGAAACTTCAAACAAAACGAATATTTCATCTTCAAATTCAAATTTTGCAAATTCCAAACGCTAGAGATACTAGCCTAATTCAAAGCAAACGATCGATTCCCAAAAACAACCCAAAACAAATTCGATCCAAAGCAAATGCCGATGACTTCAAAACGAACAATCAAACGTTAACCGACAAATTCAAACTCGGTCATCCAAACAAACAAATCGGCTTCAACGATCTTCAACAAAGACAATCAAATTCGGGCAACCAACTTCAAAAGCCCGACAAACGAAGATCCCAATTTTCAAACTAACGAATTCTCAATGTTCGAACAAATTCCAAACGACCTGAACCAAGTCTTCAAACACCAAATCGATCTTCAAATTTCAAATATCAAATTCAAATTTCAATGGTCCACTTATATAATAAGAATTACGACCCAAATATCAAATTCTAATGACCCACTTATGTAATAAGAATTATGGTCCAACATCAAACTTATTATCCAAGTATCAACCAAATTCAAGTTAATAAATTATTAACTTGACAAACGGACCCTAATAATTCAAACGCCCAAATATGATACCTGATAATATTTCTAATGACCCACTTATTTTATAAGTATTACGGTCTAATTAAAAAAAAAAAAAAAAAATACCTGTTACTAATTCAAAATTTCAAACGATTTCAAGTTTATTGAAATCACAAAAGCCCAAGATGAATACCAAAAGGGAAATGATTTGTGCACCATCTTTTTTTGGCTATACACCACTAAATCACAGCAGTGATACATACAGTACAACACAGCTATGCATAATTTAGTGGTGGATGGCAAAAAAAAATAGTGTACAAATCACCTCCCATACCAAAACCAAAACAAACGTGCAAACCCAAACTCCATCCGAATAAACAAAACAAAATTAATATCCAAAGTCAAATAGTGGCTCAAGTCAAACAAAAGCCCAAGTGCATCAAACCCGAAACGCCACATAGCTCCATCAAAACTAATTACAATTAATGATCGAACATAAAACTCGAATTCCAAAATAAACCTTAGCGATCGATCTGCTCTTCGTCAAATAGCGTGCCTGTTTTCGCAAATATTAGTCTCTTCTCAAGCTTTTAGTACGTGCAATTGGTCGTTTGTTAAAAGAGAGGGGAATATGGTCGTCCATAGCATTGCTTCATGGGGATTAGGGCATAATGAAGAGATAGTCTTAGATGATAGAGTCCCAGATTGTATTTTTGTTCGAGCAACCAACAATGTACTCTTATCCCATGTTTAAATGAAATCTTTACTCTTTCATCAAAATAAAAAATAAAAAATAAACCTTAGCGATCGGTTCTGCAATTCCCAAAACAATCGAACTCAAAAACCTCCAATCCTAACGAGCTCAAAACAAACCCCCCCTTTTTTTTCTTCTTCCTCATGGCTAGCGATTGGTAATTCAAATGAACGAAACAAATAACAAATTCAAACAAATGAAGCGGAAACTTTATTTAAATACCAAATCAAATTACAAAACAAAATTTCAAAGACAAATTATAATTCAAATGTACCAAACCCTAATTCAAAAGGTACAAACAAAACTAATACAATCAATCCCTATTTATAGGCTAAACAAACTTGCAGGACAAATAACACAAATTACCAAATAACCACTAAAGTTTAAGTCACTATCTAACAACTTTTTTTTGGGATTTACCCTTCTACTTCTTATTATCACGAACTCGATAAAAACATGGTTGCAAGCAAATAGGTAAATTTCATTATGTATGCAAATTTGATCACGAAGTCTGAATGTGAAGTGTGAAACATTGTTCCTCAAGAGACACGTACAACGCATGCTTAATTGTACATAAATTTTGTCAAATTCAACTATTGCAAAACAAAAAATAAAAACTTTTTGCACATTTCTGATAGCCCGATCACTTGATTTTCCATTCCTCAGCCATTTCAAACCCATTTTTGCAGTCATTCAAGTCTTGGTAAGCTTGTTCAACCTCAATTTCTGTGTTCTCACAAAATACTCACCCAACCAGACCACTGGCTCATTGAGCGGTTGCCCTCCAATCAACACAAACCTCAACAGTTTTGACCCGTTGTTACATACACTAAGACCATCTCCGTGACTCAACACCAAAACATGATGAGCTGATATTGGTGAAGAGTCCATTGACCCGAACAAACCTTCTCCCTCTAGCACGTACACAAACGAATTCCAAGATTCTGGGATAGGTTGGTGCATTTGGGCTCCCGGGGTAAGAGTGAAATCAAGAAACATTATGGGAGTCCGAGTATAATCCAGCTCGGATTTGACCCCCATTGACTCTCCTTCAATGATCCTAACCTTGACTCCATCTTTCTCAGCACATTCAATCGTCTCACTTGCATTGTAATCTGGTTCCACCCTGAATTATAGAAAACATTTTGCTCATAATCAACGAGTTTTTTTGGTAGATATGCAGTGCAAAAACTAATCATTCAATAGTTATTTAAATGAAAAGTATAAAATCAAAACGATATGTTTTGTTGTGTGTATATATGACTTTTTTCGATGAGAAATAAAATGTTACATTTTGTCTTTAGATGGTAGATTGACCCAAATTTGCAAGCCCTTATGGGTACCTGGGCATGCAGGCACATGTGAGAAAAAGATGCAAAATATAAACATTACATTCATATAATAAGAAACATATAATTTTGATAACAAATACACACTAAGTGAGCAAGTATTCAACCGGAAGAAGAAGTGATGTCCTATTTTCGATTTCTTATAATTTATGTAATCATGTAAAAAGTAAATATAAATCCACAGCGAAGCCCGACTTTTATTAAACTCCTTATGAACAAATACCTGGACACAGCCCTCTGGTATAGTACCCCAAATTCCAGTAGAGTCTCGATATCTAAGAGCTCCCTAAAACAGTTCAAGTAGCCAATATTATTATCTTTAGATCGCAAAAAGCAACATATCGGCAACATCTAGAAAAACAGCTCAACTGAAAAGTAATACCTCTAGCATGTATGTAACAATCTGAAATCCTGCACAAAAGATACAATCATTTGGTTATGAAAACTCATTATAACTTTGCAGTTACTCAGTTTTCTTTTTATACAAAGTAATTAATTGAAGCCAAAGAAGAAGATGTTATACCTCTACAGGGATGGGCAGGGAATTCAGCTGCGGGAGAAACTTCACAGCAAAATGAAAAATATTGTCAAAATGTTTAAAGCTTGTTAACGATAGAAAAATAAACTGTTAAAAAAAGTTTGAAATGGGTTATAAGACATCAAATAAATACTAACACGTTATAATTTGTCCAAATAAAGATATATAGTTGCTAAAACTAAAAATAAAGTAGAAAATGATCCGAATGTAATATCAAAACATAGTACCAGCAGAAAATTCATCTAAAATAATAAAGGGATCCACTGATTCCAATCCTGGCCTACAAAAGAAACTACAAATCAGAAATAAAATCAACCCGAAATTGTGCTAGAAGATCATAATAATCACCATCCCATTAATGCATGAGTAACGCCCCTATCGGGGCCGCAGCTCTGCAGCAACACCTTCTCAGTGACCAATCTTGGTTTACTAAATGGGACAGTCGTGGTCATGACTCCAGAGAATACGAAGAATAATTTTGGACAATGAGTTACAGTATAATAGAAGATCATTTAAGCTATCTCATGTATTTATCAATTTAAGACAATTTCAGTTTAATGTAAAATGAGTTACTTTTTTTTTTTTTTTTTTTCCTTCCTGTAATTAATGTAATAATCTATGTTTCATCCCTAAGAAACGCTTGACATCTAGAATACATGTCATTGAATACTTGTAGAACGTAACAACTAACGTAATCTTTATTTAAACTCAAACTTATAAAAAAGGTCAAGGAAAACTGAGTACTTATATAAAGACTTGAAAGTAAACAATTAGCACATCGCAACTGTCCACCTATAGATTCACAGTGCATGATCCGTAACAACATTTCATTATTGCTTGTGCTTCAACTTATGCAATCTTTCAAATGATTCTATAGAAAGGAAGTGGACAATCGATGCATCGATCAACTAATTAGTAAACTACATTATTAGTTTAAAAAGTAATTTATGTAATGAAAATGATAAAACCTTGTGTCATTGAGTATATGCAAGATTCAACTACAACAAAAAGTAAAACCAACAAAAAACAGCTTTGTAAACAATGGGAATGGGAACAGTATTACATACTTCTTAAACCATTTATTGGGATCTCCAATGCTTGGCCATTTCAAACCCATTTTTGCAATAATGATAGTCTTTCAAAGCCTGTTGAATCTCAGCTTGTGTGTTCATCACAAATGGCCCATACTTGACCACTGGCTCGTTAATCGGCTGCCCTCCAATCAAAACGAATCTCAATGGTTTTGACCCGTTGTTCCATACACTTAAACCGTCTCCATGAGTCAACACCAAAACATGATGAGCTGATACTGGTGACGAGTCCATTGACCCAAACAAACCTTCTCCTTCTAGCACGTAGACAAACGAATTCCAAGTTTCTGGGATGGATTGGTGCATTTGGGCTCCAGGGCTAATAGTGAAATCAAGAAACATTGATGGAGTTGCAGTGAAAACTGGGGATTTCACCCCCATCGACTCTCCTGCAATTATCGTAACCTTGACCCCATCTTTCTCGGCCCATTTGATGTCCTCCTTCAACAATTCTTGGTAATTTGGTTCGACCCTATGTTTAGATAACGTTTTGTTATTCAACGGAACTAGTATTATTTATGAAATATTTTATTAAATAAGAGATTAAGTGTTACTACATTTTGTCTTTGGAGGAAAGATTGATCCACAATTGCAAGCCCTTTGCAGGCATTTCTGAGTGAATTATTCCTCTTCCCGCAGTCATCCACTGAATCGAAAATATATACATTTACATTCATATCAGCAAAAAGGAAACTGAACCACAAATACACTTGTTACTAGTGGGACTTAAACACAACTTTTCGCTGGGTTGACCGCCTTGAACCGACAAGGCCACAACCTCATATAAGCAGAATTGCTAGGGACAAGTCTACCACATTTGTCTAAATTTTAGCTATTTCGTCTTATAAATATGACCGGTTAAACGAGTCAGAAGCTCTTTAGAATGCAGATGACTTCTTGAACCATTTTCATAGATAAAAAAAAAAAAAAAAAAAAAAAAAAAAAAAAAAAAAAAAAAGTTTATAAATCGACATTACCAGTGGCAATGCAATTGAAAAACTCAAAACTTCAAATAATTACCTGGACATCACCGGCTCTGATAGTCCCCTTATGCCCATTGAAATCTTGATGTGTAACAGCTCCCTAAAACAATCCAAAATATTTTATTTAAATATCCATAAATGACATAAAGGGAACAAATATACATAACATAGAAAACCAGTTATTGAAGACATATGGTACCTCAAGCATGTATGTAACAGTTTGGAATCCTGCACAAAAGATACAATCATTTGATTAATCAAAATAAACTTAAAAGTTGATGAACTAAGGCCTAAGAAAAAAAGGGTTAATTGTTATACCTCTGTGAGGATGGTCAGGGAATCCGGCCGGGTGAGAAACTACACAATCAAATGAAGAATATCAATCAAATGCTAAAGTCTAACTAGTCAATTGAAAAATAAACTGTAAAATTGCAAAAACTGAAATTATATGTGAAATTTATATTTCAAGTTTGCTGACATATGCAACATGTAGAATTTTGCGCACTAAAGGGTCAAAAACAATTGGTAAGTTATGTTGATTGAACTAGAACAACTTCATATAACAAATGTTCTCCAACCAGGCTCTATTACTAGTTCTATACTTCTATTAGCCCGAAGCCCCGAATGTAGTACTATTTTTGTTCAAGAATCACACCTTTACAAAATGTCTTAATCACTTTTTTGTTGATCAAATAGAAGAATAAATATGCACAGGTTCATAAGAAAATATGATTACACAAAACAGAAATTAAATAATAAACTCATCCAAGACGAAATATCTTCAAAAGAAAACATACCAGAAAATTCGTCTAACATAAGGAAAGGATCCAACGACTTCAATTCCGGCCTACGAAACAAAAACCAAAGATAAGAAACCAAAAATGATACAGAAAATATCAAAACTAATCAATCCCGAATATGCAAGAGCCAAGAAGATCAACTGAATGATCACCTTCCAATGCTTCTTCGAACAACAGCCCCATCACCTTCACCTTGGCTCTTTGCCAACACTTTCTTGGCGACCAATCTTGGTGTACTAAACTCGACAGCAGTGCTCATGACAAATTTGCTTTGGGAATATAGAGCTAATGGTTTTGTGAAATGCGTTTTAATAATACTAGATGTTAACAATCTCATGTACTATTTCTTAATATTTTGAGTTTGGGAGTAAGGTTGTTTTGAGTATATATAGTGTGTGGAAGGTGTTTGTGTTTGACTTTTAAAAACATTGAGAGGCTGCCGACATTTTTATAAAGTTTTAAAAAGATTTGGTTAGTACAGATTGTGATGTCACACTTTTCTCACTATGACAAACAAAATGATTATGTCAGGGTGAGATACACATGCCGTGAGCAAATGTTACCTTTTATTTCACCAGTTGACCGACAAGAAAAAGTCATTTTCTTGTCTAAACGCATATTACGTAGTAATTATCAAATACTCTGTACGTCTCAAAATTTTATTATCAGGAGACAAGAATCATCAAGTTTAATAATAGTGGGCTCACTATAAATTTCAACCACTCAAATGGAATATTTCCCACTAAATTCTCTTTTTCTTACTTAAAATGAAAAATTGACAATTATTTTGAGACATCCCAAAATGTAAATGTGCACAATAATTTCGAGACGGATGAAGTAGTTTAAGATCCTTTGGTACTTTCGAACAAAAAACTTTATACTCAGGTAATAATTTTTATGAGAATAAACTACTAAGAGTGTCCAGTGCAGTGGCATATTACACGTTATAAGGTTTTTTTTGCCGTAGGAAACCGTTATCCGTCCAATATTTTTTCTTTTATTATTATTTTTTTTTAAATAGACGTTGGGCAACTGTTGGAAACAGAAAAAAAAAATCACATTTAAAAAAAATAATAAAAACCCACTTTTTTCATAAAAACAGCGTACAACAATCCATTTTCTCCCTATTTCATATATTTTCTCAAACACTTCATTTTTTTCCTATTTCATACACTTGCAACATGAGTCATAACGATGAAAATCAAGCCAAACAACTATGACATTTATACGAAAGTCATGAACAATATCCATGACAATGAAGCCACTAGTTCAAACACTCGGACGCACATACCCCGAGACTATAAAGGCGCCAAATAACGTCTCATGGAAGATTATTTTGACGACAATCCAAAATACCCCGAAAGGACTTTTAGGTGACGGTTCCGAATAAGTCGAAAACTATTTTGAAAATAGTTAAAGGTATAACTAACTATAACCTTGACCTATTCCCGAGCACTTTTTATTTTTTTGGATCTCGACAAAATGCCTCTAAGGAAATGAGTGTTAGTCCTATCACTAAATGCACGTCCCTTATACGCCAATTAGCGTACAGGACAACACCTGGTACTTTTGATGAATATTTACAAATTGGTAAACATTGTGGTCGTGATAATTTAGACAATTTACCAAATGTATATCGGATTTATACTCGGAGGAGTATTTAAGAAAACCCTCACCTAGTGATATTTTGAGGATATATGTAAACATGAAAACTATCATGGGTTCACTGATATGCTTGGTAGTATAGATTTGTACGCATTGGGAATGGAGGAATTGTCCGAATGCTTAGAAAACGCAATTCAAATTGGGGGATCATAAGTATCCGACAATAATGCTTAAAGCATTTGCACCACAAGATTTATGAATTTGGCATGCATTTTTTGGTATAGCGGGTTCTAGTAACGACCTAAATGTTCTATATCATTTTGTTGGTCTGATTGAGCTTGAGCAACTCATGAATTAACATAATAAACATAAACACGTGACGTTTGGACATTGAAAGAAGAACGAGTTTATGATTCATGATGGGCGAAATTACAAGGTTACTCAAGAACCCACTTTAACACACTAATGACTTGGGTGGCTTTTCAAGGGGATAGTTGCAGACAGCTATCCTCGTTAAGAGACAAATTGAAAGACACAAAGAATCAAGCTAGGCTTGGGTTCTAAGTGTTTGAGGGTTCTAACACTATAACACTTCATGTGGAATTCTCACTTATCACTCTCGTTGAATGCATACATTCTCCTTTGTTGGAACAGGTATTTATAGCTAGCGAGTTACTATTGCTTCATGTGAGAATAGTGATCTTGCCAACTGTTTGTAGATAGGCACGTGCCTAGTCATCTAGCTTTGATGTCCTTTTGGTTTACCGGAGTTGACATTAACCAGTACGCGTGAACTACTTTAGTGCCTTGGGAAGGAGCAATGGTTATCTTTTCAAGGGTTTTTCCGCTTAAATGCTTTATTATAATCCCACCTAACTATCAGAGCATAAGAGTTATGCTATGTTGGTCTTGTTCAGAGAGCTGAGAGATCATCAAGGTATTGCTGTCCTTGATCATTCTTTGCTCCTGAGCTAGAGTTTCTTGTACATACTGGCTGATTATCACTTAGTAAGTGTACTCAATGCTATCTAGGTCTTAAACTTCTACTGGAGTTGTTTAGTTCTTCCTAGATTCATAACGTCTCAGGATCTTGAACCTTGTTGAAGTTGCTCAAGATTCTACCAACAGCGAGACTTATGAATCAGTTAGTTTCTTGTATAGTTAGGTGAGGTGTTCATTGTCTTGAGAGAAAGGTCATCAGGGTTTTAGAGAGATTTGTCAGATTTTAGTGTCCCTGGTGTTTGCCCAGATACTTTCCTCATTGATTCTACATCAGTGAGGTAAAGTACATCTTCAGTTGGTCTTTGCCTTCTTTGAAGTATGTTGTTTGAGCTTCTCCCTTCAGGGAGTGAACATCAGTGAGTGAAATGATCACTGATATTATGTCAGTGAGTAACTTGGCTATTTTATGTTCAAATACTTGCCAGGGATATTTGGGTCAAATATTGACACAACAATCTCCCCCTATTTGAACATAAATATAGCCTCGATTTTATCATAGATAAGTTAGCATAACGGCTTCTTATACTCCAATTTACAACAAAGGTATAGTAAAGGACTGTTGTCGATGCATCGTTTAACTAAGTAAACTACATTATTAATTTAAAAAGTTATTTATGTAATGAAAATGATAAAACCTTGTGTCATTGAGTATATGCAAGATTCAACTACAACAAAAACCAAAAAACGAACAGCTTTGTAAACAATGGGAATGGGAATTGAATAATATTACATACTTCTTAAACCATTTATTGGGATCTCCAATGCTTGGCCATTTCAAACCCATTTTTGCAATAATGATAGTCTTTTAAAGCCTGTTGAATCTCAGCTTGTGTGTTCATCACAAATGGCCCATACTTGACCACTGGCTCGTTAATCGGCTGCCCTCCAATCAAAACGAATCTCAATGGTTTTGACCCGTTGTTCCATACACTTAAACCATCTCCATGAGTCAACACCAAAACATGATGAGCTGATAATGGTGACGAGTCCATTGACCCAAACAAACCTTCTCCTTCTAGCACGTAGACAAATGAATTCCAAGCTTCGGGGATGGATTGGTGCATTTGGGCTCCAGGGCTAATAGTGAAATCAAGAAACATTGATGGAGTTGCAGTGAAAACCGGGGATTTCACCCCCATTGACTCTCCTGCAATTATCGTAACCTTGACCCCATCTTTCTCGGCCCATTTGATGTCCTCCTTCAACAATTCTTGGTAATTTGGTTCGACCCTAAGTTAAGATAACGTTTTGTTATTCAATGGAACTAGTATTGTTTATGGAATATATTATTAAACAAGAGATTAAGTGTTACTACATTTTGTCTTTGGAGGAAAGATTGATCCACAGCTGCAAGCCTTTTTGGGCACCTAAGCCAGCAGGCATTTCTGAGTGAATTATTCCTCTTCCCGCAGTCATCCACTGAATCCAAAATATACACATTTACATTCATATCAGCAAAAAGGAAATTGAACACTAATACACTTGTTACTAGTGGGACTTAAACACAACTTTTCGCTGGGTTGACCGCCTTGAACCCACAAGGCCACAACCTCATATAAGCAGAATTGGTAGGGACAAGTCTACCACATTTGTCTGAATTTTAGCTATATCATGCTATAAATATAACCGGTTAAACGAGTCAGAAGCTCTTTAGAATGCAGATGACTTCTTGAATCATTTTCATAGATAAAAAAATGTTTATAAATCGACATTACCAGGGGCAATGCAATTGAAAAGCTAAAAACTTCAAATAATTACCTGGACATCACCGGCTCTGATAGTCCCTTTATGCCCATTGAAATCTTGATGAGTAACAGCTCCCTAAAACAATCCAAACTATTTTATTTAAATATCCATAAATCACATAAAGGGAACATATATACATAACGTAGAAAACTAGTTATTGAAGATATATAAGTACCTCAAGCATGTATGTAACAGTTTGGAATCCTGCATAAAAGATACAATCATTTGATTAATCGAAATAAACTTACAAAGTGATGAACTAAGGCTAAAGAAAAAAAGGGGGTTAATTGTCATACCTCTGTGAGGATGGTCAGGGAATCCAGCTGGGTGAGAAACTAAACAATCAAATGTAGAATATCAATCAAATGCTGAAGTGTAACTAGTCAATTGAAAAATAAACTGTAAAGTTGCAAAAAAGTGAAATTGTATGTGAAATTTAATTTTCAAGTTTGCTGATATATGCAACATGTAGAATTTTGCGCACTAAAGGGTAAAAAACAATTGCTAAGTTATGTTGATTGAATGAAAACAACTTCATATAACAAATGTTCTCCAACCCGGCTCTATTACTGGTTCTATTAGCCCGAATGTAGTACTATTTTGTTCAAGAATCACACCTTTACAAAATGTCGTAATCACTCTTTTGTTCATAAGAATATATGATAACACAAAACAGAAATTAAATAAACTCATCCAAGATGAAATATCTTCAAAAGAAAACATACCAGAAAATTCATCTAACATAAGGAAAGGATCCAACGACTTCAATTCCGGCCTACGAAACAAAAACAAAATATCAGAAACCAGAAATGATACAGAATTTATTTAAACTAATCAATCCTGAATATGCAAGAAGATCAAGTGAATGATCACCTTCCAATGCTTCTTCGAACAACAGCCCCGTCGCCTTCGCCTTGGCTCTTTGCCAACACCTTCTTGGCGACCAATCTTGGTGTACTAAACTCGACAGCAGTGCTCATGACAAATTTGCTTCGAGAAAATAGAGCTAATGGTTTTGTGAAATGAGTTTTGATAATACTAGATGTTAACAATCTCATGTACTATTTCTTAAGACTTATGTTTTGAGTTTGGTCTAAGGATATATGCTTATTTGGATATATATAGTGTGTGGGTTTGACTTCTAAAACATTGAGAGGCTGCTGACATTTTTATAAAGTTGATTTGGTTGGTACAAATTGTGATGTCACACTTTTCTCACCATGACAAACTAAATGATTATGTCAGGGTGAGGTACACATGCCGTGAGCAAATGTTACCTTTTATTTCACCTGAAGACCGACAAAACAAAGTCATTTTCTTGTCTAAAGTCTAAACGCATTATCAGTAGTTTAAGACACTTTGTTACTTTTGAACACAAAAGTTTATACTCAGGTAACAAATAATTATGATGAGAATAAACTCCTAAGAGTGCCTGATGCAGGTGTATCATACGTTATATGTTATTTTTTGCCGTATGACGCCGCCTGCATCATCGTTTGCGCCATAGCATCGTTATCTGTCCCATAGCCAAGGAGTTGGCCAGCTTTTTTTTTTTTTTTTTTTTTTTTTTTTTTTAATAGACGTTGGG
Source organism: Artemisia argyi (assembly GCA_030686995.1). Lineage (NCBI taxonomy): Eukaryota > Viridiplantae > Streptophyta > Magnoliopsida > Asterales > Asteraceae > Artemisia > Artemisia argyi. Next base: position 148,964,872 of record CM060685.1, read on the forward strand.
TAACGGTTGCAAATGGAAAAAAACACATTTAGAATATATATATATATATATATATATATATATATATATATATATATATATATATATATATATATGCACTTTTTTTTTCCCTTCATAAAAACGACCTACAACAATCCATTTTCTCCTTATTTATATTCTTTCTCAAACACTTCATTTTCACCCTATTTCATATACTTGCAACACGAGTTATAACGATGAAAATCGAGCCGAACAATTATTACGTTTATACGAATATCATGAATAATATCTAGCCTTTGATGACTATGAAGCCACTAGTTCAAACACTCGGACGCACCTACCCCGAGACTATGAAGGCGCCGAACAACGTCTCATGGACGATTATTTTGGCGACAATCCAAAATACCCCAAAAGGAATTTTAGGTGACGGTTCCGAAAGAGTCGAAATCTATTTTAAAAATAGTTATTAGTTTTTAACTTTAATCAAGATAACTATATGATTAAGGAGGATTGATTGCAAAAGTTATTAAAAAAATTAGTAGCTATCAAACGGAATAACTAATTAGTGTACTAAGTGGGTTGATTAGGGGTGGCTTAGCATCCACTAGTTACCCTACTAGCTCCGCCCCTGTGCGGGTAATTTTCTAGTTTTAATAACTATAAGTTATAATAAGTATAACTCATTCCATATTTCTATTTTGAAATATAAACAAGCAAAATGTGGCAAATGCATGGCGAGAAGATATGAATGGGATGGTAAATCAAGATGCATCGATTCAGATTGTACTAGCTCTTCAAGGTACTACATTTAGCATGGGTCGATCTCTAGATGTCATTGAGTAATAAAAGCATTTAGGAATTTTTTACACATTCCTTGCAAAATGCATCAGCCAATATATTATATACTAAACATATGCAAACTTTCATCCATCTGATCTTTACCAAGACAAGAAATTGCAAGTGACGAGATAATTAGGTCGGATGCCAACGAACCATTTAATTTCTTTGAAGAGCTTGAGAGCATCAGAGCACCAATTTACCATGCATCATTGATTTTGTGCTACGAGTCTTGGAGCTGAGAGACTATCAGTAACGGTGATATATGCAACATTTTCATTATTGCTTGTACTTAAACCACCGAAATCTTCTGGATACACCAAGTTTGTTTACGGAGAAATGCTAGACCCAAAAGAAATATTGATTTAGAATCTATGATAGCCTTGTGGGATTTTGAAATAGAAAGTTTTGTAATTGATGCATAGACAATTAACTTTATAATTCGAAACTACATTATTACTTAAAAGTAATTTAAGCAATAAAAATGATGAATTTCTCAAATTGAACTAAAACAAAAACCAACCAAGTTTCTTTTTGTTGTTGTATATAATGGAAAAACAAATTAGTACAAGCCCATTTACTGAGATCTCCAATGCTTAGCCATTTCAAACCCATTTTTGCATTGCTGATAGTCTAGTAACGCTTGTTGTATCTCAGCTTGCGTGTTCATCACAAAAGGCCCATATTGGACCACTGGCTCATTAATCGGCTGCCCTCCAATCAATACAAATCTCAATGGTTTTGACCCATTGTTCCATACACTAAGACCATCCCCGTGACTCAACACTAAAGCATGATGAGCTGATATTGGTGATGAATCCATTGACCCGAACAAACCTTCCCCTTCTAGAATGTACACAAAGGAATTCCAAGATTCCGGGATAGGTTGGTGCATCTGGGCTCCGGGGCTAATAGTAAAATCCAGAAACATTGAGGGAGTTCGAGTGAAAACCGGGGATTTGATTCCCATTGACTCACCTGCAATGATCTTAACCTTGACTCCATCTTTCTCAGCACATTTGATGTCATCCTTTAACAATTCTTGGTAATTTGGTTCAACCCTGATTTAAGATAAATACAGTTTATAAACAATCATTATATGGCTAAAATACAATCATTGTTGTATTTTTGATGATCAACGAGAAATAAGATGTTACATTTTGTCTTTGGAGGAAAGGTTGATCCAGAGTTGCAAGCCCTTTTGGGCACCTGGGCCTGCGGGCATTTCCGAGTGAATGATTCCTCTTCCTGCTGTCATCCACTGTACCCAAAAGGTCAACGGGTCACGGGTTAAAATCACGTAAATTATAATAACACAACCCCTTTCTGACTTGTATTAAAAAAATAACTCGTTTTGACCCAAATTCGAATAACCGTATTACTCAATCTTCCACTGTCACACTTTGTCATACTTTGTCATAATGTATTATTTCGGTCATAGTGTAATACCTGGACATCACCAGCTCTGATAGTACCCTTATGCCCATTGAAATCCTGATGTGTAATACCTCCCTAAAACAAACCAAATAATCTATATAAATATCTTTTAATCACAAACAGAAAAAATCATCGAAAGTCAAAAGAAATAGTTCAAAATGGGTACCTCTAGCATGTATGTAACAGTCTCAAATCCTGCACAGCATATACAATCATTTGATTATGAATTACGTTGTATATGATAAACATACAATATTTGATAATTTTTTGTTTAAGTATATAAAAATGTCTCATAAACATAACAACGAGCAAAACATATTGGAGTTAGCTTCAAGGGAGATTTTATACCTCTATGAGGATGGTCCGGGAATCCTGCTGGGGGACAAACTTCACAACCAAATGCAAATTGTTAGTTTTATTTCTAAACTTTTAATTTGATAACTGTAAACATAAAAATTATCTTCTTCTATTTGCCATTTTCGACAAGTTTACCTTTATAAAAAAACTCTACAATTTTTTATATAAATAATGAAAAGGGTGAAGGCTGAATTCACGTGACTTACTTTCTCAGATTTACTGAAATACGTAACATACTTTATTAATTGTCAGCATCGCTAGAATATTTTTCAAATACTTCTCAATATCGCTAACTTTCCATATGATTTTACTAAAATACAATTCAAGAACAATTTCAAATGCAAAAAAGATAAGGGTATTTTAGTCAAAATTATCCGGTTAAACCAGTCGTATTAGCAATATCGACAAGTATTTGAAAGTATTTTAGCGATATGATAATTAATAAAGTATGTTACGTATTTCAGTAAATATGAAAAAGTAAATTACGTGAATTCAACCTTCAACCGAAAAATGGCATGTCTTAACTTATCATTAAATGGTGATATGCTAATAAGCTAAGTTTGTTAAGTACATTAGATGGTGATAGATAAAGTAAGCATTTGCATAAAAGGTTCTACACATATCATTTACTTAAAGCAATGTCTAAAAAAGAAAGCATACCAGAAAATTCATCTAACATAAGAAAAGGATCCAAGGATTTCAACTCCGGCCTACAAAACAAACCCAAAACTCAAAAACCAAAACGATACGAAATAGATTAAAACAAATCAATCCAGAATTTTGCAAGAAATACGATATAAAAAATTATCACTATACCTTCCTATACTTCTTCGAACTACAGCCCCATCGCCTTCGCCTTGGCTCTTTGCCAACACCTTCTTAGCGACCAATCTCGGTGTACTGAAATTCGACATGATAAATTTGGAGTTAAGTCTGCTAGAAACTACAGAAAATGGTTTTGTAAGATGCGTTATGACAGTAGATCTCAAAACTCAAAAGTCTTATGCAAATATGTAATGCTTAAATATATGGTTTTTTGGATTTGTTAATTGTTACATGGGCTATTTATAGTGTGTGGATGCATGTGTTTGACTTAATAAAATATTTGGTTGGCTAGGCGGCTTGTGATATTTGACATGATGGTGATGTCGTGGAGGGGTTAGGTGTGTACCAATCGTGACCATTATTTTGATAGTCCAAAGTTTCAAACACTTTTGTGATTGCGTCACTCCGATGTAAACATGTCGTGCAAAATGTTCCTTTAGGCTGGCACCCGGGTCATCTCCTATAACATCAGCTTTCTTTTTCCGGTGACTAGACATGATCAAGTTGTCACAGTCCAGTGGCGCAGCTATTAAGGGGCAACGGGGGCGCCCAACCCTCCGAAATTTTTTTTGCGATGTAGAGAGTATATAGTTTTCGTGTAGAAAAATTTCGGTATATTCGATTTCGACCCCCCATTTTAATTGTGAAATTGCTGACAAGTTTGATTCGGAGTCCATAATTGAAGAATTCAAGGGTCTTAAAGGTCGAAAGGCTGAACTCTAATTTCTTCAATAAATCGAACCAGGTACCAACCGTTTGTCTCATTTTTAATGTTTAGTTTTCTTGGAAAAATGTTTAGTTTTTTAGTGATTGAAACTTTTTTTTATATAATAATAGTATTTAGTTTTTGACCCGACCCGAATCGAATCACCGACCCGAACATATTACCCGAAAAATAGCGTTAGAAAAAAAATTTAGATCCCGACCCCCCACTGAAAATTTTCAAGCTTCGCCACTGCCACAGTCGATAACCGAGTTAATATTTATCACTAAAACTTTAAAGAGGGTGTTGTAAAAATCGGTCATAATTTCCATCGACATTTGACCTTTGTCCCACAGTGGTAGTAACCGACTTCAAAGTCGGTCGACCAAGCACTCGACCGATCTTTTCAAGCCGATTGTGCAAAGCCTTACAATTATTAGCAAAAGAGGAAAAGCTTTTTATTTTGTTGTCGTGTTGTTGATGTATCGAGTGACCGTGGCAATTTTTGACATAATTCAAAACTGACATGAAAGTAAATTTTTTAAAAAGTTAGACTTGTGTTGAGTTGATGTTACGGATCAACCTATTAATTATGTAAGCCGTTGAAATTGCTAAAAGAAGAAAAGAAAATTACTACTCCGTATAAATTTTTAGAAATAAAGTTACATTTAGGTTGAAACGTATTTGTCGCAATTTAATTACGAGTTATCGCATTGACTAACTTTTAATGTGTCGTTAATGTTAATATTTGACAAACTCTTGAAAAGGGTGTTCTATGAATTTGAGGTAGATGATTTTTCCTTTCTTTTATTCATTAATATAACAAATTTTTTTTTTTCAAGTTTGGCTTTTATGCCCGTAACATAATACAGGAACACAATCAACTGGGCTAGCTCAGTTGGCCACAAAGATTCTTTAGCGGCTTGGGGGGGAGGTCTCAAGTTCGAGTCCTGATGACGTATAGCCTATATTTAGGCCACAAGCCCAAATGATAGACATTACTTACACCTAAGCCCACTACGAATGGGCTACCATGATAATGGTATGGGCCGTAGTATTAATGTTTTGGGCTCATGAAGCCCAAAGGCCCAATCTAACCCACCGGGTATGCGATAAAGATTATCTATTCAAGGAATAGATATCCTTACCTCGGATAAGCACCAAGTGTGCGAAGAGTAAGGAGCAAGAAACACGGTTTCTTAGCCCCTATATATAGAATCATACGATTCTCATTCAAGGTACGATTGACACAATCCCTAACTCTTCAACTAAACCCTAAATTGATTACTTACTCTCACGCCGGAGTCTAATCGGGGGAGACAATCCCTCGATAAGCCTAACGGTGTTGTTTATTTTCTTAGTGCGCAGGTAACAAAGTACTAAGAAGCTAATTGATATAAGAGCAAAAGCCCAATAACCAGGTACGCCCAACTTTTGTATCAACAAGTGGCGCCATCCGTGGGACTCTACTACGAACTAGAATGACGAAGCATAAGAATTCCGGCCAGCGGACTCCGCAGTCAGAAAAACGTGACCATCAGAGGAAGAATCAACAAGATTCAACCTCTAAACAGGTTGCTGGGACAACCAGCACACCTGATCACCAAGAGGCGGGGACAACCCGACCACTTCCAGCGACGGAACTACCTATAATTTCTTCAGTGGTCCCAAGTGTCGAGGAACTCCAGCGCACCCTCTTCACCACTCCTCATCAGGCTACACCCGCAGTGAACAACACTGTGCCGCCAGGCGCGCCTGAACGGAACAGGGCGCCTAACACTGAGGGAGCAATTCTTGCAACAACAGAGGACGCACCGGATCTAACGTTGGGAAACTTTGTATCCCAAAATTATGAAACCCTCACCGCCCTCATGCAAGAAGAAGCAACAAGAAGAGCAAACACGAGCCTACAAGCACGACTCAATTTTGCTCTGGAACGTGAACCATCACCACCGCGTCACCCACGAGGAAGACGCGCAGAACGTACCACTATCCATGATAGGTTAGGTACAATATCTGATTCGCAGTACTCTGGAGACAGCGAAAGGCGCACCAATGTCCACTCCAGACTTGGCAGTCGGGGAATACATGATCGATTAGGGCCTCAACATTCGCCAAGCCAAGGATCTTCAAAACCTAGGAGCAGGAGGATCCAAGATAGATTGGGAAGAAGAAGATCCCCAAGCAGAGATCCCTCAGGCTCCTCTTCTGAAAGAAGCAGGCGCAAGCGCCGAAAGAGAGACTACCCTTCTTCCAGTGACTCCTCGGACAACGAGGATAAAGAAACAGGACACTGGAAGTCAAGAGGAAGACGTCGTGAGGAGGAGAATGAAGATATGTCCCTCCCATGGCGACGTCAAAAAATTGATGCGTTTACACGACGCATCAGCGATTACTCAGACCACAAACGCAGGCGCATGCCCGCTAACGTAAAAACATATGATGGAACAGGTGATCCTGACGATCACCTAAAAATTTTCGAGTCAGCCGCAACAATCGAAAATTGGCCACAACCTGTGTGGTGCCACATGTTTAATTCCACGTTAGTAGGAAACGCGCGCACATGGTTTAGCAAACTCCCACGTAGGAGCATCGGTGGATTTGAGGAATTACGGAAAGCATTCCGCCACAACTTCACCCAGCGAAAGAAGTGCGCTAAAAACCCTGTGGAGCTAGCAAGAGTGAAACAGCGCCAAGGGGAATCCACCAGCGCTTTCATGGAACGTTTCAAGGATGAGTGCATACAAGTCAAAACATGTCCTGAAATTCTAAAAATTTCAGGGTTCATGAATGGGATCAATAACCCAGAACTCATCCGGAAGCTTAATGACAAAGTTCCACAATCCTTTGACGAGTTAACAAAGCGCACTAGATCCTTTATACAAGGAGAAGAAGCTGCTGCGGATAGCAAAAAAGGATATCCAAACTATAGGCAACAAGAACAGCCGCGAAGACAATCCAATGATCAGAACAACCGCAGCAGGAACTACCGCAGTGGAAGAGACAACGACAAATATACTCCTCTCACTAAAACTCCGAGAGAAATATTTGTAACAGAAAGTGCGAACTTCCCAAAACCACCACCAATGCGCACGGCAGAAGCAAAGCGCCTAGGTAGTGGATACTGCGAGTACCACGGCCAAAAAGGCCATGCAACTAACGAGTGTGTTCAGCTAAAACAACTAATTGAAAAATTAGTTAGAGAAGGCAGGATGGACCACCTCGTGAAAAACATTAAGGAGGGAAAAGATAAGCCGAGAAACGGGGGCAAGAAAGAACCCCCAAAAGAAAAGGCTGATACTATCTACATGATACAATCATGGCAACGCAAGATAAAGCAAAAGGTCAGCCAGAAATTCTCTCCAGAAAAAGAGATATCCTTTCCTGCCATAGCCGCGGACAACGCAGTCGTGGAGCCTCTAACCATTGAGATACATACGGGGGGACATGATATCCACCGCATGTACATTGATGGTGGAGCATCCGCGGACATCCTGTACGATCACTGTTTCAAAAGGCTGCGACCTGAAATCCAAAGTCAGTTGATACCAGCTACAATGTCATTAACAGGATTCACAGGAGAAAAGATTTGGCCCATGGGGCAGTTACGCTTATTGGTGGTCGTAGGAGATGAACAACACTCAACCGCGACATGGATAAATTTTATGGTAATAAAGTCTCCTTCACCATACAATGGTATAATTGGAAGACCGGGAATATCATCCATGCGCGCGGTACCATCCACAGCGCACGGAATGCTTAAATTCCCAGTGGAAGGGGGGGTGGTCACTCTCTATAACACAACAGTACCACCAAGAGAATGCATCGCAGTAACAACTGAAGAAAAAACTATTCCAGAACAGCGCACGGAAAAAACGCCAAATTTAAAAGTCGTTATTCACCCGAGAATTTTACCCTTTCAGGTTGAATAGGGGGAAGTACAATTCAGGGTCAACATACTGCCCAATTGAATGTCACTGTTATCTGAACTACTAAAAACTAACAAGCCGTTCAAAAAAAAAAATTGTTAAAACGATGAATCTAATACCAAACAAAACCACAACACAGCTGATTCACCCAGCCAACCACCCAAATTGTTAAAACGATGAATCTAATACCAAACACAACCATAACACAGCTGATTCACCCAGCCAACCACCCCTTGGTGAAATCTTTTATTAACTGAATATGCAAGAAGATGAGTCCACAAAACGTGTGCTCACCAAACAAGATACAAAAGAAATCAGTTGTCCCATTCAGAAGGATCCAACTATCACACTACAAGAATCAGATTACAATAAAGCCTCACTACAACTCTCAATACTAACTACCAAACTATAATCTGATCAGAAAATTACCAGAATATCAACACCAGACCAAAGACAACTAGAGAGAGAGAGAGAGAGAGATGAAAGTATGTGTGAGAAAGTAAGACGGCTGAATTATGAGAAGCTAGGGTTGGGCTTAACTTATATAGAAGCTATTAACACTTCAACCCCTGTAGAATCGTTTAAGCCCATCTAGGATATAGTAATGTTAACGTGCACAGCGGAATAAGAACAACAACACAATATTACTAATAAGGTTTTCTTTATTATAAATAAAATAAACTACTACAACTAAACTACTATTACGATACGCTCTATGCGTTTCTAGACTCTCATTGGAGAGACTAGCTAGGAATGAGATGCTAATAACCAACGTCCTACCTCCCTTTATATAATAGAGAGGCTAGGGTTTACATAAAAACCTAGCTTACTAATCAAGCTAGCTAACTATTTTATATTTAGGTCCCTCTTGTTTCTTCTTTCTTCATTCTTGCTCGTGGTTTTGTAATCTTCAAATCTTGTAATTCCCAACAATCTTCCCCTATTTGATATTACAAAACAATCTGCATTAAGAAACAATGTCATCACCGATAATAAGCTAAGATGCACATCATAATTATTCTTCCCCTTTTTGTAATCATCTAAGAGGGGTCTTGTGCAACTCGTAAACGCTTCCCCTCAAGTGATGCATGTAGATGGATAAGTATTTTTGAACAATAAGCTTCCCCTTAAAAATATACTAACCATCTGCTTGAATCATGAACTCAGTAGCATAGATCATCTCGTCCTTCATTGTAAAAGACATCATAAAATGTCTTTGGATAATTCTTGTATCCAACATATGCATGGCGATTACATGCAATGGCCGATAGTCTCAGTGAGCGCAGACGTATCAACCAGAAACCACTCAATGCTTATGATTATCTAATTTTGTGTAATCATATCATGAACTGTATGGTATCATATGCCCCCCAAAATATTTGTAAAGCGCGTGTAACTGTTCCAATCAAGAATTATACCACGAACTGAATCTCCAAAATGAACCATACACATCTTCATTGTTCAAGATCCAAGGGCGTCTTCGGACCTAGAATCAAATATCAACCAACAAAAACAAAATAATAACTTTTTTTTTTACTTTTTTTCTTTTACTTTTTTTATTTTTCTTTTATTTTTTATTAATTTTTTTTAACGAACAACAGTAATGAGCAGAATTCTTTGTTTAGTAGAATTCCCAACAACCCCTGAAGAATCAACAACCTGTCAAAACAAGCTCAACATACAAACATTAGAGAAATATGACATAATAAGTCCCTGGACTTATTATGACTAAACATGAGCTTGCACAACTCAACATATTCCAACAAAAATACAAAAACACTAAAACTTAAGAAGCATAAAATGCATGACGATGTCAGGGTTCGGATGGATAGCATGTTAGACTAGAGACTAATGCATACCTATTCTCAACTTACATCTCAGCGCCACCTCAGCTTTCTCTCTCCCCTCACTCCCTATCATTTTTTTGTGAACATGGTCACGTTAACCTCACATTTCATTAAAATACCCACTTTATATAAATATACCTCACTAAATATCTTACACACACTCACAGAAAAAATGAGGGCCCCACATTAACCTCACATTTGCGCGTGAGTGAGTTACAAGGACAAGGGACAACTAGGTGAATTTGACAATCACATTGCCAAAAAACCCCAAGGATAAACCCGAGGGATCTACTTCTAGTCGAAACTTGTGGAGCCAAGATGAGGAGTTAATTTTGGCCGAATGCTTCATAGAAGTATCTGAAGATCCAAATGTGGGCGTGGATCAAAATAAAGACACATTTTGGTATCGTTACAATAAAGAAGCCGAAAAGAAAAAGTTTGTGAAGCGTACCAAGAACATGTTAACGGGGAAGTGGACTCCGTTGAATAAAGATGTCAAGAAGTTTAATGACCTTGTCAATGAAACTCAAGCGCTTAGCAAGGAAAATGATGAAGATTTGATGTCACGGGTTCATATAATTTTTAGCAAAATCATGGGTTACACTTTTAAGCACAAAAGTGCTTGGTCTTTTTTGAAAGACAAGCACAAGTGGAGAAACCCTGATTCAACACAAGCAAGACGAAACTGCTTACGGGTTAATGAAGATGAGCCCGAGCTCTTTGGAGATGATCCGTTGCCGGCGGCCCCCGGGAAACAAAGGCCTTCGAAAAGTCAACGGTCTTCAAAGTCATCCGCCTCTTCCGGTTCAAACCCGGTTATGTTTCAAGAAATGTTGCAACAACAATACGCTTTGGATCGTGAGGCGAAGTTGGAAAAGTTGGAGCGTGAGACGGCAGCGAGAGTTGAATTAATCAACTCTCAAAAAAGGAACGAGGAGTTGAAGGCCGAAGCACTTTACGCTAAAAAAAAGCCGAAGATTTGAAGGTATTGAAAATTAAAACAAAGGATATGGATCCGGAAGACGCGACTATCATCGAGGCAGAAAAAATAAGGATTCGGGCCGAATATTTTCTCAAAAACTAGATTATTTCTATTTTTAATGTATTGTTTTAATTTGATTTTTTTTAATGTCTTTTTAATTTATGTAATGTTATTATTATTATTATTATTATTATTATTATTATTATTATTATTATTATTATTATTATCATCACTTTTATTAACAATAAATAGGATTTTTACAAGAAATTGGTGGGGAGCCGAGAAACCAACTGGGCCCCCACACCTCTAGCAATAGCAAAACCAATCCTATTATTATTATTATTATTATTATTATTATTATTATTATTATTATTATTATTAATGAAATTAAATTTTAGTTATATAATGAAGTGAAATTAAATGAAAAAAATAAAAATAAAAAAATAATCGACGACATCAAAAAAGTGATGTTATAGCTAAGGAGAGGTGTTTTGGTGCCATAGAGAAATCTGGTGCAATGAGAAAAAAGTGCTGAGTTGGCACTACTTTTTCCACGGCACCACACCCTTGCTCTTAGTATCAACATGATACGCTAAAACAACATTTTTTGCTTGCGTGTTCAAAAATATTTATTCGTGAAGGTACTAGTGGGTTGAAGACCATATCACGTGAAGATACTTCTAGTGGGTTGAACCGTTTGAAGACCATATCAACTTTTCATCTTGCATTTAAAAGTTAGAACCTATCTTGTCTATGCAAAATTTGCAATTCCAATTTTCCTTCAAAATTTTACTTTACTCATTTTTAATGTTAGAAATAAACTTCACATCTTTCCTATGATCTCTATCGCCCTCCTAATTTACCTAGGGATCTATTAACCATACGGGGGGAGAAGGGTGGCAGACCGCTTGTCTCTGTAAACTTTGTATTTCCTTGATTCTATAACGTAATACAATGTGATATATAAATACAACATGCCAAGCTGGGCCATACACAATACAATAGAAAGTAATAGTAACCAGACTAAGCCCACGAATAATATCTGCTAACAGCCCCCCACAGTTTGAGCGGGAGAGGAACGAACACTCAAGCTGGATCTAAACTCATTAAACAATGCAGTAGGCAAGCCCTTGGTGAAGATATCGGCATACTGATAACGGGACGGAACATGAAGAACACGTACATGACCGGTAGCTACTAAATCCCGAACAAAGTGAATGTCGATCTCAATATGCTTTGTGCGTTGATGCTGCACAGGATTAGATGAGAGATAGACAACACTTACATTATCACAATAAACGATCGTAGCGGTCGAAAGTGGAGTATAAAGCTCACGTAATAAATTACGTAACCAACAAGTCTCCGCAACAGCATTGGCAACACCCCTATACTCTGCTTCAGCACTTGATCGAGAAAGCGTAACCTGACGCTTAGATGACCAAGAAAGAAGGTTGTTGCCCAGAAAAACACAATAACCCGAGGTAGACCGGCGTGTAATTGGGCATCCAGCCCAATCAGCATCGGAGTAGGCAACCAAGGATGACGTCGAAGATGAATAAAGCTGTAATCCATAATCCAAGGTTCCCCGAACATACCGTAAGATTCTCTTGAGAGCAGAGAAATGTGGCTCCCGAGGATCATGCATAAAAAGGCAAACCTGCTGAACAGCATATGAAATATCCGGTCTAGTAAAAGTGAGATACTGAAGAGCACCTGCTAAACTACGGTACAAAGTAGGATCTGAGACCGGATCCCCATCATCTGCAAGTTTAGTGTCTGTGTCCACAGGAGTCCGACAAGGGTTGCAGTTAATCATATTAGCTCTTTCAAGAACCTCAGTAGCATACTTCGTTTGAGAAAGAAACATCCCCGAAGTATTGCGGGTCACAGAAATGCCCAAAAAATAATTAAGAGGGCCAAGATCAGTCATGGAAAACTCCGCATGTAGTGAATTAATAACCTGCTTAAGTAGTGTGGACGAAGAAGCAGTCAAAACTATATCATCAACATATAATAGTAAATAAGCAGTATCTGAACCCTGTCGATAGATAAACAGCGAGGAGTCACACCGACTATGGTGAAACCCAACACGTGCAACATAAGCAGAAAACCTCTGAAACCAGGCTCGAGGAGCCTGTTTAAGCCCATATAGCGATCTCTGCAAAAGATAAACATGATCTGGATAGCGAGAATCCCGAAAGCCAGGAGGCTGATGCATATAAACAGTCTCTGATAAAAAACCATGCAAAAAAGCGTTCTTGACATCAAGCTGGTGAACAGGCCAATGTCGAGAAATAGCAAGACTGAGAACCGTACGTATAGTAGCCGGTTTAACAACTGGGCTGAATGTCTCGTCCACATCAATACCTGCAAGCTGTGTACTGCCATTCGCTACAAGACGAGCTTTGTAGCGACTAAGAGAACCATCTGCATTATGTTTGTGTCTAAATAGCCACATGGAACGAACAATGTTCGCGTCCGGTGGTCTAGGCACAAGAATCCAAGTATTATTTTTAATTAATGCATTGTATTCATCTATCATAGCACGATACCAATTTGGGTCTTGAAACGCATGTGGGTATGACTTGGGAAGTGGGGAAATGGTAGACACATTAAAGGTAAAACGTTGGGTAGGACGATTAGAACCAACACGATAGCGAGTGACCATGGGATGAGTTGACGCGGGATTGGGGTTTGGGTGAGGAGCCGGTTGACTAACACCGGTTGGTGAGGACACAGTAGTAGTGGTAGTAGGTTGTGATATAGGCGGTTGCTGTTGAGCTGACATATTGGTGGACGGTGAGCTTAGCGGTACGGGGGGACCTGATTGGTTGTGTATTGGACTGGGTGGGGGCGTAGGGATATGTTGATTAGTGATGGTAGCAATGGATGAAGGGAAGGACTTGGTTACTAGATGTTGGTGAATAATATTTGGAGGTGTATCAAGGAACGTGTAAGAGGGTGATGAGTTTGGTGTCATAGAGCCATAAGGAAATTGGGTTTCATCAAACGTCACATGGCGAGAGATTATAATTTTGTTGGTGTGGAGGTCAAGGCACCTATACCCTCGATGATTTATCGGGTACCCAAGAAAGATGGAGGGTGTGGAACGAGGTTCGAGTTTGTTGTTGGTGTCTAGGTGAGGGTAGCAAAGACAACCAAAGACACGAAGGTCCGTATAGTTTGGTGTAGTCTTATAAAGGCGTGTGTGAGGAATTTCATTGTTTATGGCAGTGGAGGGCAAGATATTCAAGAGGTAGGTTGCCATGTGGAGGGCTTCAACCCAAAAAGAGGGTGGTAGGTGTGCTTGAAATAAAAGGGTGCGTATAAGGTTGTTTATGGTACGAATCATTCGCTCAGACTTACCATTCTGTTGAGATGTCCGGGGACAAGAAAATCGAATGGTAATGCCATTTGTAGCAAATAATTGGTGTAGGGCATTGTTGTCAAATTCACCCCCATGGTCACATTGCAAGGATTTTATGTCACAATTAAATTGGTTCTTAACAAAAGCACGAAAATGAATAAATTTAGACAACATATCTGACTTGTTACGAAGAGGATACACCCATAAATAATGTGAAAAATGATCTAAAAATAAAACGTAGTATTTAATGCCAGTAATACTCGAGAGTGGAGAAGTCCACAAATCGGAATGAACAATATCAAAAGGCGAAGTAACAATAGTTTCAGAAAGTGAAAAAGGAAGCCGCACATGTTTGCCAAGCTGACAAGCATGACATAACATGGGAGACTTAGTCTTATTACAAGAAATGAAATTACGAGAAACTAAATTGCGAAACACGTCACTTCCTGGATGTCCAAGTCGTTGGTGCCACGTATGTTGACTGATATGAAAAACTTGTGGAGGTGTTGGGGTGGTGACAGGATAGAGATCCCCGGTGCTATCAAATCTGAGGAGGATTTGGCGGGTCCAGTAGTCCTTCACAGAAAAACCGAACTCATCAAATTCAATGGTACATTTATTATCACGGACAAACTGACGAACAGATATTAGGTTTTTAACAATATTTGGTGTAACGAGAACATTATTTAAGTGAAGCGTGCGATAAGGGGCGGTCAATGTGCTATGGCCTGTGTTTGTGACGGGAATAGATTTCCCATCACCAACAGAGACAGATGGATAAATGCAAGAATTAACGACAGTACTAAGATTATTAGCAGATGAGTTGAGATGAGAAGATGCACCAGTATCCGTATTCCAATTAGCATTAGCCGGGTCTTGTAGAGTCATCGTGTTGAAAGCTTGAGGAAGAAGTGTTTCTTGAGAATGTGGCGAAGCTTGTGAACCCGAACCATATACTGCCTGAGCCAAAAGGGCCTGCTGTGGTGTTAAAGTTTGAGCAGGCTGCTGGTGCGTATAAGACTGTTGACCCAAAGGAAGTCCAAAACCTGGTGGAGTGGCCTGGGGCCCAAATGTGGGAGCTGTGGTTGACCAGTAAGAAGGGGTGACTGCCCAAGCATATTACTTATACCATATTGGGCCAACAATGTTTGTTGAGCTTGAATGAGAGCTAGTAGTTGACTGTGATCCATTCCTCTATGCATTTGACCAAGACTACGTGAGGGATTAAAAGTACTAGTCCCACGATTGGTAGTCTGACCTGTACGAGTATTCCCATTCGTCCCAAAACTAGGACCACGATTTGCATCATGCAAAAATCTGCATGTGTTCCCCCTGGTACAAAAACCTCTGTTAAAGTTACGACAAACCTCGCGAGTGTTCCCACTTGTGCGTGTGTCACGTAAGTTACGTGAGTCTTGCCCCCGAGAAGGAGTTGTTATGTCCAGCAGCACCGTCATTCGGGTTTTCATTGTTGTTACGTCCTGAGCGACTGTTCATTGCGGCCATGGCTCTGCGATAGACCAAAAATAATGGGTTGAGTGAACGATACATGAACGATGACGGATGATGTACGGTATAATGATAGTCGTGACATAGAGATCGCAGAATGATGGGAACAAAGCCATGCTTAATCTAACGGGGCATAAGGTAGCAAAGAGGAAGAATCTACATGAATGCACATGTAAGGTACGGTAACACAAGCTGAAACATATAAACAAGTTATGCATACCCACCCGACCAATGCAACTTTAGGTGACCAGACTCTCTAGACTCGACCAAACATGATCTTTGACCACTACTCCCTTCATCGCATGATTCTTCCTGAATTATGCATAGGTGATCAGGCTATGCATACTTGAGGATTAATAATGCAATGCTAGGACTAGTCGACTCGTATCATTTTTTTTTTTTTTTTTTTTTTTTTTTTTTTAGAAAAATGTTACTTTGGTTATAGTTGCGATTTTTATTTTAGAAAAATCGGCATTCTCTATAACCTCTGGCTCTGGTACCAATCTGTCACACCCTCGCCGAAGGCGGAAACACGAGGTGTAACGAAATCGATAAACATCACCAAAGAGAAATAAGACAATACCATAATTTACATTAAGGAAAAGTATAACATTACAACGTTGTTATTGCCGACTTTGGCAAATATAAGACATAAGTTTGATTCCCAAAAGATGGTATTTTAGTACATAATGAAAAGGAGTGACATGTGAAAACTTCATTATGCAAGACCTTGATGACAAGCTTACTGACGATCACCTGAAATGCATGAGAGAAAACGGTCAACTATAAAAATAGTTGGTGAGTATAAACGTTTTAAATAATAAGAAAACCATTTGAGAAAGTTCGCCAGACAAAGGCATTGTAAATCTACTCAGTTCCAAATCCCGCCATAAGAGACTTGTAACATGTGTGTTTATGTCCCATTGCACATAAAGTAGTACGTTTGGTAGTCAAGTACATATGGTCAATATAGTTCACAATAAGGCACATAGTACAACATAAGTCAAGGCCGCTCCGAACAAGGGAGACTTGAAGTCACTCCGCCACCTAGGCAAAGAATTATTAGTCACTCCGCCGACTTGGCGAAGAATTATTAGTCACTCCACCATGGCGAGAATTATTAAGGATGCTCTGAACAGGAGAGACTTTATAGTGTTGCTCCGAACAAAGGAGACTTTAAGTCTTAGATCATACAGTACACTAAGTCCAAAAGTTCAAGTCAAAAGGTTCAAGATAAGTCAAGGGTTCAAATAATAGTGTTCGTAAAATAGCAAACAAGTTTGTTTGAGTACGATTTACTTACAAGCATAAATAGTGAAGCAATAGTCATTTAAGTTCGTTTAAGAGTAAACAATATAGTTCATGCATTCACCCAAAAACGATTAAAATAGTTAGAAAAAAGGGGGTTCGTGAATACTCACCTGATATAAGCGATATGATAACAAATGGTACGAACTGGAGTAAGACGCGCACTCTAACCGCAACCTAAATGAATGATTTGATCCGCTTTAGATCATGAAATGATGAAAGGAATGTACATGCACATGTTTCCCTATACCACTCTTAACTTGTAAATACTAGTTATTGTCAAGTAAAATACTTTCCATACTTAGGAAAAATAAGTCCAAATAGAGTTATAAAAACTTGTCGTAATATACCGTATAAAAATGTTAGTGTTATATTCCTTTGTATCAAAACCTTAGAATGACGTCGTTAAGTCGTATAATTATTCTCTCGGGTCGTACGTATTCGTTTGTTAAGGATATAGTCCTTAGTAACGTTTCTAGAAAATATACCATTTAGTACGTACGTTATTATTTTTATTTGTGACTATATATATATATATATAGTTTTGGCGATGTTAAAACGGGTATAACTCGGTCGTTTTAGGCTCGTTTCCTTCGTTCTTTATGTCCACGGATTCGTTTTTGTATATACTAGTATATTTTTGATAACTCGGCTCCTCTAGGTTACGTTTAATACCTCTTTTTACCCATTGAAATCTGCCAAACAGCAAGCAGTTTTTACAAAAATAGTTTTCGTCGTTAAATTTGCAAAAATCATATCTCCTTCGTTATAAGCTCGTTTTAATCCGTTCTTTCGCCTAAAGTTTCGTTTTTAAAAGTATTTTCTAAATCTTTGGTCAAAAATTAGCCATCAACCACTGATTTTCCCACGAAATGAAAATAGAGACAGTAGGTATTTCAAATGTTTCAAAAACCATTTCTAGGGTTCTAATCTAGTTCCATCTTCAATCAAACCACTTTCAATCACCACAAAACTAGTCTAATCCTACCATACACCTTCTTAGGGTGTCATGGGTTCCTAAACATCATAACCAAGTAGAGCTAACAAGGATCTAACCAAAAATCATTTTCTAGGGCTTAAAAGTTAAATATATACAAAATGAAGTGGTATAAGTTAATGCATGTATGAGATCTTGCAAGAAAAATATATAAACATAGTAATAACTTTGTAAAAATTATGAAATGAGTTTAGTAAACTTACTTTGAGATGTGGTGTGATTAGATGATAAAAACCTAACAATCCTTGAGTTTATATCTCAAAACTCTAACAAGGATGATTATATGAACTAGATTAAATCTTGATCTTCAAAAATTGGTAGAAGTTTTCTTGTGGGTTGTTGTTTGGCCGTGTACCATATAGAGAGAAAAGAGGGGTGAAACTTTTGTTGCTAGTTGATGTTATGAAAGAAATGTGTAAGAAATATCTTTTAAGCACATGTATCTTATCTAGTCAAATGAAATCATGAAACCTTAGGACTTTAGGGAGGGGGGGGGGGGCTGGCGTGAAATGAGGGGAGGGGAGGGTTGTGTTGGTGGCCATTTGTCACAACTCACCATTTCAGGTCATTTTAGGTCTTTTCCCGAACTTTGGAAAAACACTATTCATAAATCACTATTCATTAAAACACTATTCATCGTTTTACTATTCATCATTTTCGAGGTCATTTGGATATTCTGAGAAACTTTTGGGAAATTTACTATTCACTAAACACTATTCATTTCCGGAAAAGTTTTCATCATTCACTTGCATTACTCATTTCATCGTAAATTTAGTTTACGGGTATTCAAATTCGCGTAACCGGATTGGTTTAGGTGCGAATTCATTTCATTAGTGCTAAGGACACTGCATACGGACTAGAGACAGTCTGCATATCATCATAACAACATTTTCATATTATACCACTCTCAAGATTTTCAAATTACTATATTTAGAACATTTAACGTTTTTACGTATAAGTAATTATAGTAAACGTTAACACCTGGTTTATACACGACGAATATATCTAAATATTCCCACAATGGTCCCGACATATTTTTATATCCATTTTAACATCATAAAACTTATAACATTCAGTTACCCAGTATTTTGGAAATTTATTTTATTTATAACGTACGCGTATGAATATAACGACGGTTTTCGTGAAAACTAAACAATAATCACCCGATCACTCAGTAAATGTACCCAATATATTTTTAACATATTTTCAACATTATTATGACTTTATTTCATCCCGGTTAACTTCATGAACATTTATTTCTATTAAAACCGTTACCCGATTTTAACGAATAACGCGTAATAACACTTAACGCTACACTATATTTTCTAAGTGATCAAAACCGTTTTGGCTACTCCCTTTTCACACCAAAACCGGCCACATGAACACCCTTTAACCTCATGCCTTAAATTCTAAATACAATATTAATAAACCTCTAAATATAAACTTAAACCTAAAACTAGAAATCATAATATACACTTTTAAGAAAGATCAATTTTCATCTCATCTTTTCCTTGTTCTTCCTCAAACCCACGACCAAAACCCAACACCATGATCCATCCATGGTTTTTGAAAAGTTAAAGCTATAAACTTGTTCCTTTTACATGCCTAATCAAGAATCAAGCAACAAAAACACAAGAACATCAAGCATAATCATCATATAATCATCTCATTTTATCAAGTAAGTTTTCAACTTTATTTTTTCATGGATCATCTTATTTTTACATGTATTACATGATTTCCATGCTAAAAACCATGTACAACTAGCTATACCACCACTTATTTTGTCAAAAATGAAACATACAAACCCTAACTTTTTAGTTATGAATCCCCTTGCTCTAATAACTTGGTTAGGAGTCCATGGCACCTTGAGAAGGTGTATGGTAAGATTAGATTAGCTATGTGGTGATTACAAGAGGTTTGGTGATGGTAGAAATTAGTTTTTAACCTTGAAAACTTGATTTGGAACATATTTTAGACATGCTGTCCCATTTTGTTATTTTCTGGAAAATCAGTAAACACCAAGGAAACTTTGGCAAAATTTTTAGAAAATACTTTCAAAAACGAATCCGTAGGCGAAAGAACGGATTAAAAAGAGTCTATAACGAAGGAGTTATGATTTTTGCAAGATTGTAGACGAAAAGTATTTTTCTGAAAATGTATGCTGTTGGACGTTTTTCATTGGACAAAAAGAGACTTTAGACTTAACCCGGAGGAGCCGAGCTTTCCAAAATATATTACTACATACTAAGACGTAACCGTGGACATAAAGAACAAGTAAAACGGACAAGTAACGACAAAGATATTCACGTTTGAATATCGGCTAAAACCACTTTATATTTGACAGCTTTTATATAAATTTGGCACTAAAACTACGAAGTACATTTTTGAGCTAGAAGTAATATTAAGTACCAAGCTTTATAACTAATGTGGTATTAGTTATTACGAGTATATTTTCATCATTTCAAGGATTACAACCCGAGTATTTCAACGCTAACATGGAAACATACGATATATATATATAAGTATATATATATTACAACTAGCTATTTATATTTTCTAATAGCAATATTTTTCCAAATTCTTGGATTATATATTTTTGATAACACAAGTGTTTTTCAAAAGACTAGAGTGGTATAGAAACATGAGCATGGACATTCATAACATCATTTGGTGATTTATATGAGATCATTCATCATTCATTTTAGGTTGCGGTTTGAGATCGAACCTCATTTCTGTGTATACACTTTTGTCATCGTAGCTGTTGCATCAGGTGAGTCATAGCCCCTACTCTTTTAAATTGTTTTGTCAACTTTTGGGGGAGAATACATGCTCGTTTTTACTTGAACTATTACTTGACTCTTTAAACATGGTTTTGACTTGAACTTTATTATGAACTTATGACTTGTCTTGACCTTTTGAACTTGACTTAAACTTTTGGACTTATTGTACTGTATGTTCTAAGACTTAAAGTCTCCCTTGTTCGGAGCAATGCTATAAAGTCTCCCATGTTCGGAGCAACGTTAAAAAGTCTCTCATGTTCAGAGCATCCTTAATAAATCTCGCCATGGTGGAGTGACTAATAAATCTTTGCCAAGTCGGTAAAGTGACTAATAAATCTCGCCTAGGTGGTGGAGTGACTTAAAGTCTCCCTTGTTCGGAGCAACGTTATAAAGTCTCCCTTGTTCGGAGCGGCCTTGACTTATTATTGACCACGGGTGTTTGACTACTAGACTTAAACTATTTTAGCAGTGGGTTGTGAACACACAGGTTACAAGTCTCTTATGGCGGGACTTGTAACTGAGTGGATTTACGATGCCTTTGCTGTGTGATCATTTTTCTATAAACTTTATTTGTTAAACAGACTCTATGAACTCACCAACCATTGTGTTGACACTTTAGCATGTATTTTCAGGTATTTAGCAATGGCACGCTACAGGAGGTTTTGGCAGGGCATGGCATGGTCATAGAAGACTCTGATTATTCAATTGGGGACCGTTTTAAACTATTTTAAGGGCCTACTTCCGCATTACTTTTAACGATGTAAATTCAACAATTTGATTTAACTATTTTATTTTAAATGATTCAAGTGCAAATCATTTTTGAACTAGTGTTGTGATATCAATTGAGTTACACCCCAGCTACATGTATGCTTCCGCTGGACCCGATTTTGGGGGTGTGACAGATTGGTATCAGAGCTTTGGCTATAGCGAACTAAGTGTTTTTTTTAAAACCTAGACTATAGCTACTTTCAAGAAAACTTAACCCTATGACCGTCACGTGCCTGCCTGCCAAGCTGAAGCCTCATTTGTGGTTAGTTGCTGACATAGGTGATGAGATTTGTGTCTCATTATCTGATATATTATATTCATTTATTATAGTTGATTACTATAATTGTTTTTCATATAAGCATGTTCACGTATCATATATGTCACCGCATTATGTTTTTCCTTGCATAGTTTCATCATTTGACCTCGAGTTTGGTCACCTGCCTTAGTCTTTCTGAACGTCTTGGTATTTGTGAAGGACATAGTATTAGTATAACTGAGCTGAGTATTTCAAAATTCATGGAACCTCGGTGGAATATAGACTAGTCACCTATATTCAACCCGGGATAGTGGGACATAGGCTGACTACCTATGTCTGACTCAGAAATGAATTTTGCAACACTGAGAATGGTTATAATAAAATTCTGTCTGGATTGAATCCTTTACTCATTTTCCAAATGTTTCATGCATGTGTGTATACCCTCATTGTCAGAACATTCATACTTTTCATCACCTCATGAACCGCCGCTTGGAAGCATGTAAATTGATCATTTCATTTCATGAACATTCACATTTATGCATAATACACTTACATCATAGTATTTTCTTGTATCACAATATCATTTTGTCGCAGTTGTCACAGTCTCTTCCCTTCTCACCATCACTATCATCACCTTTTCACCAATATGTTTTCAGAGACCAACATAAACTGAACTTCGGGACGAAGTTCCTTTTAGAGGGGAAGACTGTCACAACTCACCATTTCAGGTCATTTTAGGTCTTTTCCCGAACTTTGGAAAAACACTATTCATAAATCACTATTCATTAAAACACTATTCATCGTTTTACTATTCATCATTTTCGAGGTCATTTGGATATTCTGAGAAACTTTTGGGAAATTTACTATTCACTAAACACTATTCATTTCCGGAAAAGTTTTCATCATTCACTTGCATTACTCATTTCATCGTAAATTTAGTTTACGGGTATTCAAATTCGCGTAACCGGATTGGTTTAGGTGCGAATTCATTTCATTAGTGCTAAGGACACTGCATACGGACTAGAGACAGTCTGCATATCATCATAACAACATTTTCATATTATACCACTCTCAAGATTTTCAAATTACTATATTTAGAACATTTAACGTTTTTACGTATAAGTAATTATAGTAAACGTTAACACCTGGTTTATACACGACGAATATATCTAAATATTCCCACAATGGTCCCGACATATTTTTATATCCATTTTAACATCATAAAACTTATAACATTCAGTTACCCAGTATTTTGGAAATTTATTTTATTTATAACGTACGCGTATGAATATAACGACGGTTTTCGTGAAAACTAAACAATAATCACCCGATCACTCAGTAAATGTACCCAATATATTTTTAACATATTTTCAACATTATTATGACTTTATTTCATCCCGGTTAACTTCATGAACATTTATTTCTATTAAAACCGTTACCCGATTTTAACGAATAACGCGTAATAACACTTAACGCTACACTATATTTTCTAAGTGATCAAAACCGTTTTGGCTACTCCCTTTTCACACCAAAACCGGCCACATGAACACCCTTTAACCTCATGCCTTAAATTCTAAATACAATATTAATAAACCTCTAAATATAAACTTAAACCTAAAACTAGAAATCATAATATACACTTTTAAGAAAGATCAATTTTCATCTCATCTTTTCCTTGTTCTTCCTCAAACCCACGACCAAAACCCAACACCATGATCCATCCATGGTTTTTGAAAAGTTAAAGCTATAAACTTGTTCCTTTTACATGCCTAATCAAGAATCAAGCAACAAAAACACAAGAACATCAAGCATAATCATCATATAATCATCTCATTTTATCAAGTAAGTTTTCAACTTTATTTTTTCATGGATCATCTTATTTTTACATGTATTACATGATTTCCATGCTAAAAACCATGTACAACTAGCTATACCACCACTTATTTTGTCAAAAATGAAACATACAAACCCTAACTTTTTAGTTATGAATCCCCTTGCTCTAATAACTTGGTTAGGAGTCCATGGCACCTTGAGAAGGTGTATGGTAAGATTAGATTAGCTATGTGGTGATTACAAGAGGTTTGGTGATGGTAGAAATTAGTTTTTAACCTTGAAAACTTGATTTGGAACATATTTTAGACATGCTGTCCCATTTTGTTATTTTCTGGAAAATCAGTAAACACCAAGGAAACTTTGGCAAAATTTTTAGAAAATACTTTCAAAAACGAATCCGTAGGCGAAAGAACGGATTAAAAAGAGTCTATAACGAAGGAGTTATGATTTTTGCAAGATTGTAGACGAAAAGTATTTTTCTGAAAATGTATGCTGTTGGACGTTTTTCATTGGACAAAAAGAGACTTTAGACTTAACCCGGAGGAGCCGAGCTTTCCAAAATATATTACTACATACTAAGACGTAACCGTGGACATAAAGAACAAGTAAAACGGACAAGTAACGACAAAGATATTCACGTTTGAATATCGGCTAAAACCACTTTATATTTGACAGCTTTTATATAAATTTGGCACTAAAACTACGAAGTACATTTTTGAGCTAGAAGTAATATTAAGTACCAAGCTTTATAACTAATGTGGTATTAGTTATTACGAGTATATTTTCATCATTTCAAGGATTACAACCCGAGTATTTCAACGCTAACATGGAAACATACGATATATATATATAAGTATATATATATTACAACTAGCTATTTATATTTTCTAATAGCAATATTTTTCCAAATTCTTGGATTATATATTTTTGATAACACAAGTGTTTTTCAAAAGACTAGAGTGGTATAGAAACATGAGCATGGACATTCATAACATCATTTGGTGATTTATATGAGATCATTCATCATTCATTTTAGGTTGCGGTTTGAGATCGAACCTCATTTCTGTGTATACACTTTTGTCATCGTAGCTGTTGCATCAGGTGAGTCATAGCCCCTACTCTTTTAAATTGTTTTGTCAACTTTTGGGGGAGAATACATGCTCGTTTTTACTTGAACTATTACTTGACTCTTTAAACATGGTTTTGACTTGAACTTTATTATGAACTTATGACTTGTCTTGACCTTTTGAACTTGACTTAAACTTTTGGACTTATTGTACTGTATGTTCTAAGACTTAAAGTCTCCCTTGTTCGGAGCAATGCTATAAAGTCTCCCATGTTCGGAGCAACGTTAAAAAGTCTCTCATGTTCAGAGCATCCTTAATAAATCTCGCCATGGTGGAGTGACTAATAAATCTTTGCCAAGTCGGTAAAGTGACTAATAAATCTCGCCTAGGTGGTGGAGTGACTTAAAGTCTCCCTTGTTCGGAGCAACGTTATAAAGTCTCCCTTGTTCGGAGCGGCCTTGACTTATTATTGACCACGGGTGTTTGACTACTAGACTTAAACTATTTTAGCAGTGGGTTGTGAACACACAGGTTACAAGTCTCTTATGGCGGGACTTGTAACTGAGTGGATTTACGATGCCTTTGCTGTGTGATCATTTTTCTATAAACTTTATTTGTTAAACAGACTCTATGAACTCACCAACCATTGTGTTGACACTTTAGCATGTATTTTCAGGTATTTAGCAATGGCACGCTACAGGAGGTTTTGGCAGGGCATGGCATGGTCATAGAAGACTCTGATTATTCAATTGGGGACCGTTTTAAACTATTTTAAGGGCCTACTTCCGCATTACTTTTAACGATGTAAATTCAACAATTTGATTTAACTATTTTATTTTAAATGATTCAAGTGCAAATCATTTTTGAACTAGTGTTGTGATATCAATTGAGTTACACCCCAGCTACATGTATGCTTCCGCTGGACCCGATTTTGGGGGTGTGACACCATTCAATGTTCTTGTCCCCTAACAAAAGTATTACTAGTTTAATTGGTACATTGGGTGTTATCGGGTACCGAGTTAACTAAAAATAAATCGTGACGAGTTGAAGTAAAATATGACGAAGGTAATCGGGACATAATAAGGTCATAAAACTTGTAAAAATATGTTGGGTATAAATATTGAGTGTTTGGTTAATCTCGTTTAATTTCTATGAAAACCGTCGTAATTAAATTAGGCGTACGATACAAAATAAATAAATTTTCAAAATACCGGGTAAATTAATATTATAATTTTTATATTATTAAAATGAATATAAAAATATATTGGGATCATAGTCGGGATTGTCGGACGTGTTAGTCACATTATTGATCGTTTGTTAACGTTTATTTAGAAATCGTTATACGTAAAACGTTAAATATACTAAATATATATATTTGAAAATCCTAAGAGTGGTATAACATGTGAATGACCAAATGATGATATGCTGACAATTTCTAGTCCGTATGAGAGGTCCTTACTGATAATGCACGTGAATAGTGGAATTTTCAAAGTTTGGGAGTAAACGTAGACGTGGAAAATATCGGGTTGTTACATTCTACCAACCTTAAAAGGAATCTCGTCCTCGAGATTCAATTCGTCCATTCTATAGGTGTGTGTGATCGCGGTTTAAATTTGATGAAGCAACTAAGGTCGAAAACGCTAGGTCTCGGATTAGTCGGTGTTGTGTATAAGTTCTATACTAAGACTTAAGTGCTACGAAAATAATATAGTTGTTCAAGAGAAGGTACCCGTTATGCTATCGTGGACATGTTGGGTGATAGGATTTCCTAGGAAGTAAGCTCTGCCACGCGCGGGGGGAATCTCAACGGTCTCATCTTGTGGCCCTTCAATTGCTGCTGCTAATTTTGGACGATTGCCTCCTTGGTTAGGATTCCTTTTCAACTTTGGACAGGTGTTTCGGAGGTGATCCAAGCTTCCACACTCGTAGCATGCTGACCTTCGTACTTGATTTCCTTTGCAATGTTTACTAAAATGACCTGTCTTTCCGCAGCTATTGCACTTTGGGCAATCTCCTGTGTGGTGTAGGTTACATCGGGTACATTTAGGTTGTGTGCCTACATATCCTCCGGGTCCTTGAGTTATTGCTCCATAGTTTCCAGCTACTCGCTGTTTCTTGTCCTGTTGATTTTGATAATGGCTTCCTTGCTGATCTCCTTGTCTCTTTCGTCCTTCATTATTTCCCTTTGTTAGTTCACCAGACCTGATCACATCATTTGTCAAGCGGTATGCCATGCCCACAGCGGCTTGTAGAGTGGTTGGGTTCGATGAAGTGACATCCCTCCTGATTTCAGGAATCAATCCCCAAATATATCGATCGATCAGCTTTTCCTTAGTGGAGACCATATGAGGAACCATCTTAGTTAGCTCATGGAAACGGGCCGTGTACTTGTCAACTTCTACTCCTACCATCAAGTGGTTCCAAAATTCCACTTCCAGCTTCTCCACTTCATCTTTTCTGCAGTACTCGTCAGTTAGTAGTTTCTTAAATGCTTCCCAAGATAATCCATTTGCAGCCTCTCTTCCTCGAGTCTGTAGCTGGTTGTTCCACCAAGTCAATGCTCGACCTTGAAGCAGACCCGCAGAGAACTCAACCTTATCTCCTTCAGCACATTTAGTGATGCTGAGTTTCGACTCAACATTCTCAAACCATGATAGCAGTCCAATGGCACCCTCGGTGCCATAAAATTCCATTGGCTTGCATGTCATGAAAGTCTTATAGTTGCATCCCTGACCGTTGTTCGAAGGACCCGCACCATTATTGGTTCGTCTGGCATCAATGTGCGCAACAATCTGAGTGAGGAGGTTAGCTAATCCAGCAGCACTGTCATTCGGGTTTTCATTGTTGTTATGTCCAGTAGCACCGTCATTCGGGTTTTCATTGTTGTTACGTCCTGAGCGACTGTTCATTGCGGCCATGGCTCTGCGATAGACCAAAAATAATGGGTTGAGTGAACGATACATGAACGATGACGGATGATGTACGGTATAATGATAGTCGTGACATAGAGATCGCAGAATGATGGGAACAAAGCCATGCTTAATCTAACGGGGCATAAGGTAGCAAAGAGGAAGAATCTACATGAATGCACATGTAAGGTACGGTAACACAAGCTGAAACATATAAACAAGTTATGCATACCCACCCGACCAATGCAACTTTAGGTGACCAGACTCTCTAGACTCGACCAAACATGATCTTTGACCACTACTCCCTTCATCGCATGATTCTTCCTGAATTATGCATAGGTGATCAGGCTATGCATACTTGAGGATTAATAATGCAATGCTAGGACTAGTCGACTCGTATCATTTTTTTTTTTTTTTTTTTTTTTTTTTTTTTTTTTTAGAAAAATGTTACTTTGGTTATAGTTGCGATTTTTATTTTAGAAAAATCGGCATTCTCTATAACCTCTGGCTCTGGTACCAATCTGTCACACCCTCGCCGAAGGCGGAAACACGAGGTGTAACGAAATCGATAAACATCACCAAAGAGAAATAAGACAATACCATAATTTACATTAAGGAAAAGTATAACATTACAACGTTGTTATTGCCGACTTTGGCAAATATAAGACATAAGTTTGATTCCCAAAAGATGGTATTTTAGTACATAATGAAAAGGAGTGACATGTGAAAACTTCATTATGCAAGACCTTGATGACAAGCTTACTGACGATCACCTGAAATGCATGAGAGAAAACGGTCAACTATAAAAATAGTTGGTGAGTATAAACGTTTTAAATAATAAGAAAACCATTTGAGAAAGTTCGCCAGACAAAGGCATTGTAAATCTACTCAGTTCCAAATCCCGCCATAAGAGACTTGTAACATGTGTGTTTATGTCCCATTGCACATAAAGTAGTACGTTTGGTAGTCAAGTACATATGGTCAATATAGTTCACAATAAGGCACATAGTACAACATAAGTCAAGGCCGCTCCGAACAAGGGAGACTTGAAGTCACTCCGCCACCTAGGCAAAGAATTATTAGTCACTCCGCCGACTTGGCGAAGAATTATTAGTCACTCCACCATGGCGAGAATTATTAAGGATGCTCTGAACAGGAGAGACTTTATAGTGTTGCTCCGAACAAAGGAGACTTTAAGTCTTAGATCATACAGTACACTAAGTCCAAAAGTTCAAGTCAAAAGGTTCAAGATAAGTCAAGGGTTCAAATAATAGTGTTCGTAAAATAGCAAACAAGTTTGTTTGAGTACGATTTACTTACAAGCATAAATAGTGAAGCAATAGTCATTTAAGTTCGTTTAAGAGTAAACAATATAGTTCATGCATTCACCCAAAAACGATTAAAATAGTTAGAAAAAAGGGGGTTCGTGAATACTCACCTGATATAAGCGATATGATAACAAATGGTACGAACTGGAGTAAGACGCGCACTCTAACCGCAACCTAAATGAATGATTTGATCCGCTTTAGATCATGAAATGATGAAAGGAATGTACATGCACATGTTTCCCTATACCACTCTTAACTTGTAAATACTAGTTATTGTCAAGTAAAATACTTTCCATACTTAGGAAAAATAAGTCCAAATAGAGTTATAAAAACTTGTCGTAATATACCGTATAAAAATGTTAGTGTTATATTCCTTTGTATCAAAACCTTAGAATGACGTCGTTAAGTCGTATAATTATTCTCTCGGGTCGTACGTATTCGTTTGTTAAGGATATAGTCCTTAGTAACGTTTCTAGAAAATATACCATTTAGTACGTACGTTATTATTTTTATTTGTGACTATATATATATATATATATATATAGTTTTGGCGATGTTAAAACGGGTATAACTCGGTCGTTTTAGGCTCGTTTCCTTCGTTCTTTATGTCCACGGATTCGTTTTTGTATATACTAGTATATTTTTGATAACTCGGCTCCTCTAGGTTACGTTTAATACCTCTTTTTACCCATTGAAATCTGCCAAACAGCAAGCAGTTTTTACAAAAATAGTTTTCGTCGTTAAATTTGCAAAAATCATATCTCCTTCGTTATAAGCTCGTTTTAATCCGTTCTTTCGCCTAAAGTTTCGTTTTTAAAAGTATTTTCTAAATCTTTGGTCAAAAATTAGCCATCAACCACTGATTTTCCCACGAAATGAAAATAGGGACAGTAGGTATTTCAAATGTTTCAAAAACCATTTCTAGGGTTCTAATCTAGTTCCATCTTCAATCAAACCACTTTCAATCACCACAAAACTAGTCTAATCCTACCATACACCTTCTTAGGGTGTCATGGGTTCCTAAACATCATAACCAAGTAGAGCTAACAAGGATCTAACCAAAAATCATTTTCTAGGGCTTAAAAGTTAAATATATACAAAATGAAGTGGTATAAGTTAATGCATGTATGAGATCTTGCAAGAAAAATATATAAACATAGTAATAACTTTGTAAAAATTATGAAATGAGTTTAGTAAACTTACTTTGAGATGTGGTGTGATTAGATGATAAAAACC
Organism: Artemisia argyi; assembly: GCA_030686995.1. Lineage (NCBI taxonomy): Eukaryota > Viridiplantae > Streptophyta > Magnoliopsida > Asterales > Asteraceae > Artemisia > Artemisia argyi. The sequence goes on from CM060685.1 coordinate 148,995,126, forward strand.
TAACAATCCTTGAGTTTATATCTCAAAACTCTAACAAGGATGATTATATGAACTAGATTAAATCTTGATCTTCAAAAATTGGTAGAAGTTTTCTTGTGGGTTGTTGTTTGGCCGTGTACCATATAGAGAGAAAAGAGGGGTGAAACTTTTGTTGCTAGTTGATGTTATGGAAGAAATGTGTAAGAAATATCTTTTAAGCACATGTATCTTATCTAGTCAAATGAAATCATGAAACCTTAGGACTTTAGGGAGGGGGGGGGGGGGGGGGGGGGGCTGGCGTGAAATGAGGGGAGGGGAGGGTTGTGTTGGTGGCCATTCAATGTTCTTGTCCCCTAACAAAAGTATTACTAGTTTAATTGGTACATTGGGTGTTATCGGGTACCGAGTTAACTAAAAATAAATCGTGACGAGTTGAAGTAAAATATGACGAAGTTAATCGGGACATAATAAGGTCATAAAACTTGTAAAAATATGTTGGGTATAAATATTGAGTGTTTGGTTAATCGTCGTTTAATTTCTATGAAAACCGTCGTAATTAAATTAGGCGTACGATACAAAATAAATAAATTTTCAAAATACCGGGTAAATTAATATTATAATTTTTATATTATTAAAATGAATATAAAAATATATTGGGATCATAGTCGGGATTGTCGGACGTGTTAGTCACATTATTGATCGTTTGTTAACGTTTATTTAGAAATCGTTATACGTAAAACGTTAAATATACTAAATATATATATTTGAAAATCCTAAGAGTGGTATAACATGTGAATGACCAAATGATGATATGCTGACAATTTCTAGTCCGTATGAGAGGTCCTTACTGATAATGCACGTGAATAGTGGAATTTTCAAAGTTTGGGAGTAAACGTAGACGTGAAAAATATCGGGTTGTTACAGTGACCATGGACCGCATTGTGTCAAGGTTGGGAAACGGGTCCTTATGAGCGATAACAGTTGCAAGATTAGCATATTTTGCACTAAGCCCGTTAATAGCATACGTGACGATATCGTCATCCGACATAGATGAGCCAAGATCAGTTAAGTGTGTAACAATGGATTCAATTTTTCTAAAGTAAGCATCGGCAGTAAGATCACCCATTTGTAGAACACGTAGCTCACCTTTTAAAGCGACGGTGCGTGTGCGTTTGTTGTCAAGAAAGAGTTTTTCAACCTGGTCCCAAGCGGCTTTGGCGGTGGGAGGATTTGCTTTGATTAGGCGTCCTTGAAGGGCGGGAGCTAGGGTTAAAATTATCCACGACTTCACGATGGAATCGGCAGTGAGTCATTCTTCTGTGGGTGGAGCGGATGAAGAAGAGGCCGTAGATTCACCTTCGATGTGCTTTAGGACACCGAAATTATTGCAATGAATCTTGAAGAAGTAGGACCACGACGAGTAATTTAACTCATCAATGTCAAGTTTGACTGGTACGACGGAGTTGAGGTTATTGACAGCATAAAGTTTCTCCACTAGCGTGAGGGCAGGAGACTGTGGTGGTGTAGAGCCGTTTGTCATTATAACGGTGATGGAGGAGATTTAGGGTTTGAAAAGCGGCTGTGTTGGTGAGTTAGGGTTTGCAGGATCGGCTATCTTAATGATAGGCCTGATACCATGTAAACTTTGTATTTCCTTGATTCTATAACGTAATACAATGTGATATATAAATACAACATGCCAAGCTGGGCCATACACAATACAATAGAAAGTAATAGTAACCAGACTAAGCCCACGAATAATATCTGCTAACAGTCTCCTCCTTGTCCCCCTATTTTTTCTAGTATAACTTCGTTTTTTGTCAGTTTCTGTTCCGTATTTTTGACAGTTTTAAGCGTTTGACATATTAAACTTTACATTTTCTGTTCCGCACTTTCAGGTTTATAGCTTTTTGATGTAAATAAAATTATAAAAATAAAAAAAAATAAAAAAATAGGGGGGGGGGGTGTGGCTAAAATGTAAGGGAGGGTGTGGTCAACATGCCCCTTTACCTATGGGCTATGGACATGCCATGTTTCATCTTTAATTGGCTGTTAATATTATTTTATCTTTATAAGGGTGGTGGGAGTACATCACTCACCATACTTCCCTTCACTCACTCCCAACCAATCTCCTTCCGCCACATCATTCTCCACTTTTTTCATCACTCACCCTTCACTCACTTCTTTTTTGGAGGCGCTACTTCACTCACCCTTCACTCACTTCCATTAAATCCTACAAACTAGGATCTCTATTTTTGTTGCCACGCTCCATGAATTTTTTTTTGCTCTTTGTATGTTGTTTTCTTACTCTCGTTTTTTTTTTTGTTTTTGTTCTCGGTATTTTTTTTTGTGTGCTTTTCACCTCAAACAAACACTCCTTAAATGCTAAAACAAAAACATAACCGTTGTCAACGGTCGAATTTCATGCAACGGCTCTTTTCTTTCTTCTTTCCCGTGCGTGGTTCACTCACCCAAAAGCTCACACCGTGCGGTGTATAAGTGGAGGCGGCGGTGCTACCGTGCGGGGTAGCATACCGCACCGCACCATAATCCATGTACTCCCAACACTCTAAAATTCGTTTCTACAAATCGTCCTAATTGTATATGTAGTGATGTAAGAGTGAGAAAGTGAATCAAATCTTTTATCATATAAATTCGGGACATATGCCACTAAGAAGATTTTTAAAAATGTTTTTAGAAGAATATAACATTATTCATATTGCTTTTATGCCTTTTTTTTAAACGATCTAATCAAATTCTATGGAAGAAACTATTTAATCAAAAGTTCGTCACGAAGCAAACTATAAAATACTATCGACAAAATAATGAACACTTTATAGGCCAAATTTACTATTTTACTGATCGCATAATTTAGCCCAAGAATTTTCTGCTGTCTTGTACACTTAGGGGCTGTTTACTTTTTTTCTTAACTAAGAGTTATATGGGTCACACGTCTATCTAAGCCTCTTATTGGAGAGGAGGTGAGTTTTCATCCCTTGTGAATATAGACACATTAAAGGATTTTTGTGAGTCCCATCTTAAAAGTAATACTATAAAATGGTTAGTGGGGTCAATCCCTTCACTAAGAAAGAGAGAGAGAGAAAAAAAAATAATAATAAAAAATGCCCTTAATCACTTAGTTACTTATTGGGCTAAACTATCCTAGGCCCAAAACATCAGTAGATACCAAAAGGCTCAAATTCTCAAAGGATCTAAATGAGCTTAGTTTAGTGAAATACTAGTTTGGAGTGTTAACAAAATTAGTTATACATTTAATTCTGCGGTACATGTGATTCCTTTATATGATTAGTCATGAAAAATTGCACAATATATTGTGAGTACATGAATGTTTCTCAAAGTAAAATCTTGTAAATTGTCGACTAGACACTCTTTATTATTTCATAGACGTGAGAAATAAAACTATTGCAGTGGAGTGTGAGGTACGGTGGTACCGCTATCATAGAGTAAATGTCACAATATTTATTACTGTATTTGAAATCTAGTACAATGTCACATGTGCAATAAAGGAATATGTGATTTTAACATTTTGCAATTTATTACGTTCATATTGTAATGTGATTTTAACATTTATGAATTCACCTCGATGAGCACTTTCTAAACATGAGTCAGAAGAAGGATAATTGCCAGATTTACGTGTGGATGTAAAAAACCCGGTTTTTAATTGACCTAGTCGAGCTTTTGATTTCGAATTTATCTTTATTTTTTATTCAAGTCAGCTTCCGGTAATTCATCTGGTTCCCTACTGATGGCCTGGTCAATCCGAGTTTATATTGCATTCATGAACTTTTAATCTAATTTAAGATATGGAAATAGTGGTCAAAAGAGCATTTATACGAATCTTTATTTTAGGTGGACTCGTCAAAGCTTACAATATGAACGTTACTAACTTTTTTTTTTTGAGAACTATTCGCTTAACTAGGTACATTATTATAACTGTTTAAGTCATGTCAAAGAAATGATTTAATGGCTTGAATAGTTGAATTTAATTAACTTAAATATAGAGATGAAAACATAAATTAAAGATGCATATATGGAAAAGGTTTGATAGAAAAGCCATTTATATTTGATTATTTTCTATACAAACTTGTGTTCAAATCCCTTGATTCATACATGTCATAACATACCACTTCTATGATAAATGCCACAAAGTTTGCCATGAGGAGACATTTCCATAACTACAAGCAAAGTGACACCAATACGTGTAAATAGGCACATCCTTAGCCTAAGGCAACCATTTGCCTATCAACTATTAAAACCTATTTTCCTAAAACCACCCAACATAAAAAATGAATCTTCCTTCCTTTTATATGGGTGCATCTTTTAGCCCTCAGAATTTGCAATTCTATACCGCACCATCGAGCCCTATGCAGTCAGATGTTTGCTCGGGCTCTAACGCCAATGAGTTTGAATTCGAGATCACAACTCGGACTTATTCTAACCGATGTGAGTTTCAACAAAAGTATCCTGCATTTTGGTGGACAAAAAGAAATGCTAAAGAAGAAGAAAGTTACAGGCTGCCGGCTCGAGCCCAATCTTTTTGTAGTGGGCAGGTTTTGCCTTTAAAACCTCCTCCACAGATTCATACATCGGTTACTTCATCACCAAGGGCTCCAAACTCGTTGCTAAAACTCCCATTCTCTCGACCTTGTGCTTGGAATGATGATTTTGACCCTTTTCAATTTGCTTTGGAGAAAGTTAGTGATGAAACAAGGGCAAGGATGAGTTTCCACAGACGGTCACATTCGTATTCAGCATGCAGAACGAGCGGTGTGGCACATTGGCTTGATGGGTCAATAGACCGAAACAAGGAGGGTGATAAACAAGGTTTTAAGCCTAAGAGTAACGTGTCCAAGATTTTCGAGCAGGGTATGCATTACATCACAAAACTATTTCCATTAGTTCGATAAACTAGATTTACATTACAAATCTATTAAGGGTTATCTTAGTAACTAATGGAACCAGAAAATGTTCAAAGGAGCAAATTTTAGTTACATATAGTTTAATATCTTTCTTAACACTTTTGTTAACTCTACAAGTTTCTCTTTTATAGGTTATGGACATGGTAGTACGCGAATGAAGACTAACGAACATCTAAAACCAAGGGGACCAACACTCGCAAAGATGCTAGAGCGCAAAGACTCAGTATACTCAAGACGGGTGATTTCTACTCAAGCCACTTCCAACCCAAGATCAAAAATAAATCCCATGGCTCGAACTAAGACCAATGGTCCGTGGATAGAAAGAAGGACGAAAGCTGTGTACCATGAACCCATGAAGGTTCAAAGTGAGTCAAGTTGTTGCACTGAATCAAAGATGCATAGAATGATCTCATATTTGTTCAAGTTTAGAAAGGGTAGCAATGAAAGCAAAAAAAGCTGTAAATTACGTCGTTGCTTAGGGTATGCTCCTGGTAGTCCATTATATAATTATAAAGTAAATAAATAGGCATTTATTGATAAGTTTTATAGGACTTCCATTAGTGGTGATCTAAGTAACATAACATGCTTGTTACCACTTACCAATTCTATATTTATAAAATAATCGTTGATAGCATTATAAATGTTTACATTGTAAAATTGTAATGTCACCTTATTTCTGCTTATTGTAATGAGATATACTAAAATTTAGATGTTCGGGCTGAAGCCCACTGGTCAAATATAAGCCCATCAGCGTTGAGTATCGAACTCGGTTATCAAAATGAAATGGACAAACAAATGAACAATCATATATGTTAACTAGATTGGCAATATTCCGCGTTGCGGGCATGCCTGTTTTTTTTTGCCGAGATAGTTTTCTATAAATAAGGCAGAATGTTTTTTTGCCGAGGTATCTATAAATTCCATGGCCGTTGTAATTCTAGTAACATCAATTATCAAATATAATACAAACATGACAGTGGAATCCAAAACATGCCTCTTAAGTTTAAGATAAGCAACTATTTCAGGTACACTTTTTAGTAAAAAAACTAAGCATTCTGTCACCTAAGATGAAAAACTAAGCATGCTGCGGAGCGGCCGTGTTTTTCATTTTGGGCAAGTTTGTATATTTCATGAGTACCATAAATCTATAGAGGCAATAACTCCTGAACTAAGCGTCAATATCATATTGTATAAATAACATTTGTAAATAAACGATAACTACAAAGTTTAAAGTCAATATGGCTTTTGTACAGAAATTTATAAAAGATATTGATTTAGATTCAACAAAGTAAATGTAGGATTGTTGAAAGAAGCCACAACCATCAATTCGGTCGTTGAGATCTTCTTCTTTTTAAACTCGATGTTTTTAGCTAGTTCTTTTCTACTCGACTGCAATAAAAAAAGAATAACATCAACAATTAATTCCCAACTACGGTTTCAACTTAATGTGTGTGAGTAATAGTGCTGGTTCACTACTCTTCATCATTTGATTAGCAACAACAGTTTTTAATCTAAAATTCTGCATAAAATTAACCTATATCAATATTAATTTCACTAATGTTGAATTCAGTTTGGTATAAAAGTGCAGTTATTAGAGGACATAGAAAAAGATTCTTACGATGAAATCCACGAAGCCTTGAAATAATGTTCCGTATGTTATCCACTCTTTCACCATAAACTTTAGTCAAGCTTGCAACAATGACACACAATACTCAAAATCAGCATCATTAAACTAATTTCACACCCAAAACCCCTTACAAAAACAACTTGCACACTCCATTACTGCTGCTATTTTGCAGCAGTCCAAAAGATTACCCGAATTTCCATTAAAAGCCACTGAAACACTCGTTAAAAGTGACCCAATTCACCCTTTTATTGCTGCTCTTTCACAGCAGGTTTCCATTATAATGGTGAGATTGATTACAGGAGCTAGTTTTAAAAGAATCAATCAATCATCTTTTTTTTTGGTTATATATTTCAAGAATTCTTACTCTATTGTGACAATTAGGAAGCAAGATCTAGAAAAGTGGTAATACATAGTAGTAATAGTAACAGAAAAACGAACCTGCAGATCAGCGAACTACTCTTTTCAATGTCAATTTGGTCAATATGCTGCCCACATTTGACGAAACAAATTGCCTGCTCGTAAGCTTTGTTACCACAACACCTGGATTGCCTATTAATTGTAGCTCTAGAAACTGCGTAGTTGACCGAAGCACCAATTTAGGACAATAACCTTTCACTTTCTTAGACGCGGCACCCATACCTGCACTTCTTTTGTGGAGTAAGCACTTCAAAGTATTAGTCTTGCTTCGAGTTACATGTATAACTATCTGCATACCACTTTATGTATCTTGAAGATGTAAAAAGAACTTTTATGGTGTAAAATCTATGTTTCTGCACCAGTTTATGCTGTAAAAACATTGTGTAAAAGCTGTAAACAACACCATATAAAAGCTCCATATTCCCCTGTTCAAACAGTCAAGTGTCTAGCATATTCCTGGTGTTCAAAGGGCGCAAATTCTGCTGTAAAAACAGCAGTTAAAAACTGTGAAAACAGCGTTTAGTGGACCCACAGAAACCCACAGAAACTAAAATATCTTCAGCAAAAGAATTTGTGCCCTTTGGACTGTAGAAACTTAGTAAAAAAAATGCCACGGCATAATGTAAGAAAAACCCACAGAAACCCAAAGATATTGGAAAAATAACCTCCGTCGAGTTTTCTGAGTTAAAAACTTGAACGCTAAATTACCTCAATCGAGTTTTCTGAGTTAGAAACTTGAATGCTGGGATAATTCATGTGGTAGTCGAAGCTCAAGTAACCATATTTAGTCTCATAGTGGCTATCATCTTCGTAGTCTTCGTAGTCGGTAAGAAAAACAGACTCCCTTTCATCGTCTTCAAGCCCATTGAATTGGTAATTGATATGCAAAAATAGAACCTAATATTAGAGTCACTTACCTTAATAAGCTTGTGTCTAAATCAACTAAAGACAAACTACAATTAACACTTTAACCCACTTAAACGGTCCCTTTATAGGCAGACTTTTAAATAGACAAAATCGGAGCCATTTGTGAAATTTGGAACTCAGATAAATTCATTCATAAGAAATCGATAATCAAAAATAAGTTAATTTTTTCCTTTTCTTAAAGGAATATAAATGCTATAGTATGTTACATGAAAACAAAGTGTCATTTCGATCGCTTTTAGTACTTCCTGAAACTTAACAACATTAACGATTTTACAGTCCAAAGTCTTGTTTAACCTTAACTTCGGCAACCCTTATATAGGTGTATTTCAACATATATTGAGACGTAACAAAAAACTGTAACAACACATAACACAAATCAGGACAGTACACCATAGTTATAAAACGCTAGTATGTAGCCATACCTGCAGAGCGAGATCGAGTCTACCATTTTCGTCCTGATCAAAATACAAAAGCTGCAAAAATCAAAAGCCTATTATTCAGCTTATTGATACTAATATAAATAGCAATAAAAATTAGTACTTAAAGTCAATATTGGGATTTAAAAAATATAACAGGAAAATCAGTTAGACGTTGTCAAGTGATCAAACGTTTAAATTTATAACATGAAAACCGAGGCTGTCAAGTGTTTTGCATCCATATTCAACACCCACAATTTGGTTTAAGTAAAAAATTAGCTATAAAAGGAACAGGTCAAATGGGGAGAAAGGGTGAAAAAGGGTCGAAAGTCACATACAGTATATTTCAATTGAATTGAACCTGAAAATCATACGGTATATTTAAGAAGTCTAAATTAGGTTCATCAGTTTCCTCGACAGCCTCATCTTTTTTAATCATAGTCAATAATTGTATACGATAGGATGTGATGAGGCGAAAAATGAACCACTTTTAGGGGGTCATTTAAGCCCGGAATTGAATTTATTTGATCAAATATTGCCCTAAATCGTTCCTTTTGTGATTTTAGGTACTTTGGGAGAGAAATCTGGAAAAGGAAGCAATTTGGACGTTTTTGGAGCATAAAAGTGAAGAAAACGCCAAAGTCTTAATTTTCCTTTCTGGGAACAGTAGGTGACGGCGTCAAGAAGGAAATTCTGACGGCGTCAAGAGTAATTTCCATGACGGCCCAGTACAGAATTGAAGGCGTCACGAAGTAGAGCGTCAAGAGTAAAATACGTGACGGCCTGAAAAATGCTATAACATGACGGCGTCAAAAGTAGATCAAGGCAGTCCGAGAAGTATTTTGGCGGCGAGATGACGGCGTCACCAATTTGGTCTTGACGCCGTCAGCCTCAATTTCCTATATATAGTTTTCTAATTTTCATTCATAAAAAAAGAGAAATTTTGGAGAAACCCTAAGGCCGAACTTAGTACGAATTTTACAGGTTTTTCAAGGGTTCTCAGCCCTTGATCCCTTTCATGTGTAATTGAGATAAGTATTCTTTTAATTCAATCAATATGTCTATGTGTTGGTTGTCTATATCTTGTTCTTGTCTTAATTCCATCATGCTAGGCTAGATCTATCTTGTGTTTGCTTGGATCTAATGAAACCTAGATGTTAATTATGTGTTGATTACTTGTTTATGGTTGTATTGGATGAATGATTTCGATGTTAGGCTTAAGAAAACTGGCAAATCTCCAAATGGTAACATGCTTGAACGTCTTAGAAAACATGAACTGACGTGCACTAGGTTTTATTGGTTGTATTTAATGCATGAGTAAATTCTAATGATCCCATGTTAGGAGCTTCTTAGCCGGCTCGACATAGGAGTGAAGTAGGCACTCATAGGATTGGGGAATTAAGTGCGCCACCCCATGAATGGTATTAAGGAATACAATCCGTCATCCACGCAACTATAACAAGTAATTAACGTGTAAAAGATATCTAGGGAGTAGTGAAATCTAAGTAAACACAACTTCTCCACTTATTGCTCACAACCTTAGTTTAATTTAGTTTATTTTCATTTCTAGTATTTTATTTTGATTGCATCTTTAGTATTGGGTTAGTTGACTAGCAACTAATTCCGCCCAAATCCTTCAAACCCTGAGATTTTTACTTGCTTTCTAAAAAATATAAAAATACAAAAATAATCATCCCTCATCTTTAGAACTAGTATTTAGGTTTTCTAATCCTAGCGACACTATTCCTAGCTGAACGATCAATCCCCCGGTACTTGTCACTATACTATACTACAACAATCAGGTACACTGTCTGGTGGGGGTTGTAAGCTTCTCAAGATCCCTTGAGAGGTAAAGCCTGGTGCGATTCTCACGTATCAAGTTTTTGGCGCTGCAGCCTGGGGAATAGTTATTGTCTAGGTTAGAATCTCTTTTTATTAGGTCTACTTGCTAGATTCCTTTCTAGTAAGATTTTATTTTTATTTTTAGGTTTCCTTTAGTCTATCTTTTCTTTGTGTCTTTGTTTGTAAAAACCTTTCCATTGACTATTCCGTTAGCCATTATGGAGAACACGAATCCACCATACTACGAACCACGAAATTCACCCACTCCAAATGACATCTTGATGTTTAAACAACATGAGGACGAACCTATCTATGATGCATGGGCTCGTTTTAAATATTTACTCCGAAAAGTCCCTCATCATAATTTCGATCTGTGGTCCCAAATTGAAATATTTTACCATCGTGTCGACCACTATACCAAAATGGACATTGACCATGCCGCAGATGGGGACCTTTGGGGATTAAGTGTTGATGAAGCATGGGAAACCATAGAGAATTGTGCCAAACTTGCCAAAAAAATGGACAACCCAACAAACGTTGATACGGATCAATTGATAGCAAGTTTAAGGGAACAAGCAAGAAGATTGTTTGGGGATAAGCGTATAGATGAGATAACTGGGTGCACGGGGTGGTTTGATTTCACCACAATACAAGCTGAGCACATTGGTAATCTTGATAAGATGGAGGATAGAGTTGAAAATTTAAGCCCACCAAGTACCCCACAAGTCCTACCATCATTTGAAGCATACACACCGCCCGTGACTTATCCGGAAGAAGTAGAAGAGACTATAGGAACCCCAATAGAGGTGGAACCCTTGGATCAAGCACAACTAGATAATATAGGTTTTAACACTTATAATGATAACCTTACTCCTAGTTCTAGGGAAGTTCCTAGTTTTGATGAACCGGAGCCTCAACCAAAACCGTTACCTAATCTTCCATCCTTGGATGAAAATTTAGGAATTGAAATAGGTTCCGATCCACCCATCAAACCATATAGTCCGGGTAGTCTTAGGATAAAGGTGGTAGACTTTAAGCCATGTAGAGAGGAAGCCAATATTGGAGTGGAACATAACCTTACATGCTTACATCACCCATTCATGATTGATCATAAGAAACATTATGGGTTTAAACCAGGTTTATTAGGTCAAGATGGATTCCCAACTAGGAGTCTCTCGAATCTGATAGAAAATGATCCCTTTCTAGGAGAAAATCTTAATCCACCCATTAACCCGATTGAATTAGGTAAGGTTATGATGATAGGAGCACAGCCCTTTGAGCATATAATTCATCCACCACTCTTTCCTCACATGGCATACTTCCACCAAGATGGTGTGTATCACTATTATCACCCGCACTTAATCCTAAGCGTAGGGAAAACCTCACCTTTATCCGTGAAATAAGGGCGGAGTCAGGCTCGTGACTCGAACAAAAACAAGCGCTTCTTGAGAGGCAACCCATGCTTTGTGTGATTTTATTTTGTTTGTTTGTTATTTGCTTCCGTATGCATGCTTTATTTTTATTGTTGGTGGATCATGTTTCTAAACTAAAAAGTGGAAATACTTTACTTTGTTGTTTTGGCCTAGTCTCAACTCCACCTAAAAGTATTTTTGCAAAAGATAAGTGTAAGGGGAAACCCCAAATATGTTTTCAAGAAACAAACCGATCATGATTCTCCACAATATTTAAATGAACATGTATATTCGTATTTGTTAGAGTCAAATGCTTGTATTGAGTCATAATGAAATTTTGCAGGATTTTCCAGGAAATGAGACCAAGTTTTTCCAGAAATTTTCCGGAAACTTAACATAAGAATTTCTGCAGGTCACTTCTGACGGCATCACGAGTTAACTCTTGACGGCGTCACGTGTAAAAATCTGGAAATTTTACCGGTTTTGTTTTTCTAACGGAGTCTTATGGTTTTTGTGAATTATTAAGTTTTATAATCTCCAGGAGATCTGCAAACTTCATTCCACAAGCATTATATCTTATTTTATTTTCTAGGATTTAGTAACTTATATAGGTTGCCGCCGATTTTATGCGAGGTTGTCTTGTCTATTTTTTCAGGATTCACAGGTTATGTATGACAAGAAGATGATTTATATTCTGGAAGGGAAGCTTTGATTGTTCATTTTCTTGGAGGAAGATCTAACCTGGCCACCTTATTATCCATACCGAGCGAATCAGGGGAGTATTTGATTTCATTTTTTTACTTATTTCACTTTTACATTCTTTACTTGAACATTGGGGACAATGTTCATCCTAAGTGTAAGGGGAGGGTAAAATGATGATACCTTACATGTACACTTTCGCTTGAGTTTGTTTTGTTTAATGGTAGATGTGTAATAAAACTATGAGAAATACTTGTTAGTGTAATTTTAGCGCCAAATTTAAAATTTTTTACAACATTTAGGAGTGAAACTTTAGCCATAGCAAGCGTCTCATGGATAGGAGATTGTATGACTAGCACATAACCGTACTTTCAGAAAAATTTTCCACCCAAATATGTGAGGTTCGCCTTTAGATTTGATAGGAAAAGCATTCATTATTAGTGCTTATGAGTGTACCGGTAGCATTTAGATTCTAGAACTTGCATTAGTGATGCATCCCGAGACCGCTAGTGAGACTACATTCGTGTAGTAGGATTTACTACATGATAAGAGGCATTAGGATCACCCTTGTGTTAAACCCGTATCATAATTACTTGACCATTTATATCATATTATTTGGCTAATCAAGTCAACTAATTTTTCCCACACCCTTAGCGTTGTACTCATTTTTAGTACACGAAACCCCTAGTACATCCCTCCGAGCCTATCTTTTCATTTCTAACTTTAAGCATTTTACTTAAAGGAAGAATTTGTTACACCCCACTTAAATGTACAACCAAATCGCCTTAGCCTTCCGTGTATGCGCTCATCTTTAGTGCATTATTGTTAATTGTTAAACCCTAAGTTAACTTTCTAATTGATTACATGGTTGCTAAGTCGAGTCATATCCTTGTACATATTGTTTTGGGATGATTGGGACTCATGGGTAAAGTACTTATTTTATGGAGTAATGAGGAAGAACATCATTTATTACCCCCATATGTGCGTTAATCTTAAAAGTACTCCAAGTGTTTTGATTTTCTTAATTCGAGTCATTAGATTAGTTTATTGTAAAGTATGTAAAAATTCAAGTGTAAGGGGAATTTTTATTCCCTATGATGTATTATTTTGGATGGTAGGGTAAGAGTGTATGCAAAAAAAAAATAAATAAATAAATAAAAAAATCAAAAAAATCAAGAAAAAGAAAGAAAAAAATAGAAAAAGAAAAAGATAAAAAAAACATACGGACTACCATCCCTTTTCATTTTATGTTTATTTTATGTTTTTTGTTATTTTTCATTTATTAGCTTAAGTCGAGTCTAGTCTTGGCTTAGCAACGCCATATTATACATGTAATTAACCAAGATTGTTAGCTCGCCACCAGTAAAAACTTCCTTTATCCAACAAAACCGTGTATTTCATATCCCTACACCTAACGTTACAATCCTTTAAAAAGACCTCTTTGGTAGTTTATCCTAGGTGCTTACGCCATGTAGTGGAGGTTTGATCCTTTCCCAAGCCTATGGTAATCTATTTTGCTATGACAGGTGGTGAGAGATATCTTCCGTTTCCATATTGTAATTCATATTTTATTACACCCGAGAGATGTGAGTATCTAAACACTATTTGTGAGGTGCTAGTGTATGACCTCCGTGCTTGTCTATTGGTCTTTAGTGGAATGATTATTTGTTGTAATTACTTTTATATTAGTGTTAAATGACCCCTAACTCGTATTTTGACTAGAATAAAAGCGTATATGCTTGAGGACAAGCAAATCTCAAGTGTAAGGGTATATGATGAGGCGAAAAATGAACCACTTTTAGGGGGTCATTTAAGCCCGGAATTGAATTTATTTGATCAAATATTGCCCTAAATCGTTCCTTTTGTGATTTTAGGTACTTTGAGAGAGAAATCTGGAAAAGGAAGCAATTCGGACGTTTTTATAGCATAAAAGTGAAGAAAACGCCAAAGTCTTAATTTTCCTTGCTGGGAACAGTAGGTGACGGCGTCAAGAAGGAAATTCTGACGGCGTCAAGAGTAATTTCCATGACGGCCCAGTAAGAATTGAAGGCGTCACGAAGTAGAGCGTCAAGAGTAAAATACGTGACAGCCTGGAAAATGCTATAACATGACGGCGTCAAAAGTAGATCAAGGCAGTCCGAGAAGTATTTTGGCGGCGAGATGACGGCGTCACCAATTTGGTCTTGACGCCGTCAGCCTCAATTTCCTATATATAGTTTTCTAATTTTCATTTATAAAAAAAGAGAAGTTTTGGAGAAACCCTAAGGCCGAACTTAGTACGAATTTTACAGGTTTTTCAAGGGTTCTCAACCCTTGATCCCTTTCATATGTAATTGAGATAAGTATTCTTTTAATTCAATCAATATGTCTATGTGTTGGTTGTCTATATCTTGTTTTTGTCTTAATTCCATCATGCTAGGCTAGATCTATCTTGTGTTTGCTTGGATCTAATGAAACCTAGATGTTAATTATGTGTTGATTACTTGTTTATGGTTGTATTGGATGAATGATTTCGATGTTAGGCTTAAGAAAACTGGCAGATCTCCAAATGGTAACATGCTTGAACGTCTTAGGAAACATGAACTGACGTGCACTAGGTTTTATTGGTTGTATTTAATGCATGAGTAAATTCTAATGATCCCATGTTAGGAGCTTCTTAGCCGGCTCGACATAGGAGTGAAGTAGGCACTCATAGGATTGGGGAATTAAGTGCGCCACCCCATGAATGGTATTAAGGAATACAATCCGTCATCCACGCAACTATAACAAGTAATTAACATGTAAAAGATATCTAGGGAGTAGTGAAATCTAAGTAAACACAACTTCTCCACTTATTGCTCACAACCTTAGTTTATTTTCATTTCTAGTATTTTATTTTGATTGCATCTTTAGTATTGGGTTAGTTGACTAGCAACTAATTCCGCCCAAATCCTTCAAACCCCGAGATTTTTACTTGCTTTCTAAAAAATATAAAAATACAAAAATAATCATCCCTCATCTTTAGAACTAGTATTTAGGTTTTCTAATCCTAGCGACACTATTCCTAGCTGAACGATCAATCCCCCGGTACTTGTCACTATACTATAGTACAACGATCAGGTACACTGCCTGGTGGGGGTTGTAAGCTTCTCAAGATCCCTTGAGAGGTAAAACCTGGTGCGATTCCCACGTATCAGGATGTTTCTGCTTCCCTTACAAATTCTTTAAGGGAGTATTAATCTGTTCATTTGTGGTTCACTCTGATAACTTTTGCTATTGCCTCTTCATTTCTTTCCTTCCTTCAATTTCATTACTCATATCAGCTTCAGATTTGGAACTCCAAAAGCATTAATTGAAGCAATTGAGAGTACTAACCCATGCATAAAAAAAAATATTTACATAAAAACGGAAAGGCAAAAAGATACAGAAAGATGTGCAATATTTACCTGATATTGATTGCTCATCAGCTTGACATCACCTTCATTCACCACAATTCACTTGTCTCCACAGGTCGAGTTTCCAAAACTTTAGCTTCATCAATAACAACTACAAGAAGAGAAGGTAAGAAGCCCGTGTTTGTGTTCGAAAACAACAAACTGAATGACATTAATACGATTTTTTTATCCCTGCAATACACGACATCAGCTTAAAGTTATAAGCCTAACAAAAGAATCAAAAGTATAAAATAGGATATATACAAAAAAAGTCCAGAATTTATTTAACAGAAACAATAGGCATAAATTGAAGATAAAATGCTTATGAGGGTGTTTGTCTAAAAGCTTATTTTACGATTTTTATATGCTCAATACATCAGCCTAAAACAAAACAACTAAAACATTGACAATACTTTAAAATTTACAAACAGAAAAAAAAATAATAAATAAAAAATTAACAACTTATTTTAATCGCAAATAGTTAACACAATAAGCATATAAACATCATTAAATACATATTAAATTATGATCCATAAGAGCTCATCTCGTTACATGTTTTGATCTTGCTTTGGAAATCCAGAATCACAAATGACATCTAACACAATAAACACATTAGCAGCTTAAATCAGAAGAAACATGGCTACATAAGGGATTCATTCGAGCCGTTGTAAGCTATAGCTATGCTGTTACATGTCTCAAGTTCATTTTATAAACTTCAGCTCTACTTCTGGTCGAATGGTTAAGCTAACAGATACTACACTAATTGATCATATCTAGACATACGAATGTAGCAACAATGTGAACATACTACACAATAACTATAGAATCACCAAACCAATCAATTTAAAGGAACTAAACCTTAAATGGACAAAATGATCAAACCAAATAACTATTAAATGAAACCAACAAACAAATACCTGCAAACTTAAATCACAAATGAATCTGTTTCAGCCCTACTTCAGCCCTGATTGGTGCTAAACAGTCAGATAATATCAACCAAGTAATGGTCAACAAGTCAGCCAGCCTAAACCAATACTCCGGTGAGTTAAGTGTTTCCCCGGATCGTTAGATCCCAACGAGATGTGAAATCTGAAATAAAACGACTTCTAGATCAGGTGAATTGAACAGGAAAAGGGTTTAAGTGATTTGTACTACTGAAATATAAGAGTGAATAGCTTTAATAAGCTATATCAACTAATGCGTGAAATCAGATAAGTACAAGTGAAAAAGGAACTGAAAACGTAAACGTTTACTAATTAAACGTAAACAAAAACAAATTTAACTTATAGTGGGATTTTATAAGCCTTAGGGGCTTAAATGCAAATTAAATAAATTTAAAATATTTATTTATTAATTAAAAACTATTTAATTAATTATTATTTTTTATTTAATTACTATTATAAATTATTTAATAATTAACTAATAATTATGAAAATGTAAAATAAGTCTAGAAAATTAAAATTAAAGTTTCTAAAAATCTAAAATATTATAAAACTTATTTTAAAATTAAAATTATATTTTTCACACTATTTATCTATCTATTATTAATTATTTATTATTTATTTATTATTTAACTAATTATATTGATTAACTTATTTATAATTACTAAAAAGACTTAGATAATTATGAAAAATTTTATATATCTAATTAACCATCATAGGAATCCTAAAAAATTATAAAAAGTTTATATTATGTATTTTTAATTTACTTTACTAATTATTATTATATTTATTGATTAATATCTAATTAAACTAATTAAATTATGAAAACTAGTAAATGAACAGTATAAATCACAAGAAAATTTCTAAAATTATTTTATGACTTATAGAAGCTAGGAAAAATATAAAATATAGGTGTTACCTTATAAAAATATATTATGCTATTTAATTCTTATTTATTATTTAATTATTAAATAAACTAATATTAATTATAATAAATACTAAATGACAAAACAAAAATCTGAGAAAATTATTAAAAATACTTTAACCTATAAGAAAATTAATAAAAATATAAAAACACAATTTACTTAATAAAAATATAAAAATGAAAATTAAAATTAAATTGAATTAAATAGAAACTATCACTTAATTTTATATTTGTTTTTCTTGAATTTTCTTTTACCAACCTATTTTATACCTAAAAATAACTAACTTTTGTAAAAGCAATAATTTTATAAACTATTAATAAGCTGTGTGTAAGCTTATTATTAAGACAGTTGACCAAAGTTTGACTATGACAAGAAATAAGCTCAACTGAGCTTGTGTGGGGTCCACAAGGGTGAAACCTGGTTCACTTAAGATATTTTAACTTAAATAAGCTAGATTTGCTGATATAAGCTCAATGGATAAGCTAAAAAGCTGAAATAAGCAATTGCTTATATGGTGACTGAGACAGAAATGGGACAGATTTCCAAGATGATTTAAGGTGGGTCCCAGTGGTGTACAGGTCAACCAAAGGGTCAAGGGTTCAAACCTGGTAGGAGGGGGTTGGAAGAACCAAGATTTAGGGTGTGGGACCCACTGATAAGCTCAGAAAGAGCTTGGGAAGTGAGGGGTCCAAGTCTGATTCACTCAGTTGACTGAGTGAGTGAAAATGAGCTAGTAAGCTTGGTAAAAGCTTTAAAACAAGCTTAATAAAGAAAATAAAAAGATTAGTACTATGTATATATGGTATATTAATAATTATGAACAAGTGTGTTCACTGGATTAAGCTAATAAGCTTGTGAAAAGCTTATAAGCACTTCCAATAAACTGAGATCCAAACACCCAAACAGACAACCAAAATGGTCAAATTTAGCTTATGTAATAAGCTCAAGAGGACTTATTGAATGTTGAAGTTTAAAGTAGGGCTGGTAAGGATTCCAAAATACCAAAGCTTGACCAATGGGGACCACTGGGTAGCTTATTGAGGGCTTATGAAGTTTGGTGGTTTGACTGAGTCACTCAGAGAACTGAGTGAATGAACAAGCTTAAGCTGAGATGCAGCCCTAGTAAAAGGACTTGAAAATGAAAATAAAAGCTTGAACTTGATAGATTAGCTGCTTAGCTTCTTAATGAGCCAATGAGCCAAAGATCACAAGCCAAAGCTCAGTGATGAGCTTATGATGGGCTTGTGGTTTTGCTTGTTTACACTGAGTGATCAGTGTTTAAGTTATTTTGATAGCACAAGTTTAAGTAGAATAAGCAGTTCAGATAAGTAATTAAAAGCAAATAATCACTTAGATCAGATAACTAGCCACATGGGCATCACAAAGATCCAATATACTCAGATCAACACTCAATAAACAAGCTTATGTAAGCTTGTGAAATTGGGTGTCAAACCTGTGCACAGGGGAGGTCTATGAAGAATCACCAAAAGTTAAGCACTAATTAAGCTCTTAATCAGCTAGATAAAAAATTAATAAAAATAGTAACAAAGAGATCAGCAACAAGACTAAATTATCCTACAAGCTCAAGTTCTAATATCAATTAACAAGCTCACAATTTAATTCCAAAGTTTATTCAAAAATTCTTGTGACTGAAAATTGACTTTTTAATTTTAACACTAAGTTTGACTAATTTGAGCTTTGATCCTAATTTACTGATTACTTAAGTTGTATTAAGCTATAATAAGGTTGAATTAAGCTAAGTTTCAAAGTTTTAAGCTAATATGAAGATTATGGGACTGATTTACACTAACAGTTAACAACTAGATTAGATTGAGTTCTATTTTGACTTTTTAACTATTAAGACCTATATGTTATGACAGATATGGACTATTGTGATCTAAACTAACATGTAGAAACAAGATTCAGAAACAATAACATGCACTAACTCAAATAGGCAGCTTGATCCAAACAATCTATAGCAAGACTGTTTTTGTGATTAGTGTTACACGACACTGAATTAGATCATAAAATTGAATCTTAACACTTAATTATGATGAACTAAGACTAGATAAGCACAATTACACAGTAAACAACAACTAGAACCTAAGAATCACTACTATACTATTTTAACTGTCTAACTATAATAACTAACTATTGAGACTTCCAACAAACAAACTACCAATATTACACTAGATTACCACTAATTACTAACAACTAAGCATAAAACAAGAAGAATTAAGCTAAATTAACAACTAATACAGTAAATGCCAAAAATCAAGAAAATACTTACAATTTGGAAATAAGATGAACACACAGAACCAAGGATTGAGAACCTTCCTATAGCTTACCACTAAGCACTATAACTAAGGCAATCCAGAATAGCACTTGCTCCAAGCTTCTTCTACAGTAACCTTTATTTTTTTAATTATTTTCTATTTTCTATGGAATTTTCCTAATTATGAATTATTGCTTGTTCAAATGACTTAAAAGCTTGCTAAAGCTTACTGAGAGCTTAGTAGTGTTATTTGAGTCCTCTAAACAACAATTATTCAACTGAAAATTAAGAGACTTGAAATAAAAATGGGACAAAGTAGAAATTATTGAAAACTGAAAGATAGATTGATACAAGTAACACAAGCTGTTTATTACACTTTAGCAAAGTTAACAAACACTTTTGAAACAGAATTGAAGATTACACTAGTGATACAACTAGATTAATTATGCTACTTTTATCATAAACTAAAGTACAAATTATGATGAGTTCCTCTTCTGTCTTCCTCTGTATTTATCACCTGTTTTCATCCCACTTGAACAAATATCTCATCCCACTTCATCTAGGCCCTTGATTGAGTCAAATTAATCTTGACCGTTTGAATCCAAAATTGGCGCCAAATCTCTCCACGTGGAATTTAGCAGTTCTGTCACAAATAATGTATCTTGGGAGTATATGGAGGAGTAAAGGGCAAGTTTGGTGAAGTTTTGGACTAAATTGAGGCAGTATTGCTCAATACTGTGGGCTAGTATGCTACAGTGGTGGTTTTGGGGTGTGAGTAGCATTTATTGTGGCAGGTTCTGTGGAAAGAGGGGTGGTGGAGAGTGGGTAGGAAAGTAGGGTGAGGTAGAAAGGTTGAGGGCAAGTGGTGATGTTACAGGTGGAGTGGGAGGTGGAAGGTGAAGAGGAAAAACGGGGGAGGTGTGGTGTTTGTCTGTTTTATTTACAAAGGGAAGGGAGTGGGCTAGTGGTGTTGGGCCATGGAGTTATAAGGGATCAGATTTGGTGTTGGATTGGGTAGTGGTTTTGGGTTTTATTAATAAAATGGGGGCCGGTTTGGTTATTTAGTGAACAAGGACCAATTATGTAATTTTGACAAAAGTGAGGGACTGAAATTGTAATATCTCCCAAACACTCATAAGGGTGTAATTTGCCAAGAACCAATAACACAAGGACCAAATTCATATTTTACCATTTTTCAAAATTACCGGGGACCTTTTCTGCCAATTCCACAAACTCCAGGGACCTATTCTGTAATTTTCTGAAAGTTGAAGGGTTTATTTTGTAACTTCTCAAAAGTTATCATAAGGACCAATTTTGTCAATTTAGAATAGTGAAAGGCTTATTTTTCTTATTTTTGTATTTACAAAACCTTAGGGACTATTTTTGACATTTTCCAATCTTGAGGGACCAAAGTTGTAAATATGTGATTTTAAACTTTAAAGGACTATTTCTTACAACTTATGAATCCCAAGGACCTTTTATGACATTTATACAAGTTTTGATTTACCAGGGACTAGTTTTGTCAATTTTCCAAAGTTCAGGGACTGAAACTGTAAATTATGTGAAATGTTTTGTTTTTCATCAGTTTTCAATCCTTTTGCATAAAAACACAATCCAGGGATAATTTTATGTATTTCAAGGCATTCCTGTGTGTTTTCATATGTTTTTGCAGCTTAAATGTAACAGAAATGATGAGTATTTACACACTCATCAATCCCCCACACTAAACTATTGCTAGTCCCTAGCAATCTATTTTGAGAAAAAATTAATGGATTTTTACTCTTTACCAAAAGCCATCACTTCTGGAGTAGCCAGGTGTAAGAACTGTGGCACACCTGATAACCGTGTGATTTTTAGCAAACCACCAGCTGTCAACGGATTTGATTTGTCTTTACCAAGAGCCGTTTGCTCCTGGACTAGCCAATCCTGTTGTGGGTTAGACATGGAGGATTGATACCATTTATTGCATTTCTAAGTGTGAAAAAACTTTAAATTTTGATCAAATGAGGGTGTTTGATGGAACATGTGTTTGAATTCGTGAGAATCCCCCCCCCCCTCACACTTAGAAATGAATATTGCCCTCAATATTCAAAACACCGGGTGTTAAACCGATACTTTAGAACGTAAGAAGGAAATATTAATAACCTTTATTTTAGGCTATTTACATACAAACTCACTTTTTTTTTTCTTTTGTTTTTTTTGTTTTTTTTGTTTTTTCAAGATATATACATATATACAACATGTGGGGGCATCTCCCCCACACTAGGTGGTAGAAAAGAGAAAGAAATCAGAAATATGAGTGAAAACCCATATTGCTACGCTTTTGATTACCGAGTCACTAGCTTGACTCGACCTCGAATTGATTTGTCCATGAGGTAGCTTGTTTTTGATTCCCGAGTCACTAGCTTGACTCGACCTCGAATTTAATTGTCCTTGGGGAAAGTTTGGAGATCCGGGACAACCATGTTTGGGATGTCCTCTCCAAAGTAGTGTTTCACACGATGGCCATTTACTTTAAAACATGGACCGTCATTTTGAGATAACTCAACGGTACCATATGGATAAACCTTTGTGATAGTAAATGGACCAGTCCAACGAGTTTTTAATTTACCCGAGAAGATCTTTAATCTAGAGTTAAAGAGAAGTACTCGATCACCAACGTTAAAAACGCGGTTCTTTATTTTTGAGTCATGTATTCTCTTTGTTTTTTCTTTATAGATTAAAGAGTTCTCGTAAGCCTGATCACGTAGTTTATTTAATTCATTCATTTGAACTTTTCTGTGATCACCCGCAGTTTTGAGGTCAAAGTTGGCATGTTTCAATGCCCAGTAGGCTTTGTGCTCAAGTTCCATCGGTAGATGACATGTCTTTCCGTACACAAGCTTGTAAGGTGTACACCCAATGGGTGTTTTATAAGCTGTACGAAAGGCCCATAGTGCGTCATCTAATTTATCCGACCAGGCAGCACGGTTTTCACCAACAGTCCTTTCAAGTATCCTTTTGATACCACGATTTGAAACCTCAACTTGCCCACTTGTTTGTGGGTGATACGCGGTAGAAAGACGGTGGGTTACACCATACTTTTGCATGACTTTATCAAATTTGTCATTGCAGAAATGCGTACCACGATCACTTATAATAGCACGTGGAGTTCCAAAACGGGCAAAAAGAGATTTCAGGAATTTCACTACAACTCGGGCATCATTTGTGGGTAAAGCTTTTGCTTCAACCCACTTTGATAAATAATCAACTGCCACAAGTATGTACTTGTTTCCTCTAGATGATGGAAATGGCCCCATAAAGTCAATGCCCCAGATATCAAATATTTCACATACTTGAATAGCATTTTGTGGTATCTCATTTCTTTGTGAAATGTTTCCATGACGCTGACAAGCGTCACAGGTTTTAATGAGATCCTGGGCATCTTTATAAATTGTGGGCCAGAAGAATCCGGAATCAAACACCTTTTTGGCGGTGTAATTAGGACTATGATGTCCCCCAGTGGGTCCAGCATGGCAAGCCTTGAGAATTTCAGTGGCTTCCTGTCCATATACACACCGTCGGATGACTTGATCCGCACAGATTTTAAATAAGTAGGGGTCATCCCAGAAGTAATGTTTAACATCCTTAAAGAATTTATTCTTCTGTTGGGTTGACATCCCTTTCACAACAAAGTTACCCGCATGATAGTTTGCGAAGTCGGCAAACCATGGGGTAGTAGAATCTCCACGAAAAGCAACCGCATTGAGTGTTTCGAGAGGAAATGTTTCATTTATTTCCTTTTTCTCATACACATTTTGATGAGGGTTCTCTAATCGGGACAAATGATCAGCAGCCAGGTTCTCAGCTCCTTTTTTTATCACGAATAATGATATCAAATTCCTGGAGGAGGAGAACCCAACGGAGCAATCTCGGCTTTGCATCTTGTTTTGCAAATAGATATTTAAGAGCCGAATGATCCGTATACACTACGCTTTTAGTCAAGATTAAGTACGTCCGAAATTTCTCAAAAGCATACACCACAGCTAATAATTCTTTTTCTGTAGTGGTGTAATGTGTTTGAGCTTCGTTCATAGTTTTGCTTGCGTAGTGGATAGGCTGAAAGTGTTTCGTTTTGCGTTGCCCCAAGACTGCACCGATAGCAAAATCACTTGCATCGCACATAAGCTCGAAGGGTAAATCCAAGTCGGGGGCAATAAGAATGGGTGCCTCAGTAAGCTTTTTCTTTAATGTTTCAAAAGCTTCGATGCACTCTGGTGAGAAGATAAAAGGAGTATCCTTTTCAAGGAGATGAGTCATAGGCCGTGAGATTTTAGAAAAATCTTGTATAAATCGACGATAGAAACCGGCATGACCCAAGAAACTCCTAATACCTTTGACGGTAGTAGGGTGAGGCAGTTTTGCAATGACATCAACCTTAGCTCTGTCAACCTCAATACCATTCTTGGAAATCTTATGGCCGAGGACAATGCCCTCTTTGACCATAAAGTGACTCTTTTCCCAATTTAGACATAGATTGGTGTCTTTACACCTTTTCAACATTGTTTCTAAATTGGTGAGACATGTTTGGAATGAATCCCCAATGACCGAAAAGTCATCCATAAAGACCTCCATAGTTTTACCGATCATGTCGGTGAATATAGCCATCATGCACCTCTGGAACGTACCTGGAGCATTACATAAGCCGAAAGGCATACGTTTATAAGCAAAGGTTCCATAAGGGCATGTAAAGGTAGTCTTTTCTTGATCCGATGGATCAATGGGGATTTGGAAGTATCCTGAGAAACCATCAAGGAAACAATAGTACTCGTTTCCAGCTAATCTCTCAAGCATCTGGTCCATAAAGGGCAGCGGAAAGTGGTCTTTGCGGGTGGCGTCATTTAACTTACGATAGTCAATGCAAACACGCCATCCGGTAACCAGCTGAGTTGGAATCAACTCATTTTCCTCATTAGTGACAACAGTAATGCCACCCTTTTTTGGGACGCAATGAATGGGACTAACCCATGGACTGTCAGAGATAGGGTAAATCAATCCTGCATCAAGAAGTTTAAGAACCTCTTGTTTAATCACATCATGGATTTTTGGATTCACCCTTCTTTGATGTTGCACTGCAGGCTTGAAGTCATCCTCCATCAAGATTTTGTGTGTACAAAAATCTGGGTTAATACCCTTAATATCGGAGAGTTTCCAAGCAATTGCTTGCTTGTTTGACTTCAAGACTTTTATGAGAGCACTCTTCTCCTCAACACTTAAACCTTTAGCAATAATGACGGGTAATTTATCATCACCCTCCAAGAATGCGTATTCAAGATGAGGAGGTAAGTCCTTGAGTTCGACCTCAGGAAAATCATCAGTTTCCTCAACATATTTGATTTCCTGATTATGAAGTTGTACGGGAGGGAGTGGAGGAGAATTGTCTTGGTTTAGCAATCTCTCAAGGAGAAGAATATCTCCCTCCAGATCAATCTCAGTGTTATCAATTCCCGATGGAACTGAATCACTTTTGAGAAAAGCCTCGACCTCTTCCAAAAGGAAATCACTTCCCTCAAACGGAGTGAGAGAAGGGGAAGAGTCGGAAATGATAGGTTCAGATGATGGAGTGGCATCCCCACTCACAGAATTATGAGAATAACCAAGAAACTCTTGAGAATACTCCTCCGAAGCAATGTCTATGATATCTATTTGATTAACTGCTTCAGAATCATAGTTGGAGGAGTACCTCGAGGTTTGATCGAGGTTAAATGTAACAGCTTCATTACCCACACGAAGAGTGATTTCTTGCTCAAATACATCGATAAGAGCACGGCCCGTTCTAAGGAAACCCCTCCCAACAATGAGAGGGACCCTTTGATCGGCATCGAAATCAACCACTACAAAGTCAGCGGGAAGATGAAATTCTCCTACCTTCACAAACACGTCTTCGGCAATGCCGAGAGGACGAGATATCGATCGGTCTGCAAGCTCTAAAGTCATGCAGGTAGGAGTGAGATCAGGAAGAGAAAGTTTCTTCCAAACTGAGTACGGCATTAGGTTGATACATGCACCAAGATCGGCCAAGGCATAGCAATCAACCATTCCCGGAAATACACATGGTATTAGAAATTTTCCAGGATCTCCCAGCTTCTCGGGAAGCTTCTTTAAAAGAACTGCTGAGCAGTTCTCATTCAAGGGAGTTTTTTGCCATTTCAAACAGTTTCTCCTTGTTGCTTAACAAGTGTTTGATTGTCGATGCAAATTTGGGCATCAGAATAATAGCATCCGCAAAGCTAATGTCAAAATGCAAATCTTGGAAGATTTGAAAGAATTTATCCATCTGGTGACTAGCTTTTTCACGGAGCTTTTGCTCACTCAAGCGTGAGGGGTAAGGAATAGAGGAGGTAGAAGGTTTGGACTGAGGTGTTTCAACTGGAATATCATTTGGTTCAAAAACAACTCTAGGTTTTGGTTTGGGTTTCAGGACAACATGAGGTGGGACGTCTTGGGTACCTCCCTTATGAGTAGGAAGTACTTCGTCCTTATTTACCTCGACGTTATTTTCCACTACCTGGGGAGAAGAAGTAGAAGGGGTAGTGGGAACAGTAGGTCCATCATATGAAATTCCGCTCCTGGTCGTGATCGCCTTTGCATCGCCCCTCGGGTTTGCGATCGTGTTGCTCGGAAGTTTTCCAGAGCCCGAGGGTTGTTCATTTAAAGATTTCTTGATTTCAGAAATCTGGCTGACCAACAACCTGTTTGTCTCTTCTTGAGTTTTCATGAACTGCTTTAACAACTCATCTGATGATGGTTGTGGAGCTGGGAGAATGGCTTGTGTTTGGTTAGGGAAATTTTGGACACGGTTATTTTGATTATAACCTTGTTGTGGCTGAAAATTCCCTTGATTTGGATTACCATTTCCCTGAAAATGATTTCCGGGGTTGAAATTGTTTCTATTAAAGTATCCTTGATTGTGGAAACCTTGATTCTGTCCAGGATTGAAATTCCCTTGGTTTTGATAACCTTGGTTCATTCTGGGTTGGTTCTGGTTCCTGTTTTGCAAATTTGGGTTTTGATTAAACCCGGGTGGTCCCATATGAGTGTTAGCACGGTAACTTGGTTCCATTTGAGGACGGTATTGATTACCTCCCTGATTTGTAGTTCCGGCTAAGGCATTGGCTTCAAAAGGACTACCATCGGTGGCAGTACAATTGTAGTAAGCATGTGGGCCACCACAAGTGACACAAACTTCCATTTTTTTAACTTCAGCATGTGAAGGGTTTTGTGTGAAAGTGACTTTTTTCTGGCTTGAGAGAACCAAAGCTTGAATGGCGTCCGTGAGTTTATCTATCTTAGCATCGGTGCTAGAATTACTCACGGGTGATGAAGAGGAAGGACCAGCACTCACTTGGGAGTGATATGGTTTTGTGCGTGTAGTGCGGACCTTGGACTTATTTTCTATGATTTCTAAAGCTTCTTTTGTGGTTTTGCTCAAAAAATTACCTCCCGCGGAGGCATTGAGAGAATCTTGGTCAGATTGACTCACACCATTATAAAACGTGTCAATTTGCATTAATTCAGTGAAACCATGATGAGGACATCGACGAAGCAATTCTTTGAAACGATCCCATGCGTCACCAAACGATTCATCAAACCTTTGAGTAAATTTGATGATTTCATTTTTAAGACTTGTCGTTCTGGACGGGGGAAAAATTCGTTTACAAATTTGGTAACTAAATCTTCCCATGAGTGTATTGAACGAGGAGGTTGTTTTTCCAGCCAAATCCGGGCTGCTCCCTCAAGAGAAAATGGGAAAAGAAGAAGTTTGACTGCTTCGGAAGGGACGTTCTTGTATTTGATGGTTGAAGTAATTTTATTAAACCATCGAATATGAGCATGGGGATCATCCCTCTCAAAACCATAAAATTGGCTTGAAGTTACTAGATTTAGTAACCCGGTTTTGAGCTCAAAGTATTCAGCCACGATGGCTGGGACAACAATAGCGTCTCCGTAACCCTCAATGGGTGCTTGGAGAAGCTCATTCATCGGACGGTCTTCCGCCATGATAACTTTCTTAGGTGAAACAGCACGTTCCTCAGATACGGCTGTTGGGGCAGAACGTCTACGGCGTCTTCGAGGAATTCTGACAAGCTCACGTAAAGGGCTTGTTGACCTAGAAGAACGAGTGCGCATGCACTAGAGATGACTCTAAGAATCCTTAGAGTGACGGGAAATTACAAATAGAAAATAAAATATGAACAAAAAGATGATATATAACAAAGTGTGAAAATTCAAACTCACAGATATTTCAAAAAGTCGTAATACGCAGCACACTTCCCCGGCAGCGGCGCCAAATTTTGATTGGTGCTAAACAGTCAGATAATATCAACCAAGTAATGGTCAACAAGTCAGACAGCCTAAACCAATACTCCGGTGAGTTTAGTGTTTCCCCGGATCGTTAGATCCCAACGAGATGTGAAATCTGAAATAAAACGACTTCTAGATCAGGTGAATTGAACAGAAAAAGGGTTTAAGTGATTTGTACTATTGAAATATAAGAGTGAATAGCTTTAATAAGCTATATCAACTAATGCGTGAAATCAGATAAGTACAAGTGAAAAAGGAACTGAAAACGTAAACGTTTACTAATTAAACGTAAACAAAAACAAATTTAACTTATAGTGGGATTTTATAAACCTTAGGGGCTTAAATGCAAATTAAATAAATTTAAAATATTTATTTATTAATTAAAAACTATTTAATTAATTATTATTTTTTTATTTAATTACTATTATAAATTATTTAATAATTAACTAATAATTATGAAAATGTAAAATAAGTCTAGAAAATTAAAATTAAAATTTCTAAAAATCTAAAATATTATAAAACTTATTTTAAAATTAAAATTATATTTTTCACACTATTTATCTATCTATTATTAATTATTTATTATTTAACTAATTATATTGATTAACTTATTTATAATTACTAAAAAGACTTAGATAATTATGAAAAATTTTATATATCTAATTAACCATCATAGGAATCCTAAAAAATTATAAAAAGTTTATATTATGTATTTTTAATTTACTTTACTAATTATTATTATATTTATTGATTAATATCTAATTAAACTAATTAAATTATGAAAACTAGTAAATGAACAGTATAAATCACAAGAAAATTTCTAAAATTATTTTATGACTTATAGAAGCTAGGAAAAATATAAAATATAGGTGTTACCTTATAAAAATATATTATGCTATTTAATTCTTATTTATTATTTAATTATTAAATAAACTAATATTAATTATAATAAATACTAAATGACAAAACAAAAATTTGAGAAAATTATTAAAAATACTTTAACCTATAAGAAAATTAATAAAAATATAAAAACACAATTTACTTAATAAAAATATAAAAATGAAAATTAAAATTAAATTGAATTAAATAGAAACTATCACTTAATTTTATATTTGTTTTTCTTGAATTTTATTTTACCAACCTATTTTATACCTAAAAATAACTAACTTTTGTAAAAGCAATAATTTTATAAACTATTAATAAGCTGTGTGTAAGCTTATTATTAAGACAGTTGACCAAAGTTTGACTATGACAAGAAATAAGCTCAACTGAGCTTGTGTGGGGTCCACAAGGGTGAAACCTGGTTCACTTAAGATATTTTAACTTAAATAAGCTAGATTTGCTGATATAAGCTCAATGGATAAGCTAAAAAGCTGAAATAAGCAATTGCTTATATGGTGACTGAGACAGAAATGGGACAGATTTCCAAGATGATTTAAGGTGGGTCCCAGTGGTGTACAGGTCAACCAAAGGGTCAAGGGTTCAAGCCTGGTTGGAGGGGGGTTGGAAGAACTAAGATTTAGGGTGTGGGGCCCACTGATAAGCTCAGAAAGAGCTTGGGAAGTGAGGGGTCCAAGTCTGATTCACTCAGTTGACTGAGTGAGTGAAAATGAGCTAGTAAGCTTGGTAAAAGCTTTAAAACAAGCTTAATAAAGAAAATAAAAAGATTAGTACTATGTATATATGGTATATTAATAATTATGAACAAGTGTGTTCACTGGATTAAGCTAATAAGCTTGTGAAAAGCTTATAAGCACTTCCAATAAACTGAGATCCAAACACCCAAACAGACAACCAAAATGGTCAAATTTAGCTTATGTAATAAGCTCAAGAGGACTTATTGAATGTTGAAGTTTAAAGTAGGGCTGGTAAGGATTCCAAAATACCAAAGCTTGACCAATGGGGACCACTGGGTAGCTTATTGAGGGCTTATGAAGTTTGGTGGTTTGACTGAGTCACTCAGAGAACTGAGTGAATGAACAAGCTTAAGCTGAGATGCAGCCCTAGTAAAAGGACTTGAAAATGAAAATAAAAGCTTGAACTTGATAGATTAGTTGCTTAGCTTCTTAATGAGCCAAAGATCACAAGCCAAAGCTCAGTGATGAGCTTATGATGGGCTTGTGGTTTTGCTTGTTTACACTGAGTGATCAGTGTTTAAGTTATTTTGATAGCACAAGTTTAAGTAGAATAAGCAGTTCAGATAAGTAATTAAAAGCAAATAATCACTTAGATCAGATAACTAGCCACATGGGCATCACAAAGATCCAATATACTCAGATCAACACTCAATAAACAAGCTTATGTAAGCTTGTGAAATTGGGTGTCAAACCTGTGCACAGGGGAGGTCTATGAAGAATCACCAAAAGTTAAGCACTAATTAAGCTCTTAATCAGCTAGATAAAAAAATTAATAAAAATAGTAACAAAGAGATCAGCAACAAGACTAAATTATCCTACAAGCTCAAGTTCTAATATCAATTAACAAGCTCACAATTTAATTCCAAAGTTTATTCAAAAATTCTTGTGACTGAAAATTGACTTTTTAATTTTAACACTAAGTTTGACTAATTTGAGCTTTGATCCTAATTTACTGATTACTTAAGTTGTATTAAGCTATAATAAGGTTGAATTAAGCTAAGTTTCAAAGTTTTAAGCTAATATGAAGATTATGGGACTGATTTACACTAACAGTTAACAGCTAGATTAGATTGAGTTCTATTTTGACTTTTTAACTATTAAGACCTATATGTTATGACAGATATGGACTATTGTGATCTAAACTAACATGTAGAAACAAGATTCAGAAACAATAACATGCACTAACTCAGATAGGCAGCTTGATCCAAACACTCTATAGCAAGACTGTTTTTGTGATTAGTGTTACACGACACTGAATTATATCATAAAATTGAATCTTAACACTTAATTATGATGAACTAAGACTAGATAAGCACAATTACACAGTAAACAACTAGAACCTAAGAATCACTACTATACTATTTTAACTGTCTAACTATAATAACTAACTATTGAGACTTCCAACAAACAAACTACCAATATTACACTAGATTACCACTAATTACTAACAACTAAGCATAAAACAAGAAGAATTAAGCTAAATTAACAACTAATACAGTAAATGCCAAAAATCAAGAAAATACTTACAATTTGGAAATAAGATGAACACACAGAACCAAGGATTGAGAACCTTCCTATAGCTTACCACTAAGCACTATAACCAAGGCAATCCAGAATAGCACTTGCTCCAAGCTTCTTCTACAGTAACCTTTATTTTTTTAATTATTTTCTATTTTCTATGGAATTTTCCTAATTATGAATTATTGCTTGTTCAAATGACTTAAAAGCTTGCTAAAGCTTACTGAGAGCTTAGTAGTGTTATTTGAGTCCTCTAAACAACAATTATTCAACTGAAAATTAAGAGACTTGAAATAAAAATGGGACAAAGTAGAAATTATTGAAAACTGAAAGATAGATTGATACAAGTAACACAAGCTGTTTATTACACTTTAGCAAAGTTAACAAACACTTTTGAAACAGAATTGAAGATTACACTAGTGATACAACTAGATTAATTATGCTACTTTTATCATAAACTAAAGTACAAATTATGATGAGTTCCTCTTCTGTCTTCCTCTGTATTTATCACCTGTTTTCATCCCACTTGAACAAATATCTCATCCCACTTCATCTAGGCCCTTGATTGAGTCAAATTAATCTTGACCGTTTGAATCCAAAATTGGCGCCAAATCTCTCCACGTGGAATTTAACAGTTCTGTCACAAATAATGTATCTTGGGAGTATATGGAGGAGTAAAGGGCAAGTTTGGTGAAGTTTTGGACTAAATTGAGGCAGTATTGCTCAATACTGTGGGCTAGTATGCTACAGTGGTGGTTTTGGGGTATGAGTAGCATTTATTGTGGCAGGTTCTGTGGAAAGAGGGGTGGTGGAGAGTGGGTAGGAAAGTAGGGTGAGGTAGAAAGGTTGAGGGCAAGTGGTGATGTTACAGGTGGAGTGGGAGGTGGAAGGTGAAGAGGAAAAACGGGGGAGGTGTGGTGTTTGTCTGTTTTATTTACAAAGGGAAGGGAGTGGGCTAGTGGTGTTGGGCCATGGAGTTATAAGGGATCAGATTTGGTGTTGGATTGGGTAGTGGTTTTGGGTTTTATTAATAAAATGGGGGCCGGTTTGGTTATTTAGTGAACAAGGACCAATTATGTAATTTTGACAAAAGTGAGGGACTGAAATTGTAATATTTCCCAAACACTCATAAGGGTGTAATTTGCCAAGAACCAACAACACAAGGACCAAATTCATATTTTACCATTTTTCAAAATTACCGGGGACCTTTTCTGCCAATTCCACAAACTCCAGGGACCTATTCTGTAATTTTCTGAAAGTTGAAGGGTTTATTTTGTAACTTCTCAAAAGTTATCATAAGGACCAATTTTGTCAATTTAGAATAGTGAAAGGCTTATTTTTCTTATTTTTGTATTTACAAAACCTTAGGGACTATTTTTGACATTTTCCAATCTTGAGGGACCAAAGTTGTAAATATGTGATTTTAAACTTTAAAGGACTATTTCTTACAACTTATGAATCCCAAGGACCTTTTATGACATTTATACAAGTTTTGATTTACCAGGGACTAGTTTTGTCAATTTTCCAAAGTTCAGGGACTGAAACTGTAAATTATGTGAAATGTTTTGTTTTTCATCAGTTTTCAATCCTTTTGCATAAAAACACAATCCAGGGATAATTTTATGTATTTCAAGGCATTCCTGTGTGTTTTCATATGTTTTTGCAGCTTAAATGTAACAGAAATGATGAGTATTTACACACTCATCAAGCCCCCAAACAGATAAGCACATAAATGAATCTGTTTCAGCCCTGCTTCAGCCCCAAACAGATAAGCACACAAAATAAGCAATTCAAAACCAAACAGCTCGTAAAAAGCATACCTTTTGTGTCAATGGATAGGATCGTGCTGACTTTTTTCATCAATCTTGTGAGCTTCTAATAAGCCTGCCGGATTTTTTTAGCTTCTATCTCCTGAATCAGCCCCTGATCTCAGGAGGACGAAAAGTTAGTTTTCACCATTTTATTTTTCTTAAGAAAAAGATAAGAGTCATTATTATAACTAACTCACCTTGTGTTGCATCAGAACCAATTGTGATTGTCTCACCATCATCTCGAACAAAAAGAAGGCCAATCAAAGCCTTTCTTTTCCCTCTACCAAATTTCTTCTTTCACCAATTTCACACTGTATTATCACGACAAATTGGTAAAAGAAATTCATTTTTTAAAAGTAATTCTCAATATACTCGCAGTTAGATTTTGAAGGCCAACTATATTAGGTTAAATTCCAATTTAAAAATAAAAAAGATATATACCAGGTATTTTGCATTACGGGCGTTATCAGGTCAAAAGATGCACAGCGATCACATTATTGTAACATTGGTTGATAAATTG
This sequence comes from Artemisia argyi, assembly GCA_030686995.1. Lineage (NCBI taxonomy): Eukaryota > Viridiplantae > Streptophyta > Magnoliopsida > Asterales > Asteraceae > Artemisia > Artemisia argyi. The sequence goes on from CM060685.1 coordinate 149,028,769, forward strand.
TAAAGTGAGTATGACTACAAAATTATTAACACGATAAGCATCATCAACAGCACCAAGAAACTCAACAAAGCAAATAATGAACCTCTTTGCTATGGGTTAGGTTACAAACGTTAAGTCATGTAAATGAATTTTCATGAGCAGATGTCTACATACCTTTGGTACATGTGCTTGTGTACGTCTGTGTTTTACCGAAAATTCATGTCGTGCGAGCTTCAGTACAACTGGTTGCCTATCGTCCAGATGTTTTTCCTAAACACCAATTCCAGATATACAAATTTAACACAAAGGCTAATGTACTCTGGGTCAGATCAGTAAATCCAAATGTGGTACTAAACATTCGCCATGGCTGCAACTATAACTAAATTACGTCAAAGTACTCTGTGAAGTTCAAAAAATTAGGCTCAGATTAGAATATACATATATACTCTAAGCTGGCAAACCATACTGACTGCAACCTACAGGTTGCCTCGCCAAGGAACCATCCATCATCATCGCCACAATGATTCAGTCTTAGAAAAAAAGGCCCAATGTCAATGGGCAGAAACCCAAATCATAATTTAAGCTTGAGATTCGAGAATGCAGAAAGCATACCAGATACTTGTCATGGCTGCAACCACAATGAAGTTGTGACTGCCCCGACAAGATATATTATTACCTGTGTTAAACGACACAGTATTGTTCATAGGCATTCAATTAGGCCATAAATTGCAAATGAGCCTCAACCTTCGTTGTGGGCGCAAATATCAGGAAGCTCAGGCAAGTAGCAATCGACTAAAGAGGATACACCCGCCATGGCTGCAACTATAATAAGGTACCCTGCCAAGATACGGGTGATCTCAGCTTTATCGACTCCACTCAGGTGCATCACAGGCCACACGTGCACAGTTTTGAAATTCCATCTATTTTTTTATTCATGAGAAACGGCTGTATAAGGCGAAGACCAAAAGGCAAGCCTTGGCTCATACACGTGAACAATCGACTAAAGAGGATACGCCTGCCATGGCTGCAACCATAATAAGCTGCCATGCCAAGATGCAGAGAATCACAACTTTAGCGAATTCACTAAGAAAGTAAGAATCATCACAGCCTAGTACAATCGTTATCAGCATCACCCGCATCTCATATAAGCAGAATTCACAAAAATAAGGAATGCCAAACAGCCTCTAAAACTGTAACAAATAATTTTGCTCATTAGAGCGTGTGTGTGTGTATATAACTGGCTATGTCATTTGTCATGTTATCCAACTGCCTCAGGCCAACATAAGGCCACTCATGGCAAAACTTAGGTCACAACAATAAACATTATTTTAATCTGAGTTTAGCGGGTAAAACGACAACGTTTTAAATGACCACAAAAATAATATCGATAGTTTTAAAGGAGGCTAAGATATGTTGTATTCAGATCATCATGGGCTAATAAGGCATGGCTGCAATCACAATTGCAAATGCCACCTTTTCAAGTAGCAATTACCATCCGGATTGCCTAGCCAAGATACGTACTAGCCTGTAGACATGTTTTTGCAGACACCTACATTTCATCATCATGGCCTCCGTTATTTCTACCAGTAAGTATAGGACATGAACAAAAATTACCAAGCCAAGATACATAGCTGCTCTGTAAAAATCCATTTCGCCAACACCTAGATACAAACGACATCATCAAAGTAACTTTGCAAAAAGATTATCAACACCGTTAACTTCAAACAACATAAGCAAAGTAAAACCTCAAATCTTTTCAAGAAATTCATCAAACACATGGTAGGCAGCAAATCAATTGACATTTTTTCTTCTCAAGAAATTCATCAAACACATGGTAGGCAGCAAATCAATTGACATTTTTTTGATAGAATTTTTAACATTTCAACCACCTATGCAACTTCAAACGAACCACTATATTAAAAAAAAAAAAAAAAAAAAAAAAAAAAAAAAAAAAAAAACCCCAATATGAACAAAAACATACCTTTATATCAAATAACAATGATCACAATTAAGGGTCGGATCGAGTATACCCCCAAAATTAAAAGGCTAACTGTTGTGTAACCGAAACAACACACCATGGTCACAATCGTCGCACGCCGCTGATGGCAGCAACAAAGGTAACTGAGTCATGGCATCTGGAATATGGTCGGTGTAAGATATGTGTGTTGTGTAAGATATGTGTAGATTTGTCTAGAACAAACGGTACCGGAACAAAAAGATCCGGCTATTTTTTGGGCCATTGTGAAGGAGGTGCCTGGATCTTTTGTGATGGATCAGTGGTAGCCCAAAGGTTTTGGCGGGAAACCCACGACTAAAACAGTACCGTTTGCACATGTTTTAATATAAACTTATAATATGCATTCGGAGTTCGAACGAATGTCAAGCTAAATTTTGTATAGATGCATGCATAGTTGTTGCGCTCTCTCTCTCTCTCTCTCTCTCTCTCTCTCTCTCTTTCTCTCTCTCTTAATTTGAATGTTGTATGGTTGCATTCCTTGTATCATGGTATTGAGCTAATATATTTTTCACCTTTACACACACACACAAACACAAAATCAATACTTCTTTCTAATCTCAACCTATATATAAAATAAGTGTGATTGCTATATTTAGAAGCAAAAACTCTCTCAAAATTATGAGAAAACTACAAGTGGAAACCTCCTCATTAATAGAAAGATTTTGAAATTTTTTTAAAACAAATTCAGGAGAAAAATAAGGGAGCTAAATCAATTTGGTTTTGATAATTCAAAACAAAATCCCATCAAGTATGGAAGCCTATTAATTTTTGAATCAAGATCTGGTTTTAGTTTTTTTCTTAACAAAATTCGAAATCACACGAAGCAAAAACTATGGATCAGATATTTTTAAGGATTAAATTATTTTTTAATGAACTTTTTTAAGAGGGATTCGAATAAACATACAAAGATCCAGCTATAACATCTACTTATCGGAGGTATTTTTCTAATTTTTGTTATGATTGAATCCAATTAGGTTTGGCTATCAATTTTGTTGTATAATGATTAATTATTTATGGATTAGTTATATATACAATTGTGGGTTTTGACTGTTGTGTTAATTTTTGAAATCAACATGCCTCGATATGAAATTGATTATATCTTCTCATATTGAATTTTTTAATTATATATTAGTTATTCTTCATGTATAGTCAAGCTTGGTTTCTTTTCTTTTCTTTTTTCTTTTTTTTCTTTTTTTTTAAATTACAAATTCATTTTTTTATATAACGAGTCGGGTAGCCCGCGCGTTGCGGCGGGTGGTTTCAGATAGTTGTTATGTGTTGTGTTTTTCGTGTTTTGTGCTTTGTTGTGCCGATTTTGGTTGGGTGTGATGTTGTTGTATTTTTTTTATTTATTTTTTATGTTTGCTTATTCATTTTTTTTTAATTGTTTTTATGTTTTTTTTTTCTTTTTTTTTTAATTTATTTATTTATTATTATTATTATTTTTTTGGTTAAGAAAATAAAATAAAGACTTTATGGAAGTATGTCCAATTGGTTATTGGGCCTGGGGTGATAGTATAGTTATTGGACTGGGGTTATGTTGTATGGTCTTATTATGTAATCGGGTTTAAAGGCCTTTTTGACTTTATTAGGTTGTTTTGTGTTGGCCGACATACTTTTGGGGGAAATTAGTTGGTGAATTCAGGGCATCACCAATATGATCCGTGTTTGGGCATATAGAGTCATTATAAACATAACATGAATGATCTAGTCGATTCAGTTGAGATAGCAATGCAAAGGAGAAAACAATAACCATTTTACTTTGGCACATGAGGTGGGTTTTTTTTTTTTTTTTTTTTTTTTTTTTTTTTTTTTTTTTTTTTGGGTTTTTCACAACATTGTTACTCTTTATATGTACTATAGTATAATGAAAATATGGTAATATACCACGGTTCCACTACGTTGGGGTTAGTGATGGTGTTCTCGGTGTGACGGTTGTCCTCTGATGAAGTGGGTTGTGATTTTTTTGTGATTGAACATAATCAATCATGTGTGTCGATGATGGTGATGGTTCTGTGAAGATAAACGGGTCTATGTTTTTGTTTTTAGATCTGGATCTGGGTTTTGTGTGACGGTCAGATTCATTATATGTGTGGATAAAGTGATAATTTTTTGTTGGTGATTTGGTTATGATCGGAAAAAGAAACAATTGTGTGGGATCTAGAATTTGAGAGGGAGGAGTGGATATGTAGAATTTTGTGGATAATAGCAGAAAGAAAAAAAAAGGTACTGTGGAGTCAACTGTAGCAACTACAGTTGTTGCTACAGTAACCTCTTGGGGTTTAGTATATATATAATTTGTTTTATATGAATAGCATAAAGTGTTGGACGAATTTGCATGCCAAGTGTTTGATGAAAATCCTGAGTGCAATTTTTTATTTGTAACCTGTTTGGTTTTTGGGGAAATTGATGAAGCGCATTGTTGTTACAAAAGTGTCCAGACTCTAGAATGATTATGATTATAGATAATACTTACCTTGAGGAAGTGGAAAAATAAAATAAATAACAAAAGTGGTGTTTGTTTGCACCTTTATTGTGTCGGTCTAAGTGGAAAAGATCGCTTCAGCTACTCCTAAAGTCGATAATATACCTTTATATGTTTGTTAATTTCAGGTCAACTATTTTGCGCAATCACATTTTCAGATTAATGAATATCGAGATTGTGTATTGTGGCATGGCTTATGTTTTATAATGTTCCTTATCTTATGCTCTATTAAATTATGCATTAAACTTATTGTAGCCTCCCGCAGCAAAGAAAAACAGATGATATATTGGCAAGTGGGTAAAGGTTTTGTCTGCATTGAACCAAATTAAGGTAAACTAGCTCACAACATTTTTCTAATCACTATACAAAATTATAGCTTTAAGTTTATGATAATTAAGTAGTGTAAATTCAAAAATCATTGTGTTACATGACTACAACTGTTGATAGCTATCTCTACCATTAGAAATACTACAACTTGCTTATGGGTCATTTTTTAAACACAAATGAATGAGGCAATGATTTTACGTTCATCTTGAAGTCTCAGCACTATATGAATGAGGCAATGATACTTCTATGTCATTTTATTATAAATTCTCACCACTATATGGAAGGCAAGGCATGATCGCATAGGTTACACTAATAATGACGTATCCTTTTAATAAAAGGATTCAAGACTTTTTATGCATTACTTTGAACGATATTTAACCAACCTATTTCCTTTCAGCTAATCACAAGACTTTTTATGCATAGTAAGTTGCCTTGCTTATTATTATGTGGCATTAGATTCTACATGTGGTAAATACACTATTGTAGATGAATGATCAAAATTGTCCATGTCCTTACGAGGGTTATAGAGACAGAGGATTATGAGGGTCGTACTTAAACCATTTATCGTTTCTGAATATTGTGATATCTATTTAAGCCTGTTTACACAAATCACAAACAAGGGATAATAGTTTATAGTGAACACAGGTAACATAGTCCCTTAATTCCAATCGAAATAAAGTGTAGTGCCTAATTGTGGTTTCTGGAAACATGGCTAAACAGGTGAAGCAGTACGGTGCACACTTCAATCTCGATTATGGATTGGTATAGTGGAATTCAATACTGGAACATGAACACATAAGTCTGGTCAACAAGTTTCGACAAGGACAGATAATTTGTGACATGTATGCAAACAAGAATGAACATCAGACTTAAAGGTTATTGATTTTAGCTTATCTGTTATGTTTAAATCAGGTATAAGTGGGCACGAGTGGGCACAAACTGATTACTCGAAAGATGCCTCATGAGAGTCTTTACTTTCGCATATCAAAGATTTGTACGAGTGGGCACAAATTGAGTAATCGAAAGTAGCCGAAACATCATTAAATACATTTAAGTTCTTTAGCATCCTTATAGTATCTCCATCCTCAAAATTTCAAAAGGTACCCCTTCTGAATTAAAGTTGTCTATGTAGTTCCTAAGTTTCATGAAAATCGTGCTATGACTTTTGAAAACATATATGCGCCATCACCAGCTCGCTCCTATGTTTCACATTGTCGACCCAATGAGCACATTGGAAATTCCAACTTTAATCATCATCTTCATCCTCCCATGAATGCCCCTCATGTTACTCAAGTAATTGTTCATATTAAAGTAAGCTTCCACATTGTTTGTATGTTAAATAGAACTATTGTTTTGTTTTCTTCATGATGGAAGTAATAAAGGTCATCACTTTGTGAGTATATTGTTTTGTTATCATAGACTTAAACCCTTTTTTTTTTGTCTGTGGCACATATTCATTAACCATACACAAATTTGTATTAGATGCTTTGTTTTGCAGATAAGCATAGGAAAACAGTGGTTTAATGAAATAGGCACCGAAGGAGTTAGTAGTGGAAATTTTTTAATTGCCAAAAGGTTTTACTTCACTTGATTATAATGGCAATGTTGTACTGGTGCTCTATGCATTTGAAGCTCATTTATGGATCTTGATGTGTTTTGCAGGTTGGTTTTTCTTATCCTTAAAATGATGCTCTTGACAAACAGGTGATCAACCACACATAAGATTTACATAGAAAAATTAAATTACAACGTGTTTTTACGCTGTTAACATCAAACAAGTATATTGTAAATAAATCACAATATAAATAGCATGAAGCCCAGTATTTGATGTGTTTTGAAGAATATAGTCTTTTTGCCAATACAGGGTTGTTCATGATGTTGCCTTATTGCTGAGAAGTTTGCATTGACAACACTTGAGTTGTTGGTGGGAAAAGGTGCATCTCGGATTCTGGTATGCTTGATTTATATAATATTGTGTACTATGAGTTATTTTAGCAATCAATTAGTTTGCTAATGGCCAATTATATGAAATGGGTCAAATGGGTAATAAAAAGGAAGAAATATAGACCCACTAACATATATAGGGGTGAATGGGCCAAACTGGTCGAAAGCCTCATTAGGTGTTGAATTACAAATGTTACTTTTGTAGGTCTTATACAATTGTTAGTTTTGTTGTATCTAAGCCCTTTGATGATTTTTTCTTATGTCGAAGATATAAGTTTTTGTGTTTTCCTCTGTCTTGATAGATCATACTTTTCAAAATGAAATACCTTGATGATAATGAAGATGACACATTGATGCGATGAAGGTATTATTTCAGATAAAATCCCAATCTATCCTTAAAGTATTAATCATATAATTGTTGTTGCTATATTGAATCAACTACTTGCAATATCTTAATAGATAGAAATGAAGACCTATTTTGTGCTTTTAAAAAGTGTTTTAATTGTTGAAAAAAATATTGTCAAATGATTGTTACCCATTTGACTAACGTGACTTATGCGTGTAATACGTATATAGCTGGTGATGAGGAAAAAATGCTTTCCATGATGACGCGAATGTTATGGTGATTCCTGCTTTTTTTAAACAGACATCATTCGGCATAGATTATGCAAAACTTGCCTCTAAAGGGAATAAGAAAATGCCCTAGAAAGAGGTCAGTTCCATATTTCTCAAAACTTAATTTATTTGAAAACATCATATAAAATTTTAGAGAAGTGATTAGGAGACCTAAAATTCATGCCTAAATCTGTGTAGCAATAATTCATTGGCTGCACCAACCGGGTCCACTTCTTCAATAATAAATAAGCTAATGACACATAAGTTAGACACAAAATTAGGCATTAGTTTTAGGTCTTCCAATCTTTTTCCAAACTTTTAATGCTTTGCTGAAGACTCATATTTTTTTAAGTGGGATCTAGAATACATATCAGATAATCTCGCCCAAAATTCAATCCCAAACGCCTTTAAAATTTGCTTTTAAACCCAAACGCCTTCAAATGGTTTCTGAAAACATTAAAAGTAGGTTCTGAAAACAAACTCGTGTTGCCAATTTTATAACTTTACAGGAAATGGTATACTTGATATGTATGTGTATTATTTGTTAATCTATCATGTGTATTCAACTTTGGTAATAAGTAAATATACCCATGTTTAAAACTACATGTTATTAGTAACAAAATTGGACCGGCTTAGTCTTTAGTGAACCAAAACGAATATGATAAATAGTCTGTGACGTGATGCTGATTAGAAGTTATTCTTAAAGCAGGTTCATGTGGCCAACAGTGCAATAAAGACATGTGTAATTCACCTTAACAAAAACGTCAAGTGAATGAGTTGTATAGGCAATTTTGGAGCTCTTAGATTTTTACTCATCTTGGTGTTTATCAATATATATGTGTGAATTTTGTAGTCAACAGTTGATGACTGTTGCTATGCAACTATCTTTCATTTTCATAGGAAACATGAGTTAATAGCGGTGGAAAAAGGGATGGCCGAAATATGTTCGATTAAAATCTAAAAACTTCTAAAAGAATTGATTTAGGGGGTCTAAGGTATTTTATACATTTCATTGTTATAGTACACTTTGGAAGGCATGCAAATTTTAACATTAATGACCCGTTTTTTTTAGTTATGTTTCTTTGTTAGCCTATTTGAGTTTTGATATGTTGCTTATCTGATTATGTGTTCTACTAATCTAATAATGTGAAAAAGGGTAATCATAAATTCCACTGGTCCTACTAATCTAATTCTATGGTATGGGTTCATGATACTAATGGCTATAAAGCTATATGATGGGCGATATGCAGCAAGATGAAACCATTCACTAGCGATGAACTTGGTTTGGACAGTCCTGAGAGGATAAAATTTGTTGAAGAACAAAGAGCTATGGCTCCATATTGCGACCACTATTTTGCTACTGTAAGACTCACAACAATTCATTGTGTATTAATTAGCTTTTAAGGCAATATAGTTATGTATTATTTAAGTTTATTATTTTTGTGTACATGCAATTTCTCCCAATGCAATTTTAACAATAATTTTAACAAATTTCAGCTGTTTTGATTACACAAACTGATTAGTTGTAAGTTCTTTTCTCCGTCATTAAAGTGAATTTGATTCTGATAGTTTTCTGGTCATTTTATACGGAGTAGTAATTATTGTTTTGCTATATCTGCTATCCAGGATTTGGTGGTTAGATATAAGTGGGTCCCAAACTATGCTTGAGTTAGTATGACACAACGTCCACAATACATTATAGTGATGTAAAGAATGCGGTTTACATCTTTATGATTTCTGTTATGGTCTTTTGAGATAATCAACTGTATAGTTACTCTTATAAAATTCATTAAAATGATTTGATAGAGCTAGCCCGCTCATCGGGCGGGTCTTAAAGCTAGTCTTTTATATAATAAAACAAAACTTCAAGTGAGGACTTTCGTATTTAAAAAAAAAAGAATATTTTCTTATTAGGTAATAATTAAATTATAATTTTTTAATTTGTATATTTATAAATTCATTTTGTTGATATACTATACAAATAGAAGATAAATACAAAAAATATATTTAAGAACTAGCTAACAATACGATTAAACTTTTTAAATTATTTTCTTTAATAAAAAAAACTATAATTAAAAATTATAAATGAAACAAAACAAAATAAAGATTAAATTATTTGCTTTGTAATAAACAAAAATATATCGTTAAAAAATTTTTGCGCATGCGTAGCTATTATAACTAGTAGTTTAACAAAAATATTCCAACAAGAGGATACATCTTTTATGAATGAAATTTGCTTACAAACTTAAATAGCTTTGCTCAGTTTCCGTCGAGAAAAGCTCATTAAAATTGTGTCAAGTTTGCGGTACACAGTTGGAGTACTTGTGCTTGAGTCAATAGACCCAAGTTCAAGTCTCATCCTTGGCATTTGCTTCATATAGGTACCCACCTCCGCAAAATTTATGGGCACACTCAAGAGACTTTGTGAATAAGAGCTCGAAGGTCCGAGTCTTGGCTTGTACTCACTCCAGTTGATGCCCCACTAGGCCAGGAAAGTTGCCGGAGCTATTCCTTATGAGGTGGTCAATGACTGATGCCAAAAGGCATCCAAAGTTAGGATGTTCCCGCCAATCTACACCTTTTGTGGAACTTTCTAATCTTTTATCTTATGTTTTTATACAAAGTTTCTATTTTAGTGTCATATTTGTCAATATTACGTTATATATTCCCTCTGTATCAAAATAATAGTCCATATTTTCTTTTCGGGATACGTCAAAATAATTGTTTACTTTAGGTTTCAAGTAAAAACTAAAAAATTTAATGAGGAGATATTCTAATTGAGTGGTTGAAAATTAAAAAGACCCCTTTTAATTAAACTATGTCAAGAGAGAGAGGGAGTACCAATTTGTGTTGTTTTAACTCGAAGTTCATGAGTAAAACAAAAAGTTAGTATCCAGTCAAAACATCATTACTCACTACACACGTACAATACAAGGGCTTTCCGATGTAAATTTTAAAGTTTTATCTATACTGCATATAATGCATGAAGGACCCTTTCTATAAAAGCATTCAGACTTACAACACTTTATGCATGGTACACAACACTTTAATGCACAAAATTTTCAGACTTACAACACTTTAAGCATATGTACAACAAAAAATAGCACGAACACAAATTCACACCAAAATTCTATCAATTCTATATTAATAACATTAAAAACACCCCTACACCAACAATTACAAGTATTTAGGCACAATGTACAACCTTGTAAAAAACATAACAATATCATCCATCTCATCTGATAAAACAAACCACAAGAAAAACCCTTTTCCTCCTCATGATCTTAAACGAAAACAAAAACAAAAACAACGACAAAGATCTCGGGTTCGTTTCAACTGAAGAACAGATCTTTAAAGATCTCCGTAAACCATCATCGATCTATGGAAATAACAAGATCCATAAACACAACTTCTTTCTTCCTTTCGGTCAATGAAACACAAGAACAAAAGGAAAATACTTACCGTCGTGACCAGCCGAAATGGACCTGGAAAATGCAAGCGGACGACGCCACATGCACACCGTGGCTCGCGTTTTCCCGTCAAATGGTCCATTTTTTTACTTTTTTTTTTATTTATTTTTTCAGTTGTGTAACGATAAAAGATCTTGAAGCCCAATGTATTCTTGATTGTTTCGAATGAAATTAGAGAAGACGAAAAGGTGTTTGTGACTAGATTTAGGATAAGAATTACAAGTGTGGATTTGTGTTTAACTGTTTATGATTGCTGCATATTTTGTTTGAAAGATAAGTGTGGGTGTGATGTGGTAGGCGTGAATCAGGGTGAGAATCTTTAGGGTATAATGGCTTAATATATGTTACTACCTCCGTCCCATATTAAGTGTCCATAATGGAATCTTGGATTGTCCCAAATTAAGTGTCCATGTTCTATTTCAACCAATGAGATGAGACTTTAGTGGGTAAAAATTATATTTGATTGGTGGAGAGTGTAGTTAGTGGAATTTCCTAAAACTTTGTGCATGATGTAAGTGGACACTTAATATGGGACGGAGGGAGTAATTGTTAACTTGGGACTCTATTCGAAATTTTAGGCTATTACCAAATGGCAGTTGGATGATTAATTTTGGTTGGGCATTTCTTTTGATAGCTTGGGCCTCTATCCAAAATTTTGGGCTGTGAAAGGGGTATACGAATTTGACTCAACTGAGTAGAATTTGGTTGTAATTGAAGATGTGCGTTAATTAACTACGTGATTAATGGGTTGAGATTGTTTGAAAAACGAAACTACCCAAAATTCAAAAATTTATAGCTGAGTTACACGTAACAATAATGACATGAAAATGACATAAAATATATCCTTTATCCCAAAAGCAAAATATATTTAAACCAAACAACATCCCTCTCCGGTATTAGTATATTTTAATGGAATTATTGGAAAAAAAAAAAAAAAAAAAAAAAAAAAAAAAAAAAAAAAAAAAAACTCACTAAATTTATAACCACTAATTTAATGATAAAATTTAAAAAATAAAATTGCTAACTATTTACACTAATTATTAATAATTTAGACGTTCTACTTTTTAAAAACATATATCTACTACGTTATAAAGTATTTGAGATATGATAAATAAGTAAGGTTTAAAATAAAATTTTGCTCGCCATAAAAATAGTCACCGGGTACCCGCCGCTGCATTGCGCGGGTACCCTGCTAGTATTTCCTCAAACATGCATCAAAATCATTGCACATTATGCATCACTAGAAGAGTACCCGCCGCTGCAACTAAAATTAAATTTTTCGGTGAACTATGCATTTTAGTTTATTATGTTTTTTTTGATAATAACTTTACGGATATCAAGAATTTCATTTAGCCCGAGCTCGTTCGGGCTCGAGCCTGTTGGGCCCGTTTGGCCTACACCCTTTCGGGCTCAAGCCCATTTGACCCGTTACCTGTTCGGGCTTGAATAATGTGCATTATTATTTGTATTAGTGACATTTAATGCTGGAATTGTGTTTAATCTGGTTGTACAATATGCTTGATAATTTGTATTTCTTATGTAAGGGGTGTTTTAATAACTGTATTAATTGTATTTATTAACCAATTAATTAATTGATTACATTAAATAACATTAATGGTTTTTTAATGTGTGCATTAAAGTGGTGTACACTATGCTTCTTGTCTTGTAAGTCTGAAAATTATGTGCATTAAACTGGTGTACACTATTCTTCTTTTCTTGCAAGTCTTAAAAAATTACAAGCATGTATGCATCTTTCCTATTAAAGAAATGTTTTTGGTCTTAAACATTTTAAGACTTATAAATATAGATGTCCTAAATACATTATAAGGTAGTATAGATTAACCTATAAGTTGAGTAAATATGACATTTTGATGTTTGTATTGGGTTAATGACATATAATAGCAACGTAGTTTTTCATTTGTACCAATATCAAATATGAACTAAAAATATTACCACAATACCCATCGAACTTTGCATTTTTGTGCCAATATCAGCAACTTCGCCATTTTTACTTTCAAAATTCACGTCATGTGACACATGTACATGTCATGCCCCTTTTTTGTACCGTTAGGTTCCATGTCAGCCCCTTATACACACCGTTAGGTCGTCTTCCCCAATCAAAACACATATAACCCTAACACTAACATATACAACCTAACAGTGTGTATTAAGGGCTGACATGGAGCCTAATGGTACCGAAAAAAGGGGCATGACATATACATGTGTCACATGACGTGAATTTTGAAAGTAAAAAATGAAGTTACTGATATCGGCACAAAAGTACAAAGTTCGATGAGTATTGTAGTAATATTTTTAGTTCATATCTGATAATGATACAAATAAAAAAGTACGTTACTTAGATATTAACCAAATATTTATTCCAGCAATATAGAGACACATAAAATCCATTTTAGATATATTATTTTAGTATTATCTCTCCACATTGATCATACGTATACGCAACTAGCTTTTATTAAATTGTAAGACACTGATTTGATCCACTAATGCCGGTCAAACGTTTGCATCCCGTTTGGCCACAGTTTTTTTTTAGCTAATATATTACAGAAATTGTCCCTCGATTATACTTTAGATTGTTAGTTCAGTCCTTTAAACATTTTAAGTGTTTTTTACCATTGTGTTACAAGTTAATGAATTGTAAAATGAACAAATAACCATTTTGTGATATCCCATTTTTGTTTTGAGGAACAATTAAAAATAGTATTCTTCAATGCTTAATAATTTTTTTTTTTCTTCATGCAATGGTGTTAAAGAAATATCAACATCCATGTCATATCATATAAACATACATAAAACAAACCGCAACTTTGAAAACCATAGTTTTACTTATATTTAATGAAACAACTTGTGTTTATGAAGCACTAATTCAAAATATAACCCCATTTCATGGTCCGATTTAAGATCAAACATTTTTTTGGTGCAAAGGTGAATTATATTAACTTCCAAACATTTGTACGTCATAAGAATAACAAACATAGATATGGACATTCCTCAAATCTGATACAAAGCAAAACTCAATACATCTGATGTCTGTTATAACTACACAGATTTAAGACCAAACTTATCTGAACTAGCATAAAACAATCTTAGACCAACACCAAACCTAAATTTAACTTCGGTTAAGTCCTCGTACTTTTATAAGACATAAATTATTTAAGGGCAAGCCACGTCCCGGAGTTATCCAGAAATGTTGAGAATAGGAACCACGAACCAAACCAAGTTGCGTATCTCCTAGTACCAAGAACCGGTTTTGGTGAAAAACCGAAATAAAGAACCGAGAACCGTGTCACGGTCAGTTACAAAGTTCGGTTCTTCGGCCGAAATGGTTAGGACTAGAATTGTTGCACTAGAGATTGTAAATTGACATATAGTGAAGGGACTATATATGTAATAAAGTAATTCATTGAAACCTATAAAACTGGTAATCTAATCTGCTTTCGCTGAACTGAATCTTTCTTATTTGAAAATCTGTTTGAAGATTCAAAATTCAATCATAGAGTCCGAAAATGGCGCATTTCGGATCTTTAATTATTCTGCTTACAATTTCACTGTTTCCGTTAAATGGATTAAGCCAGGTGCTGTTTATTTCATTATTTTTTTTACAGTCAACGCTTTAATTTTCACTCTATAGTGTTATGCTTTGGTTACATGTATAGTTCATTTCTGCAGTTTTACTTAGCTTTTAGAATTTATGGCAATATGTAGAACATTTATCTGTATTTATATCCGGTGGCGAACCAGGATTATAAACCGGTGCACAATTTTTTTTAAGGGATAATTACCTAGGAAGCTAACTTGTCACTTTTTCTAATTATGTGTAGCCTTCTTATTTAAACTTTTGAGTTTCGACTTTTGTCAGTATTTTGTTTATGTAAAATGACCATTGTACGCTTCGGTGGCAATAGAGTGGTTACAAAATATAATAGTAAAATGGTCGTTTTACATCAGTAAATACGCACAAAGGTCGAAATTCAAAAGTTTGGGGTACATAATAGCAAAAAAATATGAAGGCTACATATAATTAGAAAAAGTGACTAGTTACTTAGTTAGATACACTTCTAGGTAATTATTATCCCTTTTTATTAATATGTTATTTAAGGAAGAATTTGAATTTTCATAAAAAAACTATTAAGTTTAACATTTCACTTGTAATTGAGCTAACCAAGCAAGTACTAAAAACATAAATCCTTTAGACTAGGTGCCTTTGAGAAAATTCGGTATGACAATCAACACTACGAAACAAAATTCCATTGGGGTTGTTCAGTTTTGATTAAGTTAGCTAGCGTAATCAGTTTTAAGGTTGGAAGGATTAGGGGTTGTTTGGATTAGCTTGTTGTTAAGTTTGGAAGAATTAGTGGGTGTTTGGATTAACTTGTTGTTAAGTTTGGAAGAATTAGGGGGTGTTTGGATTAGCTTGTTTTTTGGCGGCTAGTTGAAATTTGAAAATTCCGATAAGTTCACTTTTTCCAGCTTATCAACTAGAGCTTATGACTCCTATAAGATCAAGTTGATAAGCTCATGAGCTGAAAAAAGTTAGCTTGTCGGCTTTTCCAAATAAGCCAAAAGAAATTTCGTAATCCAACCACACCCTTAATACAACAGCAACAATACCCGATTCCGCCAGGGCAGGGTATGGGGGAGGTATGATGTAGACACCCCTCTACCCGATGGTAGAGAGGCTGCTTCCAGAAACCGCACCCTTAATGGGTATTGAAATGTGAGGTCAATGAATTAGAACCTAATAAGGAGACTGTATTAAGTATCAACTTAATTTGTTTAAGATATAAAGCATAATACAGTTTATGTTTCTAATAACATAGGATAAGAATGGTCATTGTATATGAAGAGTACTAAGTGTAGTATTGGTTAGTTCAAATTTTGTCTAGCTGAAAAAGAAAACAAAGTCTCAACATCTATCTCTAGCAGTTGGTGCAAACATAAGTTTGTAGAAAAATTTGGAAATACTAGTTTGTTAAAACATGATTTTGTATTCATGTACATGATGTGGAATAGCTGTATTGATTTTTGCTCTTCATGTCATGGTATCTATATTGTGATGGATATATTATTTTTTGAGATAATTACACGAGAGGGGTTGATCTTGTATCACTCTTTCAACCAGTGTTGAAGGTTGGTTACGTTTTCCAGATGTTGATGAAATTGATGTACAGTAACTAACATGATTATGATAGTATAAATATGTAAGTGCGTTTGATTATGTAATTGGGAAAAGTGTGAAAATAGCGTTCCAGATATGGATATTGAAATTCGGCAACCAACACCTTTGGGCAAATATTAATTCTGAAACTACCCATACTTTTTCCATTACATTGACATTTTGTATATGTTACCCAAATTTACCATTTTTGCTATTTATAAAAAATACTATGTCTATTGTTGTGATTAGCTCTCAAAAAAGGAAAGTTTTCAGCATGGTTGATGGTCATAGTGTAGTAACTAGTATAAATGGATGAGAAATGCAACTTTAATACTTAACTCACAGTAACAAATGAGTTTATGCGCTATGATAAGGTGCAGGACACTAACTTAGATATAGAGTTTAATATGTTTTAGTAGTCTTTTTCAATTTTGCCCATACTAAAAAAATGTGTATTAGAGTCTAATAAAATTAAATTCACAGACTTGTGACTCTGGGCTCGGATATTGCGATGCAGAGAGCGACTTACCATCAAAGATATTGATAAAGGGTGGCACAGTTGTAAATGCTGAGCATCAGGAGGTTGCTGATGTTTATGTGGAGGATAGACTTATTGTTGCTGTTAGGCCTAATATTAAGGTACTTGTGTTGGTCTATCATATTCTTTATCAGTTTATCTTGTTTTTATATATTTTGCAGAAGTTGGTATAAACTGTTACCTTTACACTTGTTGAAATTTTAATGAGCTCGCTATCCACTTCTGGAATAGATAGCATTCCAAGCTTATAAGTCGGTCATATTAGTATATTTTGGTGGAACATGGTTTTGAATTTAGTTTTGCTATATATGCAAGGATGTGGGTATTTGGGAGATTGTGAAAGTGATAGAAATTAATTCACATTTCTAAAATAGAGTTGTTAATTTAGTAATAATCTAAATTAAGGAATGTTTTGTTTCGCCTATTTTAATAGGAGTTGATTGGGGAATAAGTTAACTTTAGGAATAAGTTATCATAGAGAAAAAGGAGAGGCCTTATGAGAGTCTCCCTCCGTCCCGTGTGATGGCCTTGGTGATTCAATAACGACGGAGGCGAATTCCGTTATGTAATCAACCGTTGAGAGTGGTGTGAGGATAAACAAGTGTCGAGAGTTGCGCGGCTCCAATTTTGTAATATTTTCATATAGTGGATGTTAAGTGGCCTACGAGTCCCATGTTTTTACTCTCTTTTGAGAGGTTTTCCACTTGTTTTTCGTTTTCTTTATTGTTTGGCTATCGTTGTGTACTTGTGTGATACATTATCGTGGTGTAAGAACCGAACAAAAAAGATCCGCAATACGAGGGTGTGTTTATGTATGTGTATACACATGTCTAATGTACAACACATACACGCTAAAAAGGGAACCTATGTCTTATCGCGTTGTTATTTTTCCTTAGTGTGTCCATATTAGTCCAGATGTTGAGGAAAAGTAACTTGTATCGTTTTTGGTTTTCCTTTTTGTTGATGTTGTTGTACTGGTTACAGTAGTTTGTTGGTTACATTTTTGGCATTTTAAGATGAGTACATATCAACAGGTTGCTGATGGCGTCCGAGTTATTGATGCTACTGGAAAGTTTGTTATGCCAGGTAAAATTCGTTTTTTAAGTCGTGATTTACAAATCCACAACACGTTAGTTGCTAAGATCTGTACCGATATACCATCATGTAATTTCACTACCTCTATTTTTTTTTGGCATACATTATTTTCTCATTTAGATGGTAAGAATTCGCCTGCCGTAAATTATTACATAAATATTATAACATCACTCGTTATGGCTGTGTTATTGCAGGAGGAATAGATCCTCACACACACTTGGCTATGGAATTCATGGGTACTGAGACGATTGACAACTTTTTCACTGGTCAAGCGGCTGCGTTAGCTGGTGGGACAACAATGCACATCGATTTCGTTATTCCTGTAGATGGCAGCTTATCTAAAGGTTATGAAGCCTATGTTGAAAAAGCAAAGTTAGCATGTATGGATTACGGTTTTCACATGGCCATCACAAAATGGGATGATACTGTTCCCAAGGAGATGGAAATTATGGTAAAGGAAAAAGGTTTGTGTTGTTCGTCCATTGATTTAAAACGCATTTTTGTACTTAAATTTACTAAAGAGTTACTCCTGTTATAACTTACAGGTATCAACTCTTTTAAGTTTTTCATGGCTTATAAGGGTTCTCTTATGGTTAGCGATGATCTTCTATTGGAGGGTCTTAAAAAGTGCAAGTCTCTTGGTGCGTTGGCAATGGTTCATGCTGAAAACGGCGATGCTGTTTTTGAAGGACAGAAACGAATGATTGAACTTGGTATAACTGGTCCAGAAGGACATGCTCTGTCAAGACCTCCGGTGGTAAGTGATTCATTTTAGAGATATTACATGCTTCTGGAATACATGTTAGTGATAATTGCAGCATAGTATATGATAAAAATGTATTTACTGCACCAACGGTTATGTTATTCATATATAAGTGTATATCGACTTCTGTGTCACAACGACAACCTATTTACTTATGCTTCCCTATGGTACATGTACAGTACTTGTTCCAGGTTGAAACAACTATTTTCACTTCCATTCTATTCTGCGTATAGTTTATTGCCTAGGGATTGTGCGGAGGTTGTATAAAAATAAGGATATTTTCCAAGAAGAACAAAGGCTTTTATGTCATCCAGTGGTTAGACTAATAAAACAATAATGCGCAATCTGTTTTCTTATATAATGCAATCCTCATCAATGAACGCCAAGGTCATTAGTAGGCTCGACGAGCTTCTTAGTTTGATCTCAAGTTTCGATTAAGCCGTTATTCCGTTATTGCATAGACTTTATAAAATTTGTGGTCAGGCTTCATTCGTTGTTCGATTATGCAATTCATGTTTTAGTGAGTTTATTTCCAATATTTGATTAGACAAGCTTGAAGCTTTGATAAATTATTTTCGTTTTGTAAAGCTATAATCTTCTAAGCATAGACCTGATTCATCTTTTGATTTTAATATTGTTTGAAACAAGTAATAACTTCTATCTATATTTTTTACAGCTGGAAGGTGAGGCTACAGCTCGAGCAATTCGTTTGGCTGCTTTTGTGAATGCACCATTGTATGTTGTTCATGTCATGAGCACTGATGCAATGGAAGAGATAGCAAGGGCTCAAAAATCAGGTTTGTGAATAGAAGGAAAGGAGACAGACATAAAATTCTGAATATACTTGATATATCCAAAGCTTACAAAAGAACCCGAATTAATGCTTTCTTTATCTGTAATGAAAGTAACATTATCTTATCTTTTGTATATATTTTGACTAACAGGGCAAAGAGTTATTGGAGAGCCTGTGGTTTCTGGATTAATTCTTGATGATTCTGTCCTATGGGATCCTGATTTCATCACAGCCGCAAAGCAAGTGACTATACTTTTTTAAACTTTGTGTTTTCTATTTAGTATATTCTGATTTCTGTTGGTACTTTGAAATTTGAATAACTGAGTTTTTCTTTAGATTTGTCATGAGCCCCCCAATAAGAGCATTAGGGCACGGGAAAACACTTCAAGCAGCATTATCAACTGGAGTTCTAAAGGTACTGAACCCTAATTGTTAATGTCTTTATTTTACATTTCTACTTACCCTGAAATTCATCTTTGTATGGGTAGTCTACAAAGTTCTATCCACCGGGTGTGGTTTTCTTGTAGTGGTTCCAAAATGGGTGGGTTAGATATTTTAGTAATGTTTGGAATGCTTCTGATTGAACCGCAGAGGCGCAGACACATAGGACCATTTTCTATAAATATCCCGCCAAATATAATTAGAAAAAACTATCTTAATACTATAATCATTAACAAAAACAATGTGCTACTGTCAACCCGTTTGACCCGTTTCCCTTTTAGCTAAATATTATTAAGGAGTATTTGAGTCATTTGACTGACTAAGGTAAGCCATAATCTTAATAAAACATTTCAAACTCTTGTTTAGTTATTCTCAAAAACAATGATTTCTATAATGATTGTAACATATAGTACCTGCATGCATCACCAAAAGGAAAGCGTATGTTGTAGTTTATAAAATATGCTCTATAATTCAACTGGTGTTCTACTTTTGCAGCTTGTCGGAACAGATCATTGCACCTTCAATTCTACACAGAAATCATTTGGAATTGACGATTTCCGCAAAATACCAAATGGTGTCAATGGTAAATACGTGTTTAAGAACCTTCTTATACCTCCCAAGCCTTCTTAAAGTTAAAATTTTGTTAACTTAGCTAGGCACTTCCTAATTTCACTTGTGTACATTTGTGTTACTGTAGGTCTCGAGGAGAGGATGCATCTTGTTTGGGACGCCATGGTGGTACGATAATAATAAATTTGAACCTTATAGAATGTCAAACCTTCTGAGTTCAATATCCAAAATACTTTAGTTTTCTAGTCACATTTCTGTTTGGTTATTTCAGGAATCTGGCCAAATGTCTGCAACTGATTATGTCCGTGTAACAAGTACAGAATGGTAAAACAATTCCCTCCTATATCTAGTGCGTCATCGGTTTTGATTTTTTGTTAATTGCATAAAGGTAACCAACTTGGTCCAGTTTTTACTTCGGATAACCAACTTTGTTGGCCTGATAAAAACCTTCAACTTTAAAAACTATCGTTTGAAGGTAATCTTTAACCTTAATAGCACGTAACTGGTTTTGTAGCTCCAGATCAAACAAAGTCAACATGGTTAAACACAATTAACGTCTCATGATTTTGACCTGGCAGCCTTCCCTTAAATTGAAGATTTCAAAGTTTTAGCAAAAAAAGATGAAATTAAAGTGGGATCTTTACCCCTTAATGCAGCTAACCGCCTAACCCCTTGATCTTTTTATCTGTTCACTAATTTTTAGACTCTAGAGGATACATTTTTGTGTTTTGACACTGGTTCGAATCAGTCCTGACTGATTCAAATGAATTACGTTTTCTTTTCAGTGCCAAATTATTCAATATATATCCCAGAAAAGGGGCAATACTTGCTGGATCAGATGCAGATATAATTATATTCAATCCAAATGCAACCTTTCATATTAGTGCCAAGTCTCATCATTCTAGATCTGACACAAACGTCTACGAGGGAAGATCAGGAAAGGTAATTTATTTATATTTCTTTGTAGTTGCATATTCGGTACAGTGATACACTAAGTTTGTGTTACCTAATTCCTCTAATAATGTGACCAAGCCATATAAACTTTTGCTCCTTAAACTTAATTTGTTTGTTTTCGACTTTATATGAGATTCTAATCATAGATTCACAGAATATTAGATCACAGGTGGGTTTTAGTAAAAGGTCATAACAGAAAGTTTTCATACAGGCTGCTCGGTTGACCTGCAAGTACTTTTGTTGTCTATTATTTTCATTTTACCAAGTATTAATGTATGAAGTATGATTGCCAGAATTATTTACTGATTTTAAAATAGAAAAAGAAACAATTTAGGAGATCACAAGCATTTAATTTCATATAGTTTGACCTGTTTGATATGACTGAAATTGACCTGTTTGAGCTTTGTAGGTAAATGGTGTGTAATGCGATTACTATTTTCATAATTTCATGTATATCATGATTATCCTGTTAAGGAATGTTAGATGCATGTTACATTTAACTCTCTACCTATTTTTTGGTTATGAAGTTTCCCTTACTTTGCTCTCAGGGGAAGGTTGAGGTAACTATAGCTGGTGGAAGGATTGTATGGGAAAATGAAGAACTAAAGGTTGTTCCTGGATCTGGCAAGTATATATCAATGCCTCCTTTCAATTATCTATATCATGGTATTGATAAAGCAGATGCAAGATACCTTGCTTCTCTTAAAGCTCCTGTAAATCACATCAGGCCATCTCTATAAATTGCAGGAAAGAAATATTATCCTTGACTATTGAAGTCAATTGAACACGTCAATTAGAAATTTATAACCTTTGCAAAACTACAGTAAACTTTTTTATACATCACAATGTGGCAAATAAAATAAGGTGATGTTATTCTTGTGTGATAGTTTGTATCTATCTCGCGTCTTCAAAGTCGTAGGACTGACCTCGAAGTCAAAAGGTTTATCTTTTCTGAAACCATGTAATGCTTGTATCATACATCATAAGTTAGCCTTTTCGATAGCGTAGGAGTATAACGCTGATCTGTATATATACGGTATTTGGTCAGTGCATAGATATTATTCCGTGAAATGTCTGAAAGTTGCTTTTAAACGTAATTGTACAGCGAAATCTTTGATGTGCGTGATTGTAGTTTTATTATACGGAAGTTATATATGAATTTGAGTTTTGCAAGTTACATATAAGTGTATATAAATAGAGTGCATTTGTCCCAATCGAGAGGTTTTTAGTGCTTTTTACAAATACTTTGATGATGATACGAAGCATAGGGCTGAGCACCGGGCCGAAACCGACCCGTCCCGACCCGATCCCGACCCATCCTGAAACCGAAAAGATGGAAAATCCTAACCGAATCTCGACCCGAGTCTAGTTCGGGTAATCCCGACTCCCGACCCGAGTCCCGAAACGAAACCGGTTTGTATGGTATTCTTTGTGTTTTCTAGGGTAATCTCGAGTCCCGACAAGCTGGAAAACCCAATCCGAGTGCTGACCTGAGTATAGGTCGGTTTGTGTCGGTTGGTGTCGGTCGGAGTCGGTCGTTGGTCGTTGGTCGGGATTGCCCAGCCTTAACGAAGCGTTATATGGAGAACGGTAGCATAAATGTTATAAGTCTCAAAAGTTGATGTTCAGATACTTCCATATTTGATAATCTTGGGCTTTCTTGAGGAGTAAAACAAGCAGGTACTTTATATTGCTAGGCACGGGTATCTTGTTTGAGCTGCTTGTGTACATGATGTAGATATATATAAGCACTCTCGCAACTATATGTTTCGATGAAATAAACATAGTAGAAATACCTTACTGATTTAATGAGAACCCATAACAGCTCATTAGATCGAACCGACAACTAATGACAACAGATCCAACGCTTGAGCAATTGAAACTCGAAAACCAAATATAACAGCAACAAGCATCATCACCATGATCATCTTACGTCTTCGAATCTGTCAAACACGTAACAAACAGAACCGTACGGGATGTCAAATCCCTGTCCTTTAAAGTACTTTCGGCACTCCGTAAGTTGCTCGAGTCTCCAAGCCTAAGCACCCAGGATTGATACAGTTCTTCACACGTAATCGTCGAGTAGCAACAACTCTTGATTACAACACTATGACGGTAACCAGAAAACTCTAAGGCAATGAAGCATAAGTATACACCATACAGTTTTGAGAGTACGTATGAATTTTGTGTCTCTCTAACAATACACTCACATTCATTATTTATAATTGACCAATAAGCACAATTGTGGTCACATAATCAAGATCATGTTCCTGAAAGAAAGGAGATAGTGGGAGGTTTTCACATATTATTTAAAACCAATTCAACCACTATCCTTTTGATCAGGTCAATAACATAACTTAGGTAAAGTGCTTCTCAAGCTTGTACTCCTTTTTGTATAATGTGTACAGGTAGTGGCAGCTTAAACTACTTGTACATATGCTTCAAAAGTGGCCAACTTGCCTACATCAACTAAGTCCCAACAATCCCCCACCATGTTGGCAAGTTTTCTGCTACTCTAATAGGTTGTGTCACGGTGGTGTCACATAGATTAAACCCCGTTTACTCTAAGTATGCAAATAAAATGATTTAATGGTGTCCGAAGATTAAACCACAAACCTTTATACTCTTATGTGCATACCTATACACACTTCCCATCGTAACCAAAGTGTTCTCACTGAGCGCGAATATGGCCATGCGCTTAATCCTGATTCATGACCCTCTAAGAAAGAAACCACAAACTTTCTATTCAAGGCGGCACCACCTTTAAGCCATATAGGCAAAACTTCTAAAACGTCTCCGTTGCTAAGACGTCTCTAAAGTTTTGTTAAGAGAATAATCTCATCCTCATTCTCGGCAACGCCGTACTATCTCTACTACACGGGTCACTTATTCGATAGTACCTTCTACCGACTAGTGACTTGTTATTACCCATTAAACTTGGAGATAGGAGCACTAAATTCAAGTCGGGTTACCATCACTAACCGATTCACTTATGATTTCAGACCCATGTCTCTTGTAGTAACACTCAATAAGTCTCTCGTCAGAGACTTAACAAGCTATACCCGACATGTTTATACACAACTAGTCGGTCACATCACAAACACTCAAGTTTCTAGATCACTTGACAAACATCTCATTAATGGCCATTCTCATATATTTATAATACATTCCATCACATTGGAATTTGGACAGATTGGATCTCTAATCCACTTAGCCGTTTCTCTAGCCACGACTAGATAAATAGCACAACTTCCTTCTTGAAGTTTAAATACACGCATGTTTCTTGCACATTCAAGAATCAATTCGTCGTGTGTGAGCTTAGTGATTCACCAACATGTGAAATTTCGTTTGATTTTCATGTGTATTTGCAATTCTCAATATCTCGATTACACTACTTGAGGGACGGAAAAGGAAAGAATCATGATCATAGTGATCAGTTATAATCACAATACTATCCAATATAAGGGACATAGGGTGACGGTTTCAACTTTACGTTGCTTACCAGGTCGCCCTTTCTTCATCAATCACGTACACATGAAACGCCATACATAAAACTCCTTCAATAAATCAAGCGTAAGGCTATAACTCATCTTTTCATGAACCCTCGCCATAAATCTCAATATTAAATTTATGTCGCTTAAGATTTCACATTTCATATGCTCATTGGTAAACTTGCTCACAAGCAAGGTTAAATTAAACATGTAGCATGTATAATTAATACCCCCACCATTTGGCACTATTCTGTATATACCAAATCACATTTTACAACAAGCCTGCATGCTTCGATAATTTGATATATGGCACCACTAACCATTCGGTTTTCTTTGTGGATTGCCTTATATTGGTTTGCAACAAATGAACTCAAGTGTTTTCCTTATGCACTGTTTTGATATCTTCAAAATAATAAGCTCTTTGTTCAACGAATTATTGCACAACAAGAACAAATTAATCAAAAGATTTGTTTTCTTTTAAAAAAAAATAAACATAACTGATCACGTTAAAGGTATAAAAATATAACAAACACCTTGAGTAGATATTGTGCAACAACATTTGACACAATCTCATAGTGACCACCTCCTGTCAACTATACATAATGTTACTCCACGCAAGACATCCAACACGCTCTAGACTCATCTAGTATTTCTGTCACATCACAATGTTCCTCCTCGAAATTGTGATCGATACACTCCTTCATGAATGTACTTGGCATTTGGTGGCACACAATACATGAGGAACATCCATAAGAATCAACACATTACATTTCGAGTAGATAACCTCAACCACACATAACAGTTCTTCCACACACTATTAGGAACCACTCATGTTCACGTTTGGAATCTCTCATCTCAGAGCTTCATGCATTCATAATCTCATATCCGTAGTTGTAAACTTACAACAAAAGGATTTATAAAAACGACAAATATTTATACTCTACTTTTAATTATTGTCTGTTTCTTATTGTACCCTCATGTACAAATAAATCATCAAACAACAACTAAATGCAAATGGAGTATGAGTTCAACTTCTAACTACATAAAACTCGTTTTACTATATATCAGTAAACTCATTATATGCATGAAACTCATCTACAAGGTGATGGTGAAATACCATGACTATATATCAAACATCCGACAGTGTTACAAAAGCCACAAAAAATAGACTAAAATTTCAGTCCATTTGTTACCATTCCATGAGCAGTTTCATACCTCAATTCAAAACACACTTGTATCACAATACAAATATTTACCTCTTTAAAACAACATGTCTAGAAGCTGATTTTATTACAAGTTGTAAAATTCCTTAAAATCAGATAATGGTTATAACATAAACCCTTAAATATGTTACAGACATATCCTAGAAGCCAATCAATAGTCATGTAATCTCCTTTTATCAATTTTAGATTCTCCATTCTTAATCATAATTGTAAAAGGGAAACACATTGCATCCTAGTAGTTGCGAGAGACAATTTAGGCTCCTAAATGAAACTCTCTGATTAGACATTGCGACTAATAATTTTGTTTCATTTTGAGTCCACGAAAGTACTTTAAAGATTGTAGATATATATAAGCACTCTCGCAACTATATGTTTCGATGAAATAAACATAGTAGAAATACCTTACTGATTTAATGAGAACCCATAACAGCTCATTAGATCGAACCGACAACTAATGACAACAGATCCAACGCTTGAGCAATTGAAACTCGAAAACCAAATATAACAGCAACAAGCATCATCACCATGATCATCTTACGTCTTCGAATCTGTCAAACACTTAACAAACAGAACCGTACGGGATGTCAAATCCCTGTCCTTTAAAGTACTTTCGGCACTCCGTAAGTTGCTCGAGTCTCCAAGCCTAAGCACCCAGGATTGATACAGTTCTTCACACGTAATCGTCGAGTAGCAACAACTCTTGATTACAACACTATGACGGTAACCAGAAAACTCTAAGGCAATGAAGCATAAGTATACACCATACAGTTTTGAGAGTACGTATGAATTTTGTGTCTCTCTAACAATACACTCACATTCATTATTTATAATTGACCAATAAGCACAATTGTGGTCACATAATCAAGATCATGTTCCTGAAAGAAAGGAGATAGTGGGAGGTTTTCACATATTATTTAAAACCAATTCAACCACTATCCTTTTGATCAGGTCAATAACATAACTTAGGTAAAGTGCTTCTCAAGCTTGTACTCCTTTTTGTATAATGTGTACAGGTAGTGGCAGCTTAAACTACTTGTACATATGCTTCAAAAGTGGCCAACTTGCCTACATCAACTAAGTCCCAACACATGAGAGAAATGTACTCTAGTTATTAAGACTCAGGTTCGTAGTATATCAGGCTTTGTTCTACAAATCGTGATTTTGGTTAATAGTCATTGCTAGTCTAAGTCTTTCTCAATCATGTATCTCACACTTTGTATCTTTCATTTGCCTTTGAGCCTACTACATTTTCTCAAGTTAGTAAGAGTAGAACACAGTGCTGATATTGATGGGTGTACCTGAGTTTACTGCACTTTAGCGATCAAACGCACCATATTTAACTTGTGTTTCTACTCCTGAAACTGAAATATTTGGTGGAACCTTGAAAGCATTAGCAGAGCTGATGTCAGTTGCATTTTCAGATGGACCTTGATCTTACTAACTTACTGACCGGTCTGACCCTAAAGCTTGACTAAACCACTAAGGTTGGACGCACTGGCTCATAAAAAATCGGTCATTCGACCCACACGAGTTGTCTCCATTGTGAGTGTGAGGTTGAAGATCGGTCGCCGAACAAAAAAAATGAATATCGGTCTAATATTCAACCGATATTACACACACACAAAACACAAACAAAACACCCTCTTTTACCTTTATATAAAATAAAATACATGGGTCACTACTGTGGCACTTGGGTCATGTCTGGTCGTCGGAGAGAGAAAGCTGACGACGTGGCAGTGGATGACTTGGGTCACCACTGTGTCTAGCCTAAGATTTGTTGATTCCACCAAGTCTCGACATGTATGTCTCTTTAAGAATACAATCTATGGTCTTAAACTCTTAATAGGCTCCTTGAACATGGTTGAATAGTTAGTTAGTCTTTGTCTCTATGACCAAATGAATATTGTTCCCATTACATCTTTAGTTGTGCTTGTGCATTATACTTTGGCTCATGTGTGCTATGTATTGGTCCATGTTGATGATATTATACCTTCTCTACAAGACCCTTTTTTCACATAAAACCAACTAGAAAAAACGGCAACTTTATACTTGATCATGTGAACTTCATGAAGTACATAACTAGGTTTCATTATCGTTTTAATTGTTGGCACCTTTAATGAGTTTGGCTACTACACTCAGCTTGGTGAAAACAAACATGCTTCATAAGAGCATCTGCAATGCCAACTTAATAGAATGACTTTTCACTATTTCAATAAGTTATTTAGATGACATGTCCAATTGTAGCAAAAGCTTAGTGAAAGACCTTTAGCAAGAAGACTTGTAGAACAACAAGAGTTTCAAGCAACTGCACAAGCGGATATTTTGTTGTTGAGATCCATTTTACTCCTCTTTCTATATCAATTCCTATTTAGAAAAGTTATTCCGAGGACTTGGTTGAATTGGAGAGTTTTAAAACTATAAGTAGATGATCAAATAAAATCTTCCATCGTCGTTTTAGTGTGCTTAACTTGTGCCCCATGGCACAAGTTAGAAAAATCCAATAAAATATACTAACAAATTAGGTAACAAAATCTATGTGTCTTTAATGACTTGCATTGATCATGGTCTAATAAAGTTTCTTCTATTAGTCTTCAAGCATTTAAGATTCATTATTTTGCTCTATGTGCCCATTATTGGGTAGCTTGCTAATATATATATGCCAAGGGGTATTGCATCTATGAATGTGCTTGGTGAAATTTGCTAGAGTTGAAGCTCACATTATTAGCAAAAAATTGTATTTTTAATTTGTATAAAAGTGTTTGACGAATTAATTGTAAAAAAATACTTTATTACAGTTGAATTACATATATAAACACCAAATTAAATTCAAATACATTGCAAGTTTTTTGCATGTTCAACAATAATATTTAAAGAATACTTATTTAATTTGGCTAGTTAAAAGCTTTATTCATTTCTAAAATCTCATGTCTATAAGCTTAAGCTTTTAAAAGTTTTCTTAAATATACGTGGTAAGCAAAAGTTATTTTATAAAACATTTTGTTTTAAATTTCAAGCTCTCATGAACTCGAGCAAACTTGCATTCAAACATCTCTCCTTGATATATCAAGTTTCATATGCATGAATCACTAATTTCCTATGTCTTTTCCATTAATAATAAACAAGTTTCACTTGCTCAATATCGATGTTGACATGACCAAGTCGCACAGACACCAAATTCAAAAAATCAATTATTTCACAATTTGCACTATATTATTTTCAGATCACTTGGCAAGATTTTCCCAGAAACAAAGTTGCCCAATTTAACAATTTTTTGCAAAGCATATTGTAACATTATAATATTAACGAACTCCAAGTTGAACATTCATAATTATCAAGTCAGTCAATACCAAACAACTTAGACTCAACGACCACTTTGTTTTTCTTTTTCTCTATTTTATGTGAGGCAGTTTGGATGCATGCATATAGTACACACCATTTTAAAAACACCGAATAAACTATTAATAGTTGAATACCTCAGTGATTCAATTAATAAAGTTAATCTATCATTTCGTTAGTAACATTATACGATTATCTGCGCAAAGTTCCAACGACTCCTAAAATAGCAGCGCAAAAGAACCAAAAGTTCAACTAACTTCATGAAATCTTCGGTTGGAAGTTCGATTATGTTTATTGAACGATTAAATATGAACAATATATTATGTTTGTTTTGTTAAGTAAACGAACTTGAACAATGTTTCGTTAATTCATATTGCGTCCGTGAACATTGATAATTTGTTCGTTTAGGTGTATTTTTATCGTTTATTTTTTCATAGTTACAAGTAAAACCAGTGAACATGAGCGAACAAGACAAAAGAAAATGAATTATTTGTTACTTTATGCTTGTTTTTCCATGTTCGTTTGTTTAATATCTTGATGATCAGCAAAACTAAACAAACATGACAAAACTAGTTTTCTAAAAAAAAAAAAAAAAATCTTGTTATATTTGTTCGGTTCTTACAGCCTTTATAGATTATCACAAATCCAATCATTTGAATAACCAAAATTACGCTACAAAAGTAACCAAAAAAGCCTTATCTAATAAACTTCGCTTTAGGTTTCTAGAACTATAGGTGGCTTTGGGTCGCCTTTGGTAATAATGTCAAAGCGTATTCTTTCTTATTTGATTAGGCATGGGTTAACCGGACGGTCCCATTTTTGTTAGCCGGACCCCCCCCCCTCCTTTTTTATTATTATTATTTTTAATTTTGTTTATATTAAAAAGCTATAAACCTGAAAGTGCGGAACAGAAAATATAAAGTTTAATAAGTCAACCGTTTAAAACTGTCAGAAATACGGAGCAGAAACTGACAAAAAACTGTGTTGTACTGAAAAAAATGTGGGACAAAAAGGAAAAGGACAAGGGGATAGGTGGGTCACCCCGTCCGGTCAACACATCCCGATTGATTATTGTAGACGACTAGACCGTACGACTTTGATGCCATTCCGGAAAGAGACAAGTTTTTGATGCCATTCCGGAAAGAGACAAGTTATACATACCTTCAAAAAAAGCAAATGGTACTCCCATGTTTTTTTTTTACATTTTTTTATTATTTTTTTTATATTTTTACTTTTATAATTTTATTTATATAAAAAAATTATAAACCTGAAAGTACGGAACAGAAAATATAAAGTTTAATAAGTGAGAAACTTAAATTGACATAAAATATAAAACAAAAACTGATAAAAACTATGTTATATTGTAAACAAAAGAGAGCCAAAAAGGATGAGACGACAAAACATCATATCAGGAAGGGTATTTACGACGTAAACCTTCCGGAATTACTCGTCATATTATTTTTACCACTAACTTTTTTTTTTTTTTTTTTTTTTTTTTTTTTTTTTTTTTTTAACAAAGATTAATATCATTTCATTACAAACCTCACAAAGGAGGAAGATAAGACATAACAAATTACATCGAAACATAACCTCACAAACGGAGGAAGATAACAACATAATAAGTTACATCACAAAACATACACCATATAGCTGTAACAGCCTATAACATCACCTTTCAAAGGGTGGGGGGAATCACCCGAGTGAGCTTTGACTGAAAACAACCATATAAGGGGTGCAGCTTGACAAAAGTACACTAAGTACAAAATACATACAAAGATGCTAAAACAAGGCATCCATAAAGGAGCCTAACAAAATCCTAACAGATCTAAACCAAATCCCTACGCAGCAGCAAGCCGACGATGACGGACCACAACAGATCTGAGCAGAAGCAGCAGTGGCAGCAGCGACAACAGCGGCATCGGAGGAGATGACAGATCTGTAAGCAAACCTTTTATTTAAAGAAAGAAAAACAGTCCCGACGGCCGGCCGTAGCCGACCGCCGGAAAAGGATCGGATTTTATGAGTATAGGTCGGATATAATTTAGTGAGAAGGTGGAGAAAAGTTGTAGAGAGAGAAAGAGGTTACTACTGTGTTTCAATCATTTTTACCACTAACTTAACCACTTCAAATTCAGTTTGTTTTTTTTCCTAAAAAAATCTAGGGGTGACATATGGATCTTCATCATAGTAGCATACATGCGTATCATTTGTTTCACCAAAAAATTTACAAGTTAACCAATCTTAACCCCTCCCCAAATTTTTTATTCCTCCCTCTTACATCACCATTCTTAAAAGCTGTCAAAAAAAATAATAATAATAATAAAAATAAATAAAATAAAAAATAATCGTAAGAAACTATTTGGAGTTGCTAAGCGCAGGTATTATGCTTGTCTTTAGCTTATTGGTACGTCTTTAATTAATACTCCCTCCGTCTCATTTTTATTGTCCACTATTGACTTTTTTGGTCTATCTTCTTCAACTTTGACCTTAAATATTTTTGTGGGTGTTATATAATATTTGATGCAAAATATATAAATGGATTGAGTTTTAAGTGTACTTTTCAATGGTATAATTTTTTCATCAAGTATTATATAATAAAAAATATATATTTATGGTCAAAGATGAACCAGTTTGACTTTGAAAATTCAAACTGGACAATAATTATGGGACGGAGGGAGTACAATTTTCTCAAAAGTTAAAACGTGAAAATGATAGGCATGGGAGCTTTACTAAATACGTATCGTAGTTGATATTGAGTTTGGTTAAAAAAAAAAAGTAATAAATAAAAAATAATAAATGGGACAATCATATGAAAATTCAATACGGAACAAGATTTTTTTAAATAACAAAACAAACAATCCTGACCATTAATTTAATTTTGATCCAGTTACTAGATTTAATCAATAACATAAATAATAAATTATAAAAGGGCATTTTTATAATATCCTACTCCACATAATACTCCATTCTTATATACACCCACTCGGCCACTCACCTGTTTACTCGCCCACAATCACCAGTTACAAACACTCTCTTTCTCACCAAACACACATGAACCACCATAAATTGTCGTGATCCGCCATTTCACCATAAACCATCGTTGATCTTACGTTGATCGCGCCACCGATCTATTTTTCGACAAGTACTATATTTCGATGGTTGTATTTGTGTGTGTGTGTGGGAGGTGTGAGGCAGGGGAGACGGCATCTGTGGCGGCTGATTTATGGTGGCGAGTTCGTCAATCCGCCATATTACAGTGAAAGTAACAGGGATAACGTACTCAGCTTGTTTTAGTTCGGTTGAAGGTGCTCTTATGAGCATAAACGGTGTCGTTTCGGCTACTGTTGCTTTTTGTTGCAACATAAAGCCAACGTCACTTTTGATCCCAATCTAGTCAATGTCTGTTCATTGATATTGACTTAAAAAAAATGTTTCCGAGAGAAATATGAGTTTCTTTGCTTAGATGAAAGAAAAAGTGAGTAAAGTCAATGACAAGGAAATGAGACAATGACAAGAAAATGAGACAAACCCCTACCTATCTACGAGTATAGCAAAGTGTTTTATTAGTTATAGCATTTTTTTTTTATTAAAATGACAATGACAAGGCATGCTAAAGAATAAAGATTCCTTAATATGCTTGGTATGTGTTAAACAGCTAGCAAAGATACAAATAGTATTAAAATGGTTAAATGTCACTTTTATTAGTTATACCATTTTTTATTTTAACTTATAGCATTTCTTACTTAATAGTTGATACAGAATCCCATGTGATTCTTTGAAAAATCCTTTGTGATTCATATAGAATCCCATGGGATTCTTTGATGAATCACTTGTGATTCATCCCTAATCTGCATGTGATTCATACAGATTACCCATGTGATCAAACAAAATATAAGTAACAAACATTATATATTCAAAGTAAACAAGATATATTCAAAGTGAACAACAATTTTTCTCATAACATTTGATGCGTGTTTGTGTCACATTGTAGTATAGATGTGATTTTACCTATTCAAGTTTTACATTTATATTTAGCCGACTTATCCTATAACACACACACTAACGAGCAGTGTACCCGATCAATATGTATATAGTGGTAAGCAGAGTTTCGATCACTAAGAGTGGAACGTAATTCCTAGTTAGTCTATCAGTATTTTAATATTCTAAGTTAGTTTTACAATCTAATCTAACGCAAGGGGGTTTTAGTCTGAAAGACTAGCACGATTGGATAGTTAAACAGTAAATTAAACTAATGAGAACAAATCAGCAAATAGCAAACACGTACACAAATAGATAAAAGATACAGATAGAAGGCCTGTCCTGATTGTTAAATAGTTTGTCACTTGTTTTATTGCTAGTTTTATATGTTGTGTATCATAATCTAATCTGTCTCGTTGGATCCTAAATATAGGCGAGTAAACTCTTAATGATCACTTATGCCTATCCCACTTTCTAGATGCTAGATAAGTAGGCGAGGAGGGGGTATGGCAGCCCAAGCAAAACTCAGCTATACACAGAAGTTATCAAAGCACATATACAATTCACCAAAAATATCAACATATAAACTTTAATTGATTGAAAAGCAATTTTAAGGGGAGCAGTATGGTGGTCACAAGCCCATCAATCCTGATGAATTAAAGCTTACTATTACAATAAAACAAAACTATTTAATGAATTAAATACATGCGGGACCTTCTTACTACTTTAAGATCTTCTTTGGAGGTGTGTCTTGTGTTGCCAAATCGTCTGAATTCGTCTCCTTAGGGTTTTTGTTCACACCAAATTCGTCAGACTCTTGGTGTATTTATAGGTTCTGTCTGAGGGTTAGATGCGGCACATTGTGTAGTAGATGCGGCGCATCTACTTAACTTTGCGTGGGGTCAAAGATTAATATATTCTGGAATATTCGTACACCGTCTTCAGATGCGGCGTAACTTGGATTTTATGCGGCGCATGTCCTTCAGTATCTTGAATCGTATTTGGTGAAGTCTCGATATAGATACGGCGCATGTTGATAATGTGATCCGGCGTATCTGGAGTAGAACAAGTTGGTTCTTTTTCATTGACAAAAGTTTCATATGTGGTGCATGCTATAATGCTGATGCGGCGCATGCTTCAAAGTCAGGTAATGGTCTTCGAATTCATCTAAGTATGATAGTACGGCATATCTATCTAGAATGATGCGGCGTATCTTCTGGATTTCAGTAGACTTTTCCATCTTGATCATTTTGCTCCATAATTTGTCTAAAATCGCCAAGTTTTACCAATTGCTTGTTTTTATCTGAGAATTACTAAAGTAAACATTAAAGCACCAATTCTCATATAAAATATAATAAAACAAGTCAATTAAAAGGAGAAATGATGACAATATAATGTACTTATTTAATGTCATCAAATATCCCCCACACTTGAACTTTACTTGTCCTCAAGTAAACATTTAGATTATATTTATGAAAATGTATCCTAAAAGATATTAGGATGTATTTTTATAATTAAGCACTCATTCGTCTTATCATAATTGCAAAATCAAACACTTAACGAGTTAGAAACAAAATTAAAATATACAATTCAAACAGATCTAATCGTTTAATTGTTTAGTTGTGACGAATATTCTATCATATGCTTGGCTAGGATACACATCTCCTCCACTAAAGCTAAGGAGTGACAAGTCTAAAGCGGTAAAAAGGGTTTTGAGGCTTAAGGGTTAAACCTAGCTTCGTTCAAACATTTCCTACACAAACTTAGTAGATCGTTGGCGTGAGTCCTCGACGCTTCAACTAACGGATGGTCACTAGTATGCTTCTTGGATCGCTGGCGCGTTATTTGCATAACGTTTGGTCACCAAGTCACACACCAGATCGCTAGCGCGTTAGTCAATTAATCTAATACTCGGATGGTCACTACCTTATTCATACATTTAACATTCTTAGCCATCATTATATCCGGATGCTCGAAAGCTAACAACGAATACAACAATACGGTTGGGTATGGATAACATTTAGGATACAAATTGGTGTAAAATAAAAATATAAACAAACAAATAGATTAAGTCCTAAGTGTGGTTAATCACTTTCCCAACCATTCCATGAATAAGACTCATATCATTGAATAACTCACGCTTTTTGACTCATGTAACTCACACTTTAGGTAGACACAAATTATACTCAATAAACTCTTAATAAAAAATAAACCATAGTTGGCGTTCCCATAACGTCCAACTCCCATTTAATCCATAAATATAAAAAACAACATATAGTGGCGATATCAACCACTTAATACAAAACTTTATATCGTTGGTTTATAACAAACTTACCAACTTTTTTTTTTTTTTTTTTTTTTTTTTTTTTTTTTTGACATCAACATATACTAAGATGTGTAAAATTTTACCACATCACTATAACGATAATTTTGGATAATTTTTTCATACTTTTCATAACTTCAGAAATAACAGTAAATAGTGAAAGTAATAAACACACGAAAAATAACAAGACTCAAATTATACAATATTTACTTTACTCCAATTGCATTGTGTAATTTTCCGACCTAACCAAATATAATGAACTTACGCACACAAGGAAACACACTTTGCCTAAAGCGACTAACCACCGACATTAATCTACAGGGTAGGCTAAGGTTTAAGGTGTAACTTAATAATTAACAAAGATGTATGAAACGAAAGGAATGGATCTGAGGGCTTTTCTAGGGGTATCTTACTCTAAAAATAAGAGTAACAAAGTGTTTTATGCAGGGGTTAACTAACCAGTGTAGTTAGTTAATAACACATAACATATATAGGCTTTTTGGTTGAAATCCTAGAAATTTACCAAGTTAGAAAAGTCACTCCAATTATTTCAATAATACTCATTATGGTGGAGTCAAATATGTAACACCCCCAATTTCGTGATACGCAGCGGAATTCAAACTGGGTGTTACTCGACGGCAAAACAGTCATAATAATAGAAAATGAACTGTAATTGAGTCGTTTTAAAAGATTTATCATTCGCATTATATAAATATCAGAAATTACAAAATGAGGTCCCAGATGGTTCCATATTTACAAATTACATTAAATGAGTTTTTGAATGATAATAAAATTTATAGCCCTCTTGAATATCCGTGCTCCTCCGTGCCAGTCTTGTTAATTATGAACCTGAAAATACATGCTAAAGTGTCAACACGAGGTTGGTGAGTTCATAGAGTTTAGTGACAAAAATGTAATGTAAAACATTTAAATGAAGATTTCCCAGCAAAGGCATCGTAAATCCACTCAGTTCCAAGTCCCGCCCATACAAGACTTGCAACCTGTGTGTTTACAACCCACTGCTAAATATGACCTGGTTTATATAAACAAAAGTAATACTTGTATCTAGATTCAAAGATAAATGTAGCAATACCGCTATATAAACAATTTTGACAAAGATGTCATATAAATAATGATGACAATGAAGTGAAAACCATAATACTACGTTTTTGAATACTATTGCAATGGGGAGATAATGAAGTATGTAACATGTAAACACATAAAGCATTTGAGTAAACCACAAACATTGAGTAAGGCAATTGGTGTTTAAGTAAACAAGTAGCATGTTCAAGTAAAACAAGTATTGCATTCATATAAAAATGAGCATGTATTCTCCCCCAAAGAGTTGAAAATATGAAAAGAGGGGCTATGACTCACCTTAAGTTATGTAGTGAGAAATGAAAATGGTAATCGAATCGCGAAAGTCTCTAAGAGCAACCTATAATAGAACGTTGCTACTTAGGTTTGAAGTAATGTCAAAGAATATGAAGAATTGCCTATATATGTCTTGCATATTGTTCATGATGTAGTACTTAGTATATAGTGTAAGTCTTTGAATAAAAGTGGTTTATGAAACATGTATAGTTTGTATATCTCTTACTACCGTTCGGGCCATCACAATTCAGAGGTCATGTAGTAAACGTTCGAGGAGCTAGGACAGTTTAATTCGTAAATCCAGAAATTTGTCGATCCGTTTACCCAAATGGAACCCCTCACATGAAGCTTCCTAGTGTTGTAGTATTCGATAGAAAATATATGTTTTTGATCTTTAAAGGTTACATGACCGAATAGTTGAATAAACTTAAGAAAGTTTACTTTAAATGAAGATTGTTATTATCAATGAGTTTCTTAAGCCTAGAATGGATATTACTTGCAAAGTTTCATGGTCATTTGATGGAGTAGATCCAAATTGGTTGATTATGTTACAACTAACACTTTAGTTCATGTTTTTGACTTAAAAAGTTATATGGTCTTTAGCCGTGACTTTGGTCATTGCTACCATGGTCTTGAGACTCATCCTTGGCCTTAGCCATGGTTGTGGTCTTGGCTTTAAGGTCATTAGACCTCTTGGTTTTACTTAGTCATAACAAATGCATGGCCATTTGGTATTAAAAAGGGGCTGTTAAGAATTTGAAGGAAAATATCACTCATTATGCGTTTTCAGGGTTCGAGCTTCTTTAAACCTGAACGAAAACGTCATTTTGGACAACTTTCATGTTTTAACTTTTTGATGAAACGGAGCAGAAGGCCTCGAAAAAAAAATCCAAATTTTGATCAGAATGCTATTTTGGCAGATTCGGCGTTTTGGTTTTGCTAACTTCTTTTGGCCGTATCTTTTGACTCGTATACTCGTTTTAGGTGGTTCAAATTGCTATGTTTTCCTTGTAAAGTCCTCTTTAACATTAGGTAAGTGTCCAATATCATGGTTATACTATTTTGGTTGAATTTCACAATATATGTCACTAGTTTTCTTGTTTATGTCCATTTAGCTAACATATGGTTCCCTTAACTTGTTTTAAAGATTTTTGTACATCATGAACACAATATAAAGACCATATATATCATAAATGAAGTATAATAAGCATGAGAATGATATTGAGCAAGAAAGTGTATTAGGGTTTCTTACAACTTTAGGCTTTCTAAGAAAGGAATGTAACAAGTAAGGACAGGACTTTGATTGAAGATGCTTCTCTTCACTTTAGCAATCCTTCTACACCCTTGTATTCTTGAAGGATTTGTGATGAGGTTTTAGATGAATTGAGTGGATCTAAACTCAAGAGGATCACCTAAACTTGCAAGGAATTGATGTAGTTTTACTTGTAGCTTGAATTCTCTTGGATAATACTTGAAGTAGGAGATCAAAGAAGAGTGTTTTTGTGTTTTTGATATTATAATGTCTAGATTGGGCTCAGTCTAGTGTCGGTTGGTATTTAATGTCTTTTAGACATAAAATCGTAAGCCTAAAAATCAAAGAATGATTTACAAAATTAAAGAATGATTTTTGGTCAAAGGAGGAGGGAAAATATGTTGACTTTTCCAAATTATGAAAGTTTCTAATCGTCTCAGAAAATGCGATGCAGGTATAGGCTAAGGTTACGGATAAGTAAAAGTATTTATAACATAATTTTCTGTTTTTCACGGCCCATGGTCTATTTGGTAACATTTTTCTTAATCATCAAAAATTCTCTAATTAATCATGAGTGTAACAAACATTTATCTGATGCGGGGAAAATTGACGCGGTTGGTTTTCGTTGTGCGTAGGATTTTTAAACGACGTTTAAGCCAAACGTGTAGTTCCTTAATAACTTTCGCGAAAATTATCTGATGAGTGTCAAACTTTTATTTTATCATGAAAATGATTTATCACACGAGAATATGAAATAAAAATTAAATTTTGGGAAATGAATAGTGAAAGTGAATAGTAAAAATGAATAGTGAAATTTTCGGGAATAGAAATTAACCTGAAAATGCGAATTGTTACAGTCTCTACCCCTTAAGGGAACTTCGTCCCGAAGTTCTGTGTGTGTTATATGTTGGAGTGGTGTCGATGAAGAGGTGTGGTTACTTATGATGACTAGAGTCTGGAATTACCAGTGATGTAGTTTGATTTGTCTCAGAATACGGTGTGTCAATAGAAATTGATAACATAGTTGAATATCAATAGAGATTCATATAATAATCAAATATCAAAGGAAATTGATATAGTAGTCGAATATTAAACTAAATTGATATAGTAGTCGAAATTCAAAATAGAAATTGAGATTGTAGTTGAGTATCAATGACAATTGATATGGTAGTCGAATAGAAATTGGTATAGTAGTTGAATTTCAATAGGAATCGTAATTGGATCAAGTCCTGTTTGAATACGTTGTTGGACCAAGTTTTTATTTGAATTGTACGGCTGCTCATGCATATGGCTACATGGCCCCGTAATGAGTTCTGTACGAATGCCCATGCATATGGCTACATGGCCCCGTAATGAGTTATGTACGGCTGCCCATGCATATGGCTACATGGCCTCGCAATAAGTTCTGTACGACTGCCCATGCATATGGCTACATGGCCCCGAAGTGAGTTCTGTACTGCTGCCCATGCATATGGCTACATGGCTTCGCAATGAGTTCTATACGACTGCCCATGCATATGGCTACATGGCCCCGTAATGAGTTCTGTACTGCTGCCCATGCATATGGCTACATAGCCTCGCAATGAGTTCTGTATGACAGCCCATGCATACGACTACATGGCCCTGTAATGAGTTCTGTATGGCTGCCCATGCATACGGCTACATGGCCACGCAATAAGTTCTGTACGACTGCCCATGCATATGGCTACATGGCCTCGCAATGAGTTCTGTACGACTGCCCATGCATATGGCTACATGGCCCCGTAATGAGTTCTGTACGGCTGCCCATGCATATGGCTACATGGACCCGTAATGAGTTCTGTATGTTATTGCACTATCATTATGAAAACCAAAATGTAAATCTCGTACTAATGGAAATTGGGATAGTTGTTGCAATCATAGCCTAGTAGGTAATCTGTTGTTGTACCTAGTGTTCATTGACTTCATACTTATGTTATTTCGGATACAAATAAGCCCACTTGTTTATAATTCTTTATTTACATAAAGAGGCATCCCAAATAATGTAAATAAAGGAATATAAACTTATGGTTCGGTGATTTACAATTTCTTTATTTAAATGAAAAGGCATCCCAATCCATTCAAATAAGGACATTATAAATCATCCTACCTAAGAATTCCCGACACAACATTCATAATTAGCCGGTGAGTTACAAGGTAGTGTATTACGAGATGATACTGGTGTTTCAAAAGTACGAAATGAATATTCATACTCATCTTCGGAGATGGAGAGTAAGATAATCGGGGGGAAATTGACGTAGTGTTCAAAATAGTTGGTGAGCAGAGAGTTGTGAAATAAGCATGACTTTTTATGGGAAATGATAGAATAATTACATTGGAGGTTTAAAGGCATAACACATGATAGTATTGATGAGGCGAAAAATGAACCACTTTTAGGGGGTCATTTAAGCCCGAAATTGAATTTATTTGATCAAATATTACCCTAAATCGTTCCTTTTGTGATTTTAGGTACTTTGGGAGTGAAATCTGGAAAAGGAAGCAATTCGGACGTTTTTGGAGCATAAAAGTGAAGAAAACGCCAAAGACTTAATTTTCCATGCTTGTAACAGTGTGTGACGGCGTCAAGACGAAGAAGTTGACGGCGTCAAGAGTAAAGATCATGACGACCCAGTACAGAAATGAAGGCGTCACAAAGAAGAGCGTCAAGAGTTAAATGTGTGACGGCCTGGAAAAATGGAATACATGACAGCGTCAGATGTAGATCAAGGCAGTCCGAGGATTATTTTGGCGGAGAGATGACGGCGTCACAAGGTTGTTCTTGACGCCGTCAGCCTCTATTATCTATATATAGTTTTCTAATTTTCATTCATAGAGAGAAACAAGTTTGGAGAAACCCTAAGGCCGAACCATATACGTATTTTACAGCTTTTTCAAGGGTTTTCAGCCCTTGAACCCTTACATGTGTTATTGAGATAAGTATTCTTTTAATTCAATCAATATGTCTATGTGTTGGTTGTCTTTATCTTGTGCTTGTCTTGATTCCACCATGCTAGGCTAGATTTATCTTGTGTTTGCTTAGATCTAATGAAACCTAGATGTTGATTATGTGTTGATTACTTGTTTATGGTTGTATTGGATGAATGATTTCAATGTTACGCTTAAGAAAACTGGCAGATCTCCAAATGGTAACATGCTTGAACGTCTTATGAAACATGAACCGATGTGTACTAGGTTTTATTGGTTGTATTTAATGCATGAGTAAATTCTAATGATCCCATGTTAGGAGCTTCTTAGCCGGCTCGACATAGGAGTGAAGTAGGCACTCATAGGATTGGGGAAGTAAGTACGCCACCCCATGAATGGTATTAAGGAATACAATCCGTCATCCACGCAACTATAACAAGTAATTAACGTGTAAAAGATATCTAGGGAGTAGTGAAATCTAAGTAAACACATTTCTCCACTTATTGCTCACAACCTTAGTTTAATATAGTTTATTTTCATTTTTTGTATTTTATTTTGATTGCATCTTAGTATTGGGTTAGTTGACTAGCAACTAATTCCACCCATATCCTTCAAAACCCGAGATTTTTACTTGCTTTCTAAAAAATATAAAAATACAAAAAGAATCATCTCTCATCTCTAGAACTAGTAATTAGGTTTTCTAATCCTAGCGACACTATTCCTAGCTGAACGATCAATCCCCCGGTACTTGTCACTATACTATACTACATCGATCAGGTACACTGCCTGGTTGGGGTTGTAAGCTTCTCAAGATCCCTTGAGAGGTAAAGCCTGGTGCAATTCCCACGCATCAAGTTTTTGGCGCCGCAGCCCAGGTAATAGTTATTGTCTAGGTTAGAATCTCTTTTTATTAGGTCTACTTGCTAGATTCCTTTCTAGTAAGATTTTATTTTTATTTTTAGGTTCTCTTTAGTCTATCTTATTTCTTTGTGTTTTTGTTTGTAACTCTTCACCACCCGCCATTATGGCAACCGACGAATTCTCTAACCTTAGGATCACTAGGAGTCGTAGTTCCATTAGAAACCTTGTCTTGCCTTATGCAGAACCCGAAAGAGAAATGCGTAGATTAAGACAATCTCACTCAACTCCTGAACCATCTTGCGTTGCCATCGATTTTGATGCACCCCTTTCTGAAGAAAATTCAGAAAATCACGTTACAACCCCTAGCTCCCAACCTAACAACGAGATGAGTACCCCCGCAACTCCTACTCCTAAGCGTCTTAAAGACTACTCATCCCCAACCCCTCGTGGCTTCTCAAATGCCATTGTCTACCCAAACGAACACACCAATGAGGTCTTGCATGCGACCGATGTTTGGCTTGTCCAAAGTGTGTGTAAGTTTTGTGGATTAGATGAGGAAGATCCAATTCAACACATTAAAGACTTCTTGAAAATAGTAGACACCCTCCATACGGATGGGGCTACTAGAGACACGTCCCGATTACAATTCTTTCCTTTCACCCTATATGAAAAAGCCCAAGAGTGGTATGATAAACTCCCTTCTGAATCTATTTTCACATGGGAGCAACTCATATCCAAGTTCTATGAGAAGTTCTTTCCACCTGGGAAAACCTCAGCGTTTAGAGATAGGATCCTCCGTTTCCGAAAAGGGAAGGATGAACCCTTCCATAAATCGTGGATTAGATTTAAGGATTTAATAAGACAAGTTCCCCATCATGGCATCGAACTTTGGCTTTTGGTCCAAATCTTCTACGACAATGTCTCCTCTAATGATCGGAACGGGATCAACCAATCTAGAAAAAGGGATATTAGCCAATCTTAGTGCCGAAGAAGGATGGGATAGGATTGAAGAATATGCTCAAGACCAGGATGACACTTGGGATGAACCTGAGTCGACTGTCAGCATTTCTGAAATCACTTCAAATCGGTTAAGAAAAAATCACAAAAGAATGGAGTACCTAGCTGGGTCGCAGTCACCTAAATAATTTTCAAATCCTTACTTAATCTACGACTACTGTGGGGGCCTGCATGAGGTAGAGGAATGCGGAGGAGAAGCCACGACTGAACATGCATGCTTGTCAGGAGTTGACATCTATGCTGATCCCTCCCTTTTGCCTTTTTACCAAAATGACGATTACACCCTCTGGGGGAATCTGGTAAAAAGAAAAGAAGGAGAGGAAGGTCCTGAATTCGAAATCAGGAGCACTTTTGAAGATGACCTTGGTCACTTCACTCAAGAAAAAGGGCTGCAATTAAAAGGTCTTAACGAACTTGTTGATGAGCAGCAGAATGACATTGGAAAATTGTTCAACAAGCTTAACTCAGCCCTCGATAACCTTGAAATGCCATCAGTAAGCAAAAAAGACCCCATGCTCGCGATAACCACTCGAGCTGGAACAACAACCAAGGACGCCCTTACCCGAGCTCGTCTCCCATCACTCCCGATCCAAACAAGCCTCGCGAGGAGGAGGAGGATGTAGGCAGCGAGACTCCCAACCAACCTCCCTTGACGACCCCTTCCCCATCAATCCCACCTAACCAACCTGTGAGAATCCCATTCCCATCCAGATTAAAGAACCAGAAAACTGAGAATGATAATAAAAGATT
Source organism: Artemisia argyi (assembly GCA_030686995.1). Lineage (NCBI taxonomy): Eukaryota > Viridiplantae > Streptophyta > Magnoliopsida > Asterales > Asteraceae > Artemisia > Artemisia argyi. The sequence continues at coordinate 149,072,484 of CM060685.1, forward strand.
CTTGTCATACCTAAAAGACTCAGTAGTCACCATACCCCTCCTTGATGCTTGCTATCACATGCCGAAGTATAGCGCATACTTTAAAAAACTACTCGCTAACCGAAAGAAACTTGAGGGTCTTGTGACCCTGGGGGAAGAATGCTTGGTGGTGACACATCGAGGGCTACCAAAAAAGGTAGACGATCCAGGCAGCTTCACCTTGCCTTGCTCCATAGGATCTTTATCAATAAAGAATGCTCTTGCCGATTTGGGGGCGAGTATCAATCTCATGCCTCACTCTATGTTCCTTAAATTAGGATACTCTAGATTAAAGCCTACCCGTATGAACATCCAACTAGCCGATAGATCAGTCAAGTACCCCGTAGGGATATGCGAGAATGTGCTAATCAAAGTTGGGAAATTCAAATTCCCGATCGACTTTGTAATCCTGGATATGGAGGAGGATGACTTGGTACCCATCATCTTAGGGAGACCATTTCTTGCTACTGCTCGTGCAGTCATTGATGTTTATGACGGCAAGTTAACCTTGTGAGTGGGAACCGATAGCACAACCTTCGACATTAAGGACTCTATGGATCTCTCTCTCTCGAAGCAGCTAACCGGCTCTATTTCATTGGGGAGGTCGATGAACTCACAGATGTCATTGATAGCTGTGTTGATGAATAAATCGAGGAAGGCTGGTTACGGGACGAGAGTTTTCTACCTTTGCTAGAGGTGGAAAAGATGGAGGATGTTGGTGCAGTCTCCTTCTATCCTAGACAAGAGGCAACGGAGCATCTCGAGCTCCGAAAGCCCGAAAACAAGCTTAAGCCTTCCATTATCGAACCTCCTGAGTTAGATCTTAAGGAGCTTCCTAACCATTTAGAGTATGCCTTCCTTCAGGGAGAGGACCAACTGCCGGTAATCATAAACTCTTCCCTGGAACATGAACAAAAAGGTAAACTCTTAGAGGTCCTAAAGAAATATAAGGGAGTACTCGCATGGAGTGTAGCCGACATTAAGGGGATTGACTCAACTTTTTGCACACATAAGATTCTCATGGAAGAAGATTATAAACCTACCGTGCAACCCCAGAGGCGGGTGAATCCCAACATTAAGGAAGTAGTAAAGAAGGAAGTCATCAAACTGCTGGATGCAGGATTGATCTACCCAATCTCGGATAGCCCATGGGTCAGTCCTGTACAGGTTGTACCTAAGAAGGGTGGAATGATTGTAGTTAAGAATGACAAGGGTGAGATGGTGCCCCAGAGAACGGTCACTGGATGGCGGGTATGCATTGACTATCGAAAGCTCAATGATGCCACGAGGAAAGATCAGTTTCCCTTACCATTCATTGACCAAATGTTAGAGAGATTGTCTGGACACGAGTACTATTGCTTCTTGGATGGATTCTCAGGGTATTTTCAAATTCCCATAGCACCTGAGGACCAAGAAAAGACCACGTTTACTTGCCCTTATGGAACATTCGCCTACAAAAGGATGCCTTTTGGGCTATGTAATGCCCCCGCCACTTTCCAACGATGCATGACAGCAATCTTTCACAAACTTATGGAAGACAGCATGGAAGTGTTCATGGACGACTTTTCAGTCTTCGGGAACTCCTTCGACCGCTGTCTTGCTAATCTAGAAAAGATGCTTAAACGTTGTAAGGAAACCAACTTGGTGTTAAACTGGAAAAAGTGTCATTTCATGGTGAAAGAAGGGATTGTGTTAGGGCATAAGATCTCAGGGAACGGAATAGAGGTGGACCAAGCTAAAGTTGAAGCTATATCTAAGTTACCATACCCCACGACTGTTAAAGCAATACGCAGCTTCTTGGGGCACGCCGGGTTTTATTGGAGATTCATTAAAGACTTCTCCAAAATAGCTCGGCCAATGACTCAATTACTTATGAAGGATGCTCCATTCGATTTTTCCCAAGAATGCAAGGATGCATTTGATCTCTTAAAAAAGGAGCTCACACAAGCTCCAATCATGATTACACCCAACTGGGAGTTACCGTTTGAAATCATGTGTGACGCTAGCGATTTTGCTGTCGGGGCTGTATTGGGCCAATGGCATGACAAGCTATTCCAACCTATTTACTACGCTAGCAAAACCATGAATCCCGCTCAAGAGAATTACTCCACCACCAAAAAGGAATTATTGGCCGTAGTGTTCGCATTCGACAAATTCCGGCAATATCTTGTCCTTTCAAAGACAGTCGTTTTCACTGATCACTCGGCTCTTCGATATCTTTTTGCTAAGCAGGATGCTAAGCCACGACTAATTCGGTAGATCTTGTTGCTACAAGAATTTGATGTTGAGATTCGTGATAAGAGGGGGCAGAAAATCTGGCCGCAGATCATCTATCTCGTCTTGAAAACCCCTTAGAAGAGCACGATAGAAGTGAGATTAGGGATTCATTTCCTGACGAACAACTCATGTTAATGATTGATTCGGAGCCTTGGTACACCGATTTTGCCAATTTTCTCGCAAGCAGACTCGTTCCTGAACACCTGACTAGATACGAAAGAAAAAGGTTCTTTTCTCAGTTAAAATACTACTTTTGGGATGAACCATTTTTATTCCGAAGGTGTCCTGACCAAAATTATAAGACGTTGTGTTTCGTAAAGTGAGGCAGTAAAGATTATGAGGGAATGTCACTCTGGTCCCTCTGGAGGGCATCATGGGGTAAGCACCACCGCCCGAAAGATTTTCAACGCGGGATTCTATTGGCCCACAATTTTCCGTGATGTCAAAGAAATGGTACAGGCATGCGATGCATGTCAACGGGCCGGGAACATATCACATAGGGATGAAGCGCCTCAGAATTTTATACAAGTATGTGAGGTCTTCGATGTTTGGGGAATTGACTTCATGGGACCCTTTCCATCTTCAGGGGGGAACGAATACATTTTAGTTGCCATCGATTATGTTTCAAAATGGGTTGAGGCACAAGCTCTTAAGACCAATGATGCCAGGGTAGTTATTCATTTTCTGAAAAAGCTTTTCGCTAGATTCGGGATTCCTAAAGCTCTCATCAGTGATAGGGGGACCCACTTCTGCAATGCACAAATGGAAAAGGTCATGAAGAGGTATGGAGTATCCCATCGGTTCTCCACCGCCTATCATCCACAAACCAATGGCCAGGTCGAAAACACCAATAGGGCTATTAAAAGAATACTTGAAAAGACGGTTAATCAGAATAGAAAAGACTGGTCATTTAAACTCGACGAAGCCTTATGGGCATTCCGAACCGCCTACAAAACACCTATTGGAACGACCCCGTTTCGCATGGTGTATGGTAAGGCATGTCACTTGCCGGTAGAATTAGAACATAAGGCTTATTGGGCGCTTAAGACATGTAACTTAGATTATACAATTGTCGAAACTAATAGGTTCTTGCAATTACACGAGCTTGATGAGCTTAGGTTAGAAGCCTATGAATCTTCCATTACATATAAAGAGAGAGCAAAAAGATGGCATGACCAGAGAATTAAGAAACCCAAAGAATTTTCAGAGGGAGACAAAGTCCTATTATACAATTCTCGGTTGAGATTATTTCCGGGAAAACTCAAGTCTAGATGGTATGGACCGTTTATGGTGAAAAATTCCTCTAAAACTGGAGCCGTTGTGTTATTAGACGATGAAGGTAGGGAATTTACTGTTAACATACAACATGTAAAACATTATCAAGAAAATAATAATGAAATGATTAGTGAGGAGAATGTGACGTTTGATGATGAGGTCACGTAGTAACCCATGACCTTGAGTCTAGCTACAAGACTCGTAAATAAAGAAAAGCGCTTCTTGGGAGACAACCCATGCTTTGCGTGATTTTATTTTGTTTGTTTGTTATTTGCTTCCGTATGCATGCTTTATTTTTATTGTTGGTAGATCATGTTTCTAAGCTAAAAAGTGGAAATACTTTGACTTGTTGTTTTGGCCTAGTCTTAACTCCACCTAAAGGTATTCTTGCAAAAGATAAGTGTAAGGGGACCAAGTTTTTCCAGAAATTTTGCAGGACCAAGTTTTGCAGGATTTTCCAGGAAGTAGGACCAAGTTTTTCCAGAAATTTTCCGGAAACTTAACATAAGAATTTCTGTAGGTCACTTCTGACGGCGTCATGAGCTTGCTCTTGACGGCGTCACGTGTAAAAATCTGTAAATTTTACCAGTTTTGTTTTTCTAACGGAGTCTTAAAGTTTTTGCTGAATTATTAAGTTTTATAATCTCCAGGAAATCTGCAAACTTCATTCCACAAGCATTATATCTTACTTTGTTTTCTAGGATTTAGTAACTTATGTAGATTGCCGCCGATTTTATGCGAGGTTGTCTTGTTTGTTTTCTCAGGATTTACAGGTTATGTATGACAAGAAGATGATTTATACTCTGGAAGGGAAGCTTTGATTGTTCATTTTCTTGGAGGAAGATCTAACCTGGCCACCTTATTATCCATACCGAGCGAATCAGGGGATTATTTGATTTCATTTGTTTTACTTATTTCACTTTTACATTCCTTACTTGAACATTGGGGACAATGTTCATCTTAAAGGAAGAATTTGTTATACCCCACTTAAATATACACCCAAATCGCCTTAGCCTTCCGTGTATGCACTCATCTTTAGTGCATTATTGTTATTTGTTAAACCCTAAGTTAATTATCTAATTGATTACATGGTTGCTAAGTCGAGTCATATCCTTGTACATATTGTTTTGGGACGATTGGGACTCATTGGTAAAGTACTTATTTTATGGAGTAATGGGGAAGAACATCATATATTACCCCCATATGTACGTTAATCTTAAAAGTACTCCAAGTGTTTTGATTTTCTTAATTCGAGTCATTAGATTAGTTTATTGTAAAGTATGTAAAAATTCAAGTGTAAGGGGAATTTTCATTCCCTATGATATATTATTTTGGATGGTAGGGTAAGAATGTATGCACACAAAAAAAAAAAAAAAAAAAAAAAAAAAAAAAAAATCAAGAAAAAAAAAAATAGAAAAAAGAAAAAGAGAAAAAACATACGGACTACCATCCCTTTTCATTCTATGTTTATTTTATGTTTTGGTTATTTTTTATTTATTAGCTTAAGTCGAGTCTAGTCTTGGCTTAGCAACGCCATATTGTACATGTAATTAACCAAGATTGTTAACTCGCCACCAATAAAGACTGCCTATATCCAACAAAACCATGTATTTCATATCCCTTCACCTAATGTTACAACCCTTTGAAAGACCTCTTTAATAGTTTATCCTAGGTGCTTACGCCATGTTGTGGAGGTTTGATCCTTTTCCAAGCCTATGGTAATCTATTTTGCTATGACAGGTAGTGAGAGATATCTTCCGTTTCCATATTGTAATTTATACTTTATTACACCCGAGAGATGTGAGTATCTAAACACTATTTGTGAGGTGCTTGTGTATGACCTCCGTGCTTGTCTTTGGTCTTTAGTGGAACAATTATTTGTTGTAATTATTTTTATATTAGTGTTAAATGACCCCTAACTTGTATTTTGACTAGAATAAAAGCGCATTTGCTTGAGGACAAGCAAATCTCAAGTGTAAGGGTATATGATGAGGCGAAAAATGAACCACTTTTAGGGGGTCATTTAAGCCCGGAATTGAATTTATTTGATCAAATATTACCCTAAATCATTCCTTTTGTGATTTTAGGTACTTTGGGAGTGAAATCTAGAAAAGGAAGCAATTCGGACATTTTTGGAGCATAAAAGTGAAGAAAACACTAAAGACTTAATTTTCCATGCTTGTAACAGTGTGTGACGGCGTCAAGAGGAAGAAGTTGATGGCGTCAAGAGTAAAGATCATGACGACCCAGTACAGAAATGAAGGCGTCACAAAGAAGAGCGTCAAGAGTTAAATGTGTGACGGCCAGGAAAAATGGAATACATGACGGCGTCAGATGTAGATCAAGGCAGTCCGAGGATTATTTTGGCGGTGAGATGACGGCGTCACAAGGTTGTTCTTGATGCCGCCAGCCTCTATTATCTATATATAGTTTTCTAATTTTCATTCATAGAGAGAAACAAGTTTGGAGAAACCCTAAGGCCGAACCATATACGTATTTTACAGCTTTTTCAAGGGTTTTCAGCCCTTGAACCCTTACATGTGTTATTGAGATAAGTATTCTTTTAATTCAATCAATATGTCTATGTGTTGGTTGTCTTTATCTTGTGCTTGTCTTGATTCCACCATGCTAGGCTAGATTTATCTTGTGTTTGCTTAGATCTAATGAAACCTAGATGTTGATTATGTGTTGATTACTTGTTTATGGTTGTATTGGATGAATGATTTCAATGTTACGCTTAAGAAAACTGGCAGATCTCCAAATGGTAACATGCTTGAACGTCTTATGAAACATGAACCGATGTGTACTAGGTTTTATTGGTTGTATTTAATGCATGAGTAAATTCTAATGATCCCATGTTAGGAGCTTCTTAGCCGGCTCGACATAGGAGTGAAGTAGGCACTCATAGGATTGGGGAAGTAAGTACGCCACCCCATGAATGGTATTAAGGAATATAATCCGTCATCCACGCAACTATAACAAGTAATTAACGTGTAAAAGATATCTAGGGAGTAGTGAAATCTAAGTAAACACATTTCTCCACTTATTGCTCACAACCTTAGTTTAATATAGTTTATTTTCATTTTTTGTATTTTATTTTGATTGCATCTTAGTATTGGGTTAGTTGACTAGCAACTAATTCCGCCCATATCCTTCGAAACCCGATATTTTTACTTGCTTTCTAAAAAATATAAAAATACAAAAAGAATCATCTCTCATCTCTAGAACTAGTAATTAGGTTTTCTAATCCTAGCGACACTATTCCTAGCTGAACGATCAATCCCCCGGTACTTGTCACTATACTATACTACATCGATCAGGTACACTGCCTGGTGGGGGTTGTAAGCTTCTCAAGATCCCTTGAGAGGTAAAGCCTGGTGCAATTCCCACGTATCAAGTATAAAACAATAGTTTTATTCATACAACGTTGGTTGATTTACAAAATCGAAACCTATTACAAGCTTCTTCAAAATTTACTAACTGATACTTTCAGTTTAGTAATTACAACGTTTTTACTATCGCTAGTTTTTACATGGATTTCATAACATTTACTAACTGAGTCTAATCAGTTTAGTAATACAAAAGATAACTAGTATCATCACACTAGTCTATTGCGGGTTAGAAGGTCCTAGCAGCTCTGATTGATTGGCAACTTCTTGGTTTAGTGTGTCATGGAGGTACGAGTCGATGAAGTTTGAGAGGCTATTGATGAGGCGCAAAATGATCCGTTTTTAGGGGGTCATTTAAGCCCGAATCCGACTTTATTTGATCAAATATTGCCCTAAATCGTTCCTTTTGTGATTTTAGGTACTTGGAAAGTGAATTCTGGAAAAGAAGCCATTTTGGACGTTTTTGGAGCATAAAAGTGAAGAAAACGGCAAAGTATCAATTTTCCATGCTGGAAACACTAGGTGACGGCGTCAAGAGTTACACCCTGACGGCGTCAGACATCAAGAATAAAATACCGTATTTGATGACGGCATCAAAAGTCATCCTGACGGCGTCAAAAGGCCAAGAATAAAATACCGTGGTTGGTGACGGCGTCACACAGGCCGTCATAAGTAGATCAAGGCCGTCCGAGGAAGTATTTGGCGGCGAGGTGACGGCGTCACATGGTTGTCTTGACGCCGTCAGCCCAGTTTCCCTATATATAGTTTTCTAGTTTTTACATTAAAGGGAGAGAAGTTTTGGTGAAACCCTAAAGACGAATTTGGTGCATCTTTTACAGGTTTTTCAAGGGTTCCAAACCCTTGATACCTTGCATTGTAATTGAGATAAGTGTTCTTCTAATTCAATCAATATGTCTATGTGTTGGTTGTCTATATCTTATTCTTGTCTCAATTCCATTATGCTAGGCTAGATCTCTTTTGTGTTTGCCTAGATCTAATGAAACCTAGATATTGACTATGTGTTGATTACTTGTTTATTCTTGTCTTGGATGAATGATTTTATATGTTAGGCTTAAGAAAACTGGCAGATCTCCAAATGGTAACATGCTTGAACGTCTTAAGAAACATGAACCGAGGCGTACTAGTGTAACACCCCCAATTCATGGTTGCAGCGGAATTCGAACTGGGTGTTACTTGACGGCACAATAGTCACAATAATAGAAAACGAACTCCAATTGAGTCGTTTTAAAAGATTTATCATTCAAATTATATAAATATCAGAGATTACAAAATGAGGTCCCAAATGGTTCCATGTTTACAAATCACATTAAATGAGTTTTGAATGATAATAAAATTTATAGCCCTCTTGAGTATCCGTGTCCTTCCGTGCCATCCTTGATCGTCATGAACCTGAAATACATGCTTGAGAGGTCAACACAAAGGTTGAGTGATATTCATAGAGTTTGTTTAATGTTTGAACACAATATGTTGGTAGTGTGAGTTATAGGCTCACACCAATGTTTGGAAAGCAAAATAGGTAGGCTATGTTGTTATACGCCCATAAAATGTATTATACACTAAGCTTTTGACACCATAACGTTAACGTGTACCAATATCGATCGGCAGATTTATCCCGGTAGGTACTTTGCTAACATACCTAAATCTCAAATATTAATGCATTTGTTTGAACTTAGTCAATACAAATGGGATTCGTCAATCCCAATAGGCCTATTCACAATATTTGCGCTCACTATTGCTAGTGATTAAATGGTTCATAATAAGGGATCTCGGTTTAGCAAGGATGGTACTTAGTGATAATAAAACAATCAGGCAAGCATACAATTTAAAAAAAAAAACATTGTGCTCGGTTAAAAATAGCATGTATTCCCCCCAAGGGTTTGTAAAACAATTAAGTAATGGAAAGTGGGGCTATGAACTCACCTTAAGTTATGTAGTGAGTAATGAATGTGATGGTCGAATCGTGAAGGTTTCTACGAGCAACCTATAATAAAATGTTGCGACTTAGGATCTGAGTGAAGAATATGAAGTAGTGCCTATATATATATCTTGCATTTAGTCCATGATGTGGTATGATGTATATTGTAAGTCTTTGAAAGTAATGATTCATGAAACATGTATGTTTTGTATATCGTTTACTACCGTTCGGGCCGACATAATTCAGAAGTCATGTTAGTAAGCGTTCGAGGAGCCAGGACACTTTAACTCGTAAATCCACAACTCAACTCGACGGCTTACATAATGAACTCCTCACATGAGGCTCCCTACTATTGTAGTAGTTGATAATATATATAGATATAAGTTTTGATCCGAAAAGTTACATGTCCGATATTTGTATAAACTTAGGAAAGTTTACTTGTACATGAAGATTGTTATTAGGGGTAGTTTCATAAGTCTTGAATGACCATTTTCTCTTTGTAATATCTCATGGTTCCTTTAGATGAAGTAGATCCAAATTGTATGTTCACGTTATCGCCAACTTCTCTAGTTCATGTATTTGCCTTGGTAAGCTTGTATGGTCATTTCGTCATGGCCTAGCCATGACCTTTGGTCATTGTTCCATGGTCTTGAGACTCAACCTTGGCTCTAGCCATGGTTGTGTCTTGATTCTAGGTCATAAGACCCCTTTGGTCTTCATAAACCATAACTTATATGTAATGACTTTGGTGTAAAAATAGGCTGTTAAGATTTTGAAGAATTTATCACTCAAAAAGCGTTTTCAGGGCTCGAGCTTCTTTACTCCTAAACGAAAACGTCGTTCCGGACAACTTTCGTGTTTTAACTTTTTGATGAATCGGACCAGAAATGTGACTTTCAAAACCCAAATTTGATCAGAATGGTATTTGGCAGTTTGCCGCAAAGTTTTGGTAACTTCAAATGGGCGTAACTTTTGACTCGTATACTCGTTTTGGGTGGTTCAAGTTGCTACGATTTCCTTGTTAAGTCCTCTAATGTAATATGTAATGATCAAATATCATATTTTTACCATTTTGATCAGGTCTTACCAAGAAAGTCACTAGTTTGCTTGTTATAGTAACTTGTCTTATCAATCATGTACAATAACTTGTTTTACTCACTTTTATACATCATGGACATGAATACAAGACATAATATAGCACAAATAATATGTAAATAACATGAATATGATTATTTAACAAGAATCATGTTAGGGTTTGGCTTACAACTTTTGGCTTTCAAAGATGAAAGGAAGTTAACATGTAAGGAAAAGGACTTTGATAGACTTGCTTCAACCCATTTCACTTCATGCAATCTTTCTACCCTTGTAATCTTGAAAGATGGATGATGAAGGTTGAGGTGACTTGAGTGGATTCAAACTCAAGAGAAATCACCAAGTATATGAAGTTATGGAAGTGTTTGATGAATGATAACCTAACTAGAGTTTCAACCTTGAACTTGCACTTGAATCATGCATGAAACTAGAAGGAAATGAGCAAAGGATGGTGTGGTTTTGGTGTTGGATATCCACGGCAACAACACAAGGGGGAGAGGGAGTATTTATAGTCCAAATGAGGAGGTTAGGAAACAACTAGGAAATTACCAAAACTTGGTGACCAAGTTGTAATTTAGTGATGATCTAGGGGTAAATTCATGAGATGAAACCACATGGGTGTGACTCCCCCCTCCTAGGGCGGTTTGCCAACCTTGGGGAGCAAGGGTGGACTTTTGGTGATCTTATCCAAGATTATGGAGCTAGTTCCGACTCCGTAAATTGCTAACCGTAAGTTGTTACGTCACAAAACGTAAAACCGGGTATCGTAAAAATACGAAACTTGGAAGAATGGTTAAACATGTCATTATACTCCATAATAAAATATAAAATGAGTGGTAGGTTCTATCGGGTGCTAAAACCCTGCTAAAAACTGGAAACACGGGTCTAAAACGCGTAATACGTAAAACGTACGAATATTGCGTAAAATTGAGAAAAGTAAAATGTTACTTTTCTAATGTGATAAAAATGATTTAAAATGACTTATAATGTCTAGACTGGGCTCAGTCTAGTGTCGGTTGGTATTAAATGTCTTTTAGACATCAAACCGTAAGCCTAAAAATCAAGGAATGACTTATAACATCAAGGGATGATTTTTGGTCAATGGAGGAGGGAAAAATATGTTGACTTTTTCTAATAAGTTGAAAACTCAAATCGTCTTAGAAACGCGTTTTGTGGTCTAACGGTTAATCGCCCATACGGTTAAGCGTGCTCATGCGAGAGTAGTACAGGCTTGGGTGACCTGCCGGGAAGTCTTTGGTCATGTTTTTCTCAGTCACGATTAATTCTCAAATAAATCATGAGTGTGTCAAACATTTTTCTGATGCGGGGTCACTTAACGCGGTCGAGTTTCGTTGTACGTAGAATTTCTGAATGACGTTTTACCCTAAAACGTGTAATTCCGTGTAATTCCTTAATAACTTTCACGAAAATGAGCTTATGAATGTCAAACTTTTAATTTGCCATGGAAATGATTTATCACTTGAGCCCAAGAAATAAAAATCAAATTTCGGGAAAATTTTCGGGGAAAATGAATAGTAAAAGTGAATAGTGAAATTTTCTGGGAATAGTAATTATCCTGAAAAATGTGAATTGTTACAACTAGGTCTTTATTGGTTGTATTTAATGCATGAGCCACTGTTTACAATCCCTATAGTTGTGCTGGGTCATGGTGTAGGAGGAGATAAGAGCTCATAGAATTGGGGAGTTATGTATGCCACCCCATGAATGGTATTAAGGAATACAATCCGTCATCCATACAATTATAACAAGTAATTAACGTGTAAAAGATATCTAGGGAGTAGTGAAGTCTAAGTAAACACAATTTCTCCAATTACTGCTCATAACCTTTGTAATAATTAGTTTAATTTCATTTTCAGTATTTTGTTTTGATTATATATTAGTTTTGGGTTAGTTGAATAGCAACTAATTCCGCCCACTCTTTCAAAACCCGAGATTTTACTTGCTTTCATTAAAACATAAAAATACAAAAATAATCATCCCTCATCTTTAGAACTAGTAATTAGGTTTTCTAATCCTAGCGACACTATTCCTAAGCTGAACGATCAATCCCCCGGTACTTGTCACTATACTATACTACAACGATCAGGTACACTGCCTGGTGGGGGTTGTAAGCTTCTCGAGGTCCCTCGAGAGGTAAAGCCTGTTGCGATTCCCACGCATCAAGTTTTTGGCGCCGCAGCCCGGGGAATAGTTATTGTCTAGGTTAGGATTTCTTTTTATTAGGTCTACTTGCTAGATTCCTTTCTAGTAAGATTTTATTTTTATTTTTAGGTCTTCTTTAGTCTATCTTATTTCTTCGTGCCTTTGTTCGTCACTCTTTACCATCCGACATCAAGGAAGGTGGTAACATCTTTGAACCCGTCATCCCACCACAACAAAACCCACCACTAGAACCCCTTAGGCTCCGAACCTTAGGAGAGTATTCCCGACCTAGCCATCAAGGCTACCGAAACACCATTGAGCTCACCGGAGCCAATGTGACCCCCTTGCGATCCGACACCATCCGGTTGGTGCAAAGCGGATGTGCATTCCATGGACTTCGTTCCGAAGATCCAAACCAACATCTTAAGGACTTTCTCAAAATCATAGATTCCATAGACCTAGGTGTTGAAACTAGAGAGACTACCCGTTTACGCCTATTCCAATTCTCTCTACGGGATCAAGCTAGTCAATGGCTTGAGCGTTTACCTGCGGGATCCATCACCACATGGGATGATCTCACCACTCGTTTCCTTGCTCAATTTTTCCCACCGGGGAGAACTACTAAGCTTAGGAATAACATCTTGATGTTCCAACAACGTCAAAATGAATCTCTTTATGAAGCATGGATTCGTTTCAAGGACTTACTCCAAAAAGTCACTCATCATGGCATAGATCTTTGGCTCCAAGTCCAAATTTTTTATGACCATATCGACATCTCCACGAGGCGAACCATTGACCAATCGGCCGGTGGTAAGCTACGTGATCTTAGTGCGGAACAATCATGGGAACTCATAGAAGATCTTGCTCTCTATGACAACGAAAGTTGGAATGATCCCCGTGATTTGAACAAAACGGTCAAGGCAATATCTTTGCCTTCGAACAATTCTAGCACTCCCGACCGTAGGATCATGGAACTTGAGGACCAAGTCAAGTTTCTCATGAAATCTTACGAAGCTCCGAAGCCTTCAAGCCAAGTGAACAAAATCACTTCTTCATGCGAATTATGTGGTGGTCCCCATGACACTCGTGATTGTGTGGAACTCCCCGGAACAGCTTTTGCGGACTACGCATCCACGCGTGCCGACGAAGCGGGAGATAAGTGGTACACTTTCAAGCTCGAGCCAAACACTTACGGTGATTCATACAACCCCTCATGGAAAAATCACCCAAACCTTAGGTGGAAACAAAATCAACCCAATTCATCCAACCCACCTAATCGGTACCAACCAAACGGTCCACCATCCAACCGTACTTTCAACAACAATCCTTCTAACAACTACGGTAGTACCAACAATCTTGAAGGATTGATGTCAAAGTTCATGGCATCTCAAGAAGCTCGCATATCTAAGTTTGAAGCCGATTTCAAACAAAAGCAAAGCGAGATGACCACTAGAATTGATACATTGTTGAAAGTTCTCAATGACCGAGAAATGGGAGCACTCCCAAGCGACACAATCAAGAATCCAAAACTAAACGTTAATTCCATATCTTCAGTTTTGTCACCCACTTCGTGTCCACAATACTACTCGGTTAAATCAACGAGCACGTGTTTCTAACAAAACCAAGTTCCCCAAAAGGACCAATCAAATAAAACACCCACTATAGAGCCGGTCAAAAGCATAGTTGAAACACCTCTTACGCAAGACCTTGACGATGAATTCAAAGAACTTCACCTTGAACGCCCCGTCATTGATGTCTTAGCACATGCTCCTTACTATAGTGCCCTCCTAGAAAAATATGAGAAGTATAAGCTAGGTAAAAATGGGACCGCCTTCGTTCAAAACAAGTTGCCTAAAAAGCTTGATGATCTGGGTATATTTGTTTTGCCTTGTAAGATAGGAAGATCCGAAGCTTTCGACACACTAGCCGATTTAGGGTCAAGCCTCAACTTGATTCCCTTATCCTTATTCACCACTCTTAAGCTAGGAAAGTTAGAGGAAACGGAGGTATTGATAGGGCTAGCGGATGGGAGTATTGCCCACCCGGTTGGAATGATTAAGGATGTAGTTGTTCACATAGGAAGGTTAACTATATTAGCGGATTTTCACGTCCTAGACATGGTTAGTGACACTACATGCCCATTATTGGTAGGAAGAGGATTTTTAGCAACCGCTAGTGCCATGATAGATTGCAAGGAATCCAAGATAGCGGTAGGAGAAGGCGATACTTGGTCGGTGTATGATGTTAAGAAGCATAGTTATGATTGTGATGATGAACCAACACCACATTGGGTAGAGATGAATAGGAGACCATCTAGATATGGACCTTGGATAGAAAGGAACTTTATAGGACCTCAATGCCCATTCTATCTAGAAAAAGACTTTGTTGAAAAGACACATTCGGTGGAACAACTCATAGCTAGAGATGAAGAGCTAAATCCCTTTGAGGACCCCTTAGTCTTTAGGAAGATGATTGAGTTATTAAGCGTGATGCCCATTAACATAGAAAGGAATAAATGGAAAAGAGAGGGGGATAAGTGTAAATGGAGGTGGGACAAGCCACCTAAAGAAGGTGACGGGTCATGGCATATTAGAATGACCATGTATGATCCGGATGGAGAAAAGTTTGAAAGGTCATACCATACTAAGGAAACCGATAGAAATTTGAAACCTAAGTTCGATCCCAAAGATGTCCTCAATGAGGAACTCACCCGAATCACGTAGTAACCCATGACTTTGAGTCTAGCTACAAGACTCGTAAATAAAGAAAAGCGCTTCTTGGGAGGCAACCCATGTTTTGTGTGATTTTATTTGTTTGATTGTTATTTGCTTCCGTATGCATGCTTAATATTTATTATTGGATGATCATGTTTCTCAATTAAAATGTGGAAATACTTTACTATGTTGTTTGGCCTAGTCTTAACTCCAACCTAAAAGTATTTTTGCAAAAGATAAGTGTAAGGGGAAACCCCAAATATGTTTTTAAGAAACAAACCGATCATGATTCTCCACAATATTAAATGAACGTGTATATTCATATTTGTTAGAGTCAAATGCTTGTATTGAGTCATAATGAAGTTTTGCAGGATTTTCCAGGAAGTAGGACCAAGTTTTTCCAGAAATTTTCTGGAAACTTAACATAAGAATTTCTGCAGGTCCATTCTGACGGCGTCAGAGTATTACTCTTGACGGCGTCAGGAGTTAAAATCTGGAAATTTTACCGGTTTTGTTTTTCTAACGGAGTCTTATGGTTTTTGTGAATTATTAAGTTTTATAATCTCCAGGAAATCTGCAAACTTCATTCCACAAGCATTATATCTTACTTTGTTTTCTAGGATTTAGGAACTTATATAGGATGCCGCCGATTTTACGCGAGGTTGTCTTGTCTATTTTGTCAGGTTTCACAGGTTATGTTCGACAAGGAGATGATTTATATTCTGGAAGGGAAGCTTTGATTGTTCATTTTCTTGGAAGAAGATTTAACCTGGCCACCTATAATCCATACCGAGCAAATCAGGGGAGTATTTGATTTCATTCTCTTTACTTTTTCACTTTTACATTCTTTACTTGAACATTGGGGACAATGTTCATCTTAAGTGTAAGGGGAGGGTAAAAAGATGATACCTTACATATGCACTTTCGCTTGAGTTTTTTTTGTTTAATGGTAGATGTGTAATAAACTACGAGAAATACTTGTTAGTGTAATTTTAGCGCCAAATTTAAAATTTTTTACAACATTTAGGAGTGAAACTTTAGCCATAGCAAGCGTCTCATGGATAGGAGATTGTATGACTAGCACATAACCGTATATTCAGAAAAATTTTCCACCCAAAAATGTGAGGTTCGCCTTTAGATTTGATAGGAAAAGCATTCATTATAAGTGCTTATGAGTGTACCGGTAGCATTTAGATTCCAGAACTTGCGTTAGTGATGCATCCCGAGACCGCTAGTGAGACTACATTCGTGTGGTAGGATTTACTACATGATAAGAGGCATTAGGATCACCCTTGTGTTAAACCCGCATCATAATTACTTGACCATTTAAGTCATATTACTAGGCTAGTTAAGTCAACTAATTTTTCCCACACCCTTAGCGTTGTACTCATTTTTAGTACACGAAACCCCTAGTACACCCCTCCGAGCCTATCTTTTCGTTTCTAACTTTAAGCATCTTACTTAAAGGAAGAATTTGTTACACACCACTTAAATGTACACCAAAATCGCCTTAGCCTTCCGTGTATGCGCTCATTTTTAGTGCATTATTGTAATTTGTTAAACCCTAAGTTAACTTTCTAATTGATTACATGGTTGCTAAGTCGAGTCATATCCTTGTACATATTGTTTTGGGACGATTGGGACTCATGGGTAAGTACTTATTTTATGGAGTAATGGGGAAGAACATAATATTATTACCCCCATATGTACGTTAATCTTAAAAGTGCTCCAAGTGTTTTGATTTTCTTAATTCGAGTCATTAGAATAGTTGAATGTAAAGTATGTAAAGATTCAAGTGTGAGGGGAATGCTCAATCCCCTATGATGTATTATTTTGGATGGTAGGGTAAGAGTGTATGCAAAAATAAAAAATAAAAAAATAAAAATAAAAAAAAATCGAAAAAATCAAGAAAAAGAAAAAAAAATAGAAAAGAAAAAAAAAAAAAAGAGAAAAAAAACATACGGACTACCATCCCGTTTTCATTTTATGTTTTTGTTATTTTTCATTTGTTAGCTTAAGTCGAGTCTAGTCTTGGCTTAGCAACGCCATCTTGTACATGTAATTAATGAAGATTGTTAACTCGCCACCAGTAAAACTTCCTTTATTTAACAAAACCGTGTAATTCATATCCCTATACCTAACATTACAACCCTTTAAAAGACCTCTTTGATAGTTTATCCTAGGTGCTTACGCCATGTGGTGGAGGTTTGATCCTTTCCCAAGCCTATGGTAATCTATTTTGCTATGACAGGTAGTGAGAGATATCTTCCATTTCCATAATGTTATATTACTTTATTACACCCGAGAGATGTGAGTATCTAAACACTATTTGTGAGGTGCTTGTGTATGATCTCCGTGCTTGTCTATTGGTCTTTAGTGGAACGATTATTTGTTGTAATTACTTTTATATTAGTGTTAAATGACCCCTAACTTGTCTTTTGAGTAGAATAAAAGCTCATTTGCTTGAGGACAAGCAAATCTCAAGTGTAAGGGTATATGATGAGGCGAAAAATGATCCGTTTTTAGGGGGTCATTTAAGCCCGAATCCGACTTTATTTGATCAAATATTGCCCTAAATCGTTCCTTTTGTGATTTTAGGTACTTGGAGAGTGAATTCTGGAAAAGAAGCCATTTTGGACGTTTTTGGAGCATAAAAGTGAAGAAAACGGCAAAGTATCAATTTTCCATGCTGGAAACACTAGGTGACGGCGTCAAGAGTTACACCCTGACGGCGTCAGACATCAAGAATAAAATACCGTAGTTGATGACGGGGTCAAAAGTCATCCTGACGGCGTCAAAAGGCCAAGAATAAAATACCGTGGTTGGTGATGGCGTCACACAGGCCGTCATAAGTAGATCAAGGCCGTCCGAGGAAGTATTTGGCGGCGAGGTGACGGTGTCACATGGTTGTCTTGACGCCGTCAGCCCAGTTTCCCTATATATAGTTTTCTAGTTTTTACATTAAAGGGAGAGAAGTTTTGGTGAAACCCTAAAGACGAATTTGGTGCATCTTTTACAGGTTTTTCAAGGGTTCCAAACCCTTGATACCTTGCATTGTAATTGAGATAAGTGTTCTTCTAATTCAATCAATATGTCTATGTGTTGGTTGTCTATATCTTATTCTTGTCTCAATTCCATTATGCTAGGCTAGATCTCTTTTGTGTTTGCTTAGATCTAATGAAACCTAGATGTTGATTATGTGTTGATTACTTGTTTATTCTTGTCTTGGATGAATGATTTTATATGTTAGGCTTAAGAAAACTGGCAGATCTCCAAATGGTAACATGCCTGAACGTCTTAAGAAACATGAACCGAGGCGTACTAGGTCTTTATTGGTTGTATTTAATGCATGAGCCACTGTTTACAATCCCTATAGTTGTGCTGGGTCATGGTGTAGGAGGAGATAAGAGCTCATAGAATTGGGGAGTTATGTATGCCACCCCATGAATGGTATTAAGGAATACAATCCGTCATCCATACAATTATAACAAGTAATTAACGTGTAAAAGATATCTAGGGAGTAGTGAAGTCTAAGTAAACACAATTTCTCTAATTACTGCTCACAACCTTTGTAATAATTAGTTTAATTTCATTTTCAGTATTTTATTTTGATTATATATTAGTTTTGGGTTAGTTGAATAGCAACTAATTCCGCCCACTCTTTCAAAACCCGAGATTTTACTTGCTTTCATTAAAACATAAAAATACAAAAATAATCATCCCTCATCTTTAGAACTAGTAATTAGGTTTTCTAATCCTAGCGACACTATTCCTAAGCTGAACGATCAATCCCCCGGTACTTGTCACTATACTATACTACAACAATCAGGTACACTGCCTGGTGGAGGTTGTAAGCTTCTCGAGGTCCCTCGAGAGGTAAAGCCTGTTGCGATTCCCACGCATCAGCTATAGTGTCCATGCTGACTTTCTTGTTGGATCAATGGTGTTCGTGATACGATCCATAATGAGTGATCCAACTCATCACATGTAGGGATATAAAAGTGATGTGATAGTGGTGCTAGTACATATTCGTATTCATCATCCTCCTCGGAGTCTGACTCAACCCAATTTTGTTCAAAATAATTAGAAGTATTCGATGCAAAATTAGTTGGCATTGGTTCCTCCTCTTCTTCGTTAGTTAAATCTTCGAATGGTTCTTATTCGTCATCAGAAGCGAAGGCATTTACGAAGTCAAATCCGAACTCGGGTGAGGGTGGTAAGACTTGGAAGTTATTAGGTAGAGTGGGAACATAATCGGGAGAAGTGGGTGCACACATGGTTTCTATGAGAAGAATTACAATGTTAAGACAATTCTAACGTTTATGGGGAGTGCTCAAAATATGACAAGCATGCATATATCAATATATTAATATGTTCATGTAGCATAACATGTTTACGGGGAAATGCTCAATTATGCTCAGGGTACATATATCCATATGCTAACATGTTTGTGTAATATAAAATGCCTAAAATATCCATAATCGTTTGGAGGATGGAAGGCACGGAGAGCGGAAGGCTATAAAATGTTTTTGCTTGTATGTGTGGTTATAGTTTAGGTCTTAATTAGACCCGTTTCTCTATAACCATGGCTCTGATACCAATCTATAACACCCCCAATTTCGTGACACGCAGCGGAATTAAAACTGGGTGTTACTCGACGGCACAACAGTCATAATAATAGAAAACGAACTGTAATTGAGTCGTTTTAAAAGATTTATGAATCGCATTATATAAATATCAGAGATTACAAAATGAGGTCCCAGATGGTTCCATGTTTACAAATTACATTAAATGAGTTTTCGAATGATAATAAAATTTATAGCCCTCTTGAATATCCGTGCTCCTCCGTGCCAACCTTGTTTATTATGAACCTGAAAATACATGCTAAAGTGTCAACACAAGGTTGGTGAGTTCCTAAATTTTAGTGACAAAAATGCAATGTAAAACATTTAAATGAAGATTTCCCAGCAAAGGCATCGTAAATCCACTCAGTTCCAAGTCCCGCCCATACAAGACTTGCAACCTGTGTGTTTACAACCCACTGCCAAATATGATCTGGTTTATATGAACAAAAGTAATACTTGTATCTAGATTCAAAGATAAATGTAGCAATACCGCTATATAAACAATTTTGACAAAGATGCCATATAAATAATGATGACAATAAAGTAGAAGCCATAATACTACGTTTTTGAATACTAGTGCAATGGAAAGATAATGAAGTATGTAACATGTAAACACATAAAGCATTTGAGTAAACCACAAACATTGAGTAAGGCAATTGGTGTTTAAGTAAACATTCAAGTAAAACAAGTATTGCATTCATATAAAAATGAGCATGTATTCTCCCCCAAAGAGTTGAAAATATGTAAAGAGGGGCTATGACTCACCTTAAGTTATGTAGTGAGAAATGAAAATGGTAATCGAATCGCGAAAGTCTCTAAGAGCAACCTATAATAGAACGTTGCTACTTAGGTTTGAAGTAATGTCAAAGAATATGAAGAATTGCCTATATATGTCTGCATATTGTTCATGATGTAGTACTTAGTATATAGTGTAAGTCTTTGAATAAAAGTGGTTTATGAAACATGTATAGTTTGTATATCTCTTACTACCGTTCGGGCCATCATAATTCAGAGGTCATGTAGTAAACGTTCGAGGATCTAGGACACTTTAATTCGTAAATCCAGCAACTCGTCGATCCGTTTACCCAAATGAAACCGCTCACATGAAGCTCCCTAGTGTTGTAGTATTCGATAGAAAATATATGTTTTTGATCTTTAAAGGTTACATGACCGAATAGTTGAATAAACTTAGGAACGTTTACTTTAAATGAAGATTGTTATTATCAATGAGTTTCTTAAGCCTAGAATGGATATTACTTGCAAAGTTTCATGGTCATTTGATGGAGTAGATCCAAATTGGTTGATTATGTTACAACTAACACTTTAGTTCATGTTTTCGACTTAGAAAGTTATATGGTCTTTAGCCGTGGCTTTGCTGTGACTTTGGTCATTGCTACCATGGTATTGAGACTCATCCTTGGCCTTAGCCATGGTTATGGTCTTGGCTTTAAGGTCATTAGACCTCTTGGTTTTACTTAGTCATAACAAATACGTGGCCATTTGGTATTAAAAAGGGGCTGTTAAGAATTTGAAGGAAAATATAACTCGTTATGCGTTTTAGGGGTTCAAGCTTCTTTAACCCTGAACGAAAATGTCGTTCCGGACAATTTTCGTGTTTTAACTTTTTGATGAAATGGACCAGAAGGCCTAAAAAAAATCCAAATTTTGATCAGAATGCTATTTTGGCAGATTCGGCGTTTTGGTTTTGCTAACTTCTTTTGACTCGTATACTCGTTTTAGGTGGTTCAAATTGCTATGTTTTCCTTGTAAAGTCCTATTTAATAGTATGTAAGTGTCCAATATCATGGTTATACTATTTTGGTCGAATTTCACAATATATGTCACTAGTTTTCTTGTTTATGTCCATTTAGCTAACATATGGTTCCCTTAACTTGTTTTAAAGGTTTTTGTACATCATGAACACAATATAAAGACCATATATAGCATAAATGAAGTATAATAAGCATGAGAATGATATTGATTAAGAAAGTGTATTAGGGTTTCTTACAATTTTAGGCTTTCTAAGAAAGGAAAGTAACAAGTAAGGATAGGACTTTGATTGAACAAGCTTCTCTTCACTTTAGCAATCCTTCTACACCCTTGTATTCTTGAAGGATTTGTGATGAGATTTTAGATGACTTGAGTGGATCTAAACTCAAGAGGATCACCTAAACTTGCAAGGAATTGATGTAGTTTTACGTGTAGCTTGAATTCTCTTGGATAATACTTGAAGTAGAAGGTCAAAGAAGAGTGTTTTTGTGTTTTTGATATTATGAACGACCAAGAAGAGGGGGAGGGAGTATTTATAGTGCCTTGGTTTATATTTTTGCTTAGACAAGTGAATACTTTTTTGATTTTTGACCATAAGACTTTCTATGGCTTAAAAGTATACACATGATGCATACTTGGTTGTTTTTAGGCCATATACATTCCAAGGCTCATCACCAAGCCAACAAGGCCTTGGTGAGTCCCCTATACACGTTTATGGACAAGGAGGGAAGAGTAGGTGGATGAATCTTGGCCTTATATAAGTTACGGAGTGAGTTTTGGTCCCGTTAATCGCTAACTGTAAGTCATAAAGTCATGAAACTTAAAACCGGGTATCGTAAAAATGTGAAACTTGAAAGAATGACTAAACTTGTCAATATACTCCATAATAAAATATAAAATGAGTGGTAAGTTCCATCGGGTTGCTCAAACCCTGTTAAAGCTGGAAACGCGGGTCTAAAACGCGTAATACGTAAAACGTACGAATATTGTGTAAAATTGAGAAAAGTAAAATGTTACTTTTCTAATAGGATAATAATGAATTAAAATGATTTATAATGTCTAGACTGGGCTCAGTCTAGTGTCGGTTGGTATTTAATGTCTTTTAGACATAAAACCGTAAGCCTAAAAATCAAATAATGATTTACAAAATTAAAGAATGATTTTTGGTCAAATGAGGAGGGAACATATGTTGACTTTTCTAAATTATGAAAGTTTCTAATCGTCTCAGAAAATGCTGTGCATGTATAGGCTAAGGTTACGGATAAGTAAAAGTACTTAAAACGTAATTTTCTGTTTTTCACGGCCTAGGGTCTATTTGGTAACATTTTTCTTAATCATCAAAAATTCTCTAATTAATCATGAGTGTAACAAACATTTATCTGATGCGGGGAAAATTGACGCGGTTGGTTTTCGTTGTGCGTAGGATTTTTAAACGACGTTTAAGCCAAATGTGTAGTTCCTTAATAACTTTCGCGAAAATGAT
The DNA here is from genome assembly GCA_030686995.1 of Artemisia argyi. Taxonomy (NCBI): domain Eukaryota; kingdom Viridiplantae; phylum Streptophyta; class Magnoliopsida; order Asterales; family Asteraceae; genus Artemisia; species Artemisia argyi. The sequence goes on from CM060685.1 coordinate 149,095,226, forward strand.
CTGATGAGTGTCAAACTTTTATTTTATCATGGAAATGATTTATCACACGAGAATATGAAATAAATATTAAATTTTGGAAAATGAATAGTGAAAGTGAATAGTAAAAATGAATAATGAAATTTTCGGGAATAGAAATTAACCTGAAAATGCGAATTTTTACAAAATAGTGTACAAGCCAAGTTCTAAAGTTTACTAGTCACATGCACAAAAATTGTTTTAGCAAATAAAGTTATGTGTGCGGCTATGCAACTTAGAATTAACAAAAACATGCTAAAAAATTTTAAATTTTTATATATTAAGTATAGATAAGCATATTTTTGAAATTCTAGGACAAGTAAGCGTTCTAATTCTCCATCCCCCCCCCCCCCCCCCCCCACTTAAGTTAAACAACATCCTCATTGTTTGTATTAAAAGTTAAAATCTGGAAATTAAAATAATTAGAACGGAAAACTTCTTTGAGATTTGCGAAAATATCGTTACGATTTTAACGATTAGTGACTTATAGAACCTTCGTCAAGAAGTTATCGTTTTCAAAAACTTATAAAACACAAAAATATTTTCCTTTTCTTTTGTATATATACTTATCATATAAAAATACAAAAAGATTTTTCGGTTTTCTTTGTTTAAATTAAAATAAACATAAAAAACAACCGCCGAAAACCAAGGCAGAACACCTACCAACTGGGCGTGTGAACATTTATAAGTTCCCAAACCAAAGATCAAAACTTGCCTTTATATCACTTGCGTTTTGGAAATTTTTTAAATGATAAACAAACTTTAAGAGGATTCGAAACGGTATAGGGGAATCCAACGAACTTCGCCCTAGTGAGAGATCCATTCTTCTTTCCCGCTCCTTTGTGTGTTTGTCTTTAAAAGTTAACCTTGCTTTTGTGATTATTGGTTTAAGTTCACAATTGTCTTTTAAGTTGGTCTTGTTTTAATTGAGTTGTTTTTTATAGTGCATGCACACTCGTTCTTCTACATCAACAAGTCCTTTCCAATCACTCAACAACATTCCAAGAAGAAGGCGTAATGGACGACGTACCAATCCAATAGTCGAACCCGAGATTTGTACTATTCCTCCAAACATGGCCGATAATCGTACCATGTTCGAGCTTCTCCAAACACCCACCAAGGGTTATGGAGAGGCCATCGTTGTTCCGGCCATCGTTGCCGATAATTTTGAACTTAAGACCGAGTTGCTACAATTAGTAACTTCGAGTCAATACTTCGGTTTTGAGAGGGACGATCCTCATTCTCACATTCGATGGTTTAACAAGATCACATCCACCATCAAATACAAAAACGTCCTTCAATAAGCTATCAAGCTTCTTCTTTTTCCTTTCTCTCTCGAGGGTACAGCCCGGATTTGGATTGAAAAACAACCCCCTCGTTTTATTGAGACATGGGAAGACCTCGTGTTGAAATTTGTGAATGAATTCTTTCCCCCGTCTAAAACAACAAGCTTAAGGAATGAAATCACAAAGTTTACTCAAAACTTTGATTAGTCTTTTAGCGAGGCGTGGGATCGTTTTAAGGATTTACTTCGCAAGTGTCCTCATCATGGTTTTTCCGAATTGCGCCAAATTGATACTTTCTACAATGGTTTGAACCAAACCGATCAAGATTCTTTGAACAATGCCGCGGGTGGAAATCTCTTGAATCGGACTCCTACAGATGCTTTAGCTATAATTGAAAACAAGTCTAAGGTTCGAACTTTACGAAACAAGTCCATTGTTTCCCAAGTGAACGCAACCTCGTCTAGATCATCTCCCGTGAAAAAATCTAGCACCAATGCTAAGATTGACAAACTCACGGAAGCTATTCAAGCATTGGTTCTTTCCAGGAAAAAGAAACTATCATCACCACAAACTTCTTCACCCGCTCAAGTCAAAGCGGTTGATGAAACTTGTGTCACTTGTGGTGGACCTCATGCATATTACAATTGTACTACCACCGATGGTAGTCAATTTGATGTAATAGCCGTAGCCGGGTCTTACAATCAAGGAGGTAACCAATACCGTCCTCAAGTTGACCCGAACTATCGTGCTAGCAATCAAAATGGTCCACCTGGCTTTTCTCAACCTAATAATCCAAATCGATTCAATCATAATCAACAACAAAGAAATCAAAATGTTCAAAATCAATTTCATACCCCGATTAACCAATTTCCAAACCAAGGGGTAAATTTCAATCAAGGTTTTCAAGCTCCTAATTACCAATCTCCTAATGTTGCTTCAAGTGAGCTTGCTAACTACATCAAAGCAAATGAGGCAAACATGAGGGGAATGCAAAATCAAATCAACACTTTGAAGAATGATTTTCAATCTTCAATGTCGAGACAAGGTAATGAGCTTAAAAATGAACTTCAAAACACTAATCACAAGATTGAACAATCTCAAAGCAAGATTGAGAAAATGTTTGCTAGTCTTATGAATCAAATGAATCAAGCTTCTACTTCGGGCTCGAGAAATACCATTCCCAACCCGAAGGGTGAATTGAAAGCTATTACCATTCATAGTGGTAAAGCTTATGATTGAACCCTCGACTCCTATTCCTCCACCAATGAAGGAAGCGGAACGAGAACCCGAGGTTACAAAGGACAAGGTGCAACCCTCAAGCTCACGAAGTACCGCACACAACCAACCTTCGGTCGATCAAACTTCAAGTCCCGAATTTGATTTTCCAAAGAGCATTCCTAAGCTTTCAATCTCATATCCTTTGAGACTTAGTGATCAAAAACTCTGTGATCAAACAAATAATCAAATGAAGAAGTTTCTTGAGATATTTCAAAAGTTACACTTCGACATTAGTTTCGCGGATGCTCTTCTCTATATGCCCAAGTTTGCTTCCACTTTCAAGAGTCTTCTAAGTAACAAAGAGAAATTGTTTGAGCTCACTAAAACTCGTTTGAATGAAAATTGTTCGGCGGTTCTTACAAAGAAACTTCCTGAAAAGTTAGGAGACCCCGGGAAATTTCTCATTCCATGTGATTTCCAAAAGCTAGAAGAGTGCTTCGCCTTGGCCGATCTTGGCGCTAGCATAAATCTCATGCCTTTCTCTATTTGGAAAAAGCTTTCACTTCCCGAGCTTACACCAACACGAATTACTCTAGAATTAGCAACCCGAATGGTTACGGTTCCAAAGGGTATTGCTGAAGATGTCTTTGTGAAGGTTGGCAAGTTCCATTTCCCTGCCGACTTCGTAGTCGTTGATTTTGATGCCGATCCTCGTGTTCCCCTCATTTTGGGAAGACCATTTTTGAAAATGGCTCGTGCACTAATCGACGTCTTTGAAGGTGAAATGACTCTAAGAGTTGGCGATGAAAAATTGGTCATTAACATTGAAAACACTTCAAAAGATCTTTTCGACCTTGAACGAGAAGCAATTAACCAAATTGATGTCATTGATGTTGCATGCGATGAATACTTTGAAGAAGTGTTAAATGTGCAAAGATCAATTGATTCTACCATCGATGTCTCTTCCCCCTCTCTCACTCCATTTGAGGGAGGTGACTTCATTTTGGAAGAGATTGAAGCTTGTTTATCATGTGATTCTCGTGTTGATCATGATTCTATCAATCCCGAGGAAGACATACTTCTCCTTGAGAAGTTACTCAATGATGATCCATCATTTCTTCCTCCAAAAGAACTTCATAATAAGGAAGTCAAAAATGTTAAAAAACTGATGATTTTCCTGAGGCTGAACTTAAGGAGTTACCGCCTCATCTCGAGTATGCATTTTTGGAGGGTGACGATAAGTTACCCATCATTATTGCTAAAGACTTGAATGAGAATGACAAAACCGCTCTCATCAAAGTTTTAAAGTCACACAAGCGAGCAATTGCTTGGAAACTTTCCGACATCAAGGGTATTAACCCGGAATTTTGTATGCACAAGATTTTGATAGAGGATGACTTTAAACCGATGGTTCAACAACAAATAAGGGTCAATCCAAAAATCCACGAGGTTATCAAACAAGAAGTCATAAAACTTCTTGATGCCAGATTGATTTACCCTATCTCGGATAGTCCTTGGGTGAGTCCCATTCATTGTGGGCCCAAGAAGGGTGGTATTACGGTTGTTAAAAATGATTATAATGAGTTGATTCCTACTCGATTGGTAACGGGATGGCGTGTTTGCATTGACTATTGAAAGTTGAATGACGTCACCTATAAAGACCAATTTCCTCTACCTTTCATGGACCAAATGCTCGAAAGATTGGCGGGAAACGAATACTATTGTTTCCTTGACGGTTTTTCGGGTTACTTCCAAATTCCCATTGATCTGCAAGATCAATATAAAATGACTTTCACGTGCCCATACAGAACATTTGCCTATCGACGCATGTCTTTTGGTTTATGCAATGCTCCGGGCACGTTTCAAAGATGCATGATGGTCATTTTCCACGACATGATCGAGAAAACAATGGAGGTCTTCATGGACGATTTTTCGGTCGTTGGGAATTCATTTGAATCATGTCTCACCAATTTAGACAAAATGCTTCAACGTTGTGAAGATACAAATCTTTGTCTAAATTGGGAGAAAAGTCATTTCATGGTCAAGGAAGGCATTGTCCTTGGCCATAAGATTTCTAAGAGTTGGATTGAGGTTGACAAAGCTAAAATCGATGTCATTGCTAAACTACCTCCTCCCACAACTGTTAAAGGTGTTCGGAGTTTTATGGGTCATGCCGGATTTTATCGTAGATTTATCCAAGATTTTTCAAAAATAGCCCAGCCTATGACCCGACTTCTTGAAAAAGAAACTCCATTTGTCTTTTCCGATGAGTGCATTGAAGCTTTTCAAACACTAGAGAAAAAGCTCACTGAAGCACCTATCTTAGTTGCCCCCGACTTGGACCTTCCATTTGAGCTTATGTGCAACGCAAGCGATTTTGCCATAGGTGCGGTCTTGGGACAACGCAAAACCAAGTATTTTCAGCCTATACACTATGCAAGCAAGACTTTAACCGAGGCTCAAGCTCATGGTGTATGCTTTTGAGAAATTTTGACCATACATGATCTTGTCAAAAAGCATAGTGTATACGGATCACTCGGCTTTGAAATACCTATTTGCTAAGCAAGATGCTAAGCCGAGATTGCTTCGATGGGTTCTCCTCCTACAAGAATTTGATATCATCATACGTGATAAAAAGGGAGCCGAGAACCTTGCTGTTGATCACTTGTCCCGATTAGAGAACCCTCATCAAAGTGTTCTCGAGAAACAGGAAATTAATGAAACGTTTCCTCTCGAGACACTTAACGGAGTATCTTTTCGTGGTGATTCGAGTACCCCATGGTTTGCCGATTTTGCAAACTACCATGTGGGGAATTTTCTGGTGAAAGGGATGTCGTCCCAACAAAAGAACAAGTTTTTCAAAGATGTGAAACATTACTTTTGGGACGACCCCTATTTGTTTAAGATTTGTGTGGATCAAGTCATCCGAAGGTGTGCGTACGGGCAAGAAGCCAATGAAATTCTCAAGGCTTGTCACAATGGACTCACCGGGGGACATCATGGCCCGAATTACACGCCAAGAAGGTGTTTGATTCTGGATTTTATTGGCCTACCATCTATAAAGATATCCATGACTTGGTCAAATCTTGTGACACATGTCAACGTCAAGGAAAAATTTCGCAACGTGATGAAATGCTACAAAATATCATCCAAGTTTGCGAAATCTTTGACGCGTGGGGCATCGATTTCATTGGCCCATTCCTGTCTTCACGAGGGAACAAATACATACTCGTGGCTGTCGACTACTTATCAAAATGGGTTGAAGCGAAAGCGCTCCCCACCAACGATGCCCGAGATGTTGTCACGTTTCTTAAATATCTCTTCTCTCATTTTGGAACTCCCCGAGCTATCATTAGTGATCGCGGTACTCACTTTTGCAACGACCAATTTGCAAAGGTCATGCTTAAGTACGGTGTTACTCACCGCCTTACTACCGTGTACCACCCACAAACAAGTGGGCAAGTGGAGGTTTCAAACCAAGGTTTAAAAATAATTCTTGAAAGGACCGTAGGCGAAAACCGTGCCTCTTGGTCGGATAAATTAGATGACACTCTATGGGTTTTTCGCACGGCTTATAAAACACCCATCGGGTGTACCCCTTATAAGCTCGTGTATGGAAAAGCGTGTTATCTACTGATCGAGCTCGAGCACAAAGCTTATTGGGCCTTGAAGCATGCTAACTTCGATCTTAAGTCCGCGGGTGATTATAGGAAAGTTCAACTCAATGAACTCAATGAACTTCGTGATCAAGCTTATGAAAACTCTTTGATCTAAAAAGAGAAGACAAAGAAGATCCATGACTCCAAAATCAAGAACCGCGTTTTTAACGTTGGTGATCGAGTCCTTCTTTTCAACTCTCGATTAAAGATTTTCTTGGGTAAACTTAAAACCCGTTGGACTGGACCATTCACTGTTGCCAAAGCTTTTCCTTATGGTACCGTCGAGCTATCTCAAAATGACGGTCCAAATTTCAAAGTGAATGGTCATAGGTTGAAGCATTATTTTGGAGGGGACATACCACCCATGGTTGTCCCGGACCTCCAAACTTTCCCCATGGACCAATGAATTCGGGGTCGAGTCAAGCTAGCGGCTCGGTAAAAAAAAAAACAGTAGCATTACATGGGTTTTCACCCATCTCTCTAACTTCTTTCTCTTTTCTAAAACCTAAGTGTGGGGGAGTTACCCCTGCTCTTTGTTAAAAAAAATGGTGTTCCCACACTTGCCCAAATCTAAACTTTTTACGTTTTCAAGTGTCGGCATAATAGCTGGTACTTTGAATATTGAGGGCAATATTCAATTGTAAGTGTGGGGGGGGGGGTATATTCTGGAAAATTTGATCACATTTGTACTTTCAAGTGCCTTAATACCCCCGTTTTGGCCAAATATATATATATATATATATATATATATATATATATATATATATATATATATATATATATATATATATATATATATATATATATATATATATATATTAGTGGAAGTGCTTTGCACTAACACAACAAAAGGTCATCAGTCCACCACGTCTAACATAATTACTGGCTAATCCAAGAGCAAAGGGCTCTTGGTAAAGATATCTCAAATCCGTTTATAGTTGGCAATTTGCCAAAAATTGTATGGTGTTCAACTCACCATATCTTACTTTGATAGTGAAGAGTTGGCTAGCCCACAAGGTTATGGCTTGTGGTAAAGGCAGTGGAAAACCATAATTGGTAATTAACTCACTAAGATGACAATTGTATTCTATCAAAGAGTTGGCTAGTCCAAAAGCAAACGGCTTTTGGTAAAGACAAATCAAATCCGTTAAAAGCTGATGGTTTGCTCAAAATCATTTGGTTATCAATGTACCAAAGTATCACACTAAAACATTTGGCTACTCTAGAAGTAATGGCTTTTGGTAAAGAGACATAAAATCCACTAAATTTTCACAAAAGATTGTTAGGGACTAGCAATAGTTTAGTGTGGGGGATTGATGTGTGTGTAAATACTCATCATTTTTGGTCAATTGAAACTGGAAAAACATTTAAAATCACTCAGAAATGCATCAAAATACTAAAAATATCCTAGGATTGTGTTTTATATGTTTCAGATGCAAAATGATTGAAAACAGATGAAAAATGAACAAAGTTTGCATAATTGGCAGTTTCAGTCCCTCAACTTTTAAAACTTGTCAAAATCAGTCCCTAGGCTTTTATTTTGAAAGAAAAATCAACAAAGGTCTTTTGGAAATCATAAGTTTTCATTATTACTCCTTTGGTGAAAAGTTTCAAAAGTTTACAAGTTTGGTCCCTAAACTTTCAAAAAATGTCAGAAATGGTCCCTGGAAAGTTTTTATGAAGAAAAATTCAACAAAAGTCCACCATGAATCATCAAATGACATTTTGAGTCCTTGGATTGCAATTTTCAAAGATTGGCGATTATGGTCCCTCAAGTTTCTAAAGCTGGCAAAATGGTCCTCGAGTATTTTATTTTGGAGTTTGAAAATCAAAGATCCTTGTGGAATTACAAGTTGGAAAATATGATCCTTGGAAGTGATTTTGGAAATTTGGCAGATTCGGTCCCTTGGTTTTCAGAAATTACATCATTGGTCCTTGTGTTTATTTGATACAAATACCAAACGGATCCATTTGTCAAAATAGAGCCAACAAATAAATCCTAAACGAACTTGAACCCAAACCTTATGACTCCTTGGGCCCAAAACTATCACCAGCCCAACAAACACCCCGCTTTTAATAAACCTACCCAAACCCATTTTTACGTTTAATAATAAAACGTATAGTTAACCTTGGTCAAAACACTTCACCCCTAACCTCCCTTTACCCAGAAGATAAACACAACCACCATAGCCAACCTATGAAACACTCCACCATCCCCCCAAGACCTCAAAAGTTCCACCCCACCATCATCTTCCCCAACCTTTCACAAACCCATACCTACCACTGCCACCTCCTCAATCCACAACCATATTTGGGCACCAAAACAGATTGGAGGGTTGGGATTACTCTAAAAGCAATTGATGGCTGGGATTCATTGAAAAGAAGCACAAGATGGGATTTCAACTATTTTCACTCAGCAAGAAAGCACACAACAGAATAAGACAAAAATTCATGTGAAAACTTGGCTCAAAAGTAGTATAAATAGAACATGTTGTAAGCCATTGATGGCAGTCAATTAAGTAGGGTTTTTAGTTTTAAAATTTTAGTTTTGTTTTGAAGTATTTTTCATATTATGTACTCTTTATTCTAAATCAATACAAGTTTGGATTCCTAATAAAAATTTATCAGTTTACTTCACGGCTCATGTTTAGGTCCTTATTGCTCAATTATACTTATTATTGAGTGTAGATAGATTAGTTTTTAAGTTTTCTTGTCATTCATGCATATTTCTCCTTTAACTGTCTTAATTAGTTAACATAGCTTACTTGTGTATGCATATTGAGCACTGCTTATTATTGGATCATATTTAACTGTCTCAATTAGTTAACGTTTTATGGCTCAATCAGTACTTAACTTCCATTTTTGAAAGCTTAATCCATCATCTTCTTTGAAAATTTTCAAAACAGTTCACCTACAAGGGGTGTTTGGCACAGGGTATGCTTTTGGCTAAAAAAAAATGTTTTTTACCCAATTCTGGAATTCCAACAGCTTTCTTTTACCTTTCCTAGTAGTTTTAAAGTAGATTTTCTCAATGTTCAAAAAGTTTTCAAGAGCTTGAATTTGTTTTAAAAAATTTGCAGCCTTAACTGTTTTAGAACAGTCATGAGGGTGAATCTAGCTTAGGGTCATGGTTAGTTCAAGTCTTAGGTTCAAACAAGTTCTCATAAGGTAAATTAATTGTTAGGAATCTGGTAGTTATGGTTTGCAAGTCAAACACCCATCATTTTGACCCATTTATCACTGCTACAAACTATCCCAAACAGCCTTAGAGAGGCATTTTTCATTGCTTCATTTGTGGTCCTTTTGCCCTAGAAATTGGTTTACAACTAACCTTCCAGCTTATCTTCATGCCATTGTTTTTATTTGATTTTTGTGAATTTTATTTGTTGCTTATTCAAGCTCTCAAAGTCAGCCCCTTGGACCTGTTGCCCCTGGTACATCAGTCTAGCCATTCTCATTTTTTGTGCTTTTTAGACTTTTATACTACTTATATTCTGCTATTTAGTGCTTTTTAGGATCCCCTTAGTTACCCTTAGCTGTAGTCTCACCTAGGACAGCTTATTAATAGCTTATTAGGTATGCTACTATGCCCTTTTTTACTGTTTCCCCCCTAAGCTACAGCTTGCATACCCATCCTTCATCACCCTCTTAGCAGCTCATAAAAGCTCCTTCTGGTCTGAAATTTGGCATATAAACTCTTTGGTGGGTCGGCTTGATATGTTTTAGGTTTCCTTGCATTAGCTTTTTGGTCTTCTAGCTTATTTTGTGCCTCAAACATACCCCATTAGGCCTGCAAATCTGTTCCAAACAACCCCTGCATCAGCAGGCCAGTGGCTTATTTAGGTTTAGAATCCCTTTTAACTTATTTATTTATTTATTTTTTGATTTGGTTCCTGATAGCTTTTTAGAATCAGTAGGTTGGTTAGGATTAGTTTGAAGCTTATTTGTAAACTTACTTAGTTCATTGTAGCCAATCATGTTTGAAACTTAAAGCTTATTTAAACTGTCAAGCTTTTCATTAACTTGCAGCTTATTTATTAAGATATAAAAAATCTCTTTCACAAAAGTCTTCCATTTTTGCATTATCTTTAAATTTGCTTTTATAATTTTTTTACAAAAACCAAAAAAAAAAAAAAAAAAAAAAATAGTTACAAAAATATATGGGTTTGCCTAGGGTCGAACCCTGGTCTCCACACTCACAGCATAACACCTTCACCATCCGCCCTAGGGTCTTTGTCATGTTATTATTATTATTATTATTATTATTATTATTATTATTATTATTATTATTATTATTATTATAGTAGTAATAGTTCTTTAAGCCTTTTTAGCTTATTTGCTTATTACTGCTTAATTAGGACTGTTTCCCCCTCCTCATATTTTTCCTAGGTTAGTAATTAGTTAAGTTATTTTCCTGCCAAGTTTCAGATTTTTCCTGTTTCATTTAGTATTTTTTTGTAATTTAATTAAGTAAAGTATATTTTAATTCATAACTAATTATTAAAAAACTAAAAAAATAAATTTCTTTTTTCTAAAATTTTCTTTTACGATTAGGAACGTAGAAAAATTACTTTCACATTCGTAGGACTAGTGTAGCTTTTAATTCACTTTTTATTTTGCGCCTCGCGTTTATTTTAAGTCAACTTTTACGTTTTTAGTTTAGATTACGTTTAGGGTTCCCCTATTCCCGATTATTGTTCCTGTAGACTTTTAGGCAGTTTTTAGTGTTCTTTATCATTCCTTGTTTTGTATTCATGTTTTAGTTGCGTTAATTTTATTGTTCGTACGTTATTTGCAATTTGTCGTAATTCACAATTCCAAATAAGCTCTCAATCATCCTTACAAGCATTTTAATCTGCAAATCTCACACGATATCGCCCATTCACACCTCGTTGGGACACGACCCGGTTAATCACTTACCCGGTATCACACACACACACACACACACACACACACACACACACACACACATATATATATATATATATATATATATATATATATATATATATATATATATATATATATATATATATATATATATATATAGTACTCACAAGTTTTTGCAAGTTAACCTTTTACTAAAGGTTAATTAGTAAATTCCACTCACGTCTACATTGTATTTATTTTTATACACGTTTCACATGCAATTAGCGTCACCCTTTAGGGTCGCCAAGGATGTCATGTATAACACAAAGAGAGACGGCCCAGAGTATATAAAGAGTGATGGCGTCAGAAGTGGATCTAGGCAATACGAGTATTATTTTGGCGGCGAGTTGACGGCGTCATACCTAACTCTTGACGCCGTCAGGATGAAAAATCTATATATAGTTTTCTAGTTTTCATTCATTGTGTGCAACTTTTAGGTGTGCAACTTTGAAGGGAGTAAACCCTAGACGAATTTTACTGATATTTTGAGGGTCTCAAACCCTTGTTTCATCCATGCTTAATTGAAGATAAGTCTTTCATCAAATCATTCAATATGTCTATGTGTTGTTTGATTATATCTTACGCTTGTCTTCTCTTTAATATGCTAGGCTAGGTTTTCTTTGTGTTGCTTAGATGTAATGAAACTTAGATATTGATTATGGGTTGGTTGTTTGTTTATAATTGTTGTGGATAAATGAATTCGATGTTAGACTTAAGAAAACTGGCAGACTTCCAATTGGTAACTTGCTTGAACGTCTTAAGAAACATGATCGGAGGTGTACTACGATATATTGGTTATATTTAATGCATAGGTAACTACTAATGAGGCCATGTTAGGAGCTAGTAGTCGGCTCGACATAGGAAGAGGTAGAAGCTTATAGAGTTAGGGAAGATCGTACATGGCCCTACGAATAGTATTAAGGAATATAACCCGTCATCCATGCAATTATAACAAACTAATCAACCGGTAAAAGATAGCTAGGGAGTAGTGAAATCTAAGTAAACACATTTTCTCTCATTATTGTTTTCACCATAATTAGTTTAAGTTTAGTTTATTTTATTTTGATTGCATCTGTAGTTATTTGGGTTAGTTGATTAGCAACTAATTCCGCCCACTCCTTTCAAAACCGAGATTTTACTTGCTTTCATTTAAAATATAAAAATACAAAAAGAATCATCCCTCATCTCTAGACCTAGTTTTTGTGAGTTTTAGCCCTAGCAAACACTATTCTTTGAGTTGAACGATCAATCCCCTGGTACTTGTCACTATTCTATACTACAACGGTCAGGTACACTGCCTGGTGGGGATTGCAAGCTTCTCGAGATACCTTGAGAGGTAAAACCTTTTGCAAGGGTGCAATTCCACGCATCATTTAGGATTATCTTTTATGCTCTTGTTGTTTGTCCATATGTTTTAGATGTGGAGGCAGACGTAATAGAGGGACTAATCCTATAAAGGCCGGGTGGTATCACTTTTTGTGTTTCGACAACCGCTTTTCCTTTCTCAACAATATTTTCTTTTTCATTTTGCATGGGTAAGGGTGTTGGAGTGACTGGTTTTGTCAAAACATTTTTCACATCGACTTTTGGAACAGATTGAGAAATCGATATTTTTGGTTTAACAACTGGTTTTGAGGTATTTGGTTTATCTGAAGTCGATGGTTTTGCAAACTTAGTATCCACATCCTTCCCTTTTTGACTTTCTAGCTGAGCTCTCAAAAGATCATTTTGCTCTTTTATGTTCTTGAAGGCACGCTCATACGACAGTTTGTCATACTTACATTCTTCGGTTTTACGATCAAGTTAATATGACACATTTTCTTTTTCAAGTTTTACAAGAGCATTTTCATATTTTGAAACAATTTCAGAGGTCTCAGCTCGCAGTCTTACATCGTCTTCAACAGAATATGTTTGTAAAATAATGGACATAATATCAGTAGACAGAACTGCTTCGAAGAGAGAATCATTTAAATTTTCCAAAACATTGATTCTCTCAAAAGATTCATTAGCCTTCTTTATTAGGGATTTGTTGTCCTTGACAAAGTTAGCTGTTTCAGTTAAAAATGCATTTTCAAAATGAATTACTCGAGCATGAATGTTATTAATTTGAGGAGCAAATTCACTTTTAAGAATCTTTTTTAGTTGTAAATGAACCGTGGAATTCCAATTGATCTCATTAACTCTCATTTTAGATTCTAAAGTCGTTTGAAGTTGCCTAATTATGGTTTTAATATCATCAAGATATCCTCTGGCAGCACTTGTGTTAAAAGTGTTGTTTGAAGACATCTGTTCCATGTTTGAAAGCGATTTGGAAGCAACTACTGGTTTAGAAACCAGTTTTGAAAAACCTCAGTTTTTGGAAAACTTTGATGGTTGTTTTGTCGAACAAAAGTAATTTCAGACAGTTTGTTTAGTTTGTTGTAATCAATTGGTTTCAAACCCAGATTCTTTTGTTTCATTTTAGTTATGTTCTCTTCGACAAGTTCTATTGTTACCACATAATCATGAACAATAGGAGGATCATGTTTGGTGTAAATAACATTACCATTATACAAAACATTATGTTCTTCCTGAGCTTTCTTGAGATTACAAGGAATTTTGTTACCAAGAGCCATTTTTTGTTTTGTATGGTAAATCGGATCAGTTTGATTAGTAATCATATGAATTGTTTAAATCAATTGACCCGTTTTAACCAACAAGTTTTCTAATTTTTTGATCATATGTTCTGACTCTATGGTTTCATCCAAAAGTTTATCTTCTTTCTTTGCAAAGTCCTTTTTCAACTCATCCCGTTCTTTTTCAAGATTGGTATAAGCTGATTTTTGTTTTGAAAGTTGGTTTGTTAAATCAGAAATTTCTTGTTTCAAAGAATTGATGGTTTTTGTTGAACTAATTTCAAGAGTGTCAAATTTATTTTGCAATTCCCTATCTTTAACAAGTAATTTATTATAACAAATTTCAAATTCTGACTCGCGTTTTGTGTTAATTTGAAAACTTTTTGCATTTTCCTTGTATCTCTCAAGCTCAGTGGTCAATTTCTCATTCGCGGCCTTAACTTCGCGATTGACCCTTTTAACTTTCTCAATTTCAATGCTACAATTGTTTAATAATGATTCAAACAGAGCACGTGTTTCCTCATCATTCTCAGCATGCTGTGAAACGGAGCCTTCATTATCATTCATATCTGGAGTTGCTGGAGGAGTATTGCTACTACTTGGCGTACCTAGGTATGTATCATAAGTGGGTGCTCGAGTCTCAGAATGTTGTTCCTCATGAGGAGACATATCAAATATATCATTATTGTGGCATGTTTTGAAGTTTGATACCTCAGATGGTGCACTGGTGTCATAAACAAGATGTGTGTCCAAATCCATGTCATACTTAGCCTCCTGAAGATTTGCCATGAAGATGCAGTTCGCATCGATATCCTCTCTATCTTCCATGTCATCCATAAGAGCCATAAAATTATTTTCTTCTGCATTCAACTAAAACCCTGCTTTCTCCTTTTGTGCCAACAACAATGCTTTCTGCAAATACTCTGGATCTTTCTTTTTCGGCTTAGTAGGACAGTTTCTTGCCATATGACCTACACCCTGACAGTTGAAACACTTTACCGGGTTACCCTGATTCACATTTCCATAATTCCCAACAACTGGAGCTGCAACATTCCCAATCTGATTGGCCATTACCTGCTTTCCAACGTTTTGACCCCTCTGATTTCCAACAACTTAACCCACCTGATTCCCTACATAATGACCTAACTGATTGCCTGCATATTGTCCTGCATTCTGCATATTACCAATGTGAAATCCAGTAGCATATCCTTGCTGATTCCTAATAACTTCAACCATTTGGCCTCCGTTGCCCATATTGAAACTCGGCTGAGCAATCTGTTTGTTGCGAGTGTTCGATGAAATCCTTTGGTTGTTGTTAGTTGGTGTAGAATAGCATCCTTGGAATGCCTTTGACAGTAGAACAAATGCTTGTGTCAAAGCAACAGTAGATTCATCATTGTTTGTGAACTTTGGTTCTTGGAATTGTGGATATTGTTGTTATTGAATAACATGTTGTTGTTGTGGGTAGAATTGTTGTTGTGGAATCACAACATCTTGTGAAATGTATTGTTGTTGCATATAGTTGTGAGTGGAAGATGTTGATGTGGTGTATTCATTGGTAGAGGTGTTGGTGTATTAGCAATTAATGCGAGAGGATCATGCTTTTTTGCAAGTAATTCGACTCTTACTTCATTTGCCTCAGCTTGATTCTGCTTTAAGAAGTCGTACAACTGATCATAAGTAACTTCATGCAAGTTCTTTGTCTGATAAACAATAGTGACGTATCTTCCCCATTCAGGTTGTAACTCATTCAAGAAGATGGTGTTGTTAGCAATGTTTGTCTAAGTGAGGTTATGTCTGGATAAGTCATTCATGATCTTACAGAACCTTAGATAATATGACTCTATGGTTTCACTAGGAATTGAAGTGAACTTGAGCAATTGTGTTTCCATTTCCTGTTTCCCGATGTCTGTCCCATACATTAACCTTTTGACTCTTTCCCAGACTGCTTGAGCACTTTCTTCACTATCAACAGTAACATAATTCGTTTCAGGTAGTCCATGAAACAACGATATGAAATGCCTGATCATCAGCTGCAATTTGTTGTCGGTCTTCTTCAGTGTACCCAGTCTCATTCTGATCTCTGTAGTATGGTTGTATTGGGGGGGAGGGGGTTCCATTAGGATCTCCATGGTCTATTACTTGTCGTAGTTTGAAGGGTCCTTCCAGAATGGAATGAATGAGAAGTTTTCCATTTGGTTTGCTCTTAAGATAGCGCATCATACGACTAGCCCATTGTGAGTAACCACCCTTTGATAGCATGGGAGGTCGGTTTTCAGCACCAGCTACATGAATATCTTGCTGAGTTACCATTGATTGAAGGTATGAGTGATACCGTTGATCTTAGGATCGGTTCAACGATGTAGGAATTGTATTTGGTGTTGGTTACGGGAGGTTGTTGTGGTGAAAATTTGGTCTAAAAACTTAAAAACGTCGATAACTTCCGTTCGGAGTGGATTTGGGCCTCGAAGGTTGGGTTGAATGATCTTTAGTTGATTCAACGTGTCATTCTCCTCGGTCTCATGGTCGTTTTGACAGGTCATTCGTTAAAAACGGAGTTATGGTTCAAAAGTTAGTCGTTTGAAGTTTGGTCCTTACTTGGAGGTTCTTACTTGAAGAATTGCTTACTTGGAGTGCTTACTCGCTGAAACTTACTCACCAGAACTTACAAGCCCTTACTCTCTGAAGAAAAGAAAATATCTTACTCGCTGAAAATTTTGCTTACTCGCTGAAATTGTTGTTACTCGCTGAAAATTTTGCTTACTCGCTGAAATTGTTGTTACTCGCTGAAAATTGGTTAGTCGCTAGTATAGGATGCTTACTCGGTGAAAATTCTTCAACACAGTATATGCTTCCTTACTCGAAGGCAAGATAATTCCTTACTAGATAGACTATACGGAAATAAGTTGAAATTCCTAACTCGGAATAAGTTAACTCGCTGAATAAGTACTTACTCGCTGAACCTTACTTGGTAAAGCTTACTCGCTAAAACACTTACTCGGTTCCTTACTCGCCAAAAGCTCCAATTACTCGCTAAAACTACTGCTTACTCGAAGAAGAAGCTACTTACTCGCTGTCTTACTCGAAGAAACAGCCCTTACTCGCCAAAAATCACTCTTTACTCGGAGAAAACCGTAACTTTTCTATATAAAAAAAAAATAATAAATAAATTAAAAAAGAAAAAAAAAAAAAAAAACCCAAAAACACCACAAAACACGTTCATAAATTATTGTTTGGCGATTGATACCACTTGTAGGACCTTAGATCTAACTCTATCACTAATCTATGAAGCACGTTGGTGACTTGAATGATGCGTATGTTAGAGAAAGAAAGTAGAGAGATGAAGAGGACTTTTATAAATAAAAAACACACACACAATACACACTCAAACACACCTATAAATGAGACCATTTGGAGGTATTTATATTTCTTACAAGTTGCCCTAAAAGGCTTGGCTCATGGGCTTTGTTTATGGATTGAATTTGACTTAGATTACATAAATGACTTAATACTAAATAATAACCTATTAGATTGGTCCAAACCATAAGCCCATTGACTATTCTATTAAATATATTTTATGACACATTACAAAGTTCCTAATTGAGAATAACCATCACTTCTTTATACATTTCTTTAATGCTAACAGCTTCCACTGCTGAACAGTCTCAAGCTCAATCCTCAAGAAGCTGTGAGCGGTGAGTAGTAAGATGTGGCTGTAGCTACAGCTCACCGCTACTGCTCATTTTTCCAATGCTTCTTTAAGAAGCTGTGAGCGGTGAGCAGTAAGCTGTGGCTACAGCTCACCGCTACTGCTCACAGCTCACAACTACAGCTCATTGCTAATTCTGCCAGTGTGAGATAAAGTTATTTGCTAAAAATTATCGCTATACGTAAAGTTATTACCCAGAAAAATATGTTGTCAAATAATAATTTTCGTTTATAATAAAGGAAGATCATACATTTTCTTGCACTAAACGAAAAGAAGTGGGAAGAGAGAACAGTGTAAAAGATTGAACAATACCTTTTTTTCAAAAAGCCGCCATCCTACCACTTGAGGTAGATAACTATTTGTTACGAGTATTATTTCAGTTTTTAAATACTTATGTAGATCTCCTTTCCACTCACCTTTTCCCCAAAACTCACGCAAAAACAAAACTAAAATTTTCAAAAATTATTTCATTAGTCACTCTCCTAAACAGAAATTATTTCACTTATCATGATCTGACTGAAACATTAAACCATCGCCCCCACGTATCATGATCTGACTGAAACAAAATTAACCCTTAAAAACCCAATTAAATCACAGATCATTCATCTCCATAGCCAAATTCACAATACTCACTTCTCAATTTCGTTATCCATCCACCCAGTAAAAAACGCCCAATTTTTTTTTTGACCCAAGTTGCGGATATGCCTCACACACTACCAACCATGCGGAGAGAAACCAAGGGTCGGGCCACCCAACATCCGAACGACGATGATCTACAGACACTTAGGAGGAGGAAGGCTGAAGAACAACACCGTATCAAAAATCATAGGTATGAAGACGACAGAAGATGGCAACCAGTTCTAAGCAAGAAAGAGAAGCTGAGGGATAAACTTTTTCGTAAGAGGGAAGAAAGGCTGAGAGAATCGACGACGTTTTACGTTGCTAATCTCCCGGACGGGTGTACACCTGACAGATTATGAAGAGCTTTCCAACACTTCAGTTCCTTGGATGATGTCTTTATCCCAAGGAAAAGAGACGGTAGCGGCAATCGTTTTGGGTTTATCAGATTCTTAAATGTTGGGGATGTTGAAGCATGGACGATGAAACTAAAGGGGGTTGTGATTGACGGGGCGGTGGTCGATGTTAGTGTTGCTAAGTTCAACAGGGATGGTAGTAAAGCGATTCAGCAGCCACAAAGCAAAAGTGCATCTGTCTTTGATAGGCTTGACAGGCCTGTTCATCAAGACAGCGGGGGAAAGCGGGGTACACAGTCTAATGCCGCAGTCGGTGGCCAGTTCAGGGATATTCTAATCGGAGTTCAGGGTAGTGTCAATAAGGAGTTGACGATTGACATCCCTCCCTTGAATGTGTATGCTAAGAAAATATGGTCTCATTGTTCTCTAATCGGCGAAGTGAAAGACTTGGAGATTCTTGAAAACCTTTATCACACATTTTCCATGGTGCGCTCTTATGAGTTTGACGTCAAATATATCGGGGGGCTTAAAGTGTTGATAAAGTTTCAGTCTAAGGAGGTGGCGCACGAGTTCCTTAAATCCCAATATGAATTTTGGTCGGAATACTTTTCAAGACTCTACGTGTGGGATGGTGGAGCTCCCGCCTTTGAGAGAGTGGCATGGATCTATGTTACTGGGGTCCCAATTTGTCTGTGGGATAGGCATGTATTCAATCGTGTAGGCGAAAGGTGTGGTGTACTCCTCTCTAAATCAAAGGCTTCTGCCGAGGATAATAATTTGATGGGCAGCAAACTTGTGGTGCTTGTGAAATCGGTTGAGTTGATTGATTCCTCTGTCAAGTTAAGGTACCAAGGTATGACGTACGTAGCCAAAGTTACGGAGGTCGATTCTAACTGGATGCCGGCATTCCTGAATTCTCCGAAGCCGATGTGTGTTACTCCGGCCGGACCTAAATTGAAATCCAAGGTGGTTAGACTTGGAGAGGAAGAAGAAGTTGAAAGACCGTTGGAAGGTGAAAAGGCGGACGTGTGCAGGGGAAAGTCGTTTAGCTGCCCGTCTGCTCCTAATGAGTGTGGGGGCCAATCTTCTAGCAAGGATGGTTCTTTTATTAGTGGGGATCCAATTGGAGTTTCTTTCCAGTCTCCACTTACTGGTATGGGGGAGCACAAATCCAATGATCCAGCTCACATTGTTGATACCCCTGATAAACTCACGTTCGTAACTACAAGGCCCAAACTTAAGAAAGGAAGGAAGAAAGCTCATGATGATAATTACCAGACCCCTGACCTTAATGAGGTAGTTGACTCTGATCCCTTCAACTTAGAGGATGTTATTCTACAGGATTCCATGGCTAGGTCGAAAAGCAGGGAGTTTAGGGAGAAACCGGTGGATATTGTTCAACAAGATGGCAGCGAGGCCGAGAATTTTGAAGTGCCGACTTCGGACCTGGATGAAAATTCGGACAATGTAGACTTCGAAAGAGAAGTGGAAGAGACTGTTTTGTACGGAGAAGGTCTGGGCATTGAGATGGAGGGATTCGACAATCATGTGAGAAAGTTAGTAAGTGGGGAAGTGGTGTCAAACCGTTCCTCATGAATATTATGTCGATCAATATTAGGGGGATGTCTGGGTGTGATAAACCGGGTTGGGTGAGTAAAATGAGAGCTGCTAATAAATGTGCATTTTTGGGTTTGCAAGAGTCCCATTTAGTGGGTTCCAATCAGTTTTTGTTCGACCAGTTTTGGGGCAGGGGTAGATTTCTTATTGATGCGGTTGATGCTGTCGGCAGATCTGGGGGTTTGGTTTCTATGTGGGATCCGGACTGCTTATCGGTTGATTCTGTAGTTAAAAACCATGGTTTCTTGATTGTGACCGGGTCCTTGAAAGGTGTGGATGAAAAGGTTAATTTGGTCAATGTTTATGCGCCTAACGATCATCTTGCTAGGAGGCAATTGTGGGCGAACCTCCTGGAAGTAAGGCTGAATTGTCCGGGTATGTGGGTCTTAATGGGGGACTTCAACGAAGTTAGGAGAAGTGATGAGAGATTCAATTCAAGATTCGATCCGGTGGCGGCGGAGTTTTTTAGCGACTTCATATTCAGAGCTTGTCTGCTGGAGTATCGTATGACAGGCAGCTCTTTTACATTCATATCGGATAATACGGAGGTGAAAATGAGTAAATTGGATTGGTTCCTTGTTTGCGACATATTTTGGAATCGGTGGCCAGAGGCCTCTTTTTCGGTTAGCCCGAAGGGGCCGTCAGATCATTGTCCCATCGTGCTATCTTGTATCAGTTTGGATTTCGGTTCAATCCCGTTTTAGTTCTTTAATAGTTGGATTGGTTTGTCGGAGTTAAACGGGATCATGGCTGAGGCGGCTAACACAACTTTACAAGGGTCGTGCGCGGACTTAAAGTTGGCCTTTTTGCTGAAGGAGGTTAAGGAAAAAAATAAACTTTGGAGGAAGGCTGCCCGGGCTTCTGAGACTGTGGTTTGCGAAGCTTTGGCCAAGGTGGTAGCGGATTTAGAGGCGAAAGCGGTGACGACCCCTTTATCCGATAGTGAAAAATGCTTGCGGGTGTCTACCAGATTACAAATAAAGAATTTGGAGCTAGCTAAAGCTAAGGATCTTCAACAGAAATCTCGGATAAAATGGTTGAAGTTTGGTGATGACAACACCCAATTTTTCCATGGTATGATCAACTTTAACAAAGCTTCTAATCGGATTAATGGCCTAGACATTGATGGTGTGTGGAATACTAAGCCTGAGAACATAAAGGAGGAAATTTTTAAATGGTTCAAAAAGCAGTTCAGCGAACCGATTCGCAGGAGACCTAAGTTTGATAATTACGGCCTTAAACATTTGACGGACGCTCAGATCGATGGGTTAATTCGGCCATTTTCGATGGATGAAGTTTGGAATGCTATTAAAGATTGTGATGGGGGAAAGGCGCCTGGTCCAGACGGGTACACTATGAAATTCTTTAAACACTATTGGGGCTATGTGAAGGAGGCGCTTATGGGGGCGATTGCCGAGTTCCATGTTTCCGGTCAGATTAGTGAAGGGTGCAACGCGTCTTTTGTTGCTTTGATTCCGAAGACCAAAGACCCGCTTGTGATCTCTAATTTTCGTCCTATTTCGTTGATTAGCTCGTACTACAAGATAATCGCCAAGGTGTTGGGCAACAGGCTGAAGAAGGTCATTGATGGTATAGTCTCCGATACGCAATCCGCGTTCGCCGGTGGTAGGAATATAGTGGATGGGCCTCTGATTGTTAGTGAAGTGGTTTCGTGGGCTAAGAAGAATAAGAAAAAACTCCTTTTGTTTAAAGTCGACTTCGAGAAAGCATACGACTCTATAAATTGGAAATTTCTTCTAAATATGCTCGAGTTTATGGGGTTTCCGGCTAAATGGGTCGAATGGATAAAGGGCTGCCACGCTTCGGGGAAGGGTTCGATACTGGTCAACGGCTCCCCCACTAAGGAATTCCGGTTTCGTAGAGGACTAAGACAAGGCGACCCTATGTCTGCGTTCTTATTCATTTTGGCAATGGAAATTGTCAATATGTTTATGAGGAGGGCAGTGAATATAGGCCTGTTTCATGGGATCAAACTTCCAGGAGATGGTCCTTTAATGTCCCATCTATGCTATGCCGATGACGTATTATTTATTGGAGAATGGTCCGAACAAAACGCGGTCAGCTTAAAGCGGTTTTGATGCGTGGGAATTGCAACAGGCTTTACCTCTCGAGGGATCTCGAGAAGCTTACAACCCCCACCAGGCAGTGTAGCTGATCGTTGTAGTATAGTATAGTGACAAGTACCGGGGGATTGATCGTTCAGCTAGGAATAGTGTCGTTAGGATTGAAATTAATCTAACTAGGTCTATAGATGAAGGATGATTCTTTTTGTATTTTTATATTTTTATGAAAAGCAAGTAAAAATCTCGGGTATTGGGAGAGTGGGCGGAATTAGTTGCTAATCAACTAACCCAAAAGCTACTAATTAAATTTATTAACAAGAAAACTAAACTAAGGTTCTACAAGATAAGTGAAGCATGTCTACCTATGATATGTTATTCCTTGCTAGCTATCCAATTCTACCTATTGAATTGTAACCTTGTTTTAATTGACGGGTTGTATTCCTTAATACCATTCATGGGGTGGCACACATAACTCCCCAATTCTATGAGCTCTTATCTCCTCCTACACCATGCCCAGCACAACTATAGGGATTGTAAACAGTGGCTCATGCATTAAATACAACCAATAAAGACCTAGTGCGCCTCGGTTCATGTTTCTTAAGACGTTCAAGCATGTTACCATTTGGAGATCTGCCAGTTTTCTTAAGCCTAACATATAAATTCATTCAATCAAAACAAGAATCAATAGGAAACAAGAATTATAAACTAAACCAACTAGATCTATTGAAGTTGTCACGCCTTAATTGATGGAGATAGACACACACATCAACAAGCCCCTCATTGATGAAGATAGACACAACATCAACAAGAAATCAATGAGATCTAATCAATTATATACAAGTTTCACATAATCATAAGTAGACACAAGGTGAATTAGCAAAACATAATCAAAGAAAAGCAAACAAGAATGATAATGGAAAACACAATTAAGATAGAATCATCAAACCAATACATGATGTTTATGGAGTGATTGAAACCCTCTAAGTTGCTGGAAAAACACCCACCTAAACCCAGGAATCGACTTTAGGGTTTAGGGCTTACAAAAAGTGAAGTTATGAAGTTATATTTATAGGCATGTTTTCTGTCGGCAAGGCTGGACGGCGTCATCTCGTTCTCTTGACGCTGTCATGACCATTTTTTCACCAAATTGTAGATCTCTTCGTTCTCTTCGCGTGGGCTTTTGAATCACCTGAATCCGAGTTCGTATGCAAAAGTTATGACCAAAACAATATCAGCTATTCCGCGCGCAAGTTTTGACAAGTTAACACGTGACGGCCTTGATCTATTTCTGACGCCGTCAAGGCCTAGGCCGTCACACAAATTACTCTTGACACCCTGTGTGTGACGCCGTCATCAACTACGGATTTTAATTCTTGAGGTTTGACGCCGTCAGGAAATTACTCTTGACGCCGTCAGGTACTGTTCCCAGCAAGGAAAATTAAGACTTTGTCGTTTTCTTCACTTTTATGCTCCAAAAACGTCCAAAATGCTTCCTTTTTCCAGAATTCACTCCCAAAGTACCTAAAATCATAAAAAGAACGATTTAGGGCAATATTTGATCAAATAAATTCGAATTCGAGCTTAAATAACCCCCTAAAAACGGTTCATTTTTCGCCTTATCATATATCCCTACACTTGGGATTTGCTTGTCCTCAAGCAAATGAGCTTTTCCACCAATCAAAATATAAGTTAGGGGTCATTTAACACTAATATAAAAGTAATTACAACAAATGATCATTCCACCTTAGTCAAAACAAGCACGGAAATTATACACTAGCACCTCACATTAAGTATTTGGATACTCTCATCTCTCGGGTGTTGTAAATTTATATGTCATAATTGGAAATGGAGAAATATCACTCTCTACCTGTCATAGCAAATAGATTACCATAGGCTTGGGAAAGGATCAAACCTCCACCACTTGGCGTAAGCACCTAGGATAAACTATCAAAGAGGTCTTTTAAAGGGTTATAACGTTAGGTGTAGGGGATATGGAAAACACGGTTTTGTTGGATAAACGGATATTTTACTGGTGGCAAGTCAATTGTCTTAGTTAACTACATGTACAATGAGGCGTTGCTAAGCCAAGACTCGACTCAACTTAAACTAACCACAACTCTTTTTGGATTTTCAATACACTATTTGACTTAAACATAAATAAAAGAAACGGATGGTAGCCCGTATGTTTTTCTCTTTTCTTTTTCTATTTTTTTTTTTTTTTTTTTTTTTTTTTTTTTTTTTTTTTGCATACACTCTTACTCTACCATCCAAAACAATATATCAAAGGGAGCTCGTTTCCTCCCTACACTTGAGCTTTTACATACTTTACAATCAACTATTCTAATGACTCGAATCAAGATAATCAAAACACTTGGAGTACTTTTAAATATTAACGCACATATGGGGTTAATAATTGACATCATCCCCATTACTCCATAACACAAGTACTTTACCCATGAGTCCCAATCGTCCCAAAACAATATGTACAAGATATGACTCGACTTAGCAACCATGTAATCAATTAGACAACTAACAAAGGGTTTAAACAATTAACAATAATGCACTAAAGATGAGCGCATACACGGAAGGCTAAGGCGATTTGGGTGTACATTTAAGTGGGGTGTAACAAATTCTTCCTTTAAGTAAGATGCTTAAAGTTAGAAACGAAAAGATAGGCTCGGAGGGGTGTACTAGGGGTTTCGTGTACTAAAAATGAGTACAACGCAAAGGTGTGGGAGAATTACTTGACCTATGAAGTCAATGTAATTATATTACAGGTGTAGAACAAGGGTTATCCTAATGCCTCTTATCATGCAGTAAATCCTAACTACACGAATGTAGTCTCACTAGCGGTCTCGGGATGCATCGCTATCACAAGTTCTAGAATCTAAATACTACCGGTACACTCATAAGCACCAACAATGAATGCTTTTTCCTAAAGATCTAAGGGCGAACCTCACATATTTGGGGTGGAAATTTTTGAGTGGTATGGTTTTTGTGCTAGTCATACAACTCCTATCCATGAGACGCTTATTAAGCTTAAAGTTTCACTCCTACATGTTGCAAAAAATTTAAATTTGGTGCTAAAATTGCTCTAACAAATATTTCTCTCAGTTTTATTACACATACACTATTAAACAAAACAAAAACCAAGTGGAGTAATAGTTTCTAATATACCCTCCCTACACTTAAACCGAACATTGTCCCCAATGTTCTAGATAAAAGATGTAAAAGTAAATAAATAAGAATGAAAGAAACTAATACTCCCCTGATTCGTTCACCGTGGATAATGTGACAACATGGTTAAATCTACCTCCAAGAAGACGAACGTTGAAAGCTTCCCTCCAGAAATATAAATCATCTTCTTGTCCTGTAATCAACAAACACAAAAACCAAATCATCAAACCGAACAAAAATCACAACTAGATGTAATTCCAGACTTAGAAATAGAAACAAGACAAAGCAACAAAAGGATAGGATACTTGTGGAATGAATTACAAATAGGAACTCATAAAACATATCCACAATTATTGACACACAAACAAGATAGAATATATGCTAATCATGAATTGTGAAGTTTTCATGTTCGAATTTAGTTCTTTTTAACAAGATATAAATTTTCCTACACTTATCTTTTTGTAAAATACCTTTATATGCAATTAAGACGAGGTTAAAAACAAAATAAAGCATTTTCACAAATTATTCGAAACATGAAAATTAAACAACTATGATTAAGCATATATGACACAAACAAACAATAAAAATAAAAACATCAAACAATTAAAAACATGGGTTGGGTTGCCTCCCAACAAGCGCTTGTTTTTGTTCGAGTCACGAGCCTGACTCTACCCTTATTTACCAGAAATAGGGGAGGTTTTCCCTACACTTAGGATTAAGTGTGGGTGAAAGTAGCGATACACACCCTTAGGGTGTGAATATGCCACGTGAGGTGAAGGGGGTGAGTGAATGGCTTCCTTCATCCTAAAACTACCCGGATAATATAGGTTGATGGGTGGGTCGGTTCCTCTTTTGTCTCCTAGAAATAAATCTAAGGATGGGAAGTTGTGTAAAGGTTGAGGTTCCGGTTCATCAACATCAGGAAATTCCCTAGAACTAGGAGTAAGGTTATCACTACAAGTATTCAAACCTATATCCTCTAGTGGTGCTTGGTCCAAGGGTTCTACCTCAATTGGGGTTCCTATAGTCTCTTCTACTTCTTCCGGGTAAGTCACGGGCGTTGTATGTGCCTCAAATGATGGTAGGACTTGTGGGGTACTTTGTGGGCTTGGATTATCCACCTCATCCTCCATTGTACCTAGATTACCTATGTGTTTGTTTTATACTATGATTTTCAGTGACATCCATGCAGGTATCCCTAAGTAATCATCCCCAGACAAACTTCCTGTTTGCTCCTTCAAACTTGTTATTGATTGATTTGTGATGTTGTTTGTCGGGTTGTCTACTCTATAATAATATTGGGCACAATCTTCTATGGCATCCCATGCTTCTTCAGCATTTAATTCCCTAAGGTCCCCGTTGGTAAAATCGTCAATGTACCTTTGGTCATACGGGTGGACACTATAGTAAAAGATTTGATTTAGGTACCATAGATTGAAACCATGATGAGGGACTATTCGTAGTAAATTTTTAAAACAAGTCCATGCATCATAAATAGGTTCATCTCGATATTGTTTGAACATCAAGATGTCATTAGGAGTGAATGGGTTTCGTGGTCGGTAGTATGGTGGATTCGCGTTCTCCATAGTGGTGAACGTAAGAGTCAATGGAAAGGTTTCTACGAACAAATACACAAAGAAAAGATAGACTATGAGAAAGCTAATAAAAAGAAAATAAAAATCTCATTAAAACGGAATCTAATGAGTAGACCTAATCAAAATAAATTTCAACCTAAACAATAACTATTCCCCGGGCTGCGGCGCCAAAAACTTGATGCGTGGGAATTGCAACAGGCTTTACCTCTCGAGGGATCTCGAGAAGCTTACAACCCCCACCAGGCAGTGTAGCTGATCGTTGTAGTATAGTATAGTGACAAGTACCGGGGGATTGATCGTTCAGCTAGGAATAGTGTCGTTAGGATTGAAATTAATCTAACTAGGTCTATAGATGAAGGATGATTCTTTTTGTATTTTTATATTTTTATGAAAAGCAAGTAAAAATCTCGGGTATTGGGAGAGTGGGCGGAATTAGTTGCTAATCAACTAACCCAAAAGCTACTAATTAAACTAATTAACAAGAAAACTAAACTAAGGTTCTACAAGATAAGTGAAGCATGTCTACCTATGATATGTTATTCCTTGCTAGCTATCCAATTCTACCTATTGAATTGTAACCTTGTTTTAATTGACGGGTTGTATTCCTTAATACCATTCATGGGGTGACACACATAACTCCCCAATTCTATGAGCTCTTATCTCCTCCTACACCATGCCCAGCACAACTATAGGGATTGTAAACAGTGGCTCATGCATTAAATACAACCAATAAAGACCTAGTGCGCCTCGGTTCATGTTTCTTAAGACGTTCAAGCATGTTACCATTTGGAGATCTGCCAGTTTTCTTAAGCCTAACATATAAATTCATTCAATCAAAACAAGAATCAATAGGAAACAAGAATTATAAACTAAACCAACTAGATCTATTGAAGTTGTCACGCCTTAATTGATGGAGATAGACACACACATCAACAAGCCCCTCATTGATGAAGATAGACACAACATCAACAAGAAATCAATGAGATCT
This sequence comes from Artemisia argyi, assembly GCA_030686995.1. Lineage (NCBI taxonomy): Eukaryota > Viridiplantae > Streptophyta > Magnoliopsida > Asterales > Asteraceae > Artemisia > Artemisia argyi. The sequence goes on from CM060685.1 coordinate 149,123,092, forward strand.
AATCAATTATATACAAGTTTCACATAATCATAAGTAGACACAAGGTGAATTAGCAAAACATAATCAAAGAAAAGCAAACAAGAATGATAATGGAAAACATAATTAAGATAGAATCATCAAACCAATACATGATGTTTATGGAGTGATTGAAACCCTCTAAGTTGCTGGAAAAACACCCACCTAAACCCAGGAATCGACTTTAGGGTTTAGGGCTTACAAAAAGTGAAGTTATGAAGTTATATTTATAGGCATGTTTTCTGTCGGCAAGGCTTGACGGCGTTAGCTCGTTCTCTTGACGCCATCACGACCATTTTTTCACCAAATTGTAGATCTCTTCGTTCTCTTCGCGTGGGCTTTTGAATCACCTGAATCCGAGTTCGTATACAAAAGTTATGACCAAAACAATATCAACTATTCCGCGCGCAAGTTTTGACAAGTTAACACGTGACGGCCTTGATCTACTTCTGACGCCGTCAAGGCCTAGGTCGTCACACAAATTACTCTTGACGCCCTGTGTGTGACGCCGTCATCAACTACGGATTTTAATTATTGAGGTTTGACGCCGTCAGGAAATTACTCTTGACGCCGTCAGGTACTGTTCCCAGCAAGGAAAATTAAGACTTTGTCGTTTTCTTCACTTTTATGCTCCAAAAACGTCCAAAATGCTTCCTTTTCTAGAATTCACTCCCAAAGTACCTAAAATCATAAAAGGAACGATTTAGGGCAATATTTGATCAAATAAATTCGAATTCGAGCTTAAATAACCCCCTAAAAACGGTTTATTTTTCGCCTTATCAGGTTCCTAAGGTGTCTTTTCTTGGTGACCGGATTAAAAGTCAATCATAAGAAAAGTAAATTGTTCGGGGTTGGGGTCGATACGGAGGAGATTAACCGAGTAGCCAATATGCTTAACTGTGAGACGGGATCCTTTCCTTTTAATTACTTGGGGATTCCAATAGGGGCTAACATGAAGCGAGCTATATTCTGGAAACCGATTATTGATAAGGTAAAGGCGAAACTCTCCGGGTGGAAGGCTAGATATCTTTCCTTCGCGGGCAGAATTTGTCTCGCTAAGACGGTCCTTGGAAGCATGCCTTCCTATTTTCTTTCTATATTTTCGGCGCCCAAGTGTGTGGTCAGAAAGATCGAGGCGTTGAGGAGGGAGTTCATATGGGGTAAAACGGGAAGTCGGCCGAAGATTCGATGGGTTAGGTGGTCCAAATTAATTCTCTCTAAAGACCTTGGTGGTTTGGGAATCGGTGGTGTTGACGATTTCAATGTAGCGATGCAGTCGAAATGGTGGTGGCGATATAAACACAGTCCGAGCCAGCTTTGGGTTAGGGTCATCAAGGCCATTCATGGTTCGCCTACGGCAGGTGGCTTGGTTCCTCTCAAAAAGTCTATTCCAGGCTTGTGGAAGGATATCGGGTCGACGGTTGATGGGCTTGAAAAAATGGGGATCGACATTTTAGACAGGCTTTCTGTGGGCATTGGTTCCGGTGATAAAACTTGTTTCTGGAAAGATAAATGGGTCGGTCCGAGTCCTCTTAAAGATCAATTCCCGGATTTGTTCAAGTTGGCCAAAAACAAAAACACTTCTGTGCAGGAATATTACGAAAGAGACGGGAGCAGCCTGCGTTGGAAGTGGGACTGGATTCGGGTTCCTAGTTCTACTCAGGAGATTGGGAATTTAGCTTCTCTGATGGCCGCGCTTCAATCATGCAATCTGACCGCTGACCCTGACAAGTGGAGCTGGAGGAACAATTTGGGTTATTTGTTTTCCACTAAAGCTGTTAGAAGAGAGGTGTTGGTTTCGGGATTGGGGCAGGTCACGGGGTTGGGTTTCTTTTGGAACTCTTGGGCTACGCCCAAGGCCAACATGCTGTTATGGCGCGCGTGTTCGGGCGGTGTTGCTTCCAAGACAGGTCTTCAAGGGAGAGGTGTTAGCTTGGCAAATACCTTGTGCGATAGATGCGGGGTAAGGGACGGAATCTCCAGATTTTCGTGGGCTGCTTATTCGCTAGGAGTATTTGGTGGAATATATTTTCTTGGATTCGGGTTCCTTGGCCGACGAATTGCAACACGCTAACGGAGTTACTGCAAGTGTTAACGACAAGTCCCGGGAGCAAGAGATGGAAGAAAGTGGTTCACACTGCGGCGGTTGCTACAACGTGGAACATATGGGCTGCCAGAAATCGGAAAGTCTTTGATGGATACTTCATCCCGGTTAAGAGTACGGTCGAAGCCATTAAAGATGACGCCTACATGTGGATTGCACAGAGGTCGAATCTCCAAGTTGTCGACTTAGATAGGTGGGCGATGTTTGATATCATTAACATGGTGTAGTTTGTGTATTTGCTTTTGGCGATTTGGTGTTTGGTTGTATCGTTTCCAGTTTCTTGCTGGGCCTTTATATATATATATATATATATATATATATATATAAAGTGTTTTGCCGTTCAAAAAAACTTATGTAACACTCGCAAAAATTTGTTTAATCAGTGGTTATTAAAATATTTCATCTTTTCAACTACTTGTATAATTAGTGGTTATTAAAGTATATGTATAATATAAGAATATAATTTTCGAAAAGATAAATGAGCTTAATTAAAAGAGCTTAAAAGGTTATTTAATGCATACACGACTTGTATAGTAAGTCATTTATGCATTAGGTCACCTTTTAGGTTATTTATTTAGCTCCCTATATCAAAGTTTTGTTTTTATTTATTTATTTTAGTGCATGACAGTATTTTGTTCGTTATAGTTAAAGGATCTATTTTTTTTGAACAAACTAGTAAAACATAACAAAAAAACCGAAATCAAAACTGATAAAACTTGAAACCCAGAACTCTTATCACGGTTCGATTTCGATTTTTATTCTAAAATACCCGTGGTTACCCGTACCAAACAGTTTTGAGTAGGTTTTAACAATTTTTCGCGTACGAACAATGACTATATGTATTCTAAGTTTAATAATTTTTTACAGGTCTTAATTGATTTAGGTGTTTTATTTGGTGTTTAACTAAATTGTACCTTTTTTTTGAACGGTTACTTTTTTTCAAGGGAAATTCATGTCCAATTTGAAACTTGATGGGGGGAAAACCTTCAACTTAAGCCGCCCGAAGGCACGACACTTAATTTGAAGTAAACCCTGCCTTCTCCAGATTCGAACCCTGGTGGGTTGAAACCTTCATTGAAGGACTTTGAAATCGTACCGACAGGGCAGTGGTCCGCAAGGGAGGACTTCCCGGTTTGGTCACCTAAACCGGTACTACTCTCCACTAGGCACGCTTAACAGAATAAGACATGCCCAGTGGACCAGCCCATTGGTAACTAAATTGTACCTCTGCACGTGATTAATTATCTCCCGGTAAAAATTCATTGAAGTATAAGTTGAAAATGATTTTTCAATACTTTTTGACATCTTGAAAGACAAACTACAAAACTTGGTTATTTCTATTATTTAGTAGGGGACAGATGTTTTGCCATGGCATTCCACGAAGCAACGTACGTGACTACGTGGTCCAGATCATTAATTAAATTCCAGTAGCTGGTAAGAAAATGTCCAGGTTGTTGCATATTTAAAAAATAAATGAACAGTCGCGAAACAAGGATCTAAGAGAATGGGAGGATTTATTTTTTATTTTTATTTTTAATAATAATAATAATAATAATTATTATTATTATTATCATCTTATTAATAAAATTCGTGATCTACTTTAATAAAAAAAGTCTTAAAGTTTATTTTATTTTTTTTTTTTTTATTTTTTTTTTACCACAAAATTGATACTTTTTAGGGGTAAAGCTAAAGAAACGCTACATATTTGTTCAAATAAACACATATACGTAATGTACTTTCTTAAATGTCAAAGTAACGTAACATATTTTCAAAAAATCGTCGATCTACGCAATATGACCTGCTAGCAGCAGGTTACCAGGTCACATAACTTTAAAAGTTACACATTTGGTCCCTAAACTGTCTCATATCTCGCGTACATGATCCCCAAACGTTACACCGTTAGTCCCCAAACGTTACACCGTTAGTCTCCAAAAAAAAAAAAAAAAAAAAAAAAAAATTAAAATTGATTTTTTTTAAGTTTTTAAAAGTTAAAAAAAAAAAAAAAAAAAAAAAACTTTAAAAAATCTGGAATTTTTTAAAGTTTTTTTTTTTTTTTTTTTTTTTTTTTTTGGGACTAACGGTGTAACGTTTGGGGACTAACGGTGTGTAACGTTTGAGGACTAACGGTGTAACGTTTGGGGACTAACGGTGTAACGTTTGAGGACTAACGGTGTAACGTTTGGGGATCATGTACGCGAGATATGAGACAGTTTAGGGACCAAAGGTGTAAGTTTTAAAGTTATGTGACCTGGTAACCTGCTGCTAGCAGGTCATATTGCGTAGATCGACATTTTTTGAAAATATGTTGCGTTACTTTGACACTTAAGAAAGTACATTACGTATATGTGTTTATTTGAACAAATATGTAGCGTTTCCTTAGCTTTACCCCTACTTTTTGAAATTAAGATATAGATCTAAAGGTTTTTACATTGTTTAACTTTAAATGGGGGGGGGGGGGGGGGGGGGGGGGGTCAATTTGATTTTGTAGTGGGGTGCACTTTAATAAATGGTTCTAAAAAATTTACACTAAAAATTGATATTTTTTGGCGAAGCATGGAGGCCCCCCTCCCCCACGAACACTAGGTAGTTCCGCCCCTGACTGTACACGGACTGTAAACGTTATGCTAGGTGCAATAAGGTCGGTCGAGTGAGGGTCAAAGAGGGTCGGAGGAGGTCGTCCTTGTAGTTGGCTTACCGGTCGCTAAGGGTCGTTTGGTATTTCGGTCGAGAACTTGACTGGGGTTGAGTGTTTGTTTTGTGAGTGTATTTAATTAATTAAAATGTATTTTTGTAAGGTATGTTTTTTTGTAATGTAGGTAATCTTAATGTCTTTAAAAAATCGCATGTAGATCATATGTGAAAATTAATTTTGAGGTGGCAGAAAAGGGTTATGTTATTAAGACCCATATGATATGATAATAAAAGGTTTTAGCCAAAATATACAAACCGCTATTCACACTAATACAAATCCGCAATGTACAGGGTCTCACGAAACTGGTATCAGAGGTCCCGTATAAACTCCCCCAGCAGAAAAATTAAAAGTCGCTAGCCTTAGAGTCAACTATGTTGTCTCTTATCCACATGCCATGTCAATATCTTAATTGTTTGTTGTCATTGTTTATTTTCCACTTGCTAATACTGTGGGCATCCAAGGTTGACACAAGTGGCTCGAATTTCATTTCATTTCCATATCAATTTGATCATATATATATATAAACGCAACACCAAGGAACTGAAAACAGATCAAGTTCTTGATAGATATATCGTTATCTATGGCTAATTATAAGTCATGGCGATTGATCGAGGCTGCTCTAGTTACCATTCTTTTCTTGGTCGATTTTGGTTTCGCAGAATCACGTATGCACATTCTATCTTGCTATTTTAGATCATGAATATTTGCTTACATCTACATTACACTTTCATAGTGCATTACTTGTATTTATATAGTTAACCTTGTGTTCATGTATTTTAACTATGCATATGTGTGAATATTGTTTTTGTCATGTTTTATTTTCATATTACCAAAGAGCATTTAGGATAGCGATATTTTTCGTTGCCCATTAGTTGAGACAATAAGTGTATTATTAGGTGTTTGATGTGTATGTTCGATATTGTGAGACTTCTTCGCCTTAAAAAAAAAGACTGTAAGTACTTTTTTGTATACATGGATATGCCTTTTAGTAGACCAAAATGATATTCATATGACTTAAAATGAATCTAACTGAGAAAAGAAAGTTATCCATTGATCAAAACCTTGCTACTTTTTTTTGTATATTTTGCCACCAAGAAATTAAAAAGAAGCTTACAAATTAAGGTGTTAATTTAAATTTTAACGATGTGTTTATTTCTATTCGTATAGCTGGAAACTACACCTTCTTGTATAATGCAACACAAGCTCCTTCGGTTTCATTCTATGATTACATCATCATTGGAGGAGGCACTTCAGGAATCCCATTAGCCACCACTTTATCTGCCAACTACTCGGTTCTATTACTCGAACGTGGTGGCTCACCTTATGACAATGTCAATGTCACCGACGTAGCTAATTTTGGTTTATACTTCTTGGACAATTCAACGAGTTCTCCGTCACAAGAATTCATAGTAGAAGGTGTTGTAAATTCACGACCTCGTGTCTTAGGTGGTGGTACAGCAATTAACGCGGGTTTTTACTCTCGTGGTGAAGCAAAATTCAATGAGGAGGCTAAATTAACAGATGAAGATTTGATTCTAGATTCTTACGAGTGGGCGGAAAAAGTAATGGTTTCTGAGCCTATTGTGAGGGCATGGCAACAGGCGCTTCATGATGGACTGCTCGAAGCTGGTGTGACACCGGACAACGGGTTTACTTTTGATCATATAGTTGGTACTAAAGTTGGTGGGACTCTTTTTGATCAATTAGGAAAGCGACACTCGGCTGCTGATTTGCTACAATATGCGAACCCTGAGGCGCTGACTGTTTTTCTATATGCAAGTGTACACAAAATCTTATTTAAGACCAATGGTACGTATATGCTCCACGGAATAAATATTTTTGTGATAAGGATATTTCATATTTGGTGACATCTTTACTAACTAATCTTTGGCTTCTGTGACATTTTTAGTGAATTCATTTTTCTTGTAGTACCTATTACAAAATTCTGATTTTTAACACCATGTTAAACTTGTATAGGAACAACGCCAACTGCTTTTGGGGTAGCGTTTGAAGATTCATTAGGAAAAATTCATAGAGCATTTCTGAATGCTGGAGATAATAACGAAATCATATTGTCTGCTGGTGCACTAGGAAGCCCACAACTTTTGGTGTTAAGTGGTATCGGTCCAAAAGAGCAGCTTGATGCCCTCAATATCAGTTGTGTGCTTGAGCAACCTTTTGTTGGTAAAGATGTGGCCGATAACCCCCTTAACGCACTTTTCATCCCTTCTCCCATTGCTGTTGAGAGATCCATAGTCCAAGTTGTTGGTATTACTCCCTTTGGTAGCTACATCGAGGAAGCTGGTGCATCCAATTTTATCTTTGCAAATCCTTTAGCTTACCAACCGTATACCCCTGAGGTATCTACATTATTTAGTATATCAAATAGTAACTAGTAATATTAATATGTTCTTTTAAATTAACATGGGTGACTACGCGACATAGTTAACGTGATGAGTTATATAATTGTACATTTTGTTTCTTTTAATTTGTAGATGGGCGGATTTATATTTGAGAAAGTTAATGGTCCTCTGTCTAAGGGTGAGTTAACGATTGTAACTCGTAATCCAGCTGACAATCCAGCAATAACCTTCAACTACTTCAGTGAACCCGAGGACTTGCAGAAATGCGTGAAGGGGATTGAAACTATTTTGAAAGCTGTAGATTCAGAAGCGTTTTCCGCATACAAATTTGACAATATGACAACGCAAGATATTCTTGATTTTAACATCAGACTACCACAAAACCAGAATGTGCCTACTAGCAATACAAGTACCTCCTTGGAACAACATTGCAAGGACACTGTAAGAACTATGTGGCACTATCATGGTGGGTGTCATATTGGACAAGTAGTTGATGATGATTATAAGGTTATTGGTGTAAATTCTCTTCGAGTTATTGATGGATCAACTATACTTAACTCTCCGGGAACTAATCCTCAAGCCAGTGTGATGATGCTTGGAAGGTAATTTATTATCCAAATATGCATATGTTATTTTAGTTATACAAGTCGTACCATATGTCAATATTTGTTAAGCAGGTATTAGATGATGGTGTTTCGGTTTTAATTTTATGCAGGTACATGGGAGTTACGATACTAAACCAAAGACTTGCGTTGGACAAGCCATATGCAGATTGGTGATCAAGTTAGTGTTAGTCGGTGTTTCTTTAGTTGTATGGCATATTTACTGTTATACCACAATGAATAACATCTGGACCTATGTCTAGACAAAATTGAAGTGAAATAAAAAGTTTGTGCATGCTTGTCTTAATTTGTTTATAGCATTATCCCTTATTTTTGAGTCCCTGCTATTCAAAACTTTTGATTTTAGCTATGATTAATTACCGAGTTTCCAAACATGGTCTATATATTTTGGGGTTCTTCTTCAATTATCTTTGATCAATAAAGATGAGCTACAAGTGGACATTTATGCCTTTGCCAAGACTGGTCCTATGCCGGCATGACAAAAGCCCATTGGTCCGCATCCTAAAAGCTGTGTCTAAGGCCCGGTTAAGCCCAATTTTGACTTATTATGCTTTTCCACTTTGTAAAAGCTAGGATTTACCTCAAGCAAATAGACGGGCTTTTTTACTAACCGCAACTATCACTATATACACAAGTCAATCTCATATGTCTTAAACAGAACTTAAACAAAAAACCATTTTGGTTGGGGAGCTTTTTATACAACATGGGGTGCCATTGGGACACAAGCCCTTTTGCAATCAAATGGACGGCTTAGTTTTTGGGTAAACTTTGTATCCTAAATGCCAGTTATAAACGATATAGATAGTGACAAAAGCATGTATGGGAATATGTACGCATCTATAACTATTTAGAACTAACTATATGTCATTTGGCCCATATCATTTCAATGACCATCGACTATTACTAGTGATTACTATATTTAATACTCGAAGCGATTATGGAGTGGCTGAAACTTCAGTCAAAATAGACTATGTATGGATCCTTAGGAACATTAGTATCAGTCGTCATTTTATGTTAAGGTTTAGGATGGTTATGCTACGGAAATACTAGGGTGGATTTTTGATGTAGACTAAAAAGAAGATAACACAAATTGGACTTGTTGATTGACATGAATACCAGAGAAAAATTCTTCTAATTATCGTTGACTCAACGAAAACAGATAATTAGGGCAATTTTCAGCTTACTGCGAAAAATAGACTTCTCACAAAACTGAAGTAGGCCTCGAAAGACAAACGGGCAAAAAAATAGCCCACAAACAAAGTCCAACAAACCGAGAAAAAACATAAAAACGTAAATAACTCAAAAAATAAAGCGATTTGGGGCCCGAAAGTTTCGTAAACCGACGACATCTGTTTACCACGTCGTTTTCCTCATTCCAATCTTCGATTTGACTGATCATGGGAGTGATACGGATACGGTAGCCCAAGTTATGCTGATTTTAGCGAACACCTTTTTAAACAATAGGGCTTGTTCCTCTACGCTTGGCCTGCATCAATTGTTCTGTTGGATATCATATATTTTAGTAACATTTGAGTCAATGTACACTATGGATCGAGAGGAACAAACATGCATCAAAATCATTGCATATTATGCATTATTCACTTGTAACTTAGGTAAATATGACGTTTTAAACTTGTAACTTAGGTAAATATGACATTTTAAAGTTTATATTGATAGTTAAACTACTAAAATGGATTAATCTGTTGCTTGTAGGATATGTTATAGTATTGATGAAATTCTCCCTCCACTATATGAAGTTAAAAAGTACATGAATAGGTTCCTCTTCCCCTAAGATTTCCTCCGTACCTAGTTTTCTTATATACAAATAAACATAGATTCCGCCAGATTTCAAACACAAATAAGTTTACATGTAAGTCTATTAACATAAAGGAATTCATGGTGTATATATCTAAGCACACAACTAGACCCCGTCAAAATTCGCGCTTTTCACCTATTATTACAAATCTGCACATGACTACTATATCCGCGGAATTGCCTCTACTGAAAAAGAACAATTGTATCCGCTGAACGTGTTCACACAATTCCTAATTCTCCACAGTGTGGTTCTCGTGAGATTAAATCAAAATTCATCTATTATCACACTTCATACGTGGATTTATCAATAAATTCCGAGTAATATTATGAACAATCCTCTCATATAAATTCCTATTGAAGATGCTGAAGCGCTATATGTACTCACAAGCTTGTACATTGCGCTATATGTACTCACAAGCTTGTGATCAATATACGCCTGGAACAAATGAATCTCTTCGCCTCCTTGTTGGATTTTCATTGGTTGCTTTGTTGCCCTTTTTCATCATTGCCACAAACTCATCGTAGTTGATCCGACCATCCTGTAAATTTAAGGTCAATAACTTACCCCCAAGATGTCACTATTAGGAGTTTTGGACTCTTGTTTTTATAAGATTACTTACATTATCTGTATCAATCTCGGATACTATTTCTTTTATTTCCCTTTCATCATTCATACCGTATTCACGTATAGCTTGCTCCATTTCTTCTATGGTTATGTACCTGACATCATCGAGTATGATCATATTTAACAATCGTTCTCTCATTTTGCTATTAGAACAGTGGGAGCATGACAAAACCGCAAATTAGAAGCCCAGCTTCTCAATGTAATAACCTCTAACCGTATGAAGTTGGAGACTTGAACAAACATTTTCTTTGTTGATGTTATGTTATTTCGTAAAATAGGCAACTTGCGTGAAAACAACACATTTTAATTTTCACATATCTGTTAAATAGGTAATTACAACAATTTATGCCTGATTCATTGGTATTTTAGGCCAACCTGCCAAAACTAGAACTATCTATAGAGGAGCATGAAAGGTTTACTTACCCGCTGTTATCTTTATCGAAGTATTGGAATGCAGTGTATAGATGCTCTTCTCTATCCATTCTGTTCATATGCATTGTTGCTGTGATGAACTCGTCGTAGTCTATGGTTCCATTCCCATCTGCATCAGCCTGTTTTATTTTCATTTTTTCAGGTGACCAATGAGGTATTGCAAGTCAGTTCGTATATCTTTGGACTAATAAGAACTCAATTAATCATATAGAATCTGTAGCTAAGGATATCTTACAGCTTCCATTAGTTGTTTAACTTCGTTTTCGGTTAGCTTCGTCCCTTGCTTAGAAAGTCCCTGTTTTAGCTCCTCGAGTGTTATTGTTCCACTATTATCGGTATCCATTCCTCTGAACATTTCCTTCAAGCCCATGATTTCTTCCTCCGAGAGGCATCCTGCAATAACCTACTCAATAGAAAAATATTGCAAAATCAGATGTATAGTTTTGTTCTTCCATATTCAATTTCATTCAAGCTGAAAAATACAACGTGCTCCTTCAACCTTCAATAGATTTTTTAACGGCATACACACTCAAGTAAACATGCGTTTCAAGGGACTTGAACCGACACAACCTTCACTGAATTATTATGTAACTGAAATGTAATACTTGTTATAGATGTAATAAGTACCCGAAGAGCAACTTTCTTGAACTTGTTCATGGCTCTAAATTGCTTTAGCCTGCCCATAACAGCATTGTCAAGTGGTACATCAGGTGCTTCACCATCCTCTTTAATCCATGGATGAGCTAGAGAAAATGAAAGACATCTATCATACCATTTTACATGGATTATAACATCATATTCTAATTTTATTCTTGTTTCAAAATTAAATCTGATAGATTCGTTTGTTTACTACTACTTAATACTTACAAAGCACTTGATGAGCTGTCAACCGCTGCTTGGGATCTGAATTCAACATCTTTCTAACTAGATCCTTGGCCTGAGGTGAGATCGTAGGCCAAGGGTCACTTGTAAAATCGACATGGCCACGCAAAATTGCATTAAATATCCCATGTTCCGATTCTGTAATGACACAAAATATTCTTCAGATTTGTTTCTACTTGATTTAATATAACTTTTAGCAGTTTTAGACAAAAGGAAACATATGTCACTTTCTGTAACACAAAAGTTGTTAATTTAATGAATGCATGGTTATTCTTTATGTTAAATAGTACTAGTAACTGCCATACCTGCCCAGAAAGGAGGAACTCCACATAGAAGAATATATAACATGACACCAATGCTCCAAATATCAACTTCTGGACCATATTTTCTTTTCAAGACCTCCGGAGCGATATAATATGCACTTCCCACGATATCGCAGAATACCTCGCCTGCATTAAATCATAAATCTGATTCAGATCACGCATATTGCATCTTCACTGTGAATTCAGTTTTGTCCAAGAAAAGAGAAAATATTTAAAGGATAATGGAAATAAATATAACCTTGTTTGTAGAACACTGAGAGACCGAAATCTGTAGCCTTTAGGGGAGCGTTTTCTTCTTTATTTAAAAGAAGAAAATTTTCAGGCTTTAGATCTCTATGAATTACTCCCATTGAATGACAAGTATGAACGATTTGAACGATTGTTCTAAGCAACGATGCAGCACCCCTTTCGGTATAATAACCCTTTGCAATAATTCGATCAAATAATTCTCCACCGGCACATAATTCCATCACCAAATGAACCGAATGCTTGTCCTCAAATGCACCCTTAAGGTCCACAATATTCTTTTGACCGCTTAAATGATGCATAATTTGTACTTCTCTCCTAACATCCTCCATATCTTCCTTATTTGCAAGTTTTCTTTTAGCTATAGTTTTGCATGCAAATTGTTCTCCTGTTTGTTTGCACGTGCACAAATGTGTGACACCAAATTGGCCTCGCCCAAGCTCTTTGCCAATTGTGTAGTTTGCACGGATATCCTCCATTGGACGACCTAAGACCGTGCCAATAGGGGATGGCTTGCCAGATTTGGCTGTGGGTGACGGGGACGCGGATTTGGATGAGGCTCTTGAACGATCATTTTGGGATCTTTCTCCAACACGACCAGAATTTTCAGGACCATCTTGGGTTCGAGGCTCTTTACTAGAGCAACAATTCCCCATTCGCCGAATAGGGTTTTTGCCTTTTTGGGGTGTCGAAAAAAATAAGGTTTAAAGTTAGTAAGCGAAATAAATGAAAAAAGAAAGAGAGTGAAAGAAAGGTAGAAACAGATTGCCAAAAGGGGGTGAAACTATGTGGAAACAAGACAATTTTTCGATGACTGATCAGGAGGGATTATAGGGATGGAAATGGTCTATGGAGTTTCGTTTATTGACAAGTTGTTGAATGGTAGAATGCAAACAAACAAATAATTTCTCATAATATTGAGGTTAAGTCACAAATGAATTTGTGTTCTAAGCACATTGACACTATTAGAAATCACTCTGTCATGTTATTTCATTGTATTGATATAGATAGTTTAACCAAGTGAATTACGCCCTTGGTGGCTAGTTCTTTTGTGGATATAGATCTGCATATATGGCTATTACTAATAAATGTATATGTTACGATGTCATCACTCTTATCATAAGTATATTTCATATTTGAATGTTCCAATTGAGTTACGGATCAAAGATATATAAGGCCGCTTAACTGACAAGTTGGACTTGCAAGTGTCATCAAGCTAGTTATGTTTTTTTCTACGCAATCACTAGTGCGCGAATAGGACATACTTGTGTTCACTAGTGCATGGATATTCTCACAATTTGTTGCTTTGGTTTTAAGCCAACACAACTGTATGGAAATGCATAAAATGACCGTGATTTAAAAGAGCCTCGTATACTCATCCTTTGAGAGGTCCATGTCGAGCATATAATGCATAACTACATGGAATAATGAGGCTAAAAAATACTTAACATTTAGAAAATTGTACGTAAGACTTCATAGCTCGATCGCTAAACTAATATACATCTAACATCAACATTATTCGCATACATCATGAAAAATGGAAACCAGTGTTGTAAGAAAAAATATGATCACTCACTCTCGTAACCTTTGATATCATTGGCTAACTTATTGCACTGCTTTCATTATTACTGCAGAAAGTGCAACAATCGATCGCCAACATGTTGGTATACGTACGTTGTTTCTTGTTGAACGATCACCGACATTAACTATTGACGTGGTTATTATGACTTACAGTTCTCATAATTAGTTTTCAATTTATCGATTCTGCTTCCGACTATTAGATTATTACATGGTCATATAGTGAGTCTTAGCTCCGACAAAATTGATCATCATAGGATACAGTAGAAATACTTATCTAGCACAGCACGTATTTATATTTACCAGAGGTAATTTATCCCTTTTATCAAAAAAAATTAAAAAAAAAATAATACTAATAATAAAAAAACAACATCGTCACATATAAACATTGATATGCAACAATTTTAGAAACTAAAACATATAAAAATAATAAAGTATTACTAAATTTAAAATTTTATGTTTAAACTCCTTGTACGCACAAGTCTTCTAACAAGTTTTAATCTAATGAAGTTTCACGATCCAACACGATATGAGGTAGATCCTTTATTTTTGAGAAAATTCCCAAATGATGTCAAAAAGTTGTGATTTTTTCAAAATCATGCCAAAAATAAGTGTGTTTCTTAAAAGAGTCATGTGCGATTGTGCGAATGTGCGATTTCACCAGAAATTTGACACGTGTCCATCCCAAAGGTACAAAACCAATCATTTGCAGGAGCACACGATTTCAAATATACCCCACGTGCTGTTTGACTTCTAATTACAAATGTGCGATTTTCGACTAATGTGCGAAAGTTAAAAAAAATGTACCATTGGAAAAGATACAAAATCTAAATTTTCAGGAATAAAATCCCACTTTTTACTTCCGAAGTACAAAATATATTAATATTAAAAGACTAATAAAAGACCATATTCAATTAAAAAAAAAATAAAAAATAAAAAAAGAGAAACCGATCATTTGATCATTTACCTCAACCAAATATCACACACACATTACAAGATCATTTGATCATGCTAACATGAAATCAAGCGATCTTGCCACCAAATCATAAGGTTTTAGCGGATCTGTGTTTCGATTATTTGTTGTGCAATGGCTCCTACTAGAGTCCACGTAAGTTCCATAGTGACTCGATTATTTTATTAGGGATTACTTCATTTTAGTATGCGATTATATTTAACAATGAGCAGTTTATTGAATAGGGTTTATAAGCAGATTATGTATTTGGTTTTAGATTGATTGAAATGTATGTTGATAAGCACATATGCGTTTTTATTGATTAGGGTTTGGATTGAATGATATGTAGGTTAATAAGCACATAAGCGGTTTTATTGATCAGGGTTTGGATAAGCAGTTATAGTGTAATGGAGGGTAAACTTAATTGATCTCGTAAAACTGCTTAAAAATAAGCACATAAACTGTTTTAGGGTTTGGATTGAATGATATGTAGGTTAATAAGCACATAAGTGGTTTTATTTTAAAGGTTTTGGATAAGGAGTTATATTGTAAATCTGCTTAATTTATTTTGTAAAACTGCTTAAAAATAATCACATAAGTTGACTACTTAGACATTAAAACTGCTTAGTGATCGACACTCTATTTTAAAGGTTTGGATTCAATGATATGTAGTTTAATAAGCACATAAGTGGTTTTATTTTAATGGAGGGTAAACTATATTGTTTAAGCACATAGACTGTTTTTAAGCACATAAACTTTTTTAGTATTGTGTTTGTTATGAGCTTATATGATCTGTTGATTAGGTGTTAGTATTATATGGCTTAAATATTGTTTTAAGCACATAACCATTTATATACATTTCTATAATTCAGTTTTGTTAATTATTGTTTATTTGTTTATTTAGGTTGTTAATGCGAGGGTAAACATTAGAAGTAAGTTATACTTACTTACAAAGATTCGTGATCGTCTATTGGATAGAGGGGAAAGTTCTTATAATATGTTTAAAGATAGTGTCTTTGGTCGATGGCTAGATATAAGAACGGAAGATCATGATAACCACCTGTTGAATTTCATTCTTTCTCATAAAAGGAATGTTACTGATGCAACTTATGGTACCCCATTTATATTTGATATTGGCCAACACACCATACAGATGGGGAGGAAAGAATTCTGTTTTATAACAGGTTTTCGATTTGGGAAAATCTCGTTAGATCATTTGGTGGGTGTTAAGTCTCGATTTATGCAGCGTGTGTTCCCTGGTCTTAAGTGTTTGAAGGGGGAAAACCTCATAGAGATGCTTGAGAGTAAAGATTTTGAGCACATATCGGCCGAGGATGCTCTGCGTGTATGCCTTCTATTAGCGGCTGATTATGTTTTTATGGGTCAAGAAACAAGGCATGTGATGGTGACTGAGATTGTGGTTCCGGTAGACGACTTGGATGCATGGAATGCTTTCCCTTGGGGGGGAGCATATGTGGCAAGAATTTCACGATAGGATTTTCATGTTGGTCTCTTCAAAAAGAAATGAATATATGGAAGGTTATGCAAGAAAGGGGGCGGCATACCAGGCAATATATAACTTATACGGATTTGCTTTCGCGCTGAAGGTTAGTATACTTTCATACTTACTTATTAAGTATATGTGTAATTAAGTATATGTGATTATAAGTATATGTGTAATTAAGTATATGTGTAATTATAAGTATATGTATTATTAAGTATATGAGTGGTTTGGAAAACCAGGTCTCGAAGGTTTTGAATTTTAGAAAGAAACTTAGGGAAAAAAGTATACATATATTTGTTTTTGTTATTATTAAGTATCATGTTCTAATATGGTGGCTGCTGGTTATGATGTTGCCTTATATATTTTGATGTATTAGAAACTTGGAAGTTAACGTATTTATAAGCTGGTTATTAAATGCTTGGCTGCTGGTTATGATGCTGGTTATTATTATGATGCTGATAATAATATCTTTTTAATGATAATTTAGCAATTAACAAGTAAGAAAGACGGACATTAATGATAAAACGAGACAAATACTATAAAGTGTATAAACAATTTAATTTATTGCTAACTCGATGCTTCTTCACATTACAGATTTTTGTCCTTGAGACCTTTCCTAATTCAAAGCTATGGTGGGACAAAGATGAGAAGGCTCTTCCACGGGGGGTTGCTTGGGGTGATGTGACTGTGTTTAACAAATTAGCTTATGAGAAACTTTTTTATGTCACAACACCAGTTCAATCCATTATTCCAACAGCTGCCGAGAAGGCATCAGACTGGTTTATATCAAGTTTAGAATTTATTGACAAAGCAGGTGGATCAAATTCAAGTTCATACAAACTAGTTAAACGGGATAAGATTAAGTCTAGGGTTTGTCGAAAAGGATTCCGAAAGGAGGTACGTATCCGTACTGAGGTGCATACAAGAGTTGTGGAAGAAACTTATTCTGATGACGGTGATTCTAGTGATGTGGAGGTGGATGAATGTAGGGCTGAGCAAACGGACCGGCCGGACCGGACCGACCGACAAAACCGACCGGACCGAGACCGACCGGACCGGACCGACCACATTCGGTCCGGTCCTCGGTCTAAGCTTTTTGCCAAATTCGGTCTCGGTCCGGTCGGTCCGGTCCGGTCCGGTCCGGACCGACCAAAAACCCGAAAAAACTTGCCTAATTGGACCGGACCGACCGAAGACCGACCGGACCGAGACCGGACCGAGACCGGACCGACCATATTCGGTCCGGTCTCGGTCTATGGTTTTCCGGTTCTCGGTCTTCGGTCCGGTCCGGTCTTGGCCGGTCCGGTCCGGTTTCCGACCGATGATCACCCCTAGATGAATGCACTAGGCGCATGACCAAGAAGCAGCTTTTGAAGAGGATGGTTGAAGTGGAAGGTCGTTTAGCTGCAATAGAGCAATTAGTCAAACAAGGTAAGGTTACCACCGATGCTATGGAACCAGATGTTAACCATCCTCCTAAAGAGATAGTTGGTGAGTCAAAGATTTTGATTGAATTACGTTCCGATGTTGAGAATCGAAACACTAATGACAATGCTATCGGTGTTGAAAATTCAAAGGTGAGTGTTTAATCTTTTTATAGTTATTATTGTTTAGATTTCTTAAGTTAAAATTTTTTTGTCTGTTTAATCTTTTTATTTGAGATTATGAGCTTATGTGATTTCGACATAAGTCTAGGAACCTATTGAGATATCCGTTTATTTATTTATTTACATTTTTTAAATTCATCTGTTTAGGAACCTATTGAAGAGGATGCTTACAAATCTGTTAAAGATGATGAAGTCGGTGTCGAAGATTCAAAGGTGTGTGTTTTACTAAATATTTTTTTTAGATATATGATCTGTTTGTTTATGTATTTACATTTTTTTTTTCTGTTTGAAAAAAAAATATTTTAAGGAACCTATGAAAGAGGATGCTTACAATGCTGTTAAGGATGATGATGTCGTTGTCGAAGATTCGAACGTGCGTGTTAAGGACCATATGGAAGAGGATGCTACAAAAAGAAAGATGGAAGTCGACGTTGAGCAGCCAAATGTCAAAAATGATGCTGTGGATTTCAAAGACATTTTTGTTACGCCAACTCCAAAAGTAACTCCACATTTAATTATGTAGTTTAAGTAACTCCAAAAGTAACTCCACATTTCAAAGACATTTTTGGAGGTTTAGTTTACTTATAATGATTTTGTATTAAGTTTCAGGATTCTGCAAATGAGTTGATGGATTTTCCTACCTTTTCCACTCTTCCTGAGGATATGGTATGCAATTTTCATACCTAATCAATCTTGATGTTTAAAAAAAAATCATACATAATCCTATAAACATTTGTGTTGGAAATTTACTGATTACTTTGACTTAATTGTATCTCAGTTTTAGGATACCAATGGTTTTGATGATCAAATTGGTGTCACACATGTTGACAATGAACTGGTATGCAAATTGGTGTCACCCATTCGGGATAACTCATGGAGTAATGTGGTATGCAAATCTCATGTCTTGAGTTTAAATTATATGTGTTTAAGTTTAATGATTAGTTGAATAGCACTAGTTTATGTTATATAATGATAGAAAGTTTCTCATTTTCTAGGATGTTAGTGTCACGCATGCTGAGGCAGAACAAAATTTGTCGCCTAATCCGGAAATCTCCGAGATTAATGTGGTATTTACTAAATTCAAAATATATATAGCGGGAAATTTTTGGCAGGAAAAATTTTGCGGGAAATTTTGGTGGGAAAAGTGAATATGTAGTACCATGGTAGTAAATATGTGGTAGTTATAAAGTGAAATAGCATTTAAGTTTCAGATTGTGCGAATGTGCGAATTGGTATTTCTGTATAACAGATTCGAAATAAATCTTTTAAAAAAACATGTGTTTAATTAATATCTAGTTATTTAAAATTTAAAATTAAAAGTATTAAAAGTACCATGTAATTAATAATTACAATCTTGAGTGTTTGGATAGAAGTTTACGATTTCTAGTGATTAAGCAGTTTTGGGTGTATCTAATCGTGTGTGGACATCAGTTTTCACAACAACAACATTTTATTAAACAACAACAACAATAACACAACAAACAACAAACAACAACAATAACACAAGAAACAACAAACAACAACAACAACAGCAACATCAACAACAACAACATTACATACGAAGATTTTCCATGTCACCTAACAGGTCACAGAGTATTGCACCCGATTGACATGCGTGGTCATTGTTGTCGGGATTCGTTGCCATTTCAAGTCTTGCCTCGAGCAACCTGACTTTTGTCTCTAACACCTGTTTTTGTGCCTCCAACATATTTATCCTAAGATCTTTTTCATGGCAGTTTGTGCACCCAGAACTGTGAGATGTTGAAGCAGAATATATTACTTGTAATTGTTCATCAAATTCACTCTTCCACATAAAATATCCACATCCATTACCTTTCTCTCTTGGCTTCGAAAGAGGACATGCATAATACTCCCATCCAAATGTATCTTTTTGATGTGATGTTCTTTTTTTATATTTCCTACTCCACAAGTACACATAAAAGGATTATATCGTTGCATCTGGTTGACAGTGTGTGTTTGTAGTTGTGTGTGGTAGAATCGTGATCGGGGTGGCCCGATCTACAAGTTGAGTTGATAAAAGGTGGTGGCCAGAAAAAGATTTCGGCGGCCGGAAATTGCTGGTGTCGCCGAAAAACGGAAACTGCTAGAGAGAGAGAGATATAGTGAGATGAGTGTGTGTGTGTGAGATGATATGGGTTAGATGAGTGTGTGTGCGTTTATATCTTAAGGATAAGTTGTTAGGTGGGAATATGCGAATGTGCGATTGTGCGAATTGGTATTTCTGTATAAAAAATTCGAAATAAATCTTGTAAAAACCATGTGTTTAATTAATATCTAGTTATTTAAAATTTAAAATTAAAAGTATTAAATATGTGGTTGATGTAAAGGTAAATGGTATTTAATTTTCAGATGTGCGAACGTGCGATTTGGCCAAATGTGCGAATTATATACTTATATATTTGTGTTTCAAATGTGTGATCTTTGATATATAAAATTCTGTATCTAATGTTTTTTTTACAAACCTCAAAAAATAAATGTGGTAATTAAATAAAAAATTGTAAAATTTAAAAGTACCATGTAATTAATATGTGGTTGTTGTAAAATTTAATTAAAAAGTACTATGTAATAAATATGTGGTGGATGTAAAGTTAAATTGTATTTAATGTTCAGATGTGCTAATGTGCGATTAGGCCAAATGTGCGAATTATATACTTATATTTTAGTGTTTCACATACACAAACATGTGTTTCACATATACACAGATCCTGTATCTAATGTTCTTGTTCCAAAAAAAATAAAAAATCATGAGTGGTAAATTTAGTGTATTTTTGGTTTGTGAAGATTTAACGTTTGGTGTATCACTTCTGAAAAGTACTACGTACGCACAACTTGTTACCATAGCCAGGAAAAAGTTCAACATCGGGCAAGACTATGATATTGTCCTATCATACAATGTTGAAAAAAATTCTGTCCACATTGTTGACGATGATGATATGACGTTTTTTTTACATCAAGTTTTGAATGGAAAATCTACCGTGTTGCATAATGTGTATATTAAGAAGATTGAAAAAGTCTCAAAGGTAAATCCTTCTTCATCTAATACTTTTGCATTTGATCTTAACTTCCCCCCATTGGTTACGATGAATTATGTGTTGATTTTGACAACACATATAATCAACCGGAAAGCGAACCTATCCAAAATACCGAACCTATTTTATCAAACGACCAATTTGATTATAAATGGAAAAGTAACACATTCACATATATGCCTCCTCCCCCAGAACAACCAGCACCGCCTATTAAAATGCAAAAACTAGGGTCCGATAAAAATTGCAAAAAAGTTATACAAACGGGTGATGAATTTGATAGTAAAGCAAAATGCATGTACGAAATTGGTGAAAAGGCTATTTTAGAAGGTTTTCAATTTAGAGCAAGAAAAACAGATAGGTATAGGTATGATGTAGTTTGTAGGGGTCACAATTGCGAGTGGAAGATAATTTCATCTAAGGCAGAAGATAGTATGCGATGGGTAATAGGTACAGTAAATGACGTTCACACTTGTGACCGAACAGAGCTCTTTCCCAATCACCGAAATGCAACCGCTAAATTGTTGGGTCATTTGTTGACACCGAAGATGGGAGATCATAGTCGTGTCTATAAACCAAAGGACATAATAAACGACATGAACCTTGCATACAATATCGACATTTCGTACAAAAAGGCATGGGGAGGAAGAAATATAGCATTGGAGACGTTGTCTGGTTGCCCGAAAAATTCTTTTTCACAATTACCTTATTATTGTTATAATTTGAAGTTGAAAAACCTGGGTTGGGTAACACATATTGAGACAGATGATGACGACAGATTTGAGATGGTTTTTATAGCATTTGGTGTTGCGGTAATAATTTTTATTTATTATTATTATTATTATTATTATTATTATTATTATTATTATTATTATTATTATTTTTAATAATTGGTTTATATTAGTTTTGTAATTCTAATACATTTTTTTCCTTTTTTTTTTTTTTTTTTTTTTTTTTTTTTTTTTTTTTTTTTTTTAATTTTCTAGATTCGGGCTTTCTTGGATCACTTGCACCCACTAATAATAATTGATGCAGCTCATCTTAAAGGTACATACCTAGGTACAAACTTGCTTGCCGTTGGAATGGATGGAAATAATCAGATTGTTCCTCTTGCGACCGGTGTATCTCAGGGTGAGAGTGGGAGATCGTGGACATGGTTTTTGACACACTTGAAAGAATGCATTGGCGAAGTTCCAGATTTGGCTATAATATCTGATAGACATCTAGGAATACAACAAGCTTGTCAAACAGTTTTTCCGGATTCATTTCATGGTTTTTGTTGTAGGCACTTGATGTTGAATTGCAAGTTTGGACAAAGTAAAAGGCTTAAGGCTTTGTATTGGAGGACTTGCAAATCTTACACAACCGATGATTTTGATGATGCATTCTCACAACTTGAACGAAAAAGTGAAGAAGCTCACAAGAAACTACTCGATGCTGGAGTTAGGTACTGGTCTAGGGCATATTGCACTGGAAAGCGTTACAATTATATGACTTCGAATAGTGCAGAGTCAATCAACAGTTTAACAAGGCACGTTCGAAGATCTCCAATCTCAATGCTAATGGAATACTACAGAGGGCTTGTTCAAGATTGGTTTTGTGATAAACGAGAAAAGTACCAAGGTATATGTATTATTATTATTATTATTATTATTATTATTATTATTATTATTATTATTATTATTATTATTATTATTATTATTATTATTATTATTATTATTATCATGTTGTTTTTATGTCAAACTTTAGGTGCAACTGCGGGTGAACTTAGTGAATGGGCAAGTGCAAAAGTGAAGGACAGAGTTTTTAAGAGTGCTAATTAGACAGTGACTGCAATTGAACATAGAAGGCTTTACGAGGTAGATGACCGCAAAAAGAAACATATTGTGAAGATCAAGGAAAATGATTGCACGTGTCGAAAATGGCAACTATCAGGTTTGCCATGTGGTCATGCTATAGCTGTTTGTAGATTTCAAGGATTGGCAAGTTGTAATCATTTGGCACAAAGTTGGTTTAGAACAACAACTTTAAAAGCTACATACCAAGGATTGGTATATCCTGTTGGAGAAATTCCGAGTTGGGAGCTCCCTACTAACTTGCAGGTAGTAAAGCCACCGAGTACGGCTACACACCAAGCTGGAAGACCAAAGAACAAAGATAGGATTAGATCACAAGGTGAGGAACCAACAGATGATTCATGTGGAAGGTGCGGTTCAGCTAGTCACAAACGAGGAGTTTGTAATGCACCATTGCGAAAAAAAAGGTAACTCATAATGGTGAAATAAATGTGGTAATTATTTTGTATTCGATTGTTGGCAAATGTATTAACTTGATAATTATTTTGTGTTTACTTATAGGCAATGAAAAAGAAAATAAGAGCCTCGATCAACCTCCAAAGATTATCAGAAAACACACTCGGAAGCTTGCAAGGATCACTACCATCAATGTCACAAAGCTACGATCATGTTAACTTGTCTGACCCGTAATTGAAGTTAACTTTTGAAGACAAATTGTTTGTTTTAGAAAACAAACCTCTATATATGTACTTTAACTATAAGACCTCTATATATGTAGTTTAACTATAAGACATCTATCTATGTAGACCTGACAAGGTCAAAGTGCGAAACAAATGTTATGGACATCTATCTATAAGACATCTATCTAACTATAAGACATCTACTTTAACTATAAGACCTCTATAAATGTTATGGAACATATCTTGGACAAGGTTTGCAGACTTTGATAACAACATTCTTAATGCAAGGAAATGATATAATTTTGATAAGCTAGATAGATAACAACATTCTTAATACAAAGTTAGCACATACATGTTCTCCCTCAAAAAAACGCAAGAGAATATGTTCAAAATTACAAAGTTAGGACACTGATGTTACTCGTTATATGTGGCTACAATAACACGTCACAACCATTGGATTCAAGGACAGTGTATCTTGTTCTGGAAATAATAACGGATCAAGCCCTCTCGATATGCAAGTGCTGCCTGAGTTGGATTATCGACATGCAAATGAATTCCATGAGCCAACCTGTATAACCAAATTGAACAAGGGTATCAGCAAAAAGATGCTAAGAAAGATGCTAATGAAATTTCCTGCCAAGACTAGTAATAGCAACAAGTAGGAAGGTCGATTACTAACCTGTATAGAAACATGCAGGCAAAGACTCCGCAATCACCAAATACCCCACCCTGCTTTGGAACGTTCTGTGCAAGACGAAACCTTATTTTGTAATTTTCCAGGTTGATTCGTTTCTTGTTAAACACACCTGCCTCATGTAGAATCAAGGGAAGATTGACCGCCAAACAGTTCCTCATATTCAGATACCAATCACGACCTTCCTCTTCACAACGATATAGATTGTCATAAAATATAACATTCCCGGAATGTATGTGAAACTGGGCAACAGACCAATGTTTCTTAGGTTCATTTATCGGAATGAAAACCTACAAGGAATGCACAAAAATAAATTATAATAAAATAAAATAAATTAAAAGGATAAAAAAATAAAATATATATATAAGATGTGTTGGAAATAAATACCCGTTCAACATCAGCCCATGCCAATTTGTAAACCTCGTTATTAGCATAAAATATTGGCAATGAATCTTGAAGTAGAAGTGTGAAGAAGTAACTACTAACTATGGACCAATCTGCATATGATGGTCTAAAGTGCCACAAATACTTCACCCAAAGCTCAATGTGTTGTCGTCATTTAAGAAAAAAACAATAATTACATAAAGGTCGTTAATTCCATCAATTTGTAAAAAAAAATATAAAACTATTTAAATTATTTTACCTCATCGCGGAACCATCCTTCACGAGTCTCATCCATACCAACAAAACAATCCCAGAAATGATGATCTACAACTTTATCATTGCACCAAGGAAATTTGCAACGAGACTGGCAACTATTTCTAATAAACGCCTCCAAATCACGATGAACAAAAACTTTATCAATCCTTGTTGATGGTCATTTTAAATCCTACACGTTATACAAAGTATTAGAGTACGTAAGTGATAGACCATAAGTTGTATCATGTGATGGACTGGGATCAAAGATAAGAGTAAGACTCAACGATGAAATACAAAGGAGTTAACTGGGAGTTAGTTCTTTTGAGTTGATCAATACCTCTTCCCAAGGTTTGAGATCTCTACACATCTGGAGCATAAAAGGAGTTAACTGGGAGTTAGTTCTTTTGAGTTGATCAAGGGTGGGTACTTTTACATCAACATCTGCTTCCGTAAACTCCGGCCTGAGAACTAGTTCATATTGCCTCTTCTTTGATCCACAACTTTCCAAAGAACGCAGAATGTGAGGCTGTTTCAACATCTGGTTTCTATTCTGCACACTTTTTTCCTCTTCCTTTAGGACTCTTATCCTCTCTTCCCTTTTTACAGATAAACGTCGAATCTCAGCCTCTTGCTTTTCAGCTGCCACACGCTCTTGGGTAGCCACTAAAACACAATCATTCTATTTGCATGACACAGAAATACAAACAAATTTCAGAATTAAATTTAAAAGACAATTTACATGTATTATTGTTAAAGTTTTACAAACCTCTTCAACATCATAGAGGTTTAACTTCACATCTTTGAGGCACTCGTTCTCAAACAAATCTAGGAAATTATCATTAAAATCTGTGCAATACTCATCACCAAGATGAGTATCCTTATCATGGTTGTCTAATTTATCCTGTAAATATATTAAATAAAATGTAAGGTACTCAGCTAATTATATAAACATCTTGTGATATTAATGTACGCAAAAATTACCTTTTCCAGTTCTTTCTGCTCTTTCTCATCAACGTTGTACAATTTGTCCTGCCTATGTCCAACCTTCATATTTTTCGTAATATACTGTGTAACACAAAAGATCAAGTGGATATAGTTAAGTTTATAAACAAACCTGAATAATGGTTTCAAATAAGCTATAACAAGAGACATATAGTTAAGTTTATAAACAAACCTGAATAATGGTTTCAAGTTTGTGAACCCGTGATCTCAAACTGTTGACCTCTGCAGGTAACAACATAAAACCATTACATATACCCTGCAATGTCCTAAGACGATCCTGAATAGTATGTTTGGCATGTGGCGCTGGAACTTCATTGTCAATCTCATGCTTTTTCTCATGAAGTTCTGCTCGTTTACGCAACCAATCTTCAAAAAGCCCTCCACGGCTAACAACAGGGGCGGGTCTTGGTGCATACCAGTTAAAAAACCTAATGCCTTTGGTGTACTATTCTGATTCAGCCTCAACTCTCGTAGGATATAGATCATGGTTTATTACTTTCACCTAACAAAAATATAAAAAAAGAAAGTGAGATAAGCGTGAACCATAATCATACTCACATACATTAACAACCCTAAAACATCACAAGAAACTTATATAATCACAACCGTTCAATACTTTTGTCATCTACTATCTATTTGGTTTGTTAATTTCATTGTTGGTTCTTATTAATTGAACTTTTTTGTTGCTACCTATAGGCAGGGAAATGCTACTTTTACAGGGACTATTACACTAAAGTGTCTTTCAAGATATATAGGTACTACATATATGTTAAAATTGCTCAGCCAGGGGTAACTTATAAAATGAACAAAATGAATACTTGCCTCAGGAAAAAGCTGCCCAAAATCCTCCAATCCTTGAAAAGGCACCTTCTTAGACCATGAAAGTGCTCTTGGGATAAGATCGAGGTCCTCAATCCACCAACGCAAACTCTGGGTAGAAACCTCTAAAATCCATATCTGCAAAAAACAACCATTTATTAAAAGAATTAAAATTAAAAAAACAATCTATTAAAAGAATTTGTGCAATTATTCTGACCTTGAAACCTAAAACAAACCCAGCTAAAGAATATTCCAACTTCTGTTTTGAGTAGATATTTCGAATGGCATCATAGAACTGTCTCCAAATGTGTTCCCTCCAATTAAAGTCATTCCAGTTTTCAAAATTCTCAACCATCCTAAGATATACATCATCCACCACAGACGACAATTCATGCCCCATAAATATGACCTGAACTGATAACAAAAGACAAACTCGAACCGCGTCTTGATCAGATAGTTTTGAAAAAAACTCTTCGTCCTCAATCAAACATAGAAGATATATGGTTTTTACATCATGACCTACCTTCTCAGGAAATACACGGTCACGAAAAATGATATCACCAGTTCTAAATTTTTGGAAACTAGGCAATCCAAATTTAAAACCAGTTATGAGTTGAAATTGACGGCGTCCAAAATGAAGATGATGTCCATTAACAAGATAAATCAGTGGCAAATCATAGTGTTCATCATCAGACTTAATTTGTTTTTGAAGCATGTAATGTATAAGACTCTCTTCGTTCTCAAGGTAATTTAAATCCAACCATGGACCAAAGCATGTTGACCGAAACAGTGTACGACGATCGTCAGATAATCTGTCTTTAATCAATTGAAAGTAATTCAATTTGCTTCGAATGTGAACCTTGACACCAGATGCCAGTATTAGTAAACAAAAATTGTAAAAACACTATTGTCATTTTTATAATGCAATGTATAGCAACTTTTACTCAGACCCTGCCCATGCTAGTTATTGTGTTTTGACAGTCAGCTTATTCTAGGGAGGCATTGAACACTATTGTGTTTGCTAATTCTAGGGAGGCATTGAACACTATTGTCATTTTTATAATGCAATGTATAGCAAATGTTACTCGGCCCCTGCCCATAATTCAATTTGCTTCGAATGCAATGTATAAGTCATTTTTATGCTTCTAATGGGGTTAAGAAGTTGGTAACAGAACAAACATAGATTATCGCTAATACCAGTACAAGATAATGCAAAAGCTTACAAACAGGAAATGAAATAAGCATAAGCTCAAGCTACACACAAATAAGCTAACTACCATAGTACAAAAGAAGAGACACACCCAAGGGTAACTTCAGGGGTAAAAATTCTCAAATGGTGAGAAAGTTATGATCAAAAGAAGATGGGTCAGTTGGGGCAAAAGCTTGGGTGCAGGGCATTATTTGGAAAACTGGTAGCAAGAAACTAATAAGCATAAGCTCAATCTACACAAAAATAAGCTAACTAGCATAATACAAAAGCTCATACACACCCAAGGGTAACTTCAGGGGTAAAAAATAAGCTGTCAAATAAGCACAAAAGGGTAAACAGAGGAGTAATAACACAAGCTAGCACCACTGCCTTTCCAAAACACCAAGAGACAAGGAAAATTCTCAAATGGTGAGAAAGTTATGATCAAAAGAAGATGGGTCAGTTGGGGCAAAAGCTTGGGTGCAGGGCAATATTTGGAAAACAGGTTGCAAGAAACTAATAAATAAGCACTAAAAAAAGCTAAAAATTAAGAGAAAAAAATGACTGAAAAGCTGAGCTTCTATTCTTTAATATCCCAAAATTTCAAAGACAGAGGATCAAACATGAGATCATGAAAAATACCAAAAAAATTGAATTTTTGACAAGTTATGCAAGTTTGACTTTGGTGGATTTCTGAGGGTCTTAACTGAATTAATATGTTGTAATAAGTTAACATACAACAAAATTAAGCTACTTTGACCATTTATGGAAATAAATTGATGATTATACTACTTGACAACATAACAGTGAACCAAAGTAACATGCATTTGACTTTTCTTACAAATGAACTATGTTTCTAAAGGCTTTGCTAACCTATTACCAACTAATGTGACATGTATCAACCAGTTTTGACAACAAGAACAATCCCTAACCCTTGTAAATCAGTAAAGCCAAACACACCCTTAAAAAACTGATTTTCTGATTATTGTAAGTTTTTACTGATTTAATCCCTACCACTGATTTCTAAGGTGATAATATGTTGTGAAAAACTTGTTTAAGCATACAAATGTCAAGAATGACAACAAATACCTATTAACCAATAATATCTATTAAGCAAACAATAATATCTAATGAACAAGGACCTAATTTTAAACAATAATATCTAATGAACAAAGACCTAATTTTAAACAATAATATCACTAAGATACACCTAAGAAACACAAAGGCACCAAGATAAGCACTTATAAGCTAATGAACAGTAATTCTACAAGAATGTAGATAAATGCTTACAATAAAACACATAATGTCACAACTCACCATTTCAGGTCATTTCCCAAACTTTGACATTTTACTATTCATAAATCACTATTTATCAAAACACTATTTATCGTTTTACTATTCATCATTTTCGATGTCAATTTGATATTCTGAGAAACATTTGAGAATTTTACTATTCACTGAACACTATTCATTGCCGGAAAAGTTTTCACTATTCACTTGCATTACTCATTTCATCGTAAATTTAGTTTACGGGTATTCAAATTCGCGTAACCGGATTGGTTTAGGTGCGAATTCATTTCATTAGTACTAAGGACACTGCATACGGACTAGGGATAGTCTGCATATCATCATAACAACATTTTCATGTTATACCACTCTTAGGATTTTCAAATTTATATATTTGATACATTTAACGTTTTCCTTATAATTATTTATAAATAAACGTTAACACCTGGTTAATAAACACGACGAATATATCTAAATATTCCCACAATGGTTCCGACATATTTTTATATCCATTTTATCTTCATAAAAGTTATAATATTCATTTACCCAGTATTTTGGAAATTTATTTTATTATAACGTAAGTTTATAAATATTACGACGGTTTTCGTGGAAACTAAACAATAATCACCCGAACACTCAGTACATGTACCCAACGTATTTTTAACATTTTTACAACTTTATTTTATCCCGAATAACTTCGTTAACATATATTTCTATCAAACCCGGTACCCGATTTTAACAAATAACTCATATCTACACTTATACTACACAAGTTTTCCTAATTAAATCCAAGCTACCCCAACCCCCCCCCCCCCCCCCCCCCCCTCATCCACCTAGGCCGGCCCCTAAAGTCCTCACCAAGGCCATTTTACACATTTATCTTAACCTCTAGCATTTATGTACAAGTATAATACTATATATCCTATACTAATATCCAAAAACTCCTAAAACATAAACATACATAAAATTAAGAATCAAAAAGCTCTCATCCTCATCTTTTCCATCTCATAACCCACGACCAAACCAAAAATCCAAGATCAAGTGATTATTTTCCAAGATTTAAAGCTACAAAGTTGTTCCATTTGTCATCCTAATCAAGATTCTTACAATATAAACACAAGTAACATAAGGTTTCTCATCATCTAATCACCTATTATTTCAAAGTGAGTTATCAAATTTATTTTCATGTTTTCATCTAATTAACACTTGTATCTTATGGTTTTCATGCTTAATTTCATGCACAAGCTAGCTATACCACTTTATTTTTGTAGACTTTTTGAACATACAAACCCTAGAATTTGTTTAAGGTACTCCCTTGTTAAATTAACTTGTTTAGTGATCATTAGGAACCCATGGCACCCTAAGAAGGTGTATGGTAGGATTAGTATAGCTTTGTGGTGTTTGCAAGAGTTTTGGTTGAAGTTGAAACTAGTTTTGAACATGAAAAATGGATTTGTAACAAGTATATAAATATTCTGTCCCATTTTTGTAAATCCAGGAAAATCAGTAAACATAAAGGAAACTTTGGCAAAATTTTTAGAAAATACTTTCAAAAACGAATCCGTAGGCGAAAGAACGGATTGAAAAGAGTTTATACCGAAGAAGTTATGATTTTTGCAAGTTTATTGACGAAAAGTATATTTTCTGAAAATACATGCTGTTGGACGTTTTTCGTCGGACAAAAAGAGACTTTAGACGTAACCCGGAGGAGCCAAGATTTCCAAAATATATTACTACATACTAAGACGTAACCGTGGATATAAAGAACAAGTAAAACGGACTTATAACGACAAAGATATTCACGTTTCAATATCGGCAAAACTAATATTATTTTGACAGCTTTTGGACCAAAAATAATACTAGTACTACGTACTAACTCTAGATTTCTAGAAATAATACCAAGTACCCAAATTCATAACTAACGAAGTATTAGTGATTACAAGTATATTTTTATCACTACAAGGCGTTATTTCAAGGATTTCTAACCGAGGATTTCAACACTAACATTGATACATACGATATATATATATATATATATATATATATATATATATATATATATATATATATATATATATATATATATATATATATATATATATATATATATGTATATATTTCAACTAGTTTTATTTTTCTAATAGCCATATTTTCCTAAGTCTTGGAAAACGTATATTATTGTTAACAACAAGTGTTTTTCCAAAGAGTAGAGTGGTATAGGAACATGTGCATGGACATTCATAACATCATTTGGTGATCTAAATTAGATCGTTCATCATTCATATTAGGTTGAGGCAGCTAACCGTTCATTGTTGTTCATTTCACTTCATCACAGTATCATCAGTTTAAGGTGAGTTTTCATAGCCCCGTATACATTTTATGATTGTTTTCAAATCCCACGGGGGAGAATACATTGCACCATTTTAGTACGAGCCCAAGTATCAAAACTTATGTACATTGCTTAAGTAGCTAGTCTGCCTTGTGATAGTCCCCTATTATCATCATGAACCGTTAATTTGCCGATTAAGCGAGAGTGAGTGGATAGATCTATTGAGGGTGACGCCTCCATCCGTGGTAGTATTTACCAACAGTAAGCGGATGCATTTCATGTCTGTTACATTTGAGTGTTTTGGCAGAACATTCAGGAGGGGCATACATTTCATCAGTCTAGCTTCGGTGTCATGAGCTTAAGGTCTATTGTACTATTTTACGTGACTTTTGTCATGCACTTATACTTGTGGTGGCCGTACAACATTACATTTTATAAACCTATGATTATTCACCGACTTTATGTTGACCGTTTTCGCAATGTATTTTCAGGTAACTAAGGCATTATCATATCATATGCATGGAGTCACATTAGGGTGTGCCAGGGATGACGCACTACATTTTGGATTTTTCATGCACTTGTATTTCATCGTTTGATCGTACCAGATTTATTTCCTTAAACTTGTCCAGACTTTGGGACCTATGTTTTGTAACACTAGATGTTTTTAAATAAATCAAACGATGTGTTTTCCAAACGGCACTTTAGGTCGTTCAATATATCCTTGTTATGGTGCTATGACAGTTACACCCCCAGGCATTCCATTCCACTGCAAGTCAGGTAAATTGGGGGTGTGACAGATTGGTATCCGAGCCAAGGTTATAGCGAACTAGGATGCATCATGATAGGGTTTATGAAGTATACGATCCCTAGACTATAACCACATTGTCATAGCATCTCATCATTTCATCATAAGTGCATGTTCATTGTTTTAGGTGATTTCATTATACGAGTTATTTATTTTATTTCACCTTGATTATCACAGAACCATGTCTTCAGACCCGAACGTTGTCGTACTTTACTCTATCACAGACTCCGATGTTGAAGGCTCTATGTCTTCCACTGCCTTTTCACCACCACCCATTCCTCTTGTACCTGTGTTGCCACTCTCGGCATCAGGTGAGGAAACCGAGCCTTTTGAGGAGGATGAGACTGCTCCTACTCCTCATGTTTCCCCTATTGCACCACCTGAGATTACCCGTGCACCCACTGACACATCATCCTCTGCTACCACTATTCCATCCGAACCTAGACTTATGTTTCCCCGTAGGAAGACGACTATAGGTCCTAGTAAGAGAGTTTGCCCTGCTACATCTACCTTTAGGATCCCTGCTATTCCTATATCACCTGCACCACCAGCCATACCCGCTACTACATCCATATCTACTTCACTATTGCCGCTTAGGAAGTGTGTGAGGTTTACTACACCAGCTTCACCTACTACAGAGTCAGAACCACCACCAGTATACCATGTAGGTGAGAGTTCGAGAGCAGCTGCTGCTAGGGAGCCTACAGATGTTACATTAGAGGATCAGTTAGGGGCTCAGCAGGAGCAGGTTGATAGTTTGGGTTATAGGGTTGATGAGGATATCACTACTCGACTTGAGGCGGTTGAGGAGCAGGTCGAGGGATTGATTTTAGGCAGAGTTAGTATCGACGTGTCGTATCATGGACTTGAGGCACGGCAGGAGGGACATCGGGAGCTGATTGACCAACTTAGGGATGAGCTACCAGAGATACGGGATAGAGCTCAGACTACACAGGAGGCTCAGGGAGAGCAGACACACCAGTTGGCAGTAGCACAGGAGAGGTTGGCTATGATGGAGGGTAGAGATGCTGCTCTTCAGCTTCGAGTTCAGCATTTAGAGGAGATTGCAGTTATGATGGACAGGGAGATTCATCGCCTGAGGAGTGCACCTGGAGCATCTGGAGCTCTTGGACCATCTAGGGCACCTGGAGGAGCCTAGACATAGACTAGTATTGTATTAGCTTTTACTATTTTCCTAGTCCCGAGGTGTGGGACATAGTTCAAGAACTTGTAGTCTTTTGGTTGTTGTACAAACAAATATATCAAGTGCGACTCTACTATGTTGGAAATGTTGTGCTATATATATATCGGTCCATGTAGGCCGAAATTTTCATGTATTATATTCATGTGTTGTGATTATATTTATGATGTTTCGTGGTTGCTCTTTATTGTTAACGTATTTATACTTGTTGTGGTTGTATCTATACGTGTCGTGGTTGTATTATTACAGGTTGTGGTCGTACTCGTACATGTTGTGGTTGTATATATACATGTTGTGAGTGTATACTTTTTGTACGATGACTATTTCCATTATGGCTTTCTCATGGTTGTTGTCGATTATTATTTATCAGAAGTATGGCGCCAAAGAAAGCAAAGGCTACACCAGAAACACCCGCTATGACTCAAGCCGCTATCCGCAAGTTGGCCAGGGATAGTATAGCAGAAGCTCTGGAGACTGAGAGAGCTGAGGTTGTTGCTAGGGCTGCTGAGATTGCGCCAATTACCTAGGTGGTTCAACCCACTACTAGGCGTGAATGTACTTGGAAGGATTTCAAGATTAGTGATCCAGTCAAGTATAAGGGCACTGAGGGAGCGGTTGCTTTGATCCGTTGGTTTGAAAAGACTGAGAATGTATTTCTCATGTGCGGTTGCCCGGATGTTAGCAAGGTAAAATTTGCAACTGGTATGCTTCTTGATGAAGCTATGTCTTAGTGGAATTCTTATGCTCAGCCTATTGGTATAGAGAATGCCTACAAGCTCACTTGGGATCAATTCAAGAAGCTGATGACTAAGAAGTTTTGCCCTCGTACTGAGGTGCAAAAGTTGGAAACCGAATTCTATGAGCTGGTAACAAAAGGTGATGACATTGAGACTTATATCAGGAAGTTTCAGGAATTGGCTGCAATATGTCCAACTATGGTTCCGGACGATGAGAAAAAGATGGAGAATTTTACTGGAGGATTACCCGAAAGCATCCGAGGGGATGTGATGTCTTTCGACCCACAATCAATGGAAGAGGCCATTCGTATAACTCAGAAACTTATGGTCCAAGTGTTAAAAGGAAAGTCTGCTGCAAACAACAACAATAACCGTTCAAACAACACCAACTACAACAACACTCGAAACAACAACAACTATAACAATAACCGAAACCGCAACTACCCCAATAACCAAAACAATAACAACAAGAGGAGGTTTGATAATAACCAAGGTGGAAATGCTATCCAATCAGCACCTAAGAGATAGGAAGTGGCAAAGGCCTATGCTGCAGGACCAACAGAAGGAAAAGGATATGCTGGAAAACTACCCAAGTGTAATAAGTGTCAGACTCATCACAACCCTGGAAATTGTCCTAGAGCTTGTGAGAACTGTGGAAAAGTCGGTCATTCGACTAGGGAATGCAAAGCTCTACAAGGGGTAGTTAATCAGAACCAACCAGGAGCATGTTATGGTTGTGGAGAGTTGGGTCATTTCAAGAACAATTGCCCAAAGAGGAAGGATCAAGGAGCTGGAAATCAGGGCGGAGTAGCTCGAGGAAGGGCTTATGTTATGGGAGGAGAAGATGCCCGAGAGGACCCGAATGTTGTTACGGGTACGTTCCTCGTTAATAATCGTTATGCATCTATTTTATTTGATTCAGGAGCGGATAGAAGTTTTGTTTCTATTGCATTTGCACCTTTACTTAACATAGAACCAACTACCTTAGACATTCCCTATATTGTTGAATTAGCCGATGGGTCTTTAATTAACACCAACACCGTTATCCGTGGTTGCACCATCAATTTCCTAAATCACCCATTCAATATAGACCTTATGCCCATAGAACTTGGAAGTTTTGACGTTGTGATCGGTATGGATTGGTTTTCTCGACATCGTGCAAGAATCATTTGTGATGAAAAAGTTGTTCATCTTTCTTATGGAGGTGAAACTTTAGTTGTTCGCGGAGAGCGAAGTGGAACTAGACTCAGTATCATATCATGCATTAAAACCAAGAAGTACATAAAGAAGGGTTGTTACGCATTCTTGGCTCACATCACGGAGAAGAAGTCGGATGAGAAACGACTTGAAGATGTGCCTATTGTTAAGGAATTTGTAGAAGTTTTTCCGGAAGAATTGCCAGGACTTCCACCTACACGTCAAGTTGAGTTTCAGATTGAATTGGTGCCAGGAGCTGCACCAATTGCACGAGCACCGTATAGACTTGCACCTTCTGAGATGCAAGAATTGTCTAACCAATTACAAGAACTTCTAGACAAAGGATTCATTAGACCGAGTTCCTCGCCTTGGGGAGCACCGGTTTTGTTTGTGAAGAAGAAGTATGGATCTTTCAGAATGTGCATAGACTATCGTGAGCTGAACAAGTTAACGGTGAAGAATCGTTATCCACTCCCTAGGATTGATGACTTGTTCGATCAGTTACAAGGTTCTTGTTTTTATTCCAAGATTGATTTAAGATCAGGCTACCATCAACTCAGAGTTCGAGAAGAAGATATCCTGAAGACGGCATTCAGGACACGTTATGGTCATTATGAGTTTCAAGTAATGCCTTTTGGATTAACGAATGCACCTGCGGTATTCATGGATCTCATGAACAGAGTGTGCAAACCATATCCTGATAAGTATGTGATTGTATTCATTGACGATATCCTGATTTATTCCAAGAGTAAGAAAGAGCATGAAGCACACCTCAGAACAATATTGGAACTACTCAAGAAGGAACAATTGTATGCCAAATTTTCAAAGTGTGACTTTTGGATACAAAGAGTTCAATTTCTTGGCCATGTCATTGATAGCCAAGGATTACAAGTCGACCCAGCAAAGATTGAGGCAGTAAAGGATTGGGCTACGCCCAAGTCTCCTACAGAAATTCGTCAATTCTTAGGACTGGCAGGATATTACAGAAGGTTTATTGAAGGGTTTTCCAAGATAGCGAAGTCGCTGACTAAGCTGACACAAAAGAATCAAAAGTACGAGTGGGGAGAGAAACAAGAATCTGCATTTCAGTTATTGAAGCAGAAGCTTTGTAGTGCACCGATTTTGTCACTACCAGAAGGTATTGAGAACTTTGTGGTATATTGCGATGCTTCGCATAAAGGGCTTGGAGCTGTGCTAATGCAAAACGAGAAGGTGATAGCTTATGCATCTAGACAGCTTAAGACACACGAGAAGAATTACACTACACACGACTTGGAGTTGGGTGCTGTAGTTTTTGCACTCAAGATTTGGAGACACTACCTTTATGGTACTAAATGTGTAGTTTTTACCGACCACAAGAGCTTACAGCATATACTTGATCAGAAGGAACTTAACATGAGACAACGTCGTTGGCTAGAATTGTTGAGTGATTACGATTGTGAGATCCGATATCACCCAGGAAAAGCGAATGTTGTAGCAGATGCACTTAGCCGAAAAGAACGACTCAAACCTTTGAGGGTTAGGTCGTTGGGAATGACTATTATTTCACCATTACAATAAAAAATTCTAGAAGCTCAGATTGAGGCTCTCAAGGAGGAAAATCAACCACAGGAGAAACTTTATGGTATGCCAGAAAACAAGAATGGTTTCGTAAAAAGAGCAGATGGAGTGTTATGCTTTAAGGATCGAAGTTGGATACCACT
The DNA here is from genome assembly GCA_030686995.1 of Artemisia argyi. Taxonomy (NCBI): domain Eukaryota; kingdom Viridiplantae; phylum Streptophyta; class Magnoliopsida; order Asterales; family Asteraceae; genus Artemisia; species Artemisia argyi. The sequence goes on from CM060685.1 coordinate 149,159,978, forward strand.
CTATGGTGGAGTACGAGATTTGATTATGCATGAATCACATAAGTCAAAGTACTCTATTCACCCAGGTTCTGACAAGATGTATCAGGATCTCAAAAAGCTGTATTGGTGGCCGAACATGAAAGCAGAAATAGCTACGCACGTCAGCAAATGCCTTACTTGTGCTAAAGTGAAAGCCGAGTACCAGAAACCGTCAGGATTACTTCAACAACCAGAAATTCCACAATGGAAGTGGGAGCGTATTACAATGGACTTTGTTACTAAACTACCCAAGACGTCAGGAGGTTACGATGCTATTTGGGTAATTGTCGATCGTCTTACCAAATCAGCCCATTTCATACCCATTAGAGAGACTTATTCCATGGAACAGCTTGCCAGACTTTATGTCAAGAAAATAGTCTCGAGACATGGAGCACCAATCTCCATTATTTCTGACAGAGATAGTCGCTTTACTTCAAACTTTTGGAAGTCATTACAAGATTCTTTTGGATCCAAGTTAGACATGAGCACTGCTTACCATCCACAGACTGATGGTCAGAGTGAGAGAACAATTCAGACACGAGAGGACATGCTGAGGGCATGTGTGATTGACTTTGGGAATGGTTGGGCTAACCATTTGCCATTAATCGAGTTTTCTTATAACAACAGTTACCATTCAAGTATTAAAGCAGCACCATTTGAGGCACTTTATGGTAGAAAGTGTCGTTCCTCAGTTTGTTGGGCAGAAGTTGGAGAGGTACAATGCACAGGTCCAGAGATGGTATGAGAAACAACAGAAAAGATAATCCAGATTCGAGAAAGACTTGAAACTGCTAGAAGTAGACAGAAGAGCTACACAGATGTTAGATGCAAAGCATTGGAATTCTAGGTTGGAGACAAGGTCATGTTGAAAGTCTCGCCCTGGAAAGGCGTGATACGATTTGGAAAATGCGGGAAGTTGAACCCGAGATACATTGGTCTATTTAAGATACTGGAAAGGATTGGTCCTGTAGCTTACAAGCTTGAACTTCCATCAGAACTTAGCAACGTACATAACACATTTCATGTCTCAAACCTCAAGAAATGCCTTTCAGATGAGTCTTCCGTTATACCATTACAAGAGATTCAGCTAGATGACAAGCTTAACTTTGTGGAGGAACCAGTTGAAATCATGGACCGAGAGGTCAAACAGTTGAAGCAAAGTCGAATTCCGATAGTTAAGGTTCGCTGGAATTCTCGAAGAGGACCCGAGTTTACTTGGGAACGAGAGGACCAAATGCAACGCAAGTATCCACACCTTTTCACCAAACCTATTACCGAGACCAACACTAGCTGAATTCAGGGACTGAACTCCTTTTTGGGTGGGCGACTGTCACAACTCACCATTTCAGGTCATTTCCCAAACTTCGACATTTTACTATTCATAAATCACTATTCATCAAAACACTATTCATCATTTTACTATTCATCATTTTCGAGGTCAATTTGATATTCTGAGAAACATTTGAGAATTTTACTATTCACTGAACACTATTCATTGCCGGAAAAGTTTTCACTATTCACTTGCATTACTCATTTCATCGTAAATTTAGTTTACGGGTATTCAAATTCGCGTAACCGGATTGGTTTAGGTGCGAATTCATTTCATTAGTACTAAGGACACTGCATACGGACTAGGGATAGTCTGCATATCATCATAACAACATTTTCATGTTATACCACTCTTAGGATTTTCAAATTTATATATTTGATACATTTAACGTTTTCCTTATAATTATTTATAAATAAACGTTAACACCTGGTTAATAAACACGACGAATATATCTAAATATTCCCACAATGGTCCCGACATATTTTTATATCCATTTTATCTTCATAAAAGTTATAATATTCATTTACCCAGTATTTTGGAAATTTATTTTATTATAACGTAAGTTTATAAATATTACGACGGTTTTCGTGGAAACTAAACAATAATCACCCGAACACTCAGTACATGTACCCAACGTATTTTTAACATTTTTACAACTTTATTTTATCCCAAATAACTTCGTTAACATATATTTCTATCAAACCCGGTACCCGATTTTAACAAATAACTCATATCTACACTTATACTACACAAGTTTTCCTAATTAAATCCAAGCTACCCCAACCCCCCCCCCCCCCCCCCCCATCCACCTAGGCCGGCCCCTAAAGTCCTCACCAAGGCCATTTTACACATTTATCTTAACCTCTAGCATTTATGTACAAGTATAATACTATATATCCTATACTAATATCCAAAAACTCCTAAAACATAAACATACATAAAATTAAGAATCAAAAAGCTCTCATCCTCATCTTTTCCATCTCATAACCCACGACCAAACCAAAAATCCAAGATCAAGTGATTATTTTCCTAGATTTAAAGCTACAAAGTTGTTCCATTTGTCATCCTAATCAAGATTCTTACAATATAAACACAAGTAACACAAGGTTTCTCATCATCTAATCACCTATTATTTCAAAGTGAGTTATCAAATTTATTTTCATGTTTTCATCTAATTAACACTTGTATCTTATGGTTTTCATGCTTAATTTCATGCACAAGCTAGCTATACCACTTTATTTTTGTAGACTTTTTGAACATACAAACCCTAGAATTTGTTTTAGGTACTCCCTTGTTAAATTAACTTGTTTAGTGATCATTAGGAACCCATGGCACCCTAAGAAGGTGTATGGTAGGATTAGTATAGCTTTGTGGTGTTTGCAAGAGTTTTGGTTGAAGTGGAAACTAGTTTTGAACATGAAAAATGGATTTGTCACAAGTATATAAACATTCTGCCCCATTTTTGTAAATCCAGGGAAATCATTAAACATAAAGGAAACTTTGGCAAAATTTTTAGAAAATACTTTCAAAAACGAATCCGTAGGCGAAAGAACGGATTGAAAAGTGTTTATAACGAAGAAGTTATGATTTTTGCAAGTTTATTGACGAAAAGTATATTTTCTGAAAATACATGCTGTTGGACGTTTTTCGTTGGACAAAAAGAGACTTTAGACGTAACCCGGAGGAGCCAAGATTTCCAAAATATATTACTACATACTAAGACGTAACCGTGGATATAAAGAACAAGTAAAACGGACTTATAACGACAAAGATATTCACGTTTCAATATCGGCAAAACTAATATTATTTTGACAGCTTTTGGACCAAAAATAATACTAGTACTACGTAGTAACTCTAGATTTCTAGAAATAATACCAAGTACCCAAATTCATAACTAACGAAGTATTAGTGATTACAAGTATATTTTTATCACTACAAGGCGTTATTTCAAGGATTTCTAACCGAGGATTTCAACACTAACATTGATACATACGATATATATATATATATATATATATATATATGTATATATTTCAACTAGTTTTATTTTTCTAATAGCCATATTTTCCTAAGTCTTGGAAAATGTATATTATTGTTAACAACAAGTGTTTTTCCAAAGAGTAGAGTGGTATAGAAACATGTGCATGGACATTCATAACATCATTTGGTGATCTAAATTAGATCGTTCATCATTCATATTAGGTTGAGGCAGCTAACCGTTCATTGTTGTTCATTTCACTTCATCACAGTATCATCAGTTTAAGGTGAGTTTTCATAGCCCCGTATACATTTTATGATTGTTTTCAAATCCCACGGGGGAGAATACATTGCACCATTTTAGTACGAGCCCAAGTATCAAAGCCTATGTACATTGCTTAAGTAGCTAGTCTGTCTTGTGATAGTCCCCTATTATCATCATGAGCTGTTAATTTGCCGATTAAGTGAGAGTGAGTGGATAGATCTATTGAGGGTGACGCCTCCATCTGTGGTAGTATTTACCAACAGTAAGCGGATGCATTTCATGTCTGTTACATTTGAGTGTTTTGGCAGAACATTCAGGAGGGGCATACATTTCATCAGTCGAGCTTCGGTGTCATGAGCTTAAGGTCTATTGTACTATTTTACGTGACTTTTGTCATGCACTTATACTTGTGGTGGCCGTGCAACATTACATTTTATAAACCTATGATTATTCACCAACTTTATGTTGATCGTTTTCGCAATGTATTTTCAGGTAACTAAGGCATTATCATATCATATGCATGGAGTCACATTAGGGTGTGCCAGGGATGACGCACTACATTTTGGATTTTTCATGCACTTGTATTTCATCGTTTGATCGTACCAGATTTATTTCCTTAAACTTGTCCAGACTTTGGGACCTATGTTTTGTATCACTGGATGTTTTTAAATAAATCAAACGATGTGTTTTCCAAACGACACTTTAGGTCGTTCAATATATCCTTGTTATGGTGCTATGACAGTTACACCCCCAGGCATTCTATTCCGCTGCAAGTCAGGTAAATTGGGGGTGTGACACATAAGCAAGCACATACCTTTTTTAAGCTCATTTTTTTAAGCTTCTCAGCTTATGACATTAAACCTTATTGACTTCTCAGCTTCTCAGCTTATCTCATTTTTTTCAGCTTCTCAGCTTAGACATTAAGCTTATACAAATCCTATTCGGCAACAAAAAAACAACAATAAACAACAACAAAATCCTAAACAACAACAAAAAAACAACAAATTAAAGAAAAAAGTTACCATTTCATAAGAGAGAACAACTGATTAGCATATAACAAAATTGAAAGAATTTCGGTTTTTATGTTAGTGTGTGTGGATTTGTTCATGTTAATGTGTTTATGAATTAAAAAATAAAAAGAAATATCAAAAATAAAAACTGAAAAATGTTTGAAAAAGATTACACGAAAAAGATTTTGATTCCTGAAAAGTTAGATTTTGTATCTTTTCCAATGGTACCTTTTTTTTAACTTTCGCACATTAGTTGAAAATCGCACATTAGAAATTCGCACATTTGTAATTAGAAGTCAAACAGCACGTGGGGTATATTTGAAATCGTGTGGGCCTGCAAATGATTGGTTTTGTACCTTTGGTATGGACACGTGTCAAATTTCTGGTGGAATCGCACAATCGCACATGACTCTTTTGGGAAACACACTTATTTTTGGCATGATTTTGGAAAAGCAACAACTTTTTGGCATCATTTGGGAATTTTCTCTTTATTTTTCTTAAAAAAGAGAGATGTCGAGTATATGTAAATGTCACCGTCCTCAATATATCCTCAAATTCTCCGTACTATTTTGTTTCTTCTAGCCATGTGCAATTGTGCATCAAAGCAGCATCATTATTCAATTTAGGGGTGAGCATCGGGCCGGACCGACCCGTCTCAACCCGAAACTGACATAGCCCGAAACCGATTAACTGGAAAACCAAAATCGAGTCCCGGCCTGACTAGTCCCGACAGTCCCGAAAACTGTTCGGTCGGGGTCGGTTCGGTCGGTTTAGTCGGTATATTGGTTTGTTTTTCGGTTTTTGTCCCGTCCCGACAGTCTCGAAAACCGATTAGCTGAAAAACCAAAACCGAGTCCCGACCCGAGTAGCTCGGTTTTGGGACGGTTTTTTTAGGATTTCGGGATTCGGTCGGGATTGCTCACCCCTATTATTCATTATCTTCCGATATTAATAAAAGAGTTAATTGCATTTTTGGTCCCTGTCGTATGGCCAAATTGCAGGTTTGGTCCCTAAAACTTTGAAAGTGCACTATACGTCCCCATTTTCAAGTTTCTGTTGCATGTTTGGTCCTTCGCCAAAGTTAAATGACTTAACTACCCCCTCTTTCCAAAGGGACAAAAAATGCAATTCGGTCCTTTTTCAGTTTTTACAAGGTACGTCCTTGTGATTTGCACACAAATTCACATTCGGTCATTTTTTCAAATTTCTCTCACGAATCATCTAAATTTGACAACATGTCTTGATTTCCTAATTACAACAACCGACAATAACAAGGACGAAAATGACAAAATTTGACAACAATTTGGATGATTTGTGAGAGAAATTTGAAAAAAGGACCGAATGTGAATTTGTATGAAAATCACAAGGACATACCTTCTATGTTGTTATATCGGTCAAATTTCAAATATCGTTCAACGACCGAGATTTAAAATATCGATTAGCGTAGTGAGATATCGGTGAGATATTATCTAGAATATTCTTTATATATATGATATATTAACTGTTGGGTCTGTTAAAACCCAAACTCCTTAATCGAGGATTTGAACATAAAATATCCTAAGTGTTTGATAACCGAGAACACTAAACAAGTCGCTGAAAGCATAGTCGTTCAGTGAGTCATCCTCAAGTTGCTTAGAGCGAATCTATGAAGAAAGGTTCACCATTCAGTGAGGCGGTTCTTAGTGAATGATACCTGAGCCAAAGAAGAAGATGGTGGACTCAGCGAGGGATGACAATAACTCACTGAGTCTCATGACTCCTCACCAACTAAAAACACTGAGTGAACAAAGACTGAGGATACACAGACTGAAGTAAAGGCGGTATTATGCGGGATAAGTTTGAATGGATACAGGGAAGGTCCTTATCAAGCAAAGGTCAACTTTTCTGAAAAAGTATAAAACCAAGACGTGTGTCAACACTGAAGACCAGAAAGCATCCCTGCGCTTTACTATTTATAGTCATTTATAACAAGGACAAAATACCTATGTATTTTGTCCAATGTACGCTGATGTAATTTGTCTTGTAGTCTTTGTCTATTAGGTATTTGTTAGAATCACCGTGTGTATAAATAGAGAATAAGTAGAGAGGTAAAGATTACGTTTGTGCACTTAATGCTTAGACATTCACAAACCAAATCTTTACTCTCTCCAAAGAACAACACAATCCTTGAGATAGCTCAGTTGGATCTTAGTTGTCACTCAAACTTAGTTTGAGTTTAGTGAGGAGTATATCATACTTGTCATTTCAATCCCAAGTGTTGTTCCGCAAACACTTGGGTATAATTCTTTTGATTAATTTCTAATAAAGAATTAAACTTTGAAAAACCTTGTGTCTTATCTTTTACTTTTATTTACTTTTGATAATTAATCAGTACTTCGCTACATCATGGAACTTGGTTAGATTAAGTTTGTAGTTAACATTAACCAACTAAAAGGGTACAACAAGTGGTATCAGAGCCTCTGATTTGTAAAACTTTTCAAAACTTTTTCAAACAAAAGAGTGCTCAAAGTTTTTAAAATCAAGATCCCACCATGGCTGATAGTGATGTACCCCAGCTAATTGATAAAAAAGGAGGTGGCTATTTAGCTGTAGCTCCTAAACTAGAAGCTGGTAAATTTAGCAAATGGAAAAAGCGTATGCTTTGCTACTTGAATGGTATGGAACCATACTACATCACATGCATTAATGAAGGTCCCTTTGTCCTTAAGACTGCCCAAGGTTTGCCTAAACCTGAAGCACAATGGACTCCTGATGAGAGGAGGGTGGTCAATCAAGACCAACGCCTGAAAAGCATCATTATATCGTGTCTTCCTGACGATACAATGAAATCAGTCGTTAACTGTCCTATAGCCAAAAAAACTTGTCTTGACTTGGTTCATAGCTTTGAAGGTCCCTCAAATACCAAGGAAAACAAGATCATGGACCTAAAACTTGAGTATAACACTTTCAGGGCTAAAGACTCTGAAAGTCTCTCTCAGACCTATACCCGATACAAAACTTTGCTCAATGAGCTGTCAAATGATGGTGTAGTACTGTCTGAGCATGAAATCAATGTTGGCTTTGTCAACAGTCTCCCTGAGAAGTGGTTAAACTTCTCTCAGGGTCTTTGAAATGTTAATCACATAAAGAACCTTGAGCTCCCTGAAATTTATGGGAAGTTTGTCTATGAAGATAACCTAATTGCCAGGAGATACCCTGGAAAGGTTCAAGAGACCGAAAAGGCCGTAACTGTTTCACCCATATCCACTGCCTTCTACTCTAATGGTGTTGTGCATGATTTTCAAGATGATTCTGATGATGAGGTTGATGTGAGAACCAGTGAAGAGTATCTTAATGATCTTCAGGTTGAATTTTAAGAAAGAGCTCTTTTAGCAAACTCAAAACGTTTTATTAAAAGAAACAAGTCAAATTTTCAAAAAGCTAAGGCTAATGAATCCACTAAATGTTTTAACTGTGACAAAAGGGGTCACTTTGCTAAAGACTGTTTTTCAAAAACAACATCAGGCCCTTCATACAAACCTTCTGGTAGTAGTCCTTCTTCAGGCACTAGCAAGTTTCAACCAAAAATGCTTCAGTCCACTCAACATTTTCAAAATGAAAATATTCAAAAAGACTTTGAAGCTAAGTATAGAAAAGCTAAAGCTAAATTTGCTCTCCTTGAGACAACTCCCTTGGTACCCCAGGCTGCACCTTCCAAACCTATTCAGGGAAAGAAAAAGGTACTTGTTGCTGAAGCCTTTGACTTGGATGAGGAAGATGTCTCCTCTGATGAAGAAGTAAGGGTCAGTGCATTGATGGCACTTTCAGATGATAACAAGCTGGCTGTTGGAAAAAGCCATGCTAGAAATGGAGAATGGGTCAACATCACCATGAAAAAGGTAAACATTTTGTTATCTATGGATGATGATGCTGATTGGCAATCCTATTTAAACAATTTAAATGTGGATCTTAAGTTCGTTGAAGAGCAAAGACAAAATTTGTTTCAAAATTCAATAAGTTGATTTTTGAGGTAAATAAGTGTAGAGATGAATTATTGTTTTAAAACAAGCAAAGCTTGAGGCTGTTACACTTCAAATTCAAAACACTGAACTAGTAAAACAAAATCAAGCTCTTCAAGATGAACTTAAGAAAGAAAAGGTTGTGATATATAAGTGGACTCAGAAAAACCCTAGGGTTTTTGACTCAATGAGTCTCACACCAAGCAATAAGAAAGTTATTATTGGTGAGGATCAAAACACTGAGTCCTCGAGTGAGAATCATGGTGAAAAGGAATTTCTACCTTCAGGCATATCCTTTAACAAGGAGATGGCACCAAAATCCAGTGACTGGATTGAAAGAGTCAACCCAGATAGCAAATTACCAAATTTTAACACTGGAAAAATATTGGAACCTGAAAGTCAGACCATCAAAAATATGCTTGGGGTCACTGATGAATCTAGTCCTCCTGAGTCCATTAATATATTTGAACCTGTCTCACAGAATCCACTCCCACCACTGAAAGTTCTTCAGGGAGCTGAACCTAGCTCTGAGCTAACACCCGTGGTGTACACTCAACACTCTCCAAGAGAGAAGGCTGGTTTAGGAAGAACTATCTTGAAAAGACCACTCACTGAAGGCTCACTTCCCACTGATGACTCTATAACCTCAGTTTCCAATGAGGCTATCACAGACAGCCCTGATTCTAAATATGATCAGTTGGCTGAACTTGTTAGGAAGTTGAGTGAAAAGATTGAATAATTTGAGAAAACCCCTCAACCTTTGGAAAAGGAAATTAAACCAACTTCCTCAAGTTCCACCGAATCTAAGGCTACATATAAATCAAAACTGAGATGTGAATTGTGTAACTACACCACACATACCACTGATGACTGTTATAAAATCCTTTTTTGCATGATATGTAAAAAGGAAGATCACAGAACCTTTGATCATCTATCTTACACAGTCTCATCAGGTGATGTATCCTACCACAATGCTCAGTCTCTTGACCATGCCTCAGGCTCTAAACAGATAAGGCAAAAAGTTAAACCTTTTTCACCTTGCATCCACTGTGGATTCAATGATCATCTCCCTGATGATTGTTTGATGTATCCATGTTGTGATATTTGTGGAGAACCTACTCATAACAGTTCAGGACATGAATAGGTCATTCAGTCCAGAAGAGGTGATGCGTGGGAATTGCACCAGGCTTTACCTCTCGAGGGATCTCGAGAAGCTTACAACCCCCACCAGGCAGTGTACCTGATCGTTGTAGTATAGTATAGTATAGTGACAAGTGCCGGGGGATTGATCGTTCAACTCAGGAATAGTGTCGCTAGGATTAGAAAGCTTAAAAACTAGGTCTAGAGGTGAGGGATGATTCTTTTTGTATTTTTTTATGTTTTATAAAAGCAAGTAAAATCTCGGGTTTTGGAAGAGTGGGCGGAATTAGTTGCTAATCAACTAACCCAATAACTAAGATGCAATTAAAATAAAATAACAAAAATGTAAATAAACAAAATTAAACTAGTGGTGTGAGCAATATGTGGGAAAATGGTGTTTACTTAGATTTCACTACTCCCTAGATATCTTTTACAAGTTAATTACTTGTTACAGTTGCGTGGATGATGGATTGTATTCCTTAATACCATTCATGGGGTGGCGTACTTACTTCCCCAATTCTATAAGCTCCTACTCCACTCCTATGTCGAGCCGGCTAAGAAGCTCCTAACATGGGATCACTAGAATTCGCTCATGCATTAAATACAACCATAAAAACCTAGTACACATCGGTTCATGTTTCTTAAGACGTTCAAGCAAGTTACACAATGGAGATCTGCCAGTTTTCTTAAGCCTAACATTGAAATCATTCATCCATTACAACTATAAACAAGCAATCAACCTATAATCAACATCTAGGTTTCATTACATCTAAGCAAACACACAAAAGATCTAGCCTAGCATGTTATAATCAAGATAAGCATAAGATATATTCAAACAACACATAGACATATTAAATGAATTGAAAGAAAACTTATCTCAATTGAACATGAAGGGTTTCAAGGGGTGAAAACCCTTGAAAATACTGTTACAAACGACCTAGGGTCTATTAGGTTCGGCCCTAGTATTCTCCACACAAGTTCCTCTCTTAATGAATGAAAAATAGAAAAGTATATATAGATTTTGTGAGGTGACGACGTCAAGAGGAAAAATCTGACACCGTCATCTCGCCGCCAATAAAGTTCTCGGACTGCCTAGATTTGGAGCTGACGCCGTCATGTGTAATCCTGCTTCAGGCCGTCACTAAAATAACTCTTGACGCCCTACTTCTGATGTCGTCACGTTTTCTTTGGGTCGTCATGCATTTTACTCCTAACGCCGTCACATTTTCCTTCTTGACGCCGTCAGGTACTGTTCCCAGCATGGAAAATTAAGTCTTTGCCGTTTTCTTCAATTTTATGCTCCAAAAACGTCCAAAATGCTTCCTTTTCCAGAATTCACTCCCAAAGTACCTAAAATCACAAAAGGAACGATTTAGGGCAATATTTGATCAAATAAATTCCAATTCCGGCTTAAATGACCCCCTAAAAACGGTTCATTTTTCGCCTCAGCATATACCCTTACACTTGAGATTTGCTTGTCCTCAAGCAAATGCGCTTTTATTCTAGTCAAAATACAAGTTAGAGGTCATTTAACATTAATATAAAAGTAATTACAACAAATAATCGTTCCACTAAAGACCAAAGACAAGCACAGAGGTCATATACTAGCACCTCACAAATAGTGTTTAGATACTCACATCTCTCGGGTGTAATAAAGTAATATCATAATATGGAAATGGAAAACATCTCTCACTACCTGTCATAGCAAAATAAATTACCATAGGCTTGGGAAAGGATCAAAACTCCACCAAATAGCGTAAGCACCTAGGATAAACTATCAAAGAGGTCTTTTAAAAGGGTTGTAACGTTAGGTGTAGGGATATGGAATACACGGTTTTGTTGGATAAAGGCAATCTTTACTGGTGGCGAGTTAATAATATTGGTTAATTACATGTATAATATGGCGTTGCTAAGCCAAGACTAGACTCGACTTAAGCTAATAAATGAAAAATAACAAAAACATAAAACAAACATAGAATGAAACGGGATGGTAGTCCGTATGTTTTTTCTCTTTTCTTTATTTTTTATTTTTTATTATTTTTTTTATTTTTTATTTTTTTTTGCATACACTCTTACCCTACCATCCAAAATAATACATCATAGGGAATGTAAATTCCCCTTACACTTGAATTTTTACATACTTTACAATAAACTAATCTAATGACTCGAATCAAGAAAATCAAAACACTTGGAGTACTTTTTAGATTAACGCACATATGGGGGTAATAATATGATGTTCTTCCCCATTACTCCATAATAATAGTACTTTACCCATGAGTCCCAATCGTCCCAAAACAATATGTACAAGGATATGACTCAACTTAGCAACCATGTAATCAATTAGATAATTAACTAAGGGTTTAAACAAATAACAATAATGCACTAAAAATGAGTGCATACACGGAAGACTAAGGTGATTTGGGTGTACATTTAAGTGGGGTGAAACAAATTCTTCCTTTAAGTAAGATGCTTAAAGTTAGAAACGAAAAGATAGGCTCGGAGGGGTGTACTAGGGGTTTCGTGTACTAAAAATGAGTACAACGCTAATGGTGTGGGAAAAATTAGTTGACTTAACTAGCCAAGTAATATGACTTAAATGGTCAAGTAATTATGATACGGGTTTAACACAAGGGTGATCCTAATGCCTCTTATCATGTAGCAAATCCTACTACACGAATGTAGTCTCACTAGCGGACTCGGGATGCATCACTAACGCAAGTTCTAGAATCTAAATGCTACCGGTACACTCATAAGCACTAATAGTAAATGCTTTTCCTATCAAATCTAAAGGTGAACCTCACATATTTGGGTGGAAAATTTTTCTGAATGGTACGGTTTTGTGCTAGTCATACGACTCCTATCAATGAGACGCTTGCTAAGGCTAAAGTTTCACTCCTAAATGTTGTAAAAAATTTTAAATTTGGCGCTAAAATTACATTAACAAGTATTTCTCATAGTTTTATTACACACCTACCATCAAACAAACAAACTCAAGCGAAAGTGTTTCCTATGAGGTATCATCATTTTACCCTCCCCTTACACTTAGGATGAACATTGTCCCCAATGTTCAAATAAAGAATGTAAAAGTGAAATAAGTAAAAGAATGAAACCAAATACTCCCCTGATTCGCTCGGTATGGATAATAAGGTAATAAGGTTAGATCTTCCTCCAAGAAAATGAACAATCAAAGCTTCCCTTCCAGAATGTAAATCATCTTCTTGTCAAACATAACCTGTTAAACCTGAGAAAACGAACAAGACAACCTCGCGTAAAATCGGTGGCAATCTATATATGCTAACAAATCCTAGAAAGCAAAGTAAGATATAATGTTTGTGGAATGATGTTTGCAGACTTCCTGGAGATTATAAAACTAAAGAATTAACAAAAACTTGAAGACTCCGTTAGAAAAACAAAACTGGTAAAATTTCCAGAATTTTACACGTGACGCCGTCAGGAGTTTCTTCCTGACGCCGTCAGAAGTGACCTGCAGAAATTCTTATGTTAAGTTTCCGGAAAATTTCTAGAAAAACTTGTCCTAGTTCCTGGAAAATCCTGCAAAACATCATTATGACTCGATACAAGCATTTGACTCTAACAAATACGAATATACATGTTCATTTAATATTGTGGAGAATCATGATCGGTTTGTTTCTTAAAAACATATTTGGGGTTTCCCCTTACACTTATCTTTTACGAAATACCTTTGGATGAAGTTAAGACTAGGCTAAACAACAAAATAAAGTATTTTCACCATTTTAGTTTGAAACATGATCTACCAACAATAAAAATAAAGCATGCATACGGAAACAAATAACAATCAAGCAAAATAAAAATCACACACAAAACATGGGTTGCCTCCCAAGAAGCGCTTTTCTTTATTTACGAGTCTTGTAGCTAGACTCAAGGTCATGGGTTACTACGTGACCTCATTGTTGGTCTCACTCTCTAGGTCATCTCCTATATTGGTTTTGTATTCCGGACCTACTTGCAAACATTCTTTGTAGAAACCAAGTATCTTATTCATGACATATTCAACTCCTCTACGTCTATCCTCATCATTCCTATAGTAAACCGCTTTTTTGTGTTCCTTTTCTATGTTCGATAGGAGGCAGTATTGTTCAATCTTATAGGGCATTATGTAAGCAATCTCATCATTCTCTTCCTTGAATCTAACTATCCCTAGAGTCGGATCGTAACTCATCTTAGAGGTCTCAACGAATGGTTTTCCGAACACTACTTGACTTAGGCAATTATCTATCACCGGACGAGTATCCTCCACTATCACAAAGTCTGTCTCATAAGTGAAGTTTCCAACAATCACATGCAATCCTTTCACTCTTCCTACAAAATTGCTTATCAAATTCTTGTTGGGCATCATCCTTTAATCAAGTTGTTTCTTCATTACCCAATTATAATAAGTCCTAGTTATGATGTTTATAGGAGACCTAGGATCAATATAAGCTTTCCACACATGCATATGCCCAATGTTGCATGGTATGTTGATGTTAGAGGGATCGCCAATTTTAATAAGGGGTGAACCAAGGATATATGGTGTCTCGGGGTCATCAAATAAATCTTTGTGATATTCCCATTCTTCCTTGGTGGGCAACTTATCAAAGTATTCTTCTATGTTTTCTACTTCCTCTAACTTCTCTCCCTTATCAACCTCAACTTCCTTAATTTCATCCATAGTCTTGGTTTCTACTCCAACTTCATCCTTGTCACTTTCTTCTATATCCTTATCTATTGGCTTAATGGTGACAACATTGACAAAGTGGACGTGTTTAGATGACGAGGGGTCCTTAGTTTGGATTCCGCTATTGGCGTCCCTAGTGTCCTTCCTAGGTGTAGTTAACGCTTGGTTGTTGAGGGCTTTCAACAAGTTGTCAATCTTATTGGTCATCTCCATTTGTTGTTGGTTGAATCGGTTTCAAACTTAACTATGCGAGCTTCTTGAGATGCCATAAACTTGGACATCAATCCTTCAAGATTGTTGGTACAACCATAATTATTAGAAGGATTGTTGTTGAAAGTACGGTTGGAGGGTGGACCGTTTGGTTGGTAACGATTAGGCGGATTGGAAGGATTGTTTTGGTTTTGTTTCCACCTAAGGTTCGGGTGATTTTTCCAAGAAGGGTTGTAGGAATCACCGTAAGGGTTTGGCTCGGGCTTGAAAGTGTACCACTTATCTCCCGCTTCGTCGGTACGCGAAGATGCGTAGTCCGCAAAAGCTGTTCCGGGGAGTTCCACACAATGACGAGTGTCATGGGGACCACTACATAATTCGCATGAAGAAGTGATTTTGTTCACTTGGCTTGTAGGCTTAGGAGCTTCGTAAGATTTCATGAGAAACTTGACTTGGTCCTCAAGTTCCATGATCCTACGGTCGGGAGTGCTAGAATTGTTCGAAGGCAAAGATGTTGCCTTGACCGTTTTGTTCAAATCACGGGGATCATTCCAACTTTCGTTGTCATAGAGAGCAAGATCTTCTATGAGTTCCCATGATTCTTCCGCACTTAGATCACGTAGCTTGCCACCGGCCGATTGGTCAATGGTTCGCCATGTGGAGAGATCGATATGGTCATAAAAAATTTGGACTTGGAGCCAATGATCTATGCCATGATGAGGGACTTTTTGGAGTAAGTCCTTGAAACGAGTCCATGCTTCATATAGAGTTTCACCTTGACGTTGTTGGAACATCAAGATATCATTTCTAAGCTTGGTAGTTCTCCCCGGTGGGAAAAATTGAGCAAGGAAACGAGTGGTGAGATCATCCCATGAGGTGATGGATCCCGCGGGTAAACGTTTAAGCCATTGACTAGCTTGATCACGTAGAGAGAATTGGAATAGGCGTAATCGGGTTGACTCTCTAGTAGTAACATCAAGGTCTATAGAATCTACGATTTTAAGGAAGTCCTTGAAATGTTGATTTGGATCTTCGGAACGAAGTCCATGGAATGCACATCCGCTTTGCACCAACCAGATGGTGTCGGATCGCAAGGGAGACACATTGGCTCCGGTGAGCTCAATGGTGTTTCGATAGCCTTGGTGGATAGGTCGGGAATACTCTCCTAGGGTTCGGGGCCTAAGAGGTTGGTTAGCTAGTGGTGGGTTTTGTGGGTGGTCTTGTTGTGGTGGGTTGATGGGTTCAAAGATGTTACCACCTTCCATGATGTCGGATGGTAAAGATTACGAACAACAACACGAAGAAATAAGATAGACTAAAGAAAACCTAAAAATAAAAATAAAATCTTACTAGAAAGGAATCTAGCAAGTAGACCTAATAAAAAGAAATCCTAACCTAGACAATAACTATTCCCCAGGCTGTGGCGCCAAAAACTTGATGCGTGGGAATTGCACCAGGCTTTACCTCTCAAGGGATCTCGAGAAGCTTAAAACCTCCACCAAGCAGTGTACCTGATCATTGTAGTATAATATAGTGACAAGTACCGGGGGATTGATCGTTCAACTCAGGAATAGTGTTGCTAGGATTAGAAAGCCTAAAAACTTGGTCTAGAGGTGAGGGATGATTCTTTTTGTATTTTTTTATGTTTTATAAAAGCAAGTAAAATCTCGGGTTTTGGAAGAGTGGGCGGAATTAGTTGCTAATCAACTAACCCAATAACTAAGATGCAATTAAAATAAAATAACAAAAATGTAAATAAACTAAATTAAATTAGTGGTGTGAGCAATATGTGGGAAAATGGTGTTTACTTAGATTTCACTACTCCCTAGATATCTTTTACAGGTTAATTACTTGTTACAGTTGCGTGGATGATGGATTGTATTCCTTAATACCATTCATGGGGTGGCGTACTTACTTCCCCAATTCTATAAGCTCCTACTCCACTCCTATGTCGAGTCGGCTAAGAAGCTCCTAACATGGGATCACTAGAATTCGCTCATGCATTAAATACAACCATAAAAACCTAGTACACATCGGTTCATGTTTCTTAAGACGTTCAAGCAAGTTACACAATGGAGATCTGCCAGTTTTCTTAAGCCTAACATTGAAATCATTCATCCATTACAACTATAAACAAGCAATCAACTTATAATCAACATCTAGGTTTCATTACATCTAAGCAAACACACAAAAGATCTAGCCTAGCATGTTATAATCAAGACAAGCATAAGATATATTCAAACAACACATAGACATATTGAATGAATTGAAAGAAAACTTATCTCAATTGAACATGAAGGGTTTCAAGGGGTGAAAACCCTTGAAAATACTGTTACAAATGACCTAGGTTTTATTAGGTTCGGCCCTAGTATTCTCCACACAAGTTCCTCTCTTAATGAATGAAAAATAGAAAAGTATATATAGATTTTGCGAGGTGACGATGTCAAGAGGAAAAATCTGACGCCGTCATCTCGCCGCCAATAAAGTTCTCGGACTGCCTAGATCTGGAGCTGACGCCGTCATGTGTAATCCTGCTTCAGGCCGTCACCAAAATAACTCTTGACGCCCTACTTCTGACGCTGTCACATTTTCTCTGAGTCGTCATGCATTTTGCTCCTGACGCCGTCACATTTTCCTTCTTGACGCCGTCAGGTACTGTTCCCAGCATGGAAAATTAAGTCTTTGCCGTTTTCTTCACTTTTATGCTCCAAAAACGTCCAAAATGCTTCCTTTTCCATAATTCACTCCCAAAGTACCTAAAATCACAAAAGGAACGATTTAGGGCAATATTTGATCAAATAAATTCTAATTCCGGCTTAAATGACCCCCTAAAAATGGTTCATTTTTCGCCTCATCAAGAGGCATCACCAAACCCATCTCATCTCCCAGATGTAAAGTCTGTGGTAGCAATGTCCACACCATCACTGATCAAGGATCAATTGCTCAGTTCAAAAAGGCCATTAAAGCCAAACCCACCAGAAAGTGGGTTCACAAGAAAAACTAACTCAGTTTACATTTATGCAAAGACATGACAGGGATCCTGTTTGGCATCTTGATAGTGGATGTTCAAGAAGCATGACTGGCATGAAGGAATATCTACACAAAATATGTAAAGGTACCAGGACCTAAGGTGGTATTTGCTGATAACTCATCTTGTCTCACTGAAGGTTATGGTTCAGTTAACTGCAGTGGAATAGTTTTTACTAGAATAGCTTATGTTAATGGTCTTAAATATAACTTGATCAGTGTCAGTCAACTATGTGATGCTAAATACATAGTTTAGTTTGATGATAAGTAAGGCACCATCTTCAATGCAAACAAAGAAGTTGTTCTTATTGCACCAAGAAGGCAGGATGTCTATGTTTTGGATATGTCCTCACTCATTCAAAATGGAACATGCCTTTTTGCTAAAGCCACTGAAACCCTCAATTGGCTTTGGCATAAAAGACTTTCCCATCTGAATTTCAAAAACATAAACAACTTGGCCAAACAAAACAAAGTCCTTGGCTTACCATCACTTGTGTTTTCTAAGGATAAACCCTGCCATGCAAGTGAAAAAGGTAAACACCACAGGGCATCCTTTAAAACCAAACAAAATTCCTCTATCACCAACTGCCTGCACCTACTTCACATGGATCTTTTTGGACCCATCAGTCCAATGTCAATCAACCATGAGAAGTACACTCTGGTCATTGTGGATGAATACTCAAGATACACTTGGGTCTATTTCCTGACCAAAAAGAGTCAGGCTGCTGAAACAATCATGTCCTTTATTAGAAAATTGAAAACCAAAATGACATCAGGGTCAAACAAATCAGGACTGATAATGGGACTGAATTAAAAAACAATGACCTTGAAAGTTTCTGTGATGAGAAGGGTGTATCTTAAAACTTTTCCTCTCCTTACACCCCTGAACAAAATGGGGTTGCTGAAAGAAAGAACAGAACCCTCATTGAGGCTGCTAGAACAATGCTTAATGGATCTGCTCTCTGCAAACACTTTTGGACTGAGGCAGTAAAAACAGCCTGCTACACACAAAACAGATCCATCATTGTTAAGAGACATAGCAAAACTCCCTATGAGTTGTTTAAAGGAAGAATTCCTGACATCAGCTATTTCCATGTGTTTGGGTGTCCTGTGTTTATCCATAATCATAAGGATCATCTTGGAAAATTTGATGCAAAAGCTGACGATGGGTACTTTCTAGGGTATTCCCTTGTCTCAAAAGCCTTTAGGGTGTTTAATACTAGGAGACAACAGACTGAGGAAACCTTCCATGTCATATTTGATGAGAGTACTGAAGCTGTTAGGTTTTCTAATTCCTTGGTGGAAGAAATTGGTATTGATGACTCATCAAGATATCCTCCTGATGAGTATCACCCTAAGAATAACCATTCTACACAATACCAAGCTGATGCAGACGTCTCATATTTCATTAATCCTCACAACCTACCTCAACCAACCATCAGTGAGTTCATAGAAACTCAACAGGTCTCCAGTGAGACTACCATCACTAAACCAATTGTTCAGGATACCACAATTCAAGATGATCACACTGAGGTGACTGAATATCTCAATCTTGAGGAACCTCAGGCTCCTGTAACTAAACCCACTCCACCTACACATCAGGCATCCACAAGTTCAAACTCCTATCCTAGACTTCAGGATAGCTGGACTAAGTCCAAAACAATAGAACTTGTTAACATCATTGGTGAGCCCACTGAAGGCTTGCTTAGGAGCATGGCTGCTAAACTCAAAGCGGCCTCAGCCAATGTATGTCTCTATGTTGATTTTCTCTCAGAGATAGAGCCTAAAAATGTTAAAGAAGCTTTTAAATATGAAAGTTGGGTTCAGGCCATGAGAGATGAACTAGAGCAATTTGATAGAAATGATGTCATGACCCTTGTTGAATGCCCTCAGGGTGTTTTTGTCATTGGAATCAAATGGGTCTTAAAAAATAAGACTGATGAATCTGGTACAGTCATCAAAAACAAGGGAAGACTTGTTGCAAAAGGATATAATCAACAGGAAGGTATTGATTATGAGGAAACTTTTGCACCTGTTGCTAGAATGGAAGCCATCAGGATCTTTCTTGCATATGTAACATACATGAGCTTTAAGGTCTACCAAATGGATGTAAAAGTGCCTTCCTGAATGGTAACATTAAAGAACATGTATATGTGCAACAACCTCCTAGATTTGAAAGCAGTGAATTTCCTAACCATGTCTACAAGCTAAACAAAGCCCTTTATGGACTAAAACAAGCACCCAGGGCATGGTATGAAATTCTTTCAGCCTTCCTGATCCAAAACAAGTTTGTCAGAGGCAAAATTGACAATACATTGTTCACCTATAGGACAAAAGAGGATGTGATTTTAGTCCAAGTGTATGTAGATGACATCATAGTTGGCTCAACATGCTACAAACTTTGTAAACAGTTTGAAAAGCTGATGACAAAGAAATTTGAAATGAGTACGATGGGTGAACTCACTTACTTTCTTGGACTACAAATCAAACAAACTGAAAAAGGCACTTCCATCAGTCAAGAAAAGTACACTAGGAACTTACTGAAGAAATATGACCTCAGTGACTGTGCCTCAGTGAAAACCCCAATGGTACCTCCTAACAACCTAGGTCTTGACCTTGCTGGAAAACCAATCAATCCTACTCTTTTTAGAGGTATGATTAGTTCACTGATGTACCTTCGTGCCTCAAGGCCTGACATTCAATTCTCAGTATGTTTGTGTGCAAGATATCAGTCTGACCCAAAGGAATCTCATCTTAATGCTGTTAAAAGGATTTTGAGATACCTGAAAGGTACTTCCAGTCTTGGACTTTATTATCCCAAATGTTCAGGGTTTGATCTTAAACGATATTCAGACTCTGACTATGCAGGATGCAACATGGACAGCAAAAGTACTTCAGGGTCCTGCCAATTTCTTGGAGGAAAATTAGTCTGTTGGTGTGTTAAAAAGCAACAATCTGTTGCAATGTCCTTAGCAGAGGCTGAATATGTTGCTGCTGCAGGCTGTTGTGCAAATGTGTTATTAATGAAAAGTCAGCTCAGTGACTATGGTATTCATTACAAAATGGTACTCATCTTTTGTGACAACACAAGTGCAATAGCTATTTCAAACAACCCTGTGCTTCATCAAAGAACAAAACACATTGATATCAGATATCATTTCATCAGGGATCATATCATGAAAGGTGATATTGAATTACACTTCATACCCACTGAATATCAGTAAGCTGATATCTTCACAAAACCCTTGGATGAACCTACTTTCACTAGACTGAAAGCAGAACTAGGCATGTTAGATATTGATAATCAGGTTACTGATTAAAATATCCTAACATGGTGTATATTCTTTATCCTATCCCTGATAATAAACCTTCCTTAGTAAAACCAATAACCCATTCGCAGGGAGTTTCTCACATAGTGAAAGACTCACTGAATAACCAAACCAGAATATGCACACTGAATGAATTCTCATTCAGGGGACTCATGACATTTACTGATGCAATTCAATGCACAACTAAATGCTCTAAGTATCTAGTTATTAAATGTCCTAGGTTGGTAACTGAATTTTCTATTTAATATAGGAATATATGTCTCTGCCTCACTGGCATCCATACCTTGAGCCCCCAATTAATTACCAATATCCCACTAGGCATTAATTGCCTTTCCTCACAAATAATATCTCTTGATATTTATGTGACATCATGCCTACAAAAGTGCACTTTGTACATGCCTCTTGCACTGTTCACCCCGACAGTTGCGCAAAACCCAGGAAAGTAGAGTGGTGGCATTTAATGCGGAACCCAAAATGGTTATTCATTTTGATTTTCAAAATCCCTAACCTAATGGTATACCCCACCCTCTATAAATACCCCTTTCAAAACACCCAAAACACACACACACAAAATTTTCTTAAAGAACTCTGCAAAAATTTCTGCATTGCAAAGTTGTGTGTACTCTTTTTTAAAAACAAAAACGCATTTTTTTAAAACATACTTTCTTGGTTAAGAAGATTTGCAACAAGAAATCCTTCCTCTGCAATCATCTTGATTACAATATCACTCATTTCACGAACAGAAAACGAGTTGGACTCAACTTGTGGATCATCTGGTGTGTGATATTCTGCCATTAAAATTTTAAAAATTTTTCTTGACCTAAAATGGCAGATGACCAAGTAATCAAGCTTGTACCTCAATGGGCAAAATTGACTCTGGCTGATGTACAATTCAAAACCAACAATGTTGTAGGCAACTTTAACTACCCAACCAATGTCCCTGCCTACAAGGAAATCATAAAGTTTTTGTATAACTGTCCTTTGAAAACCGCCTTCACCTCCACACCCTACTTTCAGTACCACAACTTCTTCAGGGAGTTTTGGGGTACTGCTCAGGCCTATGACCCGACACCCTCCACTGATGAGAACGAACTCAGGCCCCTCAAGGAATTTCTCATCAGTTTCTTAGTCTTAAATGGGAAAAGGAAACTTGTCCTAGACTTCAAAACTTTTTGCTCTACAACAGGACTCGATTATAATAATGGAATTTATGTTGCACACCCTGACCCAAACAATGTTAAATCAGGGTTAGAAAAGATTGCTTTTGATCCAAAATATTTGGACAAGACCCTTGTCACCATGAACTCCTTTCCCGCGGCTTGGAAGATCCTGTTCACTTTTGTGATTCAGGTTCTCGGCGGGAACCATTCATCCACAAAGCAGATTAACTCTGTTCAGATGATGATGGCTTATTGCCTGATGTCAGGGGTCACTGTCGATATTGGAGAGATCATTTATGGTGCTCTTGTAACCAAGCTACTGAATAAAACTAGGTTACACTATGTGTCATACCCTAGATTTATCTTATGTGCTCTACAAAGGTTACTGGTGTTGATATAAATAATGTATGAAAACGTTATTAATATCTTTCGATATCCTTAAGTTTTGACGATCACAAAATATAAGAACATTAAACACAAAATTAATACGTAAACAAGTTTTAAGCGAGTTTATATCATCTCATCCAACATAATCACTTATGGTATGAATAAACAAGTGACTAATACATTTTATGATCAAAGGGATGTTTATTTAAATAATACAAAGTTTATAAAATTAAATAAACTTATTATATATTTTTGAAAAACATTTTTGGTAATAAAGGAAAATGTTTTATTCATAATAAATATATGAATTCAAAATTTTAACCAAAATCAGTTAGTTTTTCACCAAATAAACTTTCCCTAGAAAAAGACAAGAAAACTGCAGTTTTCGTCTGGGCGCCCCCCTTAATTATAAGGGCGGCCCCCTTAATTTTAAGGGGGTCGACACACAATTAAGGGGACTGGCCACGCTCCCCTGTCAAATTCTGTCAGAAATTTTTCCCTATAAATACTACCTCAAACCTGGTATTTTTACTACCTCTTGCACGAAAATTTTCAGATCCAAATCTCTCTAAACATCCTCCTAAAAACACTTTGATCATATAATTGTTAATCCTTGTTTCAAGTGATTCATTCCCTCACCTCTCATCTCTCAAAGTGCAAGAGAAGAATACTCCTTCAACATCAAGTTGTGAAGTATTGTAGATTTGTGTATATAGTCTAGTTGTTGTGTACATTCATTGTAAAGGTGTGATAGTAGTGTAACTAGATAGATCTAGGAGTAGAAGTTGTGAATAGAAGTAGTGAGATATAAGTAGTGGTGTGAAGAAGAAGTAGTGGAATAGTGTGAAGTTGTGAAGTAGTAGTGGTGTGTACAAGTTGTGAAGAATGTGTGCCAAGTCGTGAAGAAGTTGTGTAGAAGGTGTGAATAAGTTGTGACGAAGTTGTGGTGTGTAAGGTTTTCTCTGCCATAAGGGAGCTTGTTGACATAGTGAAGAAAACTCTCGAGTAGGTGACTCGAGGAGTGGAGTAGGGCAAGGAAGGTGTCCTTGTAGCCGAACCACTATAAATCCTTTGTCTCGCGGTTAGATCTTTCCATATCTTACTTATTATCTTGCTTATATCGTTATTACTTTTGTAGACGTAGACGTATATGTATAGTTGCTCATATAGTGCTAGTATTGATTTTACTTAAAGATCAAACAAAAGTTTCATTCACAAAACAAAGTTTTTATAATCAAACTAAAAAGGTAACATACATTTAATTGATCATTTCGATCAAGTATAGTTTTCATACAAAATATAACTAAGGATTATAAAATAAACGTTTACTTACTTATCTCTTGTATATAGCTATAATTGTTTATATTATGCATGTGTTGATTTCACATACTTAGTTTGCATTATTATTATTGCTCATACTTAGATTTAGTTGTTCATATTGTTCAAGACTTGAATTCACATAAGATCGAATTAAAGTTTTAAGAGTAAACAAGACTTTTAAACAATAAGTTTTCATAAAACTAAAAAGACATAAAACTATTCAACCCCCCCTTCTAGTTTTCCACAACTGGTTTGTGACTACACTTAGGACGTGCATTTAAGTTCTTTACCAGCCGTCCTAAATTCATCAAATTTTCCAAAGGACCCATCCTCAGTCTCCAATATTGAATTGACGGCCTACATGGTTGCCATAAACAACCGGAGGGATCAGTGTACTCACCTTCCCCTCCTAAGAGGACAGGGAAGTCTCAGTCTGTGCCAAAGACCAAACCAAAGGCACAGGGCCCTGGGGCTTCAGGGACACAGGCTTCTAAGCCAAGAAGGAAACCTAAGACTGATTCTGCCACCCAAGGCCAGGCTCCACCACCCTCAGGGAGAACGAAGGGCACTGACAAATCATAGTCAGGGTACTTGGTCCACACGACTGCTCCCAAAGATCTAGAGGGAAACTTACAACTCGCTAGTAGGGGAGTGCCTTCCACCTTTCCCGTTAACGTCTCTGGTACATCACAACCAGGGTCTTAGGGAGTGGCGGTCCCTAAATCTTCGAGAGGCCAGCACAAGCCTGTTGGAACGGGGGGCCTCAACATTTCACATATTTCTGGTGATTTCACTAACACAAACCCATCAGTGGATGAAAGAACAATTGGGGACAAAGACTCAGGGGGACATAAACCACCCACTGATACGGAACCATCACCCCCTCATGGAGTTGCGCATACCTCACAAACTGACTCTAAGGACCATGTAGAAAAATCCTAGTCTGCTGGATTAGAGGGGTCAGGGAGTGACCAAAACCAAGGCAAGTCTTCGTATGAAGAGGTGCCGGCTAACCCCTTTTTGCAGATAGACTCAATGGTAACTTTTTAGGCAGTTCTTGACTCTGATGATGATGAGAGCAAAGCCAGTAAGGAAGAATTCTATGAAGCTGGTGATGATATGGAGACTGATGCCACAACCACTGAACAATCCCATCAGTCTCCCTTTGATCCACAAGAGGAAGAAACTAAATCTCAGGATGCTGAACCTGAGAATTCCTCCCCAGCCAGACTGGCCAAGTATGATGATACTGAGCCTCTCACTAAGAGAAAGTTGATGAAGTTTCTGAGCAAGGCCTGTAACATCATTTACAGAGAAATCACTGATGATGTGTTCGACATGCACACTGAGCAAGTCGTTCACTACTGCAACCTCAGGGACTCAGTGGAAGCCTTTCATGGTAACACTTTGGAACAACAGGCTGAGATCTCCTTCTCCCTGACAACTCTCGATAAAGTTCAATGACACGCTTGGCTAAATCATAAAAAGCGTGACATCAATTCAAGAGTCTGTTAAGGACGACCCTGAGCTCAACAAGAAGCTTCTTCAGACTGCTCAAACCTACCAGCAAAACTCTGCTCTACTGAGCTAGTAAATGTTCTGAAGTCTGCCAATCTTCAGGGTCTTCAATCATCAGTGACCACCATCAGTTCTTCCTTGGGATTAATGGAGAGAAATCTAAGTGCTTAGGCTAAATCTTCTAACTCCTTGGCCTGGAATCTTGGGCCACGAATGTCTGCCATTGAGTCTACATAGGCTTCACTTGATGCCAAGGTATCTACCATTCAGAAGGATACCTCTGACATCAAAACCATGATTACTGAACTCTACCAGGCGTTCAAGGGTTCTTCTTCTTCAGTGCATCCACCAACTCTTGCTCTCACTAATGTTGCGGCAACAGTTGAGGGGGAGAGAGCCACTGAAGCTCCATCTACAGGAGTTCCTAAATCTTCCACTAGTCAGCCATTAGCTACTGATGTTGCTTCAAGAGGACAACCTTCCTCTCAGGCTGACGGGGATTACATCATTAAAGTCACTCCTATCTCCTCCTATCAGCCTCCTGAGACAACCACTCACTCAGCAAATCAGCCGGACAAGGGCAAGGGCATTCTTACTATAGTGTCTGAACCCACAACACCACTGGTACCTTCCTCCTCAGTCATAAGGCCTGACCCTGATGCACCTGTCAGGGTCCCCTTTCAGATGAATGGAGTAACATATCTAACAACTGAGGATAAAATCCAAGCTCATATGGATAAGGTTGAAAGGTAGAAGAAAGTAGCTTTGGAGGAACAAGCAAGAAAGGCTATTCTCATTGAGGTGGTTAATGAAGAAGCAATGGCTATTGGGTTGAAGCCTCAAGATCTTGCTGCTAGGGAAGGTGGTGAGAAGTTTAAGAAAGCTCAGGTTGCTGCTTTCATGGCTCTTAAGGAAAAGAGGGATGCCAGACTGAAGAAATCTGCTGAAGTAAGGCAACAAAACATTGATAGGTATAACTGGGTCATGACACAAAGGCTGAACCCTGAACCCATCACTGATGTCAAGATCCACCAGAATACCAAGCCAGCAGTTCTCAGTGTGTTCAGAGGCCAAGATAAATGACATTTTGAGATTCATGATCCCTTCAAATTCTTTGAATTTGGGATCACTGAATTAGATGAGTTGGGTCCCATCATTGCCAAAAAGAGTAATGTCGTTGTCAAGAACCTGATGAAGTCCCTCAGAATCAGGTATGATCAGCTGGCCAAAAAGCATGAAGAACTTGGCATTCCCTCACTGCTCCCAGCATCAGTGCCTGCCATTCAGGCCCCTCCTGCTCAGTCCTCTAAAAGGAAGAGAAAGAAGATAGAGACTGAACCTGAGATCAGTGCTCCAGGCCTAAACTGCAACAGAGCCCCCCCTGAAGGAGTTACATTTGTGAACAATTGGGTCATCAAACAACCTAAAAGAGGTCTCTTTTTCACTGATGAGTATAGGGATCCAGCCTTTCAAAGATGGGCTGATATTGACCTGGAAAGGATCAAAGCTATGTTGGGATACTTCCTTATGGCCAATCCCATCAAGAATGATGCTAATGTGAGGTTCTTCCTTGACCTGAAGATCAAAAATCAAAGAGCATCCTGACAAGCACCTACTGAGGTCAAAGAGAGCCAAACTTGAAGCCCTGGGTCTAAAGTTCTGAAGCCTGAGCAAATCTGCAACAACAACTATCTTTTATTTGCTTTGTTTTGTTTAGGATTGTAATAACTATGAATAATATTGATGTTTTGTTTAACATTCAGTGTCCTAAACATTACTTAGTAATTCAGTCTATAGAGATAATACCTTTGCTATCTCTCACTGAACCTAGAAACACTTAACCTATTTGTATATCCAAATAGGGAGAGACTATTGGGTCTGTTAAAACTCAAACTCCTTAATTGAGGATTTGAACATAAAATATCCTAAGTGTTTGATAACCGAGAACACTAAACAAGTCGCTGAATGCATAGTCGTTCAGTGAGTCATCCCCAAGTTGCTCAGGGTGAATCTATGCAGAAAGTTTCACCATTTAGTGAGGCGGTTCTCAGTGAATGATACCTGAGCCAAAGAAGAAGATGATGGAGTCAGTGAGGGATGACAATAACTCACTGAGTCGCATGACTCCTCACCAACTAAAAACACTGAGTGAACAAATACTGAAGATACACATACTGAAGTAAAGGCAGGATTAGGCGGGATAAGTTTGAATGGATAAGGGAAGGTCCTTATTTTGCAAATGTCAACTTTCCTTGAAAGAGTATAAAACCAAGACGTATGTCAACACTGAAGACTAGAAAGCATCCCTGCGCTTTACTACTTCTAGTCATTTGTAACAGGGACAAAATACCTATGTATTTTGTCCAATGTAGGCTGATGTAATTTGTCTTGTAGTATTTGTCTATTAGGTATTTGTTAGAATCACCGTGTGTATAAATAGAGAATAAGTGGAGAGGTAAAGATTACGTTTGTGCACTTAATGCTTAGACATTCACAAACCAAATCTTTACTCTCTCCAAAGAACAACACAATCCCTGAGATAGCTCAGTTGCATCTTAGTTGTCACTCAAACTTAGTTTGAGTTTAGTGAGGAGTATATCATACTTGTCATTTCAATCCCAAGTGTTGTTTCGCAAACACTTGGGTATAATTCTTTTGATTAATTTCTAATAAAGAATTAAACGTTGAAAAACCTTGTGTCTTATCTTTTACGTTTATTTACTTTTAATAATTGATCAATAGTTCGCTACATCATGAAACTTGGTTAGATTAACTTTGTAGTTAACATTAACCAAGTAAAAGGGTACAACATTAACATGTAGCATTAACACTTAAAAGAAAAAGCTAAATGTGAAATAATTTAAGAGGGTATATGGGGTATTTAACTCTTTCCAATAATTTGCTTATAACCCTAATAAATGTGTCAAGTCGTCGTTGTCACTTTCTCTCTATCTCTCATCCCATATTTTTAGATCTAAAATAAACTTCATCAAAAATAAAGAACCTTCGATCTGTAAAAAATCCTTCTCATTCCATATTTTTAGATCTAAAATAAATTTCAAGTTGGTATCTGCCGTTGTGAAATTTGCGTCCAAAAAGGTGATATACGCTGCCAAAGTTTGGAGGAGATTACTAAAGATTATTCAAGGTGATTCATGTTCATATTTTTTCTGGTTAAGCATCGAGACTTTCATGATTTTCAAGGGTTAAGCAAAATATCGGCCAATCTCGCTGAGAATATCGGCTCCGATAACAAAATATCGTCAAAATCTCGGCCCATCTTGCTGATAATATCGGCTCCGATATTTACCACTGAGATTTGGAACCGAGATTATTTATAGGGCCGAGATCCGAGATATCGACGAGATATCGGCGATATCTCGCCGGGATTAACTACATAGCGTACCTTGTAAAAACAAAAAAAAAGACTGAATTGCATTTTTGGTCCCTATGGAAAGAGGGGGTAGTTAAGTCATTTAACTTTGGCGAAGGACCAAACATGTAACAAAAACTTGAAAATGGGGACGTCTAGTGCACTTTTAAAGTTTTAGAGACTAAACCTGCAATTTGGCCATATCACAGGAACCAAAAATGTAATTAACTCTTAATAAAAAAAATTGTGCTATAATGTAAACAGAATTTGCTAAAGGTGAAAGATGTTAAAAGTACAATAAAAGGTAGATCAGAGTACCAATAACACAAGCCTATTAGACTTGTTTTGATTTTCAAGACCTTAGGCTTAGATAATGTAAATTATCATCTTGAAATTTGTATTTATGTGAAAAAACGATAATACGCGGTAACTTGTTTCATAAGATATTTCGTGTATAACAATCTCTACTGTAATATAAAGCACGAATAGTTTTTTTTAAAATTTAAAAAGCTTAGAAATAAGTAATGTGTTATACCCAAAATACCTTTTTAAATTTCAAATTACTTTTATATATCATTAATTAAAAATGGTAACAACATCTACCACTAATTTAATAATTTAAATATTGTTTAATCCTCAAACTTTTATAATTTTCATTTTTAACCATAGACTTTCTTTCAATGATTACAAATTGAACACCCGCAAGGGTCACACTAAAACCACAAGTTTGCAAATATAATTATTTACTGATATATATTGTCTCTTTGCGCGAGTATTCGTTTAATGTAGAAAATCATGACAACAACAAAATGTAGTTAAGAAAATGTATTACAAAATAATGAAATTATATACAACATTAGGTAAGATGTGGAGTTCGATTGTTTTGAAAAAAAAAGTTGCAACGTTAGTTTAATAGTTACGATGTTTTCCACTAATTCGAGTTTATATAAAGTCCAACTTTAAAATCTTAAACACTTAAATCAGTCGTAGTGGCTATAGAAACCATGCAGCCAGGAACTCTGCTACCTGTGAAGGATTGTTATGGGCGAGGAGAGACAAAAAAAAAAAAAAAAAAAAAAAAAAAAAAAGAAAAAAGGATGTGTTATGGGTTGAAAATGAAAAAGAAACGTAATGAGATTTCTTTAATCAAAAGATTTTATAACTTACGCCATGATGGCACAAGCTTTTAATCATTTAACAAACCAAATTACTATATCATATGTTAGTTGATATTAATAGGTTTTTTTATTTGTGATGTTTACCAAACTTATCACTATATTATATAAAAATAAAATTATTTAACGAAGCAAATGTGTTCATTTAATACTCTAAACTTTATGTTACCCCATGACATAAGTTAGAAAACCCTTTAATCAATCTACTAAACCTATAGATAACACAATGTGATTCATTTTTACACAAACAAATGTTTCACGTGTTTATTTATTACACATGTACGTGAATTTATTAACAAGAAAATTTACAGGGGTAAAAACCCTTTTAACAATGATTAAATTGCAAAACAGAACCATATGGTTTGTCCAAATAGCAAGTGCACTCTCTATAACTTGGAAAGTACGGCACAAGTATGGGAACTTTCAGTTCAATTTTCGTCCATGTCAAAGTGAATTGACTGAAATAATCATATTCAACCTTTTACCCAGATGAGGGTATTTCAGCTGTTTACTGAAAGTCCGCCAAAGGGGGCAGATTCTATGTTATTGGGACTGCGCATGTGATTTGGACATGATACGCGCATGGTTTTTTCAATTTATTTTTCAAAAATTAGTTATGTTTTTCTTTCTATCAATAACACAAACCAAAAAGAAAGTACCAACTACATTTTTGGGTAGTATATTTAACTTTTAGTACTTAACGATTGTGTCCATATGAGTTTGATTTTGTTGTTTGGCTTTAGACCATTGGATAACGGTCAATTTTCTTCTAACCTCAAAACAAATAGGAGCTTTGTTTGAATTAAATACATGTTGTTACAAAGGTTTCCATTGGGTAACGGTTATATACCTATCTATAAAGTAATATTCCTTACACGTAGGCACTCCTTAAATTTAATTACATAATACCATTCGTGACTGTTACTCAACGGTCATTTAGACCATTATCTTTCTATAAATTGAAAATAGTTTTGACACATCCTCACATTATGTATCCTGTATCCCTATATATATCTTCCCATCCTACTGCCCAACCAATGTGCACCACTTTTCTTACAAATAAAATTATTGGATGGAGGAATCTTGCAACAAAAAATATTCATCAACTATTGGCTCAGAAAGTCTCTAAAGAAATAGGTGTGAAGAAACATTCTCTCTTGCTTATGGAGTCAGTGAGGGATGACAATAACTCACTGAGTCGCATGACTCCTCACCAACTAAAAACACTGAGTGAACAAATACTGAAGATACACATACTGAAGTAAAGACAGGATTAGGCGGGATAAGTTTGAATGGATAAGGGAAGGTCCTTATTTTGCAAATGTCAACTTTCCTTGAAAGAGTATAAAACCAAGACGTGTGTCAACACTGAAGACTAGAAAGCATCCCTGCGCTTTACTACTTATAGTCATTTGTAACAGGGACAAAATACCTATGTATTTTGTCCAATGTAGGCTGATGTAATTTGTCTTGTAGTATTTGTCTATTAGGTATTTGTTAGAATCACAGTGTGTATAAATAGAGAATAAGTGGAGAGGTAAAGATTACGTTTGTGCACTTAATGCTTAGACATTCACAAACCAAATCTTTACTCTCTCCAAAGAACAACACAATCCCTGAGATAGCTCAGTTGCATCTTAGTTGTCACTCAAACTTAGTTTGAGTTTAGTGAGGAGTATACCATACTTGTCATTTCAATCCCAAGTGTTGTTTCGCAAACACTTGGGTATAATTCTTTTGATTAATTTCTAATAAAGAATTAAACGTTGAAAAACCTTGTGTCTTATCTTTTACGTTTATTTACTTTTAATAATTGATCAATAGTTCGCTACATCATGAAACTTGGTTAGATTAACTTTGTAGTTAACATTAACCAAGTAAAAGGGTACAACATTAACATGTAGCATTAACACTTAAAAGAAAAAGCTAAATGTGAAATAATTTAGGAGGGTATATGGGGTATTTAACTCTTTCCAATAATTTGCTTATAACCCTAATAAATGTGTCAAGTCGTCGTTGTCACTTTCTCTCTATCTCTCATCCCATATTTTTAGATCTAAAATAAACTTCATCAAAAATAAAGAACCTTCGATCTGTAAAAAATCCTTCTCATTCCATATTTTTAGATCTAAAATAAATTTCAAGTTGGTATCTGCCGTTGTGAAATTTGCGTCCAAAAAGGTGATATACGCTGCCAAAGTTTGGAGGAGATTACTAAAGATTATTCAAGGTGATTCATGTTCATATTTTTTCTGGTTAAGCATCGAGACTTTCATGATTTTCAAGGGTTAAGCAAAATATCGGCCAATCTCGCCGAGAATATCGGCTCCGATAACAAAATATCGTCAAAATCTCGGCCCATCTTGCTGATAATATCGGCTCCGATATTTACCACTGAGATTTGGAACCGAGATTATTTATAGGGCCGAGATCCGAGATATCGACGAGATATCGGCGATATCTCGCCGGGATTAACTACATAGCGTACCTTGTAAAAACAAAAAAAAGACTGAATTGCATTTTTGGTCCCTATGGAAAGAGGGGGTAGTTAAGTCATTTAACTTTGGCGAAGGACCAAACATGTAACAAAAACTTGAAAATGGGGACGTCTAGTGCACTTTTAAAGTTTTAGAGACTAAACCTGCAATTTGGCCATATCACAGGAACCAAAAATGTAATTAACTCTTAATAAAAAAAATTGTGCTATAATGTAAACAGAATTTGCTAAAGGTGAAAGATGTTAAAAGTACAATAAAAGGTAGATCAGAGTACCAATAACACAAGCCTATTAGACTTGTTTTGATTTTCAAGACCTTAGGCTTAGATAATGTAAATTATCATCTTGAAATTTGTATTTATGTGAAAAAACGATAATACGCGGTAACTTGTTTCATAAGATATTTCGTGTATAACAATCTCTACTGTAATATAAAGCACGAATAGTTTTTTTTAAAATTTAAAAAGCTTAGAAATAAGTAATGTGTTATACCCAAAATACCTTTTTAAATTTCAAATTACTTTTATATATCATTAATTAAAAATGGTAACAACATCTACCACTAATTTAATAATTTAAATATTGTTTAATCCTCAAACTTTTATAATTTTCATTTTTAACCATAGACTTTCTTTCAATGATTACAAATTGAACACCCGCAAGGGTCACACTAAAACCACAAGTTTGCAAATATAATTATTTACTGATATATATTGTCTCTTTGCGCGAGTATTCGTTTAATGTAGAAAATCATGACAACAACAAAATGTAGTTAAGAAAATGTATTACAAAATAATGAAATTATATACAACATTAGGTAAGATGTGGAGTTCGATTGTTTTGAAAAAAAAAGTTGCAACGTTAGTTTAATAGTTACGATGTTTTCCACTAATTCGAGTTTATATAAAGTCCAACTTTAAAATCTTAAACACTTAAATCAGTCGTAGTGGCTATAGAAACCATGCAGCCAGGAACTCTGCTACCTGTGAAGGATTGTTATGGGCGAGGAGAGACAAAAAAAAAAAAAAAAAAAAAAAAAAAAAAAAAAAAAAAAAAGGATGTGTTATGGGTTGAAAATTAAAAAGAAACGTAATGAGATTTCTTTAATCAAAAGATTTTATAACTTACGCCATGATGGCACAAGCTTTTAATCATTTAACAAACCAAAATTACTATATCATATGTTAGTTGATTTTAATAGGTTTTTTTATTTGTGATGTTTACCAAACTTATCACTATATTATATAAAAATAAAATTATTTAACGAAGCAAATGTGTTCATTTAATACTCTAAACTTTATGTTACCCCATGACATAAGTTAGAAAACCCTTTAATCAATCTACTAAACCTATAGATAACACAATGTGATTCATTTTTACACAAACAAATGTTTCACGTGTTTATTTATTACACATGTACGTGAATTTATTAACAAGAAAATTTACAGGGGTAAAAACCCTTTTAACAATGATTAAATTGCTAAACAGAACCATATGGTTTGTCCAAATAGCAAGTGCACTCTCTATAACTTGGAAAGTACGGCACAAGTATGGGAACTTTCAGTTCAATTTTCGTCCATGTCAAAGTGAATTGACTGAAATAATCATATTCAACCTTTTACCCAGATGAGGGTATTTCAGCTGTTTACTGAAAGTCCGCCAAAGGGGGCAAATTCTATGTTATTGGGACTGCACATGTGATTTGGACATGATACGCGCATGGTTTTTCAATTTATTTTTCAAAAATTAATTATGTTTTTCTTTCTATCAATAACACAAACCAAAAAGAAAGTACCAACTACATTTTTGGGTAGTATATTTAACTTTTAGTACTTAACGATTGTGTCCATATGAGTTTGATTTTGTTGTTTGGCTTTAGACCATTGGATAACGGTCAATTTTCTTCTAACCTCAAAACAAATAGGAGCTTTGTTTGAATTAAATACATGTTGTTACAAAGGTTTCCATTGGGTAACGGTTATATACCTATCTATAAAGTAATATTCCTTACACGTAGGCACTCCTTAAATTTAATTACATAATACCATTCGTGACTGTTACTCAACGGTCATTTAGACCATTATCTTTCTATAAATTGAAAATAGTTTTGACACATCCTCACATTATGTATCCTGTATCCCTATATATATCTTCCCATCCTACTGCCCAACCAATGTGCACCACTTTTCTTACAAATAAAATTATTGGATGGAGGAATCTTGCAACAAAAAATATTCATCAACTATTGGCTCAGAAAGTCTCTAAAGAAATAGGTGTGAAGAAACATTCTCTCTTGCTTATTTTAAAATTTTCACTTATATATATTTCTATATTCATCTTATACATTGTGATTAAAATTGGTTTATCATCAGGATTTCATTCGCCAAAATTGAGACATGGTGTGGGGAAATCAAACCATATACTCAGTGCATCATGTATGATGGTTGGTCGTCTAGCAGGAGATTTATCCTATCGATCATGTGACATGCAAGGTTTGTTTTGTTATGTAGTAGTGTAATATTATAAATTTATAGTGATATTGTTACTTACTATCATTGTTGAAAACCTTGTATCGGGTCGTGGATCAATTGAAAAGGCGGCAATAGACAAGATTTGAAATAAATACCATTAAACACATGCAAATATGTCAACTTTCTACCATTAAACATACAACGTCTTATTTGTTTTTTTATATCATGTCATAATGTATGCAGGGGCTCACGTCATCCTCATCACTTCGTGGTGCTAGTGGCTGCCTACTTTGGTTTGCCAACATAGTTACTTCTGTCAATGTTGACTTGGCTATTGGACAGAAAAATAAAAAAACTGATGTGAATTAAAGAAGGGTACATATCTGAAACCAAGGGCATGCATTGGCAGTTGGGTAAAGATCAAGAGCGGGAAATGAACCAAAAGGGTTCGTAGTGAAGATCCTTTGTTTACTTAACAAAAAGAAGTCATTTAGGTTTGCATGTTGTTAATCCACATCAAGCAATCAATGTCTCCCTTCTCGCGCTTTCTTACATGTCCCTAGAAAGCTATTGTGTAGATACAAGCATAGATCTATGTTTATATTGAATGTAAAATAAGAATGAGAGTAATCTTCAAATCATCCACTGTGGGCTTAGAAAGTTTCTAAAGATATGTTTATGTGTGTTATACTTGTATGCATTTACTGAGCATGCTCTGTTTTGAATGGTCATTATCGCTATTTCTTCTCTTATTGGTCACTCTATCATGCAAATCCTTTCTTTCACATCTTAATAGAGTATTGAGCATTTCGTACCTATGTGTATTTGTCGGTCTTGAGGATAATAACATATGACTAACGGTTGAATAGCTTAAAGACCATTCAGAAAGGTTTATTTTAAAGGTCACAAAAAGCTATGAAAAATATAAGCATCTCCGAAAAAATATGTACCGTAGCCAATAGAGATGCTATTTCTAGCATACATGATGAGTAATATTCTCAAATTATTACCATCATTAATTCATTATTATCCAAAGCAGGATGACCCATACACCATGTTATTGCTGGAAAATGAGTTTTGCAAAGTGGTTTTTGCAAACTTTGGATATTATTTAATGTATGTATATGTTACATATATTTGTGTTGGTTGGGGGCGTTTTGTTCTCCTTTAAGAGAGCTTCGTAACAAGCTAAAATATGTCCAAAATGGAGTAGAAATGAATGAGATATCGTGTCTCAAAGTGAGGCACAAAATCTAGAAAATAAAACTATCCCACATCGCCTAGAAAGGGAAGTGGAGACTAGTTCATAAGGAAATCTTTGTATTATCTTTCAAATTCCTTTAGGTGAGCTATGCTCCCACTCCTACGTGGGTACGCAGGGGGTGCAGAAAATGGGATTTCCTGCCCAAAATAGGTTCGAAGCTTCTGAACTCATGCGAGCCCGCGCGACCTGCGAACACGAATGCAGCTTCGAAAGTTAGCCTTGCGCGATTCTTTTTGATGTAGATTTCGTTTCCAATTTAAAGAGTTTCCAGATTATTGTTTATCCATTTTATAGAATTGATTTAAACTTTATGAACAAGTCTTACATAATCAATTTATATAAATGGAAGATTATCAAATCGTGTTTAATTTTTTAACAGATTTGCAAATCTTTTTTTTTGGCTGATATTTTGTCTTGGTGACCAAGACAGGTTTAGCCTATAAAATAAACCTATGCTCATTCAGTTTTCGACACCGTAATACGCAGCTCCAACACAACCGAATTCCAGCAACCTCTTCGATCAGAAACACTCAGCTTTCCATGATTTTTCAGGAAAGTTTGTCTAGTCCGGCTATACAACAGCTTTGTACATTGTACCCTGAGAAACAGACGGAGAATCTGTTTTAAGGGAATCATGTTAAACACGAGCCTCGTGCCTTTTACTGCTTTTGTTTAATTTACGTTAAATAGTATCTGTCTTCCGCTTCTACTCCTTGCTGTCTGTTATTTAATTTTCTATTATTTACATTCCATTCTTTATTGTAATCTGATTATATTAATAAAAGTGTACACCATTTCCCACAGTTATAAGCCACTCAAAGTAAATC
This sequence comes from Artemisia argyi, assembly GCA_030686995.1. Classification (NCBI taxonomy): domain Eukaryota; kingdom Viridiplantae; phylum Streptophyta; class Magnoliopsida; order Asterales; family Asteraceae; genus Artemisia; species Artemisia argyi. The sequence goes on from CM060685.1 coordinate 149,196,970, forward strand.
CTCTAAGAACCTAGTCGACAAGTTTATGAATGTTAAGAAACAAATCAGATTAAATAAGCTTTCCCTCAACAAAGAAAGAACTGAACCTCCTAAAGAGGATGCCTCGTTGGAAGTTACCATGAGTTACTTCATGGTTTGTAATGCGTCGCATAATTGACGACATACATGTTGGATAATATGGTTGCTTATCTCAAGATCGGGTTGGGGATTATCTAGCATACGACCTTATGTCAGTTTTGGGAAACATGTTTCGCAAATTAGCATTTGAAGATTTGTTGCAGGTTGTAAAAGTTGTTTAAACTGGAAATATCATACTTGTTGACCACTTCATTAAATCTCATTATTTGAGATGTTCCCTCAAAGATCAAAGGGAGATTGGATCCCCTAAAGTGAACCTAACTGTGTTCGGTTACTTGATGGGTTCTGTTTCTATTTCAAATGGGAGCTTAAGTTATTATGTGTGATCCCTACCAGAAGAGTCAAGAGGCCAAGACAAGAGGAAATCGTTTCTAGAGAAGATTTTGAGTGTATCCGTTGTGGAAACATCTGGAACAAAGGCTCAAAAAGCTCATTGAAATCTGAGCTAAGTAATGGAAGTGCTAGAAAGTATAACAGTGCAGGTACACTGTTTTCCTTTAAATCCATTTCCTAAACTTGATACAAGATTATTTACACTCTGTTCTCGATATTGTTTTTGGAATGAAAAGGAATGTAAAGAAAGAAATGAAAAGCAATGGAAAGAAAGGTGTGGGGAAGTAAAGTTAACTATTGTGTTCTCTAGTTATAAAATAAAAAATAGAAGAAAGGGATGAGATACACAAAGGTCCGACGATGGTCCCACAATATTTATTAATTATTACACACAATTTTCTCTTTCCTTAGCTTCCATCCTAAATATTGGACGAAACATTCGATACAAAAAACCCACAAAGTACCTTTCACTTTCATTCCTCTCTCATCCTTTCCTTTTCTCAAAAAACTCTTGAGAACACATAAAAAAATATGTTTACTTATTTTCCTCTCACTTCCTTCTCAAAAATATTTTCAAGAACACAGTGTTAGTTAACATTTCTTAAATGTGCAGGAAGGGAAAGAGATTCGAGAAAGAAGCATGAACTGAAACGGATGTCGTTAGACGATGGACGTTCATGAAGATCCTTTGAAGAATCGTTCTAATGATCTATCTTTGTTTTACTGTTTGAGAAACAATTATTACTTTTGCTTTTTTGCTCTTTGAACTATCTCTTGGATGATAGATTATGTTTTATGACATTTTCGTGGTTGGATTATTTTGATTTGATGAATGTTTTGTCTCATGTTGAATGCAATTAATGTATCGTTATGTCTATTTGTGTATGCAGTTAATTTGTTGGGTAAATTGCAAAAATGGTCCTTAACGTTCCACAAATTAGCAAAAACGGGACCGAGACAAAAAGTAGTGCAAAAAAGACACTCACGTTCCACATTTTCGCAAAATCGCCACCGAGAGGCCTTTTTGGCTAACTCCGTTAGTTTTCCCGACAGTCAAGGGTATAATCGCATGAAATGACGAATATACCCCTTTAACTTCAGATACAACCCTAATTGTTGTCGCCAAATCTTTACCAGTGCATTTTCCTATTCACTGCCTTTGAACGATACGTATAGATCCGTATAGTTCCGGTTAGATTACATCGATCATCCGTGCCTTTGAACGATACGGTAAGACACAGTGCATTTTCCTCTTTAATTTCCCTCCTATTTTGTGAGTTTTGTTTTTTTTATTTGTTAAAAGGTGTATTTGTTGTTAATGTTATGGACTTACAATTGTAGGTGGTCAGATGGGAAATGTGAAAGTAGTAGAAGTAGATAATGAAACAGAAGAACAAAGTGGCGGGAGTGATTCAGAGGATTTGGACTATAATCGAATTGATGATGAAGTGTTTGATGACGATGATCAGGTAATTGAAGATGTTCCCGTAAATAAGTCTGATTTGCTATGCCATAAAGCCTGTGAAATTCAATCAGGTATACCTCTTTTTACCAAACATTATGCACCGCTTAGAGAGTATGCCCAAGAGTTGGTTAATCAAAATCCAGGCACTACTGTTAGGATTGATGTACAGATAGAACCAAATCCAGCGAGTTCAACAAGAACTTTTAAAAAGGTGTATGTGTGTTTGGGAGCTATGAAACAAGGTTTCAAAGCTTGTGGCAGAGAATTCTTAAGATTAGATGGATTCTCCATGTCAGGTCCTTTTCCAGGTCAATTACTAACAGCAGTTGGGATTGATGCAAACAATGAGATTTATCCAGTAGCATATGTTGTAGTTGATGCACTAAATAAGGCAACTTGGTGTTGGTTTTTGAAACTACTAGGAGAGGATCTTGGGATAGAAACCAACTGCAAGTTCACTTTCATTTCTGATAGGCAAAAGGTACACATTTCTATTGTATAATTAATCATGTGTTTTATGCACAATGAGAACATTTAAAGTTTTAACACCATCCATAACCTTACCTGTTCATAGAGATCGATACAAGCTGTTGCTAGTGTGTTTCCAAATGCTGCACACAGGTTTTGTGTTAAGCATATTCAAGAGGAAATGAAGTCACATTTGAAAGGAGGTGTTTACAAGGACATGCTTTGGAAGGCTACAAGAGCCACAACTGTTGTTGAATTCAACAAAGAGATGGATCATCTGAAGAATAACAATGCTGCAGCTTATGATTGGTTGCTGAAGATTCCAGCTGAACAATGGAGCCGATCACATTTTTTAGGTAATTCATTAAGTGGCACTGGACAAAAGCATACTGATAATTGATCATATAATACATAATGTGTGATTTGTTTAACAAGCAAAGCCCTATGTGGACTACTCTTAAACAACATATGTGAGGTGTTTTGTAGCCAGCTAAATGATGTCAGAGATAATTCCATCATCGTTTGTCTTGAATATATCAGGGAGTACTTGGTGAAGAGGATTGTGGTAGTTCAGCAAATAATAGAAAGGAGTGTTGGACAACTTACTCCTACTGTGCAAGCCATGGTTGATGCAAACAAAAAAGAAGCTACTGATTGTGTTGTTGAATGGATTGCAGCTTCGTTATATAAAGTATCTGTACCTAACGAGGATCATTGTGTTGCTAACATGGATAGGAAGGAGTGTGGTTGTAGGATGTGGGAGCTGACTGGAATACCATGTAAACATGTTGTGGCTGCAATAAACTATATGAATGAGGATGGAAAAGGAGTTGTTGTACCTGAAGAGTGGGTTCATGCTGCTTACAGCCTAGAAACATGGGCGCGTATGTACTCATTCAAGATCAATGGGTGTTCTGGCCGCATATACTGGCCAAGAATTGAGTCTACAACAGTCATAGTACCACCCAATCATAGACCTCAGGTTGACAGGCCAACTAAAAATATGAAGTCAAATGATGAGCATGCACTTCCAACTCTTCATGTGTTACCCACTGATCTTTGAACAATATGTTTAACGTTATTGTCTGTTGGATTCTATATTTGTAATCTTTGTTTAACTTCATTGTGTTTAGAACAATATGTTTGAACCCATTGCAGTTGGACTTTCAAAAGTCAAACTTGCAAAAATGTTTATGTTTCTGATGTATTCTATGTTTGTTTGCATCAACCATGGCTTGCACCCATTGCAGTTGGACTTTCAAAAGTCAAACTTGCATTCAAGACTTATCAAAAAACATACTGCAAGAACATTATGTTTGCACCCAGTGCACTTAGACTTTCAAAAGTCTGCACATGTTGAATTGGAATCATGTGTTTTCACCCATTAATTACCAAACAGAACCAAACACTTTTTTACACGTTCACCCGTTTGACTTTCATGGCAAACATCACCTAGCTAACATTTTGTGCATAAGCTGCAAACATCACCTAGATAACATATGAGTAACATAAACATTAAAACTTTCATTTATCAATATAGACATATCAGTAACATAAACGTTAGAAGTTTCATTGATCATAGGAGTTCACAATCATTAAAATTTTTAAACACATATCTAAACAAACACTTGTTTAGTAGTTTGAACCACTGCCCTCCGCATCAACCCTTTTCTTCTTTTTCTTCAATTTTTGTTCTCTCTTGTCCTTCATATCCTTCAATTACTTAAACACAACTTCAAGACGGGAAATCCTCTCTCCCAAATCATCAAACTTTGGTAAAACGGTATCCACATGATCTTTCTTCACCTCCTCCTCCTCCTCCTCCACATCATCACTCAAAAGCGCTTCATAGTAGCCATCTTTGTGGAAAACTAGAAGGGGGGGGGGTTGAATAGTTTTACGTCCTTTTAAATTTATATTCAAAATCTTTTGTAACTTATAAAACTTTTGATTCGATCTTACGTGAATTCAAGTATCAACAACTACAAGCAAGACTAATCTATTAATATAATGAAAGTATTGAAATAGAATGAATAAAAGATAGAGTTAGAAAGATCAAACCACAACACGCGAATTTATAGTGGTTTTGCAACAAGGACACCTTCCTTGCCCTACTCCACTCCCCGAGTACCACACTCGAGAGTTTTCTTCACTATGTCAACAAACTCCTTATGGCGGAGAAACCTTACACACCTTGGCTTACACCTATTAACGACACTAAGCTAAATGTCGAGTTCTAATCGTACCTAGAACCAATCTCACAACTTCTTCAAGACTTCACTCCTTTTTCACACCTTCACAACTTCTTCAAGATAGCTTCACACCTTTTCTTCTTGTCTACTTCACGCCTTCTTCTATGCACAACTTAATCACAACAACTACACTACTTTACAACACACCTAATATCTACAATCAACAAATTCACATAACACTTTACAAGTATCTAGCACTACTACAAGATGAAACTAGCTAATCACAACACTACTACAATTTAATGGATGTAGAGGAGTGTTCTTCTTTTTGCACTTGAGTGGATGAAGCTTTGGATCACTTAGAAACAAAGACTTATGAATTATATGATCAAAGGATTTTTGGGATAGAAATGGAGATTAGATCAGAAGCTTTTGAGGGCAAAAAAGTGAGAAATTTTGTGGAATGAACCAGTATTTAAAGGGGAACAAAATACTGTTCTGGAGCGTGGCCGGTCCCCTTAATTAGGGACCGGTCCCCTTAATGATTAAGGGGGCCTCCCCCTTCAGAACGTTGGTGTATTTTGTCCTCTTGTGGGGAAGGTTTTTCTGGATAAAATTTTCCATTTTTGGTTAGAAATTTGAAATCATATATTAATAATGATTTAAACATATTCTTTAAATTCCAAAATTAATTATGTAAAAGATATAAAATGTTTAAGACATTTTATAAGAGTTCTAGTGATTAGAAAAATTTCCTTTGATCATGTAATGCATAAGTCACTTAGTTTATGCACACCTTAAGTGATATAAGTTGTAGAAGTAAATATTCGTTACTAAATACTTGTTTACGTCATAGTCTTGACTTAATTTAGTTTACATTTTGTGATTATCAAAACATAGAGTTATTGAAAAATATTAATAACGTTTTTAAACATTATTTATATCAACAATCTCCTCCTTTTTAATGATTACAAAACTTAAACTCATTAACTCAAAAATTAGTTTTTAAACAAGTATTTTAGTGAGTTTATATTTACTTCTCCCCCTTTTTGTAGAATCAAAAAGGTTATGCCGACAAATTTCAACCGTGAAATATTGACGGGATGAAAACTCCCCCTTGATGTGTACTCCCCCTCGTTTGGGGGCACTAAGGAGATGAGCTATAGAATGCTTGCAAGACAAAAATATTAGAAGCACAAGTATATACATGCAAATATATATAAGATGACAAGAATATAAATAAGCATGATTAAAAAGAAGCATTCATATTAAAGCAAAAGTTTTGTCAAGACACAACAATACAAGTAGCATCAAGAGAAATTACAAATAGGATAGCAACTACATAAACTATCAACTAGAAAAATATTCCATCATGCAAAGAGTACATGGGCTTCATAGAGCTTGCAAGCAAAAGGGTGGTAAGGACTTTATTTATTAAGCATATCATATGCTTAATTTGGAGAGCATGATGGTGATGGTGGAGAAATGGGTGAGGATTGTGGATTTGGTGGTGGTGGTAGGTTGGTAAGCAAGTGTTCAATATATGAAAACATATATTGAATTTCATCTCTAAGACCAAAGATTATGGTTCGGTTGTGGATGCAACAAAGGCAAGTGTCTCCATGAGCTTCAAGTAAGCTCCAAGGTACGGGATTGACAAAGATTTGTGGTGTAATTGGTGGAGATGAGACATGAGCATCAAGTGGTGTTGTTGGTGAAAGTGAGATGGTAAGTTGGGTGGAAAAAGGTTCTTGGGTTGGATGTGGTGATGATGCTTGTGGTGGTGACAAGTGTGAGTTGATGTAGTCATTGATTGATGAAGTTGAAGGTATGGAGGATGAGGAAGTTCCATGAGTGGAAGGTGTTTTAGATGGTGCATTGGGTGCACTTGGAGATGAGCATTTAGGTGGAGGTGATGGGGTTGTGTTGTCTTCATTTGTTAAGTCAATGAAGAGTTGTTTTGGAGGGATGATAACAATCTTTTGTTTCTTTGAAACCTTAGAGATGGAGGTGCTAGGTGAAGACATGATGGTTTGGGTTGAAAGAGATGATGAATAATGAGATGAATATTGTTAGTTTGGAGGGAATTTATAATATGAAAGTGGTTGGTTTAGGTAAGTTTTTGAAATGGTTTAATGAGATTCTAAAATCAGTTGGGTCAAAAGAAGAAATGGTAGCTGAAACTAGAGAAAGAGGTCACAAGATGCAAAAGAAAAACAGTAAAACCCAGTTCCAGATGGCCGGTCCCCTTAATTGTAGGCCGGCCCCCTTAATAATTAAGGGGACCGCCTAAGAAAATTAAGGGGGCCGCCCATCTGGTGTTTTCCCAGACGACCAGAAACCAAAAATTTGCAGAAATGGGTGGTTTTTCAAGTTTATGTTTCCAGCAAGCTCTATTTGACACGTATACTCTAGGAATGAAGAAATATAAGTATGTATAAACAAATCATTTATGCAAACAAATATATTATAAGCCAATTTTTAAAAGAAGCATAATACTAACATTAAATTATGATCAAGTTCCTAGCATGATAATTGTTAAAACATAAGCATCATTCAAGAGATGAAAATGAAAGAACACAAGTATTTCCGAACAAATCGGACAAATAACAAACCATACAAATGTCTAATAGAGCAATAATATAACAAAGTAGCAACAAAACAACATCTCTGCTTCTTTTTCTTCCCTATCATCTTCCTGAACATTTTTCCTACAGACTTGAATCCTCCTCGAATTTCTTCATGCATTTGTTGTTGTTGGTTACTGATGGACGTTTGACGAGTGAAGAGGAGTTCATCGGTACGCTCATGAGGAAGAGGAACTTGATGATGAGTATAATCAAGATTAGGGAGATCACCAATATAGGTAGTGGGAGATGGGGTACTAGCACGCGAGGTGTTTTCCTCCTCATCATCATCATTACCTAGATGAGATGTTGAACCACGAGGCATAGAAAACAAAGAACCACGAGATTTTCCTTTGTCACTTCGAGAACGACGAGTACGAACAAGAGTGAGTTGGTTTAGAGTGGGAGGAATTTGCACATAGAAATCACTTCGAAGATCTTGGTAATGTTCCATGACATGACGATAAAGTCGAGTAAGAAACATACCATAAGGAAGATTTGCATTTGGAGTGTTTTTGGCAGTCATGATTCGATTGACAAAGAGATAAGCCAGATTGTAGTTTTCTTCAGCAACTACACAATACAACATGTGGGCGATACTAGCCATGAGATGATCACGGTGACCGCCGGTACCAAACGCATTCTCGCGAATGAGTTCTTCCCAATTTTCATGTCGGGGCTTAGTTCTTTGAGAAGAATTTGATTTTCATGAATATTGACATTCCTCGACTTGATTCTGCGACTAGTCGTACCACGTTCTAGTTCAAGCAGTCGACGAATGTCTTCAGGACTAGGAATTTCATAATAGTATGGACCATCCTGAGGACGATTTCGTTCAAGTGAGGAAAGATCCCATTCATTAGAGTATACAGCTTGGCCGGTGTATGGGATTCCGAGGATTTGTCCAAACTGAGCAAGAGTAAGAGTGATGAATTGATGTTGGATCATAAAAGTGTCACAAATCGTAATTTCATGTCCTTTTTCACATGTCGAAATTTCATTTTTATTTCATATTCTCGTAAGTTAAACTATTTTAACGGTAATCCGAGAGTTTGGCGCTTGTCGGATCATTTCTGCAAAAATCACGAAGCCGTGTCCGAGATTTACTTTTGCGTTTAAACGTCGTTCCAGCATCCCGATATGTCCATAAAACACTATAAACAATAGAAATATGATTTTCTCTCATTTTACGACAATTCTAAAAGTTTTGGAATTTTACGTTTTCCAGTTCAGCGTTTTACGCGAATTACGCGTTTTAAACCCGCGTTTCCAGTTTTAACAGCGTTTAAGCAACCCGATGGAACTTACCATTCATTTTATATTTTATTATGGAGTATTTTGACATGTTTAGTCATTCTTTCAAGTTTCATATTTTTACGATACCCGGATTTACGTTTCGCGGTTTAAAACTTTACGGTTAGCGATTAACGGAACCAAAACCGACTCCGTGAACTAGATATTAACAAGTTTCCTACATACTCATCAACCATGTGCAGCCCCCCCCCCCCCCCCCCCACCATGTTACTTCCACTTGACCCTTTATTTACCATTATGCCATTGGATTAGATATTTTTATACAAAAACACAAATAACACATTTATATTCATTTCAAGAATCAAAGTCAAGGTTTTCTCTTGTTCTTCCTCCCTAGCCACGACCCAAAATAAAAACCAAGGAAGGATCCATCAATTTTTGAAGATCAAGTGTTAATCAAGCTCTACTTTCTTTCCTTGTTAGGGTTTTGTGATAAAAACCTAGGTTTCTTAATCCATTTCTCATCAAACTCCATATATATCCAAGTAAGCTGCAAGTACTTTTTTTTTTATCATCTCATACTTTCATTTCACTAGTTACATGATGTATTTTCAAGTTATTTTGGCAAAATATACAAGTAGTTATGTTATATATACCACTTTTCAAGTATTTCTTAATTATTATGAGATTATAATTAACCTATGATTATCCCCATGAAACCCACCAAGGTTGGTGATGTTTAGGACCCCATGACACTCTAAGAAGGTGTATGGTAGGATTTAGTAATTTTGGAGTTGATTGGAGTGGATTTGGACAAGTATTAAACTAGAAAAATGAATTTTAACCACTATATAAATGTTGCTGTCCCATTTTGAAAAATACAGAAAACTCAGGGGTTTCCGGGTAACTTTGGGCTAGAGATTTAGAAAATACTTTCAAAAACGAAGCTTTTGGCGAAAGAACGGATTAAAACGAGTTTATAACGAAGGAGATATGATTTTTGCAAGTTTAACGACGAAAACTATTTTCTGAAAATTGTACTTGCTGTCCCATGATTTTCAAGGGCCAATCTGAGGTGTAAAACTTTATTTAGCCAACCCGGCTTATCAAAAATATATTAGTATGTTGTCCCACGATTCCGGGGATATAAAGAACGTAGAAAACAAGCTTATAACGACCAAGATATACACATTTTGAGAGCCATTTATCTTATTGATAAACCCATTTCTGGAAAATTTACATCATTGACAAAAAGTTAGTTCACCCAGCCTAGTTTCCAAAACATCAAACCGTTTGTCAAAACGATTTATAACGTATAACTTATGGTCTTCCAAACTTTCCCGAAAACTGCCCAGAATCTGCCGAAACAGCCCAAACACCTTAATTCATGGCTATATATCTTTATGATCGAGACCCGTCTGGACAAACTTCAGTTCTGTGTCTTTTTAGATATGGTGAAAATCTTTCTAAAACTACTGAGCTTCTTTCCTAACTCTTAATATTCACCATTTCGCGACTAGTTTTGCCAGACCACTTTGGCCATATTTTTCAAGTTATGAAAAGTGTCATTTTACGTCGAAAACCTTATATTTGCCGATAGAACACCAAACGAGGATCGTGGAGTACCGTTTCAACATATTTATACGAAAAGTGGTTATTAACTTAACGAGACGTCAAAAACGTATTTTTCGACGATAAGCGTTATTTTCAAAACTATCGAGTGGTATCGATAACATACGTATTTGCATGTGTAGCATCATTTCATTTCTTACATTAGATCGTATCATCCATATTAGGTTGCGGTTAGAGATCGAACCTCATTTATGTGTATCCACTTTTGTCATCGTAGCTATCACACCAGGTGAGTCATAGCCCCTACTCTTTTAATTGTTTGGCAAACTCTTTGGGGGAGAATACATGCTCGTTTTACTTAAACACATTACTCGCTTTACATGGTTGATTACCTGCATTTCATTGGTATGTTTGATTACCTGTATTTCATGTGATTTGTCTCCTAAACATTATTATTTATTTATCTGGCCTCATTGTCAACATTCTTTATCTGGCGACATTGTCAGCATTGTTTATATAACCTCATTGACTGAATTATTTATATAGCCGTTTTGCTACATTTATCTTTGAATCTAGATACAAGTATTACCTTTGTTCACGTAAACATATTACATTTGGCAGTGGGTTGTAAACACACAGGTTACAAATCTCTTATGGCGGGACTTGGAACTGAGTGGATTTACGATGCCTTTGCTGGGAAATCTTCATTCATATGCATTACATTCTTTTTCACAAGACTCTATGAACTCACCAACCTCGTGTTGACACTTTAGCATGTATTTTCAGGTATTAAGCAATGGCACGCTACTGGAGGTTTTGGCAGGGCATGGCATGGTCATAGAAGACTCTGATTATTCATATGGGGACCGTTTTAAACTATTTTAAGGGCCTACTTCCGCACTACTTTTAACGATGTAAATTCAATATTTTTGGTTAAACGATTTTATTCTAAATAATTAAAGTGAAAACCATTTTGTACTTGTTTTATGATACCGATTGAGTTACACCCCAGCTACATGTATGCTTCCGCTGGACCCGATTTTGGGGGTGTGACAAAAAGAAATGAGGAGATGGCCATAGGGATCGGTTTGCGCCGTCACTTGGCTATAGAAGTCGAGGATAAAGCGATGAATGATTGGTTCGTTGATTTTGAAAAGACAATCAAGACGGATATTGGTGAATGAACGTTCGATATGATCAGATTCATAGTAGGATGGATCGACAATTCTACCCTCGTGAATGTTTCTATTTTCAATAGGACGATAGTAACATGCAACAACGGGAGACATGCCGGGAGTAGAGGAAACTTGAGGAATGTATTGTTTGGTTTGAGAAACATCACCAAACCGTGGTCTTAGGCATTTTCACCTAAACAATATAACAATAAAAAATAAAGTTAAGACAAAAAAATAAATAAATAAATAAATAAATAATATGCATATGATTATATGCAATACATGTGGAATGGAAGCCTACTTCGACCTAAAAATATCCTAGGAAGTAGTTTTACAATGTTCCTTGTTTTTTATTTTAAACTCGTTTAAAATGAATTTTATGATGTCAAAGTAGAGTTGTAGAATAGGTTCGATATAGTGTCAATTCTATCCTATAATTCATTTCGAAATTAGGCTAGATATATATTAGATTATATATCTTGCTTTTTCTTATGAGTTTGACTAACATAAAACTTGTTAAAAGAGTGAGAACATGAATTTTGGTTTTCAAAATTTTCTTTTCCTAGTTAAACCAAACGCTCCCTTAACTATATTAGTATCGACTAGAAAATCAATATATATATTAATTATATATCTTGATGATGTAAATGAACTAGTAATGTGTTAATAAGTTTACCAAAATGGTTTCAATGGTTTAAATAGACTTATTTAAGTCTACTTCGTTCATGAACCAAACGCCCAAGTTGTTTTCATGAACCAAAAAAAAAAATATGTTTTGATTGTTTAAAACATTAAGTTACTACAATGTAGTAAGTTTTAACTTGTTTTTAAGAATTATATCAACAATGTGATTTTTCGAAAACCAATTTTAGTGAGGGTTTATGGGCGATTAAAAATTTTGACAATATGATGTGTTAGACTTAGTTTGAGTTGCAATTCTACATTCTAATCCTATGGGAAGCATTTGGTTATTCAATTCCTAACTACAATTTTACTAAAATTCGGATTAAAATAAATTTTGGTAAAATACCTAATTATTGATTAGACACTAAATTGAATGAAATGTGATGAAATGTATGTTGGAAAACTTACAAAAGATGTTGTTATACGTTTGGTTAGTGTTTGCCCCTTGCGAAACGACCCCGGATTGGTGATTTGGTGAAGGATTTTAGTGGTTTTGGTGGTTTTAGTTCGTTCACAGCAGATGTGGGTGGAGGAATTATGAACAAATGGAGTGTTTGGCAAAAGATTTAAGGTAGAAAAAGAGTTAGGAAGTATCAGATGGCCGGCCCCCTTAAACATTAAGGGGACCGCCCCCGATAACAAGCCGGTCCCCTTAATCTTTAAGGGGGCCGCCCTTTGAATTTTCGAATTTTCGCGGTTTTAGTTTCTGGAACAAACATATTCATACGTATATAATTAGATTTATAATATATCAAAAATACGTAAGCGTTTATTGGCACGATGATGAAGTACTTAACAATTTTTAATTATCGTTTCGATAATTAAAATGTACCTTTGACAATTTTGGATAGAATGATCAAAGTGTTAAGTTAATGAAGAGTTTGAGATGTGTTCGGGAATATGTGAGTATATATATATATATATATATATATATATATATATATATATATATATATATATATATATATATATATATATATATATATATATATATATATATATATATGTGTGTGTGTGTGTGTGTGTATATATATATATATATATATATATATATATATATATGTGTGTGTGTGTGTGTGTGAGTGTGTGTGTGTGTGTGTGTAAGTATAGATAGTGTGTAAATGTGAGTGAATGGTGGGTTAATATGTGGAGTTTAAGAAATGCTGACGAAGATAGAGTTTGGTCGGCGAGAGGAGTTTGTTTCATCCATAGTATTCACGTGCGAACGCTTTCTTCCTTTATATTGATCCACTTGACTCACATCCCTTCATCATCATGAGTCTTTCAAAAGTGGATACAAGAGATTTACGTGTTGAACGTAAAAGTACAGAAGAACAAGAAGGGGAAGGAAAGGGTTCGATAACGAACAATTTCCTGGAGTTCTAGAAAGTCAACTAATGACGTATCTAGGTTATGTGCAAGTATGTATATATATGTATATATGTAATGTAATAAGTATAGGAATATATATATATATATATATATATATATATATATATATATATATATATATATATATATATATATATATATATATATATATATATATATATATAAACTATATCTATGTAAACAATTGTAACCAAACAAAGCATATTTATCTAAGCATGGCAATGAGTCGTGAAAGAGTGACGTACCCGGCGGTCTTTAACAAAAGTCTTCAAAATGACATATAGACTTTGTAAAAGTCTACGGTGAGAGAAACTTCAAGATAGCCACAAGGAATGTTGATCTAGCTATTCGGTCCCCATTGTCTCTTTGGTCCAAAGTTGTTTGGTCCAAACATGTTTAACATTTGGCTAGGATGCATGAAAGGTGGTAGTACCCCCCAAGGATTGTAGCTTTGTTGATAATTCCACATTTGATTACTAGTGTTATTGTAGTTTTGCCTATTTTGGTTTCTTCTTGGTTGAGGTGTTTTAGACCTAGGATGAAAGTTATTTGGTTTTCTAGGTGGTGGAGTTTTAGATCTTGTCTTAGGTTTAGAAGCTCCTACTTCGGTTTTTAAAGACGGTTTATAAAAAGCTTTTACTTCTTCATTGTTGGTAAGAGGTATTTTTCTATCATTAATAAGTATATACTTAGGATTAGATTCTTGAGGTTTTAGTTCATTAGGTTCACTTTCAAATTTAACATTTTTAATTTCACTTGTTGAAGCTTCGGTTGAGTTAATCCTAAACCGGTTTTATCTCCGGATACCCTTTGAATACTTATTATTTTACTAAGTGATTGACTACTATTTTCAAATTTATCAAGTTTGTGAATTTCTTCCCTGAGTATTTCGTTTTCACCTTTAAGCTCTTGACATGATTTACATTTTTCAAAAATTTCTTTACCTTTTTCAAGTTGATGTATTTTAATTTTTAGTTCTAGTACTTTATTTTCCAATTGTTTATTTATGTATTTTAGTGATTTGTTTTTAGCCATTACTTGTTGTCCTAGTTTGGATAATCTATTATATTCACAATCTAAATCTTTTTCATCTAATGATAAATTTTCACCACTAAAGTATTCGGTTTCGGAACGTACCTCACTTGATGTCTTCGCCATGAGACACTTTTCTTCCATTGTCGTTTCTTTCTCATCTTCATCGCTATCACTCCAAGCTCCTCCAACAAATGCTCTTTCATTTTGATCTCTTGTCATCATTGGACATTTTCCAATGAAATGATTTGGATCACCACACTTGAAACATTTCCTTTCATTCTTGTTATTCTTGTCATCCTTACTATTTTGAAATGCTTTCCTTTCATCTTGTGGTTGCCTTACGAATCTTCCTCACCTTTTAAAGAATTTCTTGATATCTCTTACGGCCATGGCATATTCTTCGTCATCACTTTCGGAAGATGAGCTATCTTCGTTATTGGATTCCTTTCTAGCTTTCAAGGCGATTGACTTGCTTTGCTCTCGTTTTCCGTTGACCATTTCGGAGTCCTTCTTTATAATAACTTCGTGGACTTTCAAGTTTCCAATTAATTCATCAAGTTGTAATGTTGATAAATTTTTTGATTCTTCAATAGCCGTCACTTTAGCTCACCATTTTGGGTGAAGAGCCCTAAGAAACTTCCTAACAAAATTCTTACTAGAAAAATTCTCATCAAGTGCTTTTAAACTAGTGATGATAGTGTTAAATCTAGCAAAAGCATTATCAATTGATTCCTCTTCCGGAATCGTGAATTGCTCATATTGTTGAACAAGTAGATCTATCTTAATATCTTTGACTTGACTATTACCTTGGTGAGTTATTAGTAAAGAGTTCCAAATTTCTTTTGTGGTTTCACACATAAAGATCCTTTCGTACTCTTTACGTGGTAGCGCATTATAAATAACCATTTTTGCTTCATTATTTTTAGCAAGTTTTCTTTTTAAATCATCATTTTGTTTTTCAAAAGTACGATTTCATCTTTCTTTGTTTCGGGATTATTTTGAATAGGTAAAAAATCACCACTAGTAATAACATGCCAAAGATCTAGATCTTTTGATTTCACATAAGTTTCGAATCGATTTTTCCAATATAAAAATCCATCACTTTCAAATAGTGGTGGTCTTTGCATAGATTGCCCTTCCAAATATTTTTCAGATTCCATAGATCGTTACAAGTTTTAAAATACAATATATTTTAAAGATCTTGCAAGACGTGGCTCCTGATACCAATTGTGGAAAACTAGAAGGGGGTTGAATAGTTTTACGTCCTTTTAAATTTATATTTAAAATCTTTTGTAACTTATAAAACTTTCGATTCGATCTTCCTTGAATTCAAGTATCAAAAACTACAAGCAAGACTAATCTATTAATATAATGAAAGTATTGAAATATAATGAATAAAAGATAGAGTTAGAAAGATCAAACCACAACACGCGAATTTATGGTGGTTCGGCTACAAGGACACCTTCCTTGCCCTACTCCACTCCCCGAGTACCACACTCAAGAGTTTTCTTCACTATGTCAACAAACTCCTTATGGCGGAGAAACCTTACACACCTTGGCTTACACCTATTAACGACACTAAGCTAAGTGTCGAGTTCTAATCGTAGCTAGAACCAATCTCACAACTTCTTCAAGACTTCACTCCTTCTTCACACCGTCACAACTTCTTCAAGATAGCTTCACACCTTTTCTTCTTGTCTACTTCACACCTTCTTCTATGCACAACTTAATCACAACAACTACATTACTTTACAACACACCTAATATCTACAATCAACAAATTCACATAACACTTTACAAGTATCTAGCACTACTACAAGATGAAACTAGCTAATCACAACACTACTACAATTTAATGGATGTAGAGGAGTGTTCTTCTTTTTGCACTTGAGTGGATGAAGCTTTGGATCACTTAGAAACAAATACTTATGAATTATATGATCAAAGGATTTTTGGGATAGAAATGGAGATTAGATCAGAAGGTTTTGAGTGCAAAAAGGTGAGAAATTTTGTGGAATGAACCAGTATTTAAAGGGGAACAAAATACTATTCTGGAGCGTAGCCGGTCCCCTTAATTAGGGGTCGGTCCCCTTAATGATTAAGGGGGCCGCCTTATGAATTAAGGGGGCCGCCCCCTTCAGAACGTTGGTGTATTTTGTCCTCTTGTGGGGAAGGTTTTTCTGGATAAAATTTTTCATTTTTGGTTAGAAATTTGAAATCAGATATTAATAATGATTTAAACATATTTTTTTAATTCCAAAATTAATTATGTAAAAGATATAAAATGTTTAAGACATTTTATAAGAGTTCTAGTGATTAGAAAAATTTCCTTTGACCATGTAATGCATATGTCACTTAGTTTATGCATACCTTAAGTGATATAAGTTGTAGAAGTAAATATTTGTTACTAAATACTTGTTTACGTCATAGTCTTGACTTAATTTAGTTTACATTTTGTGATTATCAAAACATAGAGTTATTGAGAAATATTAATAACGTTTTTAAATATTATTTATATCAACGATCTTGTTTCCTCAGATAGGTCAGAATCTTTGTTCTTAACTCCTTAGGTATCTTCCTATAAGAACCATACTCATCAATTGGTTCTCCGCCATATGCATCAAGAAGTAAATCGTTTAGATAATAGGTTCTTAAAACTTTATCAAATTCCTCTTCCTCAGTACCAATGTAGATACTCTTCCCTTTTCCATTGTTTGCCATCGTCGGTTGTTTTGATCGTTGGGATTGTGTGTGTTATGGTTGAATAAGCGGGATAAATATGAACTTTATAGTCCTATGCAATCGCTTGGGTTGCCGAGTTACACAAAAAAAGAGGGAAAGGTTAATCGCTTCAGATGCCAAGTGTGCCTCCAAAATTAAGTTTTATAACTTTGCAAATTTGGTCATTGAAATAAAGTTGGGGTAGTCAAAGGCGGGAAGCGAGTGAAATGGTGATTATACCCTTGAATGCCGGGAAAACTAACGGAAGTTAGCCAAAAAGGCCTCTCGGTGGCGATTTTGCGAAAATGTGGAACGTGGGTGTCTTGTTTGCGCTACTTTTTGTCTCGGTCCCGTTTTTGCTAATTTGTGGAACGTTAAGGACCATTTTTGCAAGTTACCCTAATGTGTTTAATTAGAATTACTTATTTGTAGTTATTTCGATTATTATCAAGTTAAAAAATGTAAGTTCATTAAATCTCTTAAATAGTTATGAACTATGAATCATTAACTAAGAATTGATGATTAATTAAAAAATTTAAGGATAAGTCTAAAAATTAGTAAGGGGTTGGCAGTTATGATTCCATGCCTCCCCCATGCCTCACCACCCACCAATAATATCTTGGCACCTCATTTCATGCCCCTCTCATGTCTTACCATACTTTTTAAATGGCAACCATGATTCCATGCCTCACCTAATTTTATTTTTTATATTCATAATTATATTAAACAATTTAATAAAAACATAATATTTCATTAATAAGTAAAAGAATATTGCATACTACTTAGAAAAAAAAACATAATTATATCTAAAAATCGCAACTCCATCCATATTCTCTGCGAGCTCACGTTTATTGGCAAGAGTGAACGCTAGCATATTCGGATCGGTTATGTGATCGTGCGGTTGGTTGTAGAACTTCATCGCCCGAAACAAAGCCTTTTCTTCAACACTACGGATTTGTGCCGCCAACAACTTTCCAGCCAATTCATCCTTTGCAAGTTTTTTCTCCACTGCCGCCTCCAATAGTTGTATTTTCCTTACCGTGTAGGTGTCGAAGCTCACAACAACACTACCTTTTGTCGACGACACGCTATCGGTCTTTTTGCCTTTTCTTTTCCGTGTAGGATTTGTGTCGTCATTCAGATCGGGAATAACAGTCTCAGCATTGTCATTGCTTCCCGACTCGTAGTAGCCTGATTCCGATGACTTTCTTCGTTTGTCGGAATTAGACGACATGGTTGTTCTTACCATTTGTCTGCTTGCCTAACAATCTCCCATGCTTCAATATGACTAAAAGACTTGCCGTTTGTTTTCTTATCGTAACCGACCAAGGCATTTTTCATGATGTTAACATAGCTACACCCACTTTCACGAAGACGCTTCTACAATTATAAAAGTAAAAAGTATAAATTAATACAAGTATACAAATACATAGTATAAAAAGTATAGAGTTTAAAAATTACTTGTTAGATGAATAACCCATTAAAGACACTCATGGCGGCATTCATATTTTGCCACTTTGTGTTCAAGCTATGATGAGTTCGAGTAGTATCTTTCACGCTTTCCTTGAAATGTTCTTGATACGTGGGAATCGCACCAGGCTTTACCTCTCGAGGGATCTCGAGAAGCTTACAACCCCCACCAGGCAGTGTACCTGATCGTTGTAGTATAGTATAGTGACAAGTACCGGGGGATTGATCGTTCAACTCAGGAATAGTGTCGCTAGGATTAGAAAGTCTCTTAAACTATATATAGAGGTGAGGGATGATTCTTTTTGTATTTTAAATTTGATAAAAGCAATAAAATCTCGGGTTTTGAAAGAGTGGCGGAATTAGTTGCTAGTCAACTAACCCAATTAACTAAAGACGCAATCAAAATAAAATAACAAAAATGAAATGAAACTAATTATACTAATTTGGTGTAAACAATGATGGGAAAGTTGTGTTTACTTAGGTTTCATTACTCCCTAGATATCTTTTACAGGTTGATAGCTTGTTACAATTGTATGGATGACGGGTCATATTCCTTAATACAAGTCGTAGGGCCGTGTACAATATTTCCTAACTCTATAGGATCCTACTTAACCTATGTCGAGCCGTTAGAAGCTCCTAACATGGGATCATTAGAATTCTCCTACGCATTAAATACAACCAAATATCGTAGTACACCTTCGATCATGTTTCTTAAGACGTTCAAGCAAGTTACCAATGGAAGTCTGCCAGTTTTCTTAAGCCTAACATCGAATACAAATATCCGTAACAACTATAAACAAACAATCAACCCATAATTAAGACCTAGGTTTCACTACATCTAAGCAAACACAAATGAAATCTAGCCTAGCATGTTAAATTGAAGACAAGCGTAAGATATATTCAAACAACACATAGACATATTGATTGAATTGAAAGAGTACTTATCTCAAATAGAACATGAAAGTTTCAAAGGGTTGAACCCCTTGAAAAAGCTGTGAAAATTGACCTAGGGTTTTTCCCTCAAAGTTGCACACCAATGAATGAAATTTGGAAAACTATATATAGATTACAAGGGGTGGCGGCGTCATGTATTGAGTTGTGACGCCATCAACTCGCCGCCATAATAGAAATCGTATTGCCTAGATCCACTTGTGACGCCGTCATGTGTAAATTTCTTCTGGGCCGTCACTAATACTTGGACCATGATGGCCTTGGGTGACGTCGTCATCTCCTATGTACAAAACTCTCTGGATCGTCACGTGTATTGTCCACTTCCACCTCTTTTGTTACTCTTGACGCCGTCATGTAGGAAGATGTGATGCCGTCAGGTACTGTTCTCAGCAAGGAAAATTAAGACTTTGCCGTTTTCTTCACTTTTATGCTCCAAAAACGTCCAAAATGCTTCCTTTTCCAGATTTCACTCCAAAAGTACCTAAAATGACAAAAGGAACGATTTAGGGCAATATTTGATCAAATAAATTCGAATTTAGGCTTAAATGACCCCTTAAAAGTGGTTCATTTTTCGCCTCATCAAATACCCTTACACTTGAGATTTGCTTGTCCTCAAGCAAATGCGCTTTTTTTCTAATCAAAATACAAGTTAGGGGTAATTTAACACTAATATAAAAGTAATTACAACAAATAATCGTTCCACTAAAGACCAAAGACAAGCACGGAGGTCATACACTAGCACCTCACAAATAGTGTTTAGATACTCACATCTCTCGGGTGCAATAAAGTATATATCACAATATGGAAATGGAAAACATCTCTCACTACCAGTCATAGCTAAATAGATTACCATAGGTTTGGGAAAGGATCAAACCTCCACCACTTGGCGTAAGCACCTAGGATAAACTATCAAAGAGGTCTTTTAAATGGTTATAACGTTAGGTATAGGGATATGGAATACACGGTTTGGTTGGATAAAGGCAATATTTTCTGGTGGCTAGTTAATCATCTTGGTTAATTACATGTACAATACGGCGTTGCTAAGCCAAGACTAGACTCGACTTAAGCTAATAAATGAAAAATAACGAAAACAATAAACAAACATAGAATGAAATGGGATGGTAGTCCGTATGTTTTTTTCTATCTTCTTTTTCTATTTTTTTTCTTTTTCTTAATTTTTTCGATTTTTTTTCTTCATACACTCTTACCCTACCATCCAAAATAATACATCATAGGGAATGTACATTCCCCTTATACTTGAATTTTTACATACTTTACAATAAACGAATCTAATGACTCGAATCAAAATAATCAAAACACTTGGAGTACTTTTTAAGATTAATGCACATATGGGGGTAATATATGATGTTCTTCCCCATTACTCCATTAAAATAGTACTTTACCCATGAGTCCCAATCGTCCCAAAACAGTATGTACAAGATATGACTCGACTTAGTTACCATGTAATCAGTTAGATAACTAACTAAGGGTTTAAACATATAACAATAATGCACTAAAGATGAGTGCATACACGGAAGGCTAAAGCGATTTGGTTGCACATTTGGGTGGGTTGTAACAAATTCTTCCTTTAAGTAAAATTCTTAAAGTTAGAAATGAAAAGATAGGCTCGGAGGGGTGTACTAGGGGTTTCGTGTACTTAAAATGAGTACAACGCTAATGTGTGGGAAAAATTAATTGACTTTACAACCACGTAATATGACTTAAATTATCAAGTAATTGTAATACGGGTTTAACACAAGGGTGATCCTAATGCCACTTATCATGTAGTAAATCCTACTACACGAATGTAGTCTCACTAGCGGTCTCGGGATGCATCACTAACGCAAGTTCTAGAATCTAAATGCTACCGGTACACTCATAAGCACTAATAATGAATGCTTTTCCTATCAAATCTAAAGGCGAACCTCACATATTTGGGTGGAAAATTTTTCTGAATGGTACGGTTTTGTGCTAGTCATACAACTCCTATCCATGAGACGCTTTCTAAGGCTAAAGTTTCACTCCTAAATGTTGTAAAAAAATTTAAAGTTGGCGCTAAAATTACACTAACAAGTATTTCTCTTAGTTTTATTACACACCTACCATCAAACAAACAAACTCAAGTGCAATTATATCCTATAAGGTATCATCATTTACCCTCCCCTTACACTTAGGATGAACATTGTCCCCAATGTTCAATTAAAGAACGTAAAAGTGAAATAGGTAAAAGAATGAAAGAAAATACTCCCCTGATTCGTTCGGTGTGGATAGTGTGTTAACAAGGTTAGATCTTCCTCCAAGAAAATGAACATTCAAAGCTTCCCTTCCAGAAAAATAAATCATCTTCTTGTCATACATAACCTGTTAAACCTAAGAAAACAAACAAGGCAACCTCGCTTAAAATCGGCGGTAATCTATATATGAAGTTAAGACGAAGTTAAACAACAAAATAAAGCATTTTCACAATTTTAGTTTGAAACATGATCTACCAACAATAAAAATAAAGCATGCATACGGAAGCAAATAACAATCAAACAAATAAAAATCACACAAAACATGGGTTGCCACCCAAGAAGCGCTTTTCTTTATTTACGAGTCTTGTAGCTAGACTCAAAATCATGGGCAATTACGTGACCTCATCGTTGGTCTCATTCACTAGGTCATCTCCAATCTTAGTTTTGTATTCCGGACCCAGTTGCAAATATTATTTGTAGAAACCAAGTATTCTATTCATGACATAATCTACTCCTCTACGTCTATCCTCATCATTCCTATAGTAAACCGCTTGCTTGTGTTCCTTTTCTATGTTTGATACAAGGCGGTATTGTTCAATCTTATAGGGCATTTGGTAAGCAATCTCATCGTTCTTTTCCTTGAATCTAACTATTCCTAGGGTCGGGTCATAACTCATCTTAGAGGCTTCAACAAACGGTTTTCCGAAAACTACTTGACTTAGGAAATCATCTATTACTGGACGAGTATCCTCTACTATCACAAAGTCGGTAACATAAGTGAAGTTTCCTACAAAGACATGCAACCCTTTCACTCTTCCTACAAAATTGCTCATCCAATTTGTGTTGGGCATAATCCTATAACCAAGTTGCTTCTTCATTACGTAATTATAATAGGTCCTAGTCATGATGTTTATAGGAGACCTAGGATCAATATAAGCTTTCCACACATGCATATGCCCAATGTTGCGTGGTATGTTGATGTTAGAGGGATCACTTACTTTGATAAGGAGTGAATCAAGGATATATGGTGTCTCGGGATCATTGAATAAATCCTTGTGATATTCACGTTCTTCCTTGGTGGGCAACTTATCAAAGTACTTTTCTACGTTTTGTACTTCCTCTAACTTTTCTTCCTTAGTATCCTCAACTTCCTTAATCTCATCCCTAGTCTCGGTTTCTATTCCAACTTCATCCTTGTCACTTTCTTCTATATTCTTATCTATTGGCTTAATGGTGACAACATTGACAAAATGGACTTGTTTGGATGATGAGGGGTCCTTAATTTGGATTCCGCTATTAGCGTCCCTAGTGTCCTTCCTAGGTGTAGTTAGCATTTGGTTGTTTAGGGCTTTCAACAAGTTGTCAATCTTATTGGTCATCTCCGTTTGTTGTTGATTGAATTCGGTTTCAAACTTAGCTATGCGAGCTTCTTGAGATGCCATGAACTTGGACATCAATCCTTCAAGATTATTGGTACTACCATTGTTATTAGAAGGATTGTTGTTGGAAGTACGGTTAGCGGGTGGACCGTTTGGTTGGTAACGATTAGGTGGATTGGACGAATTGTTTTGGTTTTGTTTCCACCTAAGGTTTGGGTGATTTTTCCAAGAAGGGTTGTAGGAATCACCGTAAGGGTTTGGCTCGGGTTTGCAAGTGTACCACTTGTCTCCCGCTTCATCGGTACGCGAGGATGCATAATCCGCAAAAGCTTGTCCGGGGAGTTCTACGCAATCACGAGTGTCATGGGGACCACTACATAATTCGCATGAAGAAGTTATTTTGTTCACTTGGCTTGAAGGCTTGGGAGCATCGTAAGATTTCATGAGAAACTTGACTTGGTCTTCAAGTCCATGATCCTACGGTCGGGAGTGCTAAAATTGTTTGAAGGCAAGGATATTGCCTTGACCGTTTTGTTCAAATCAGGGGGATCATTCCAACTTTCGTTGTCATAGAGAGCAAGATCTTCTATGAGTTCCCATGATTCTTCCGCACTTAGATCACGTAGCTTGCCACCGGCCGATTGGTCAATGGTTCGCCTTGTGGAGAGGTCGATATAGTCATAGAAGATTTGGACTTGGAGCCAAAGATCTATGCCATGATGAGGGACTTTTTGGAGTAAGTCCTTGAAACGAGTCCATGCTTCATATAGAGTTTCACCTTGACGTTGTTGAAACATCAAGATATCATTTCTAAGCTTGGTAGTTCTCCCCGGTGGGAAAAATTGAGCAAGGAAGCGAGTGGTGAGATCATCCCATGAGGTGATGGATCCCGCGGGTAAACGTTCAAGCCATTGGCTAGCTTGATCACGTATAGAGAATTGGAATAGGCGTAATCGGGTCGACTCTCTAGTTACAACATCAAGGTCTATGGAATCTACGATTTTAAGGAAATCCTTGAGATGTTGGTTAGGATCTTCAGAACGAAGTCCATGGAATGCACATCCGCTTTGCACCAACCGGATGGTGTCGGATCGCAAGGGGGACACATTGGCTCCTTGAGTGAGCTCAATAGTGTTTCGATAGCCTTGGTGGCTAGGACGGGAATACTCTCCTAAGGTTCGGGGCCTAAGAGGTTGGTTTGCTAGTGGTGGGTTTTGTGGGTGGTTTTGTTGTGGTGGGTTGATGGGTTCAAAGATGTTACCACCTTCCATGATGTCGGATGGTAAAGGTTACGAACAAAGCCACGAAGAAATGAGATAAACTAAAGAAAACCTAACAAATAAAAATAAAAGCTCATTAGAAAGGGATCTAGCAAGTATACCTAATAAAAAGAAATCCTAACCTAGACAATAACTATTCCTCGGGCTGTGGCGCCAAAAACTTGATACGCGGGAATCGCACCAGGCTTTACCTCTCGAGGGATCTCGAGAAGCTTACAACCCCCACCAGGCAGTGTACCTGATTGTTGTATTATAGTATAGTGACAAGTACCGGGGGATTGATCGTTCAACTCAGGAATAGTGTCGCTAGGATTAGAAAGTCTCTTAAACTAAGTCTAGAGGTGAGGGATGATTCTTTTTGTATTTTTATATTTTATAAAAGCAATAAAATCTCGGGTTTTGAAATAGTGGGCGGAATTAGTTGCTAGCCAACTAATCCAATTAACTAAAGATGCAATCAAAATAAAATAACAAAAATGAAATGAAACTAATTATACTAATTTGGTGTAAACAATGATGGGAAAGTTGTGTTTACTTAGGTTTCATTACTCCCTAGATATCTTTTACAGGTTGATAGCTTGTTACAATTGCATGGATGATGGGTCATATTCCTTAATACTAGTCGTAGGGCCGTGTACAATATTCCCTAACTCTATAGGATCCTACTTAACCTAAGTCGAGCCGTTAGAAGCTCCTAACATGGGATCATTAGAATTCTCCTACACATTAAATACAACCAAATATCGTAGTACACCTCCGATCATGTTTCTTAAGACGTTCAAGCAAGTTACCAATGGAAGTCTGCCAGTTTTCTTAAGCCTAACATCGAATAAAATCATCCGTAACAACTATAAACAAACAATCAACCCATAATTAACATCTAGGTTTCACTACATCTAAGCAAACACAAATGAAATCTAGCCGAGCATGTTAAATTGAATACAAGCGTAAGATATATTCAAACAACACACAGACATACTGATTGAATTGAAAGAGTACTTATCTCAAATAGAACATGAAAGTTTCAAAGGGTTGAAACCCTTGAAAAAGCTGTGAAAATCGGCCAAGGGTTTTTCCCTCAAAATTGCACACCAATGAATGAAATTTGGAAAACTATATATAGATTACAAGGGGTGAGGGCGTCATGTATTGAGTTGTGACGCCGTCAACTCGCCGCCATAATAGAAATCATATTGCCTAGATCCACTTGTGATGCCGTCATGTGTAAATTTCTTCTGGGCCGTCACTAATACTTGGACCATGACGGCCTTGGGTGAAGCCGTCATCTCCTATGTACAAAAATCTCTGGATCGTCACTTGTATTGTCCACTTCCACCTCTTTGTTTACTCTTGATGCCGTCATGTAGGAAGATGTGACGCCGTCAGGTACTGTTCCCAGCAAGGAAAATTAAGACTTTGCCGTTTTCTTCACTTTTATGCTGCAAAAACGTCCAAAATACTTTCTTTTCCAGATTTCACTCCAAAGGTACCTAAAATGACAAAAGGAACGATTTAGGGCAATATTTGATCAAATAAATTCGAATTCGGGCTTAAATGACCCCTTAAAAGTGGTTCACTTTTTCGCCTCATCAATTCTAGAATTCTTTTTCGAAAACTATCTCTACTTTGTTCATTCCCGATTTTTTTACATGTCGAGATATGAACCCATGCTTTTGTCAAAGCCACCTCTTCAACCGACATCCAAAATTTTTTCCGCTTTTTTCGATTGTCTTCTTTTTCGGACATCGTAGTTTTTTTGAACTTCTTGAACATCTTCATCATTTGGTGCTTGGCCTCCTACATCTTCATCATTTCGCGGTTGCGTTTCGGCAACAAAATCAACTTCATCATCCTCGTCATCATATATCGGTAGTTCTTGTTCGACACTTGGTTCACGCCGCGAAGGACCCTCACGGATGTCATTTAATGGGTCGAAGTCACTTGTAAGGGACATCATGTATTGGTTTGGATTCATTGGTGGAGGTTGGGGATAATATTGGTGTTGATAGAATGGTGGAGAAGCCATTTGAGGATAATAGCGAGCGGGTTGAGGACTCATTTGAGGAACGTAGGGAGCGGGTTGTGATTGAACTTGCGGACGAAGAGGTTTAGATCGAGAGACCCATCCACGACCTTTGGATGAGGTTGAAACACCTTTTGATTTCTTTGGATCCATGCTTAATGGTTAAATTATGAGAGTTGAAAGTGGTTAATAAAATGTGAATTGGAAATGGTTAAAGTGCTTATTTATAAAGGGAACTTTTTTGTTTAAACTCCCCAACGATAAAAAAAACTAGTTGTTCAACTGCTATATTTTGCTTCCTTACTCCCTGATTCAACGGCAATGTATACCGAGCCCATGCTGCATAGGTGGCGGCGGTGTTGATTAGCGACATGGGGCATGCCGAGCCCCACTGCCACCCCCTTAAGGTTTAAACATAGAAGTGTTGTTGAATATTTATTGACTACGATTTAATTAAAAAGTTTAAACATAAAGATAAATATGTCTGGAAAGAGAATAATCAAGAGATGATTGTGACTCTTTTAAACACTAGATGAGTATCCGTGCATAGCAACGAGATTTTATAGCGACATATCGTTTTGTGTTAAAAAAAAGTTTATGGGATATAAACGAAAAATAATAAAAAGTTTGAAGATTTGGGGATTAAACATAATATTTTGAAAAACTGTTCGACCCGGGTGGTATAACCGGTTGAACCATTCCAGTAAAAAAACGGGTCAATTTAAACCGAGTCAACCCGACTGGTTGGGTCGAAAACGGGTCAAATTAAAGCGGGTCAACTCGCCGACTTTTAAGCGTCCCGGTTTTAGATATGTACTAACAGTTTCCTTTTCAAATATATGTTTTCAACATTTCCTTTTTTAGTTTCAACTTTTCACTTTTTACTTTTTTTTTCCTTTATTTATAGTATAGCAGGATATCCGCGCGTTGCGGCGGCGGGTACCGCGTGACATTTAACCAAAGAAATAGATTTCGATGAGACCTAATTCACCAGTTTGTATTGGTTTCAACGGGTCCTCCCTGGTTCATTTTCGGATGGCTTTTATTTATTAGCCGAACCGGTGGTAACACCGGTTCCTAGTTGAACCCGTTGGTCCAGTCCGGTTTTCAAAACTATATGTACTATCAACTTGTTAGCTTATATGAAGCTTTGTGTGTTTTATTAATTTGTATAATGTGTATAGTAACATGTACTTTTTATTTTACCGTGTTTTAAAAATAACATTAATTAGCGTATTTAATTATTTTTTATTTTGGATTATGTTGTTGCCTGTTTAAATTATAAATTTTGAAAGTTTTATTGTACTTTTTAGTGGGTGTTTTTAAACGGTTGTTTTTAATTTGGTAGACATGCTTTTAATTGCTTGTATAATGTGAATAAATTAGTGTATTTTTAAGTAGTGGGATGTTTTAGTAAGCGTATTAATTCTACTATACATTTCTCTCACTATTGACTTTCAACATTTCACTTTTCAAGGTTTACTCTTTTTTTTATATGAAGTATAGATAGAGTCAAAAATTATGTATGCTAAATATTAAATTCATGTAAGACATTGAATCTAGATATGTAACGTATGTGTAAATTTTAGTTTGACTAAATGAGTCCATGACAAAAGATCAATATAGAACCAATGAACCAATGAACCAATTCTATCAATTCATTTTTTTATTCAAATAAAAATAATAAACTTTCACAATTTTTTCTAAAATTAAATATCTAGCAAACCGTTAATCGTTACGTAAAAAAATCATATCATTGCAGTATGGTGATTAGAAGAGTACTCGTGCATAACAACGAGATTTTAAAACGACAGATAATTGTAGTGATAAGAAAAAGTTTATGAGTTATAAACGAGAAATAATAAAAGTTTAAAAATTTGGGAATTAAACACGATTTAAACTGAATGAAAACAATGTTGGTTATGAGTTATAAACAAAAATAATAATAAGATTTTATGGTTTTATATATAGTTTTCTTAATTTTTCACTTTTAAGAATATGAGTTTTTCCTTTATATATATATAGTAGGAGGAGAGTTATTTTACATATCAAACTTATTTTACATAACAAGGGACTAATCTCTACCATCTATTTAAAATGAAATCAATGGTTGAGATTAAAAACATTTTAATATTTCACATATTTTTTATAATTTAAATATCTTTTAAACCGTTAATCGTAAACGATAATAATTACATAAATGCGTCAAGAATTTAATTATCTTTTTATAAACGGGCACTTTGATATACTTCCGACAATTTTTTTTCTTCGATTTTTTCACGGTTTTTCGTGTTGTTTTCATTATTGAAATTTGCATGAAAATCACATGCAATATTAGTGTTAAATCACATGATATGTAATATCACATCTGATATTAGTGTTAAATCACATATGATATATAATATCACATGTGATATTAATGTTAAATCACATATGATTTTTTCATGCAAATTTCAGTAACGAAAAAAAACAAAAAAACGTAAAAAAAATGTCGAAAGTTGTTGGGAATTATACTAACAGTTACCACGGATAGTGAAGATATTACAACTGCTGAAGAATGCACTTGCAGTGGAAACACATTACCACTGCTAGTACATATATTACCACTGCCGTTAGGATAATTGTTAGGAAACGTGTAAAGATAAATATAGAATAGATCTTGTGTATATCTTATTCTATTAGAGTTATACTTATCTTGTAGAAGAGGACCCCTTGTGCTATAAAAGGAGGTCTTAGGTTAAAGTTAGATATATGTTTTTCTAGAGCTTCAAGGTGTAACCCTAGTGATACTAAGATCACTCGTATTATTATTATTAATAATATTGGAGCTAACCGTTTGATATATACATTGTTCTCATTCATAAACAATTGTTTTCATTCACAATCAAACTTCTAAGTATTACTAAGTAGATACCGCATACTTAGTGATATAACTCAAAGTATCAATCTAACACAGTTCAAGGTGTTTAGATCCATCAAGTGGTATTTACAAGGTTTGGTTTGTACTAAGATAAGATATTGCATGTGTTAGATCCCAAAAATTCATCTTAATGATATGTTGAGAAGATAAGATATAGCACAAGTTCAAGGTGTTTCTTTATTACTAAGTAGGTTTGAACTCAGAAGCAATAAAGATTCCGCATACTAATATCACTCGTATAAATCCTTGTATAAAAATTCATCTTAGTGATATGCCAAAGGTTATGGAAAGACTTCAGATGAAGAATGATCTGAAGGCCAGAGGTTTGCTGCTAATGACACTTCCCAGAGATCAAGTTCTAGCATTCAGCAAGCACAAGACTGCACAGACTCTGTTTGAGGAGATCTGTAATGTTTTTGGTGGTATTGATTCCACCAAGAAGACTCAGAAGACCCTGCTGAAACAGACTTATGAAAACTTTGGTTCAACAAGTAATGAATCTATTGATAGCATCTTCACAAGGCTACAAAAGATTGTTACTCAACTCACTGTTTTTGAAATTGAGGTGGCAAGGGAAGACCTCAATCTAAAGTTCTTAAGGAGCTTACCCTCTGAGTTTGGAACCAATGTTGCAGTGTGGGAAGACAAGCCAGATTTGGAGACTATGAAGCTTAATGATTTGTACAATAACTTTAAGGTTATTGAACAAAGATTGGAGAAAGCTGGCAAACAAAGAACAGGTTCAGGAAGTGTAGCACTCATATCATCATCTCTTGATGATAGTACAGATGGAGAAGTGATAGTGATGATGATGATGCTAACATTGTTGTTTCCACTGGTAGTGGAGGTGTTTCCACTGCTAGTTCAAAAAGACAAATTGCTGGTCTTAGTGATTCTACCTTTTATGCCTTTCTATCAAGTCAGATGGGTGGTTCAATTCTCAATCATGACGATTTGGATCAAATTGATGAGGATGATATGGAGGATATGGACATTAAATGGCAGGTGGCATTACTAAGCTTAAAGGTAAAGATGTTTTGGAAGAAGACTGGAAGGAAGATTACCATTAATGGCAATGAGAAAGTAGGTTTTGACAAAAAGAATGTGGAGTGCTATAATTGTCATAAGAAGGGGAACTTTGCCAGGGAATGAAGGAAACCAAGGAAACCTGACAACAGGTCAACTTGGTATAAGCAGGACAAGAAGAAAGAACCTACAACTGAAGAGCCAAAGGTGCTATTGGCTATTGATGGATTGAGCTATGATTGGAGCTTTATGGCTGAGGATGAAGAAGATGATTCAGAGTCTGCAATGCTTGCTACTGAGCTTGCATTAATGGCTTTTTCTGACTCTGAGGTACAAATTAATAATGCTTGTTCTAAAACTTGTAAGGCCTTAAAAGAGTGTGAGAAAATTAAAGCACAATATGATGAACAATTGCTAGAGTTAAATCATACTAATTATAACTTAGCAAATCATAAAAGAGGTCTTGGTGTTTTAGAAACTCAATTAGAGCATTATAGGGCAAATGAATCTAAGTTCAATAATGATATTGCTGTTTTAAAAAGAGACTTAGATTATCAAGTTGCTGTGAACAAGGGTCTTAGGGAAGAGCTAGAAAAGGTTAAAAGGGCTAATGAGAATATACAGATAACTTGTAATGCACTAGATCACCAATCCAAGTGTATTGACAAAATTTGGGAAGCCCAATTAAGTTGTGAACAAAGCCAAATCAGGAGTTGGATTCAAATCTGTTCCACCACCTCTAAGAGGTGTTCCATCACCTCCTGGTATTGACTTAGCTCACACAGGATTAGAAGAATTCTAGGAACCAACCATGACCTATGGACCAAAATTTGTTAAAGAAACTGTTATTGAAAAGGTTCAGGTTGAGGTTGATATTTTTTATAGTGCTAGTGACTCATCTCTTAAAGATGAGAGTTTGAATGTTGATTCTAAACCTAGTGTTCCTGAGAATGTGCATGTGGATGTTAAAAAGAGTATTCCTGATGTTGTCAAAGAGAAGCCTAGGTCACAATCCAATTTCACTAGGCCCACTGCTAGATATGCAAAGATGTACAGAAGTAGATCAACAACTCCTAGGGGGAATATGAGGAGTTGGAATCATGTTAAATCTAGGCAATTTGGTAGTGACTTTGTGTTTAACAACAAACCCTGTCATATATGTGGTAGTTTTGATCATCTTTCTTATAATTGTAACTATCACATGGGTAGAAGGGAAGTGTTTGGGAATACCAGGGTGAATGTATAGAATGCTAATAACACAACTCACCCAAATCCACTAAGCAAGATGATTCCCAAGTCTGTTTTGCTTAACTCTGGCATTAAAACTATTTCCACTGCTAAACCAGCAGTTGCCACTGCCAGAAATAAAAATAGAGCTTACCCTAAGTCCCCTGTTAAAAGTGCCAAACCAATTACTACTTTTGTTAAATCTGCACAAACAGGGAAAAAGACCTATTTTGAAAAGAAAGTTTACAGTAATCACAAGTGGGTACCCAAAACTTTAAAACCAGCAGTTTCCACTGCTACGCCAGCAGTTACCACTGCAAGGCCAAAAGTTACCACTGGTGGTTCTGTGAACAATAAGAGGGTAAATATGGGAAATGCAGTAAAGGCCTCAGCACATTGGGAATGGAAACCAAAAGGAACCATCACCTCAAACAATCCTAATGGTGTATCAATGACCTTTGACAGATACAATTATATTGATACATGATGAGTACTCAAACACTCATCGTTTTCGATATATTTAAACTGCCAAAACGCACAAAAACAATCAAAAAGATATCAAAATACTTAAATTATCCCAGGGATTGTGTTTTATGTGTTTTAAAAGCAAAATGTGCAAAAACAAAGAAAAAACGTACAAAGTTTGCAGTATTGGCAGTTTCAGTCCCCCGAGTTTCAAAACTTGTCAACTTTAGTCCCTATGCATTTATTTTTAAGGAAAAGTCAACCCAAGGTCTTAAAACTCAAATAAAGTCAAAATATCATAATTGGGTTGCAAGTTTTCAAAAATTACATGATTAGTCCCTAAAAATCCAAATATGGCAAAAGTAGTCCCTGGGAATTTTTGAAATTGGAAAAAAGTGGAAAAATACAAATTTGGTCCTTGGATTATTGGTATTTGGCAACATTAATCCTTTGAAGAGCTTTGGAAAGTGGGTAACTTCAGCCCTTGAAGTTTGGCAAAATTGCAATTATGGTCCTTGTGTTAACTATTTCCCATCCGGACCCTTTTTAAATAAGCCAAACCCAACCCAACTCCACTACCCAATCCAATCTCCTAACCCAGCTGCTCATCAAGCCCACCAGGCCCAAAGATCCTTAGCCCGCCCAACTTTTGAACCGTTTTAAATAACTCCCCCACGTTGACCCGCGTTGACCGCCTTCTCCCCCAACCAAATCCCAGAAAACCAGGGAGAAACTTCTCCCCCCTCCTCGCCTTTTCACCTACTAAACCCCCCACCATTAATGCCCCTCACCCACCAACTCCACCACCATTAATGCTTCCCCAATTCCCTCACCAATACCACTAGTTTTGCCCCGTACTCAAATTGGCGCCAAAATGCAAATCAATGGCTAGGAGGCATTGAAGATTAAATTGACGATGGGGATTTGGTCAGAAGGTCAAAGCAAAGTCATGGGGACTCTCAGTTTTCAAAAAGTAGCCATGTGGAAGGCTTAGGAAATTATTTTTTGGTCGATATATAAGGATAAGCTCATAAGAAGCTTTAGTGTGTAATTTTCTTAGTTTAATTGTAATTTCAGTTCATTTTGAATGTAATGTAACCCTTTTTATTAATGCAAGATCATTTTGAAGTTTAATTTCCAATTTCATTTTTCAAAGTCTTATCTTAAATTTCCAAGTTCTTATTAAGTGAAGTAATTTGTGATTAAGGAACTCAGAAGTTCTTACAAGCTCAGAAATAAGGTATTTCAAGTGTTATAAGCTTATGTGAACACCTACAATTCAGTTTTCAATAAAAACTAAAAAAATAAGAAAAATAAAAATAAAAACAAAAAGTGGTGATCATTGGTGGTATAAGCATGGAGCACAGTGAATATTGGAAGGCTGTGGGTTAGGAACCTCAGGGGAGGGCATAGGATTGTTTGGTTTGGTTCCTTGGTATCTACTCAATAGCTTGGAAGGCTTTATAAGCTATCAATTCCTTCATTTTTACTCTCAAGTAGCTTAATTTGTTTATTTTAGTTTATTGCATCTATAAATTAGCTTAGAGATTAGTGGTGATCATCTGTTTGAGTTTATTACTTGTTTAAATAGAAATCTCTTCATTAACTGTGTTTAAGAGGGTGTTTGGTTTTAGCTTGTTTGGTGTGCTGTAGTTGTTTATCTGAGTATCTATTAGTTTCTATTAGTTATTTGGGAATAATTAAGCTCAGGGGAACAAGAGTCTTGGTACAAAACCTTGCAAAAGTCAAAATCAAAAGTTTATAATCACCACAGTCCACTGTGGTGATTTTTGAAGTCCAAATCCCACAAATCCTTTTCATAAGTTAAAGTTTTACCCAAAGTAGTTTTAATATAGCTTATCTTAGCTTATTGGATCATTAAATCAGCTTCCCAAGTTCATAAAAGTCAAAGTTGAGCAAAACTCTTTAAAGTCAAAAACTTGTTCAGTCATTTTGAGCAATATTGGGAGGGGTGTAACTTATTTGATTTTAGTTTTTAGAAGCTGAAACTTGGTGTGCTTATTATCTACCACTTTGTAGATTTTTGCTAATTTTTCCAGATTTTTTTGAATTTGTTTGGTGGGTTCAACAAGGTCTTAAAGTGACCTGCAGGGCAACCTATTTGCCCTGCTCTCAGTTACCTCAGCCATCCACCCAATTTCATTGGTGGTTTGTGACTGACCCAGTGGGTCCCATAGCCTTTACCTTGCACCTTTCAACCCCCCTCCTACCCAGGAATCAGGGTTGACCTTTTATTTGACCCCAAAATCTGTGGACCCTACCTAGTTTGACCCATAAACCTTGTCCCTCAGCTGCCTCAGTCAACAAATAAGCTAATTGCTTATTTGTTATTTTTGGCTTATTGAGGCCACCTATTAGCTTAATTGTTGCTTATTTGTGTTCCTTAGACTCAGAGAAACCAAGAAATACCATTGTGGACCCCACATTTTCATTTTGAGCTTATTAACCTTCACAGTCAACAAAAGTCAACTGTGAGGTGAATAAGCACTCCAAGTGCTTATTTCCAGGGGTATTGTAAAAGTGTCTTAATTAAAAGTGCTTATTTTTATCTTATAATTAGTTTAGAAAAAGAAAAAAAAACCAAAAAACTAACTTTAAAAATTGTGATAGCTTCTATTTAATAGGATTTATCAATTTAATTTTCTTTTTAATTAATTTCTAAATAATATATCACTTTTATATTTTTAGAAATTACAATTTAGGTTAAAGTAATTTTACAAATTTTTCCAGATTTTTATTTTGTCATTTAGTGGTATTTCTAATTAATTTTAATTTAATTTAGTTTTAATTAATATTAATCAATTAAATAGCATAATTAGTTTTTATATAGTATAACCTAGTTTTTATAATTTTTATAGCTTTTATTTTAGTTAAAATATTTTTATAAATTTTTCTAGAATTTTTACTGTTCATTTAATAGTATTTATAATTTAAATAGTTTAACTAGATATTAATTAATAAATAGAATAATAATTATTTAATTAACTTAAAAATACTTAGAATTAACTTTTTATAATTTTTTAGGATTCCCATGATGGTTAATTAGATTTATAAAATTTTTCTTAATTTTCTAAGCCTTTTTAGTATTTTTAGTAATTCTAATTAATTAAATTAGTATTAAATAGATAATTAGTAAAATAATTAATATTAAATAATTAAATAGTGTAAAAATACTTTTTATTTTTCTTAAAATTTTCTTTAATTCATAGGATTGTAAAAATATCAAATTTACACTTTTACCCCTTTCAGTTCTTCAGTTGTATTTTTTGAACGGTTCTTCAGTATACGTTTTTAATTAAAACGTATAATTTTAGGTTTAAGCTCAAATCCTTGTAATCCAAATCTCAGTAATCCATCACATAGCTTTCCTAAGCTATATTTGTTATTAATTTCCAAATAATTTTGATCATAACCCTTACCTGTGAATAATTACCCGATCCCTAATACACTAAAGTCACATTTCACACTTCAACGGGATTTAACGACCCGGTGATACATTATATTACCCGGAGCATTGATATAGACTATTTGACTTAGTTGACCATTCTTTGATTAATTTAAGTTAGGTGGTTTAGCATCAATCAATACACGAGGCAGATCCAAGTCATTTGTGGCTTGGGTCCCCAAAAGGAACTAATTCCTTTATTTTGTGTGCAGGAACATTCAAAACCAAATGATGATCAAGGATACTCAGACAGTGGATGTTCCAGGCACATGACTGGTAATAAGTCCTATCTTTCAGATTTCAAACCCCATGATGGACAATTTGTCAGCTTTGGAGGAGGTATTGGTGGCAAAGTTTCTGGGAAAGGAACAATCAAGGCTGGAAACTTGGATTTTGAGAATGTGTACTATGTGAAAGAACTCAAGTACAACCTTTTCAGTGTGTCACAGATGTGTGACATGAAGCATAGAGTTCTATTCACAGAAGATGAATGATATATATTATCTAAGGATTATAAGCTCCCTGATGAAAGTGATATTTTGCTTAAAATCCCTAGAAAAGGTAACCTATATAGCATTGACATGAAGAACATAGTGGCAAACAATGATGTTACTTGCTTGCTTGCAAAAGCCACTTTGGATGAATCCATGCTTTGGCACAGAAGACTTGGTCATGTTAATTTCAAGACCATTAACAAGATTGTGAAAGATGGTCTAGTCAGAGGTTTACCAGAGAAAAGATTTAAAAATGACCAAACATGTGTTGCTTGTCTTAAAGGTAAGCAACACAGAGCTTCATGCAAGACCAAGGCATTCAATTCAATTGATCATCCACTTTTCATGCTGCATATGGGCCTGTTTGGTCCTACATCTGTAAGCAGCATCAATTTGAAGAACCAAGGATGAAACAACTGGCATCCTTAAGACATTCATCACTAAAGTTGAAAATCAAGTTGAAAAGAAGATAAAGATCATCAGGTGTAACAATGGGACAGAGTTCAAGAACAAAGTTATGGATGATTTCTACAGAGACAAAGGTATTAAGAGAGAATTTACTGTTGTAAGAACTCCTCAACCAAATGGAGTTGCTGAAAGAAGAAACAGAACATTAATTGAGGCTGCTAGAACCATGTTAGCTGATTCAAAGCTACCAGTGACTTTTTGGACTGAAGCAGTTAACACTGCTTGTTACATTCAGAATAGGGTTTTAGTGGTTAAAACAAAGAACAAGACACCTTATGAGCTATTCAGAGGAAGACCCCCAACTTTGGAATTTATGAGGCCATTTGGATGTCATGTTACTATTCTCAATACCATTGATCATCTGGGTAAATTTGAAGAAAATTCTAATGAAGGCTTCTTTGTTGGATATTCTATGGTTAGCAAGGCTTTCAGAGTCTATAACTTAAGAACAAAGAAGATTGAAGAGAATTTGCATGTGGAGTTTCTTGAAAATAAAACTAACATGGCAGGTTCAGGACCAGGATGGCTATTTGATCTTGAAACATTATCCAATACAATGAATTATGTACCTCTTACTTCAAGTATAGGAGACAAAGATCTTGAAGATACAGAAGAATTTATTGATGAAGATGAATCTTGCAAAGATGATGAAGATGATAAAGATCAAATTTTTATGCCACTTTGGGACTTTGTTAATAATTCTGAAAAGAAAAGTGATGCAGATGGTGTGAATTTTGATGTTCTGAATAAAGAAATTCCTACTAGCAGTGGTAACTCAATTCCCATTGCTACAACAGAAGTTTCCACTGATGCTCCAAATGTGGAAGGTTCATCTCAGGAATCACCCAGTGATGATGTTGAGATCTCAAACATGCCAACAACATATGATATTCCTTGCACATCACAGACTTCAATTCATAAAGTGCATCCACTTGATAATGTTATTGGTGAGCTACAATCAGGTGTGAGGACTAGAAGACAAACAAAGAAAGATGATATTCATGGGTTCATTAGTGAAGTTTATGAGTCCAAGAAGCATAAGAAAAAGAATGAATGTTTGTTTTTTTGTTTTCTATCACAAGTGGAGCCTAAAAATGTTTACAAGGCTTTAGAAGAATCTAGCTGGGTTGAAGCAAGGCAAGAGAAGTTGTTGCAGTTCAAACTTCAAAAGGTTTGGGTTCTTTGTGATTTACCTGATGGTATGAAGGTCATTGGTACTAAATAGGTTTTCAGAAACAAGAAAGATCAAAGAGGTATTGTAATCAGGAACAAAGCTAGATTGGTTACTCAAGGATATACTCAAGAGGAGGGTATTGACTATGAAGAAGTTTTTGCTCCTGTTGCAAGGATTGAGGCTATTAGATTGTTTCTAGCCTATGCATCCTTTATAGGCTTTACAATATATCAAATGGATGTTAAGAGTGCCTTCTTGTATGGAACAATTGATGAGGAGGTCTATGTCTCTCAACCTCCAGGCTTTGAAGATCCTCAACACCCAAATAAAGTGTATAAAGTTGTTAAGGCTCTTTATGGCTTACATCAGGCTCCAAGGAAGTGGTATGAAACCTTAGCTACTTATTTGTTGAATAATGGGTTTCATAGATTGATCAGACTTTGTTCCTCAAGAAAGACAAGGGTGATATTCTACTTGTTCAGGTATATGTTGATGATATCATCTTTGGATCTACTAAACAAGAGATGTGCAAAGAGTTTGAAAAGTTGATGAAAGATGAATTTCAAATGAGTTCGATGGGAGAACTTACATTCTTTTTGGGGCTGCAAGTACAACAGAGTAAAGAAGGCATCTTTATCAGTTAAGACAAATATGTGACTGAGATTGTAAGGAAGTTCAAATTCACTGATGCAAAACCTTCAAATACCCTTGCTGATAAGACTACTCATCTATTGTTGAAGAACGCTAGTGGTGCTGATGTTGATGTACACACCTACAGATCTATGATTGGTTCTTTGATGTATCTCACTTCATCAAGGCCAGACATTATGTTTGCTGTATATGCTTGTGCAAGATTTCAAGTGACTCCAAAGGCATCACATATGACAGCAGTAGAGAAGATTTTTAGGTATTTGAAGACATATCCTAATCTAGGATTATGGTATCCAAGAGAATCCCCTATGGAATTGATCACTTACTCAGATAGTGACTATGCTTGTGCAAGTTTGGATAGAAGGTCAACTACAGGAGGATGTCAATTTCTTGGATGTAGATTGGTGTCATGGCAGTGCAAGAAGCAAACTATGGTGGCTACTTCAACCACTGAAGCAGAATATGTAGGTGCTACTAGCTGTTGTGCTCAGATCTTATGGCTTCAGAATCAATTGTTGGATTATCGGTACAATTTCATGAACACCATTATCTATATAGACAATAGTAGTACCATATGCATTATTAAAAATCCTGTTCAACACACTAAAACTAAACATATTGAAATTAGACATCACTTTATCAGAGATTGTTTTGAGAAAATGCTTATTAATGTTGTCAAAATTCACACTGATGACAACTATGCTGATTTATTAACAAAAGGGCTTGATGTGGGTAGGTTTCAGTACTTGGTAACTGGTATTGGATTGTTAAATCCATAAATCTTTGATGTCTAATGCTTTTTCAGTGTTGCAGGATAGTTTTTAGGTACTAATATTGTTTGTATATGTGTGTATGGTTTTCTACTAACTTGTATGCAGATAAATTAAAGCACAGTGGAAATAATCATACTACAGTGGAAAGATTGTCTCTCTCAGTGATTAAAGAAGAAAAAGGAAAAAGTACTTTTATTGATTCCAAAGTAAGTACATTACAACCATTCAGCGAAGATAGTCACCAGAAAACATCACAAAACAAAGATCCACAATCTAACACCTAACCATTCAGCACAACTACTCCATGGGTTTCTTCCCTTTACCCTCATAATCATGCTTGCCTTTGGAAGCTCTCTTTCTCTTGTCATCAAAAGAAAGTTGCTTTCTTGGATAAGCAAGGCCCAGAACTTGCTTGGGAGGCTTTGGTGCTTATGCAGGCTTCTCAACAGCAGGCCACTTCATGTTGGATATTACTGACTCCAATGCTGTAGTGAGGGCTCTTGGAAGTTCCTTGGAAAGATTGAAGGTTGGATCATCATCATCAGAGGAAGAACTGGAATAGAACTCTAGGGATGGAGTAGGAGAAGCTACAGTCTTCTTGGATTTCATGTTGGGAGATGTAGATGTGGTAGCACTTGGAGGAAAGTAATCACTCCACCCAGTAGAAGGTTCCTCTGAATTTGAGCAATAACTAATCTCCTCATCAGAAGAATCATCTGATGATATGTAGACAATTGGAAACTAGCTCATGATGTTGATGTAGGGTTTTTGATGTTGATGATGTGTTTTTGATGGAAACTAAAGGTTAATGAGCCCCCTTTTTATAAGCAAAGTCAAGGTCGAATGCTAATTAATGAAGGATATTTACTCTTACCTGTTTTGGTAGGTTGGAGGAGTAAATTTGGATATTATCGGGTTGACTTTGGAGAGATATTTTTGTGAATAGTAACTTGGTCAAAAAGTTAATTTGGATTAACTTTTATGGGTTAATTTTTGGTGTTACTTAATTATTCAGAATACAAACCCATATTGTTTGAGCCATTGGAGTTATAAGGTGTGTATCTTAGACATACAACAAATGGTTATTGATTCACCATGTTTAATCAACATAAGAATCAACTAGTCCAGAGCAAACGGCTACTGGTAAAGACTTAACAAGTCCGTTTATGGTTGATAGTTTACCAAAAATAATATGGTTATCAACTCACCATACTCCATGTGATGAAGAGTTGGCTAGTCCATAGCAAACGGCTCATGGTAAGACATATCAAATCCGTTGATAGCTAATAGTTTGCTAAAAACTATGATAAGAGCAGCAAATTTTTCAGGTTTTACTTACCACTGCTCTTTGATATTTTGTGAAAATTTTACCACTGCTAGTTCACTTGTTACCACTGCAAGAGTAATTTTTCCACTGGTGAACTAGCCGTTACAACTGTTGTGTCAGTAATCTATTTTTTACTAGCCGTTGTAAATATAACCATGTTTCCTTATTAATAGGGTAAATATTAGTGAATTATCCACTTACCAACTTTAATTTATTCTTTTCCAAAGATAAATCTTTCTAAAGATAATTCACAATACGTGAACTCCTCAAACCCTATTAGTATAAATTGATTATCATACGGCTTGATTTTTATTCTTGATTACTAACTCTTTTATCTTACTTTCACAAAATCTATGGCGATTCTAAACTTTGTTGAGGAGCACAACCAAGTGGCCTACTTACAAAAGTCAAACGAGAAGAGTGGCCCTGTTTTCCATCAGATTGTAGATTTTCTTAATACAACCCATATAAGGTATGCTTTAACTGTTAATCCCACAATCTTTGTTTCTCATATCAAACAGTTCTGGAACACTGTGGAGTCCATAACTCTTGAACAGGGAGACACACACGAAACTGTGGAAGCTCTTAGAGCCACAGTGGATGGGGTAACTATTGATATTACCGAGTCATCCTTGAGGAGAGTTCTCCAATTGGATGATCTTAATGGTATCATTACATTACCCAATTCAGATATTTTCAAAAATATTGCTTCCATGGGGTATGATACATCTGATCAAAAAGTAACTTTTAGAAAAGGATGTTTTTGTCCCCATTGGAGATTTTTCATTCATACTCTTCTACATTGCCTAAGTCCTAACAAAACATCTTATGAACAATTTGCATCAACCATGGCTTACCCTTTGGCTTGTTTGGCTACTGATAGGACTTTCAATTTTTCTAAGTTTATTTTCAATAATATGAAAGGCAATGTAAAGAGTTCATATAAATTTTTGATGTATCCAAGGTTTGTGCAAGCAGTGTTAAATGAATTTCAACTGCAACCTCACAAAAGAATTTATGAAACTCCCTGTATTAAGCCAAAAGTTTTTCAAAACATGTGTAAGGCTTCCGAACTTTGGAATGGGGAGGTTCATCCACTTTTTCCTCAAATGCTTGCAAAGATTTCACAGGTACAGGGTGAAGATGCAACTATCCCAGTTGTATCCCAACACATACCCACTATTGTTGTTCTACCAATTCAACATACCCCTGCAGTCACTCACACATATGAGAGGAGGTCTAAACAGCCAACTTCTCTCGTCTCAACATTGCATGTTGCTGAACCTTTTGGTTTAGGAACAAGCAGTGGTGGTTCAAGGCTTCCTCCTAGTCCAACTAGAGAAGAGCCTAAATCAATGCCCTATAATTCACCTCTCCCAACAGGTAAAACAGTTGGAAGTGTTGAGGGCAATGTGCAACTTACTAAATTGATGGAATTATGTACAAAATTAGTCAAGCAGGTTCAAGCTCTAGAGAAAGATCTGGCACAGACCAAGCAAACTCATGCCACAGAGCTGAATCAGATGAATGCAGAGATTAAGAGCTTACAGGATGAAGTTGAAAGTCTAAAGAAGAAAAGATCTGCCAAAGTTGTGTTTTCTTCTTCATTTTCACCTCAAGATGAGTTCTCTGCAGGTTTTAGTAAAGATTTGGGAGATTCTTCCAAACAGGGGAGGAAAAGAAATGCTGAGACTAAGGGGAGGAAGATAGATTTTGGGGAAGATTATGGTTTGGATGCTGAT
Organism: Artemisia argyi; assembly: GCA_030686995.1. Classification (NCBI taxonomy): domain Eukaryota; kingdom Viridiplantae; phylum Streptophyta; class Magnoliopsida; order Asterales; family Asteraceae; genus Artemisia; species Artemisia argyi. Next base: position 149,239,096 of record CM060685.1, read on the forward strand.
ACTGATTTTGATTTTGATGATGCAGTTGGAACTACTCAACCAATTTCCACTGCTGCAGAACAAGTTCCCACTGCAAGTCAAGATATTCCAACTGCAAGACAAAATGTTTCCACTGCTAGTCAAGATGTTGCCACTGCAGAGGAAGAAGCTGCCAGAATAAGAAAAGTAAAAGGTAAAGCAGTTGTGATTGGTGCAGAACAACAGCAATCAAGAAAGATTTCAAAGAAAGGTCATGCTCAAATAAATTTTGATGCAAGATTGGCAGAGAAATTAGCATCAGATGAGATTGAAAAGAAGAAAAAGCAAGAGGAAGATGAAATTGCTAGTTTTATGGAGGCCAAGAGGTTGGATAAGCTGGGAGATGTCCTTGAAGAACCTATATCAGTTGTTCCACCTACAGTTTTGAAGGAGAAACCTCCAATGTTCACTTATGAGTCAACTGAAGAAGAGATTGAGTATATGATAAATAATGATCCAGTAGTCAAGAAGAAAGCAATTGAGCTTGTTGCTAACAAGACTTTGACAGAAGAACAGAGAACAGCTCAATTAGCTGATTTTATTCAAATAAAGAATAGACAGGCACTGGATGAGGTAATTGGAAATGTTAGAAAAAGTCAAAAGAAGCAGAGACAACCAACCAAGGCACAAATTATTGCTGAAATGAAGACATTCTGTTGCCATGTTGGGACTTGGAAGATGGCTGACTTCAAAGGTATGTCTCATGAAAGAATTGAAGGAATTTATTACAGGCTTAAGAGGCAAGACAGTGACTTTAGACCTATTGACTTTGAAGAAGTTGAAAGAAGTAAAAGGAAAGCTGCAGCATTTGAAAATAAGGTTACTAAAAAGGCCAAGCTTGCTCAAGAGAAAGAGTCTCAATCTGAGAAACTTTCAGGAGATGAGATAAGTGCTATAATTGTGATTGAAGAAGAAGATTTCTACCCAGATTCTCTACAAGTAAGGCATCCTATTGTTGATTGGGAAGTTTACTCAGCAAAGAATTTTGCTTCAACATGGAAGATTACAAGATTGGGAGGAGAAACTTCATCATTCATTCAATTTGAAGATCTCATCAAAGCCTGTGACAGAGATGATCTTGATACACTTTGGAAGCTAGTTGATGAAAGAGTCAAGGCTGATACTGTCAAAGATATGAAAGAGATGCAGTTGTGGGTTGACTTGAGAAGACTGTATGAACCAGATTCTAAAGATAGCTATTGGAAGTTTGAATCTTCAGATTTAAACACTACATGGACATACTATGATTCATGTGAGGTTCATCAGGTATCTACAACAGCTGGAGTGGATATTTTTATGTTTGCTGAGAAGGACTATCCACTTAGAGCAGCAACTTTGTCTGCAATGTTGACATCAAGGTTGAGAGTTCATGAAGATAATGAAAAAGTTAGAGTTTTGATTCAGAAGATACAAGATCAGTGTAAAAGAGCTATACAAGATTTAAGAAGAAGAAGATAAGTGTTTGGAAGAATTCCCATATCCTCATATATTCTGACTACTTGAAGAAACTTACTGATTTACATGTTAATCATAAGTTTAGGGGAGGATTGTTGGGAATTATACTAACAGTTACCACGGATAGTGAAGATATTACAGCTGCTAAAGAATGCACTTGCAGTGGAAACACATTACCACTGCTAATACATATATTAACACTGCCGTTAGGATAATTGTTAGGAAACGTGTAAAGATAAATACAGAGTTATTCTATTAGAGTTATACTTATCTTGTAGAAGAGGACTCCTTGTGCTATAAAAGGAGGTCCTAGGTTAAAGTTAGATATATGTTTTTCTAGAGCTTCAAGGTGTAATCCTAGTGATACTAAGATCACTCATATTATTATTATTAATAATATTGGAGCTAACCGTTTGATATATACAGTGTTCTCATTCATAAACAATTGTTTTCATTCACAATCAAACTTCTAAGTATTACTAAGTAGATTCCGCATACTTAGTGATATAACTCAAAGTATCAATCTAACACAGTTCAAGGTGTTTAGATCTATCAAGTGGTATCAGAGCCAGGTTTAGATACTTTGATTTAGAAGACCCCAAGTTCACTCAGAAGAATCAATAGAGACAGAAACTAGTCAATCTAACATTGTTGCTAAGCTTCCCAAGCTTAAGTTGAATGACTATGAGATGTGGAGGCTAATGATCGAACAATTCTTTATGATGCAAGACTATACACTCTGGGAGATCATATCGTTTGGTAATTCCTTCAAACCTGGTACTACCTCAGAGATGGTTGGTGGCAAGGAAGTAGTAAAGGTTAACATTGGACCTGTCATAAATGATGAAAGACTTCAGATGAAGAATGATCTGAGGCCAGAGGTTTGCTGCTAATGACACTTCCAAGAGATCAAGTTCTAGCATTCAGCAAGTACAAGACTGCACAGACTCTGTTTGAGGAGATCTGTAATGTTTTTTATGGTAATAATTCCACCAAGAAGACTCAGAAGACCCTGCTGAAACAGACTTATGAAAACTTTGGTTCAACAAGTAATGAATCTATTGATAGCATCTTCACAAGGCTACAAAAGATTGTTACTCAACTCACTATTTTTGGAATTGAGGTGGAAAGGGAAGACCTCAATCTAAAGTTCTTAAGGAGTTTACCCTCTGAGTTTGGAACCAATGTTGCAGTGTGGGAAGACAAGCCAGATTTGGAGACTATGAAGCTTAATGATTTGTACAATAACTTTAAGGTTATTGAACAATGACTGAAGAAAGCTGGCAAACTAAGCACAGGTTCAGGAAGTGTAGCACTCATATCATCATCTCTTGATGATAGTTCAGATGGAGAAAGTGATAGTGATGATGATGATGCTAACATTGTTGTTTCCACTGGTAGTGGAGGTGTTTCCACTGCTAGTTCAAAAAGACAGATTGTTGGTCTTAGTGATTCTACCTTTTATGCCTTTCTATCAAGTCAGATGGATGGTTCAATTCTCAATCATGAGGATTTGGGTCAAATTGATGAGGATGATATGGAGGAGATGGACATTAAATGGCAGGTTGCATTACTAAGCTTAAAGGAAAAGAAGTTTTGGAAGAAGACTGGAAGGAAGATTACCATTAATGGCAATGAAATAGTAGGTTTTGACAAAAAGAAGGTGGAGTGCTATAATTGTCATAAGAAGGGACACTTTTCCAGGGAATGCAGGAAACCAAGGAAACCTGACAACAAGTCAACTTGGTATAAGCAGGACAAGAAGAAAGAACCTACAACTAAAGAGCCAAAGGTGCTATTGGCTATTGATGGAGTGAGTTATGATTGGAGCTTTATGGCTGAGGATGAAGAAGATGATTCAGAGTCTACAATGCTTGCTACTGAGCTTGCACTAATGGCTTTTTCTGACTGTGAGGTACAAATTAATAATGCTTGTTCTAAAACTTATAAGGCCTTAAAAGAGTATGAGAAAATTAAAGCACAATATGATGAACAATTGCTAGAGTTAAATCATACTTATTATAACTTAGCAAATCATAAAAGAGGTCTTGGTGTTTTAGAAAGTCAATTAGAGCATTATAGGGGAAATGAATCTAAGTTCAATGATGATATTGCTGTTTTAAAAAGAGACTTAGATTATCAAGTTGCTGTGAACAAGGTTCTTAGGGAAGAGCTAGAAAAGGTTAAAAGGGCTAATGAGAATATACAGATAACTTGTAATAAATACACTAGATCACCAATCCAAGTGTATTGACAAAATTTGGGAAGCCCAAGTTGTGAACAAAGCCAAATCAGGAGTTGGATACAAATCTGTTCCACCACCTCTAAGAGGTGTTCCATCACCTCCTAGAATTGACTTAGCCCACACAGGATTAGAAGAATTCCAGGAACCAACCATGACCTATGGACCAAAATTTGTTAAAGAAACTGTTATTGAAAAGGTTCAGGTTGAGGTTGATATTTTTGATAGTGCAAGTGACTCATCTCTTAAAGATGAGAGTTTGAATGTTGATTCTAAACCTAGTGTTCCTGAGAATGTGCATGTGGATGTTAAAAAGAGTATTCCTGATGTTGTCAAAGAGAAGCCTAGGTCACAACCCAATTTCACTAGGCCTAGTGCTAGATATGCAGAGATGTACAGAAGTAGATCAACAACCCCCAGGGGGAATATGAGGAGTTGGAATCATGTTAAATCTAGGCAATTTGGTAGTGACTTTGAGTTTAACAACAAACCCTGTCATATATGTGGTAGTTTTGATCATCTTTCTTATAATTGTAACTATCACATGGGTAGAAGGGAAGTGTTTGGGAATACCAGGGTGAATGGATATAATGCTAATAACTTAACTCACCAAAATCCACTAAGCAAGATGATTCCCAAGTCTGTTTTGCTTAACTCTGGCATTAAAACTATTTCCACTGCTAAACCAGCAGTTGCCACTGCCAGAAATAAAAACAGAGCTTACCCTAAGTCCCCTGTTAAGAGTGCCAAACCAAATACTATTTTTGTTAAATCTGCACAAACAAGGAAAAAAACCAATTTTGAAAAGAATGTTTACAATAATCACAAATGGTACCCAAAATTACAAAACCAGCAGTTTCCACTGCTAAGCCAGCAGTTACCACTGCAAGGCCAAAAGTTTCCACTGGTGGTTATGTGAACAATACAAGGGTAAATATAAAAACCTGAAATGCGTAACAATTTTGAATACGTATAATACGAGCTACCACTTAAAAATTTGACGTGATTACGTGAAAATTTGAACTTTGAACTTAAACTAAAACAATAAAACGACACCATTAAATATTTCGTCATGACGTTTACATGTTACGAGTTTAATAGAGCGTTTAGTAATTATTTTGTACACTCATTTTGGGCCACTACGGTTTGGACTTGGACTCCATTTCACACGGTAAAGATTATTTATTTTTGGGCCGATTTATATTGTTTGATTGACTCCCTTCCCACGACATGAAGTATTACATTTGGGCCAACATTTTGTTTTGCAACTTAATATCACACGTTCGCAAAGTGGTATTGGACCCCTTTCATGCCTTTGTATATACTGTTCCATTCAAGAATGAGATGAGATAAGAAAATCAAATTTGAAATGAGTTGTGAAGGTGAATAAGTCACCCAATTGTTCCCCTTTACTCGGCCATTTTTCTAACCACTCTCCCTTTCCCTTCTCACTTATATCAACCGAACTCCTCACTTCCATATCACACATTAAACCCGAAACAAAACTCCCAACTCATTTATACCTTGCATGAACAGAAGTGAGTGTGCGTGAACATGAGTGTTGGTTTTCAGATTCTAGGCTGCTATGATAGGTTCATGTTGGGTGATATGCGAGTCGTGTTTTCGTGTTGAGTTTCGGTTTGCATTGGTATTGCTCGAGTACGTACGTATCCAGGTGTTGTGTTTCGGTTCTAGTTTGGATTTAGAGTCGTGGCTGCCAAAGAAAGAAGAGACGACGAAAATAGCAGTTGTGGAGGTCGTGTTCATTCTGGTCCAAAGTGATGGTCTAGTCGTGGTATACTACTGATTCAAAGGTGTCGTTTTGGCTTGGACTCGACATTGGTTTGGTCGTGGTGTGATATAGCAGATTCGAGGGGTGTGTGCTCATGGTTCCTTTGGTTATTTGTTCTCTTCGTTTGATCACGCTTCGAGGGTACACGTATATATCTTCTCTTCATTTTATTCTTTTCGTTGTGATCTCTTTTAATAGGTATACAAGTCACCTTAAAGCTTTAAAGATCGGCTATACATATGTACGAATACATGCATCACGAATACTTAATAAATCGGCTAAAATATATGTTGTTTGTAGGAGATATTAGTCACATAAAATCATAAAACATGTCACGTGAAATGATAAAAGTCCATACGTCCATATTGAGTTTTATTTGGCTGTTTCGAATCGATTTACATGCGATGGGTTGATAAATGTTACACGTGCTAAAAATCTGAATATAAACTAAAGTATGAAGGACAACATGCATAAATAATAAATTATAGAATCTGCATGATGAAGGCAATGTAATGCGTATGGTCTGTTTTGTTTTTGTTACAATTCAAATAAGAGTGCATGCATGAGTGAATTTTGTCAATATAAAAGGTGTGCCTAGTATACGTATGTGTTGTGGACGTGTCTCATATAAATATTGGGTAGTACGAAATATGTTGTGTCGTGTGGGTATGTTCGTGAGTGTTTGAAACATAGTTTGGGGTCGTCGCGGTATAAATTGATATCGTATATACATATAAATAAATTATGAACTACGGGGTCTAAAATTATCCTTTTAATATAAAATTATAATATAAACCTTAAAATAATTTATCTGACACTTTTAATATTAAATTTTGATAATTTAAATTTATGACCCTAAACTTTACTAAATTAACAAGATTAACCCTAAACTATTATATTAGTCATTATGAACCTTAATTATTATTTAATCATCAATAATAACATTAAAGTATTAAAGTACTAATTCGAGAAAGTTTACTAAAAATGGAAACTTATTATAAATAGAAAGTTACTATATTTGGCAAGTTACTAAAAATAGAAAGAAACCTAAAGGAGTAATCTGATTTAAAATGAGCTCATTAGTAATAAGACGATCATTAATTCGTGTAGATTCACTGAAGAAGGAGTAACTTCTGATCCTTGTGTTTTCTGGTGTGGTTTCATTTGCGGTTTAAGGTACAGATATTCTTCCCTTTTCAGTAGGAACTTCTCATGACTTTCTTGATCCTTGACACTGCTATGATTCCCTTTCGATATGCCATTGCTATGATCCCTTTGTTATGATATTTTGATATGAGCTTTTGATATGATCCTTCTGATATGAGCTTTGATATGACCCGTTTGATATGATTCAGTTCAGTTTGCTATGTTCTGTTGGATATGATATGATTTGTTCTGTTCAGATGCCCGAGTTTTTATTCTACTCATGGAGGTACCATGGGCGTGTCATTGAAGCACCAATGGCATGACACTTTCTGTGGAGGTGTGATTGATTCCCGGCGTCCCCATTTGATATGATTATGATATGAGATCTCTTGGCCATTATATGTGTGTATACTTGTCATATGAGCAGGTGTATATATATGATTTGTTTTGTAGGAGGGGGCGTATGGAAGCATCCTAGGTATTCTGTTCTGTGTAGGGTGAATGTGAGTGTGTGCTTACACTTCTTCACGTTGGAGCTAGCTACTCCATTTTGGTACTTAGAGGTCTCCCCTCTTTGTGCACTTATGATTTGACGGATATGTGATTATGTGATTTGAGATCTATTCGAGTGTCTCGGGTAGGTCGGCTCGTGGCTTTCCTATGTATCTTTGTGTCTATTCGAGTGTCTCGGGTAGACAAGCCTTTGTTCTAGCTGCTCATATGATTCTGGTTACCATATGATTCATATTACCATTTGATTCTTCATGTTCTCTCTTATGCATTTTGACAGATGAAATTCTTTTCAGCAGGAGTTTATGTTTCCTTTTCCTATATTTATCTACGTTTCGATTATTCGTTTTTTTTTATATCTGTTCACTGGGCTTTTTAAGCTCAGCCACATTTCCTTTCCTGCGACAGGTTTTAGGTTGGAAGTTGGGTTTGGGTTAAGAGTGCATAGGAGCATTAGTGGACTACCTGATGATTAGAAGCCCATTACATTTGGATTAGACTTGGACTTGGATTCGATTAGATTTTTGTTTGCGTTTGTATTTCATCTTGTATAGAGTTAGATTTTCATTTGTTATCTTAGAATACCTTTGTAATCATTATGTTTTAAGTCTTCCGCTTGCGTTTGTATGTTCTGATGGACACCATAATGTGACATTTTGACCCGTGTCGGGTTGGGGTGTTACAATTATGGTATCAGAGCTCAGGCTGCGACTTGTAGTACATAAGTTATGGCCTGTGAAGCTTTAGACCCTTAGGTTTGCACCTTAGAAGCTTTAGGAATAACTTGGAAGGTTTTGCCTTAAGTTTCTCCCCTTAAGAGCTTTAGTGTGACCGGTGAGGATTGGGTAGATATATGATCAGACGTTGGTTTTCTTGCTTCCGCTTTACTCTGATTTATGCCTTTGCTTTTCATTAAGCTCTTACTAGATCATTCGTTTAGGAGACTTAGAAGACTTATCAGGATTCGCGACATGCGTTTAGGATGCCTTTAGACTTCGTAGTGTGCCTCATAGGTTTCCTTCTCTGGAGTTATCCTTTTGAACTTCAATTCTTGATTCATTTGACATTCGTTTAGACGCCTTTTGTTCGTTCAGAGATTCGCGTATGTATGAATCCTATGTATTCGAAACATTCTATGACTTCCCCCTGCTTTTGATTCTTTCTTCATTGCAGATTTTTTTTACCTTACCTATTCCACCCCTATGAACGTTTTGTGATTTTTCATCGTGTATATTCGATTTTTTGATGCGTTCTAGAGATATTTGGAGGTGATTTTGTTGTGCTAATCTGTTTACATTGGAGATGTTCGATTCAATATTATTCTAGATTTTGATTTGTTGCATGAGTATTATGATGATGACGATTGTCATTTTATGTTTGTCACCTTTGACGTTCTGTGAAGTTCATATTCTACACCATGATTCTTAACCTGATAATTGTTTATGACTACCTTGTACTAAAACTCGTGCGTTGATTTCCCCACTGCTGTGAAGATACTTCTCTGACGAAACTCGCCTCGAGAGTTATTCGATTTGTTGGGAACGTTCGTTGTGTACCTTTGTGTGTTTTTGTTTTATTTGTAGAGGAGAATGATGATGGTATTTATTGTTGGAAGCTGAATCGTGTCTTATTTTGTGAAAAGAACGGGATATTCTTAGAAATTTCTTGTCGTATTCGTTGTTATCTCTATGAATGTCGTAATGCTAATTGTATTGGCTACCTCTACGACTATTCCTATGAAATTGATACATCGTGCCTTTCATGAATACTTGGACAAATTGTCATAGTATGACATATTAGGATGTTCAGAGACGAAAGATAAACACGAGACTCATTTTCGTTTTCGGTGTTGAATTTCTACGATGGAAGGGAGCAGTTTGAAGTGAATGGTCTTATCAACTCTATTCATCTTAGTTGTACTAATATGTGTAGAGTCTTGAAGTTGGAGCCAGACGGGATGGTATAAAGATGGTGGTGACTACATCAGAGATTTCCACGCACATGAGGAAGGACAACACGAGTGGAATTACAGTGGAGCATTGACTAGGATGGCTTGCTTGGAAGATCGGCAGAGATTTCTTTCGACAAAAGATTATTCAAGCTACATGGCGCACCTGCAGTGATCATGAGAGAGCATCGCGTTTTGCAGTACATTTTCAGAAGAGGTACAGAATGTTGGAGTATGCTCGTGTCATAATAAATAATTATATGGCTAGACATATGTGAGCCTATGGGGTCACACACATATACACTTAGGTACCTCTTTATGTTGTATTTATTGTACTTACGACATGTAAATAAGCTTATGTAACTTGGGATCACTATCGGGCTTCCAATGATTAAGTAATGTACTTAATCCATTGGACTTGGAAAATAAATGGGAAGCCCATTTGGGGCCCTATGGTGGCCGGCCTAAAGGGAGGGTCAAAGGGGGGTTATGGTTGAATTAATTATCTAATTAAAAGGGATTATCTCCTAATAATGAGAATAACTAATTACCAAAACTCTCTCCTCTCTCCCCTCTCTTCCTTGTACGGCACAAACACCAAACCCAATTAGGGTTTTTGTTTCCTTGATCAATTTCCTTTGATTCTTGATTAATCAAAGGTCATTTGACGGTTACGGGTAGAAGGACTAGCATCCAAGAGGTATACGGTGAGGTGTAGTGTGGACAATTCATAGAGGTGATCAACCTTATTGATCATTTGGGTTTCTCATTCCATTCGTGGGTATTGGTATTGGTGGTGATTCCCGGTACACGCTACAAAGGTATAACTATCTTGTTTATCTTATTGATTGATCATATGGCTATATGAGATCCGTGTGGGTGATGTTTTTCCGCTGCGTTTATTTGATTTATATATGTTTTATATTCATACATCACCTATAGTGGTATCAGAGCCATCATATGTGGCATATGATTATCGGGTATGCATAAAAATGGCTAAAACGGGTGTTTTTTGATGATTTTTGAAGTCATGGTTAAAACAGCCCTAGGGCTCCAATTTTTTTCTCATAGGATGACCCTTTAGGGTTCTTATGATCTGCACTTTTTGGTCCCATGGCCATTTGTTATGCATACGCTAATTGGTTACTTGTCGGGTACGTAAAAAATGGCCTAAAACGCGTGTTTTTGATCGGTTTTTGAAACGGTTTTAATTCAGCCCCTAAGGCCATATTTTCTGTGGTTAAATGGTATTTGGAAGGTCCTAATATCAGTGGGTTTTGACCCTTAAGTCATAGGAAACACGTACCTAACGGGGTTTTAATTCTTGTCAATTAATTTCTTCGTTTTCGTTGGCTAACAATTTAATTCTTGTTATTATTTTGTTTTCCATGGCAAATACATGCATGTTTGTCCATGGAGTTAGCCAACACCATGTTTCATTCATAATATTATGGTATTATTATGTTTATATGCAAAGCCGATGAAAACCTAGACCACTTGTGCATTGGATGGTTGTTTATGTTGTTTAATTTCGTGTTTTGGGGTTTTGCCATTGTTTCGGCATTTATGTAATTATATTCTTTTGGTTGTAGCCATTGTTTGGGCACTTTTATAGTAGATTAAAAGTAGATTAATTGTATTTTACTTTCAATATAATGTAATCGTGGCTTGGTGGTGAAAGGCGAAAGAGTTAAAGACGTTTTTGCCGAAAAATGACTGCTGGAACACCAGTTGGTAAAACGGAGTTTCCCGGTGATTGGTAAGGTCTTTTTGGCTGAAATTTCTTTTTGCAGGTACCCAAGACATGGGCCTACAACTTTCTAGTTTTGAGCTAAGCCCGGGGAAGCCTCCATCATGGACTTTTGGGCCCTCTAACACTGAAATTCTGGAAGGACAGAAACTGCTTTTCATGTGCATCATGGGCTTCCAACTTGCTCTTGATTGTCTTAGAGCAAGTGGGAGTCCTCCGTGTGGTTGTGTGGTTTGTCCCTAGTTGACTCTTGGTTCGCGTGATGGCTCACGAGACCAAGCATAGGTTTTTTTCATCGGTTGAGGCTTTGCATATTGTGGTTGTGTGTTTGTTTTTGCTTTTTATATATCTTGTTTCATATGTAAAATTGCAAATAGTTTTCTATAAAACTTAAAACGAAACACAAACCATTTTCAAAACTAAGTCTTTTGATTTAGTTTTACTAAGTTTTTGAAACTTGAAATCATTGTTTTATAATAACACCTTAACTTGTTATGTATGTTATTTTATTTATGTATTGTCCAAACTTTATTATCCATGTAGGAGTAATATTAGTCATGAAAATGGACAACTTGACACACATAAATTAAAACAATGATTAGACTTAAGTTAAGAAAAGTTTTTAACTTGTGCTACGAAGGATGAATGCATGCTTCTTTCGTACACCTTTTGATTCACATCAAAACTTTTACCCGTCAAAATTTAAGTCATGCCGTCCAATATTGAGAACACTTGCAATTACCTTTTGCCTATGCGTGGGACCTAGGTTGAATTGTAACCCAAGGTGACTATTCTCTATGCGTGAGACCTAGATATATTCTCGCACGTTCTCAAATTGGATGACTTAATCGAGTTAAGCGGTGAGACCTTGACCCGAGGCAAAGATGGGACTAAACATGCCTACATGACACTAGTTGTTTGACACTAGATGCCATGAGTCCCATAAGGATCTAAGAGTTGCACTTGTAATGCAATTGGTGATCGTCGCCTACCAATTGAATCTACTATTGCTAGCAGATCAACTGATGTGATAGTAGAAGCACAATGTGGATCTTAGCCTTTTACGTAAATTAATTGTTTTAAATTGTAAACATGGGGTAATTAATTTATAAAAGGATAATTATCGAAAATACTAAATATGAACCTTGAGAATTCAATTAATGAATTAATGCAACACAAATCGTAAACAAAAGTTTGTTCTTTTCTTGTTAAAAGGATCAAACTAAGTCTTCTTTTCCTTGTAAGAAAGAGACTTGTTCCTATCCTTTTCCTTATGAGGAAAAGCCATAATAGGAATATTTGAATTGTCCTAATTCTAAACAAACTCAAAGCACACATACTCTAGAAATCGTGATGTCTTGTAAATTCAAAACGGTTAAGTATGTTTGCACATCTTATTCTTTCAAGTTCGTTTTATAACCCTAGTTTTGGTTTTGAAACCTTCAAGAAATATAAGATATTTGGATAACTAGAGAACATGTTTTCTATAGCTACCAAACTAATATGAGTTAAAATAATTAGAAAACGGAAATATCAATAAACCGAAAAGTGGCTAAGGCAATTACTAGCATGATTACCTAGCAATGTGTCTTAACCCGATAAACATGGAGGAACTGCATGCCTAATTTTCAAGTTTAAAATGATGGCTAGCCCATCATCTATATGTTAGAACTTGATGCACTTCCTTGAATACCTAAGTACATGTTACTAGTCATAGTGACTCACATTAGCAATAATGTGTAGATATTCAAAGAAAGTAGGAAAGTATCCAATCATCACTCACTCTCCACTGGTGATGTAACACTTTTAATGTTGTCTAATCCAGTGGGAGCTACATGATTGTATTACTGGTGACGAAACACATGTAATGTTCTCTAATCCAGTGGGAGTTGTAAGCTCTATTAACTTACAAGTTGCCCATCTTATTTCTAGATTGTCTTGAAATAATACATTACTTTCCACATATGAAGCATCATAGTTTTTATGAGAACCATTGCATTAATTTATTAGATAACTTGTCGCGTTCCTGATGTTGCTTCCTGAAATGTTATCAATAAAATTGTTATGCATGATTCTTTATAAAAGCGATAAAGTTCAACACATCTATATTTTGATTTTGACTAAAATCATATGTTATCTGTGACGTTGTCATATTTGCTTGCATAATGTTGTGCCATGCACAAGTGGGAGAAATCTTAATTGTGTGCAAGGTACAACATATAACAATATGACTAATGGTTTTTCTTGACTGCAAGATAAGAAAATAAGGTTCTACTAGGACTTATACACATATAATGTATGTTGCCTAATTAGAAAAAAATGTCAAGATAACATGAAAAGTTACTTCAACATATTTGCTGAATTGTTTAGTAAATATGATTATGTCTTCTTGTAAATTCATAATCATGAAGTATGTAATTAACTTGAAATTACTATTGAGGCCAATTATCGGCACTCATAATTACTTTAGTTGAATATGTTTAGGTCTCTTGTAAAGACATAAACATCAATTCCGGTAATTGTTGAAAGACTTATAATGTAAAGTAAAAACGTTAATTTGTTATGTCTTCTTGTTAAAGACATGTACACTTACGACGTATAATAAAATATTTAATGTTTATGTTTTCTAGTTAAAACATACACATGAAGTCATTGACTTGGTCAAAGACTTTAAATATAAAGTATGCAGTAGGCTAAAAATACTATTGATGCCATCTGGTATGACTTGGTTGGCAGATACGTAAGCTAAAGAGTATAAGTTCATCTAATGAGTTGTGTGATAGTCTCACAACATCAATCCACGTGGAATACCACAACTTTATGGTAAGTCCATCATGGATATTGTTTGATCTTTGATGACTTAAACTCTTTTACCTCAAAAGCAATCAAGGTTAGAAAATTGGATGTGCCATGCGTACACCTAATATGGTTCCAACCCAGAAGGAATTTAAGACACCATTGTATTATGGAATGGGATGAATCCCATTATGTCTTGATTGAAGTTCTGAATTTGTTAAATACCTAAGAGTAAGTAATTAACAAACTAGAATCAAGAACTAACGATGTATTTTGGATGTCCCACTTGAAAACAATTTATTGTTATCAAGATGCTGAGTACTTGGAGATTAGTCTCCACTTACAAAAGCAAGTGGGAGCACCTTTAGATCTTGAAGTTATTCAAGAGGTAAATACACAACCTTCTGAGTACACTTGCTAATGTCATACTAAGGTTGAACATGCATATGTTAAACCATAGATTGATATATCTCATTCATAAATCCGCAAGGATACCCCTAACACCTGAATGATATATTTTTTATATCAATGTTAAGGGACATAAGTTGGAGGATCATAGTGAACCTGCTAACTAAAGAGATGCATTATCAGATCTTGAATCTGATGAATAACTCAAAACTATGAATGTTAAGATGCAGTCCTTTGAAGATAATCACTCATGGAGCTTGATTGATCTCTTACCAAATCAGTTAGACTGTGAGGTTTAAAATGAGTTTCTTGAACTAGAAGACTCATAAGGACATACTTGTACACATATTTAATGCATGCGTAGTAGAAGGAGTTTACTCATACTCAAGAAATTGATTATGATTAAATCTTCATATCTACAAACATTAAATGAATAAAGATGATTAATTGTCATACCTGTTTTCATCTAAATGAAATATGACAATGGGATTTCAAAACATTTTTTGATTACTTTTGCGAGGACGATGAGTAATCAAAAGGGTTTATGAATATGTATAATCCTTTTTATGTATACAAGACATAAGAATCCAGGTGTGGATTAGATCATGCATCTAGGAGCAGAGATCTTAATTTAATCGTTAATTTGATTTTGATTAAATAAGATTACTCCTGAGAACTCAAAGTGCAAGTTGGATAAATGAATTTATTTTCTTAAATCTCATATGTTGTTAACATATAAGAAACAATATTCCATCTAAGCTAGACTTTAATCCTTAGCCTGGAATGAAGTTTCAATTAAGGAATTTAGGAAATAAAACATAAAACCTTGTTGCATGTGTTTATTAGTATAAACATAAGCGGTTAATAATCTAAACACAATATGACATGTCATTGAGGAGAGTCTCAATGATCAATCTTACACGATGAGATTGAATGCATGAATGAAAATCTTAAGTTTGACTAAAGGATTCATTATATAAGTCATATTATGTATTGAATTATTTATATCATTTGCATGAATGCAAGATGAGTTGATAACAACAAATATCTAAGTGAAAGTCATTAGATAAATTGTTAAACGAACAACCAAATGGACCTGCAAAGGACCAAATATTTGTTCAAACGTTTACGGATATTTGAGGAGCTCCGTTATGTTTTCATTCATTAATGCTTATATAACTGAGATGATGCTCAACCCTAGTCGTAGTAGGATGACATCATGAATGATGACACCTCTAACTAGATGTACTTGATTGAGAGCATTGATGCATTATACATTAAAAGAATAAGAATACTTTACAGTGTGGAAACTGTTATTGTGACTGTCTAAAGTAAGTGTTTTGCTAGCTTCGAACACACTATGAAATGTATTGTTGCAATACTCGTATTGTACTTGATTGCACACATACAAAAGGACAATCATCATTCAAAACATTTTTTGAATTTTTGAAACAAGTATTCTCAAAGTTTACTCAGATGACTACTTGTTGTCTTGTACAAAAAAAAAAAAAAAAAAAATTGATCATGGTGGAAACATCGGATTCCGATCTATATGTAGTCTTGTGCATATCTGTTTTTTAGTATTTGGATAATGGAACTGTAAGCAGTCGTATTATATAATGAATTGATATACCGAGTATTATCGTCTTCATTTATACTACTGTGTTCTATATTTGCATGTTTAATCCATGAATAATTTATTTATTCTAAAATTGTCCATTGCCAGTTGACGATACGGGAGTATCATCGAATTAAGGTAAATGTGAGCGTGTTGGTGATTTATTTGCCAAACTCATATGTTGTTCATTGTGATGAACATTGGACTGACCCAACCTTCGAGTATTCACTGCATGGATCGGCGTCAATAGTGAATCTCGTAAATGGTTATGTCTCTTATCCTTAGACTTGAGATGCAAGTAGGTCTTGCATGTGCGGAATTTTATTCTTTGATATGGTTAAACGCTGTCCTGAATAAGGTAGTTATAAAAACCATTTTCAGGAGTGATTTGAAACACATGAATGACACGTGCAGTCAAAACAGGATTTGTTCCTCCACATGTCATGGAGTTAGATACTATTGGGCCCCTCGATGAATTGAATAGATGTTTGTATGGCCGTACCCAAATGAGATTAAGATGAATCTTAATTCACTTGGTAATCTTGTTCAATATCTAGATCGAGAAACAGAATAGTTGAACAAATGGAATGACTTTGATCCATGTCTAGTGTTCAACATAGTATCTGTAACAAAAGGAAAGATGGCATTATAAACCATTTAAATGAGAAGTTTAAGAAACTACCCTCACATATTTCTAGGGGCATTGGCGTGTTGCTAGACGCTAACCTTTGCTTGTATAATTACTTGATTATTATGACGTCGCAAGTGGGAGCTGTTGGAGTATGCTCGTGTCATAATAAATAATTATATGGCTAGACATATGTGAGCCTATGGGGTCACACACATATACACTTAGGTACCTCTTTATGTTGTATTTATTGTACTTACGACATGTAAATAAGCTTACGTAACTTGGGATCACTATCGGGCTTCCAATGATTAAGTAATGTACTTAATCCATTGGACTTGGAAAACAAATGGGAAGCCCATTTGGGGCCCTATGGTGGCCGGCCTAAAGGGAGGGTCAAAGGGGGGTTATGGTTGAATTAATTATCTAATTAAAAGGGATTATCTCCTAATAATGAGAATAACTAATTACCAAAACTCTCTCCTCTCTCCCCTCTCTTCCTTGTACGGCACAAACACCAAACCCAATTAGGGTTTTTGTTTCCTTGATCAATTTCCTTTGATTCTTGATTAATCAAAGGTCATTTGACGGTTACGGGTAGAAGGACTAGCATCCAAGAGGTATACGGTGAGGTGTAGTGTGGACAATTCATAGAGGTGATCAACCTTATTGATCATTTGGGTTTCTCATTCCATTCGTGGGTATTGGTATTGGTGGTGATTCCCGGTACACGCTACAAAGGTATAACTATCTTGTTTATCTTATTGATTGATCATATGGCTATATGAGATCCGTGTGGGTGATGTTTTTCCGCTGCGTTTATTTGATTTATATATGTTTTATATTCATACATCACCTATACAGAAGACTATAGGGATTTGACTCGGGACGTTAGTATGACTTCTTATCTTCAGATGGATGGACAGAGAGAATAACTATTTGAGTTTGGAAGACGTATGGAGTGGGAAGTTTAAAAAGTGGCAGGTCTGACTGAGTTGCTTACAGAGGAGTTAGAAGTCTTGACATTTGAGGAAGTTCTGATTCACGACACGTTAGTTCTTTGATTCGTTCTGATCCTTACGATTTTTCTACATATTATGTTATGCCTACTGATACGTTTTGATACTCTGATTTGTGCTTTGTTGATCGTCAGTACGAATATGTTACCCATCTCTTTATGAGGCTCTTGATACGTTTGATGATTCGATTTGTGCTCCTCCGGCTATGACAAGTTCCTTTGTTCGTTTAGGACTTGGTAGGAGTTGATGAAGTTTATCGTTTAGTACAATCTCCATATTCGCTTCGTAGGTTTATATGTTTCGTGTATCTCTTTGTGAGATTGCAACTATCATCTGTCATCTGTCATCTGCTACGCATTTGTTTCGCGTTTGTTAGATCAGATTTGTTATGATTTGTGTTATGTGGAGAGCCTGGGGATATCCTTGTTGTCGGGATCGAGTCATGAGAAACTATTCCGTTTGTGAAGATTATGTTGGAAGAAACTCCCCGAGCGTGAGACTAATTATTTTTGTTCTTTTGTGATTCGCTACGTCTCCCTCTAAATTTTATGACTTCAATTTCGCGGACGAAATTTTTTTTAGAATGGAAGAATTATAACAACCTGAAATGCGTAACAATTTTGAATACGTATCATACGAGCTACCACTTAAAAATTTGACGTGATTACGTGAAAATTTGTACTTTGAACTTAAACTAAAACAATAAAACGACACCATTAAATATTTCATCATGACGTTTACATGTTACGAGTTTAATAGAGCGTTTAGTAATTATTTTGTACACTCATTTTGGGCCGCTACGGTTTGGACTTGGACTCCATTTCACACGGTAAAGATTACTCATTTTTGGGCCGATTTATATTGTTTGATTGACTCCCTTCCCATGACATGAAGTATTACATTTGGGCCAACATTTTTTTTTGCAACTTAATATCACACGTTTGCAAAGTGGTATTGGACCCCTTTCATGCCTTTGTATATACTGTTCCATTCAAGAATGAGATGAGATAAGAAAATCAAATTTGAAATGAGTTGTGAAGGTGAATAAGTCACCCAACTGTTCCCCTTTACTCCGCCATTTTTCTAAACACTCTCCCTTTCCCTTCTCACTTATATCAACCGAACTCCTCACTTCCATATCACACATTAAACCCTAAACAAAAATCCCAACTCATTTATACCTTGCATGAACAGAAGTGAGTGTGCGTGAACATGAGTGTTGGTTTTCAGATTCTAGGCTGCTATGATAGGTTCATGTTGGGTGATACGCGAGTCGTGTTTTCGTGTTGAGTTTCGGTTTGCATTGGTATTGCTCGAGTACGTTCGTATCCAGGTGTTGTGTTTCGGTTCTAGTTTGGATTTAGAGTCGTGGCTACCAAAGAAAGAAGAGACGACGAAAATAGCAGTTGTGGAGGTCGTGTTCATTCTGGTCCAAAGTGGTGGTCTAGTCGTGGTATACTACTGATTCAAAGGTGTCGTTTTGGCTTGGACTCGACATTGGTTTGGTCGTGGTGTGATATAGCAGATTCGAGGGGTGTGTGCTCGTGGTTCCTTTGGTTATTTGTTCTCTTCGTTTGATCACGCTTCGAGGGTACTCGTATATATCTTCTCTTCATTTTATTCTTTTCGTTGTGATCTCTTTTAATACGTATACAGGGCACCTTAAAGCTTTAAAGATCGGCTATACATATGTACGAATACATGCATCACGAATACTTAATAAATCGGCTAAAATATATGTTGTTTGTAGGAGATGTTAATCACATAAAATCATAAAACATGTCACGTGAAATGATAAAAGTCCATACGTCCATATTGAGTTTTATTTGGCTGTTTCGAATAGATTTACATGCGATGGGTTGATAAATGTTACACGTGCTAAAAATCTGAATATAAACTAAAGTATGAAGGACAAGATGCATAAATAATAAATTATAGAATCTGCATGATGAAGGCAATGTAATGCGTATGGTCTGTTTCGTTTTGGTTACAATTCAAATAAGAGTGCATGCATGAGTGAATTTTGTCAATATAAAAGGTGTGCCTAGTATACGTATGTGTTGTGGACATGTCTCATATAAATATTGGGTAGTACGAAATATGTTGTGTCATGTGGGTATGCTCGTGAGTGTTTGAAACATAGTTTGGGGTCGTCGCGGTATAAATTGATATCGTATATACATATAAATAAATAATGAACTACGGGGTCTAAAATTATCCTTTTAATATAAAATTATAGTATAAACCTTAAATAATTTATCTGACACTTTTAATATTAAATTTTGATAATTTAAATTTATGACTCTAAACTTTACTAAATTAACAAGATTAACCCTAAACCATTATATTAGTCATTATGAACCTTAAATATTATTTAATCATCAATAATAACCTTAAACTATTAAAGTACTAATTCGAGAAAGTTTACTAAAAATGGAAACTTACTATAAATGGAAAGTTACTATATTTGGCAAGTTACTAAAAATAGAAAGAAACCTAAAAGGAGTAATCTGATTTAAAATGAGCTCATTAGTAATAAGACGATCATTAATTCGTGTAGATTCACTGAAGAAGGAGTAACTTCCGATCATTGTGTTTTCTAGTGTAGTTTCATTTGCGGTTTAAGGTACAGATATTCTTCCTTTTTCAGTAGGGACTTCTCATGACTTTCTTGATCCTTGACACTGCTATGATTCCCTTTCGATATGCCATTGCTATGATCCCTTTGTTATGATATTTTGATATGAGCTTCTGATATGATCCTTCTTATATAAGCTTTGATATGACTCGTTTGATATGATTCAGTTCAGTTTGCTATGTTCTGTTGGATATGATATGATGATTCGATATGATATGATATAATTTGTTCTGTTCTGATGCCCGAGTTTTTATTCTACTCATGGAGGTACCATGGGCGTGCCATTGAAGCACCAATGGCATGACACTTTCTGTGGAGGTGTGATTGATCCACGGCGTCCCCATTTGATATGATTATGATATGAGATCTCCTGGCCATTATATGTGTGTATACTTGTCATATGAGCAGGTGTATATATATGATTTGTTTTGTAGGAGGGGGCGTATGGAAGCATCCTAGGTATTCTGTTTTGTGTAGGGTGAATGTGAGTGTGTGCTTACACTTCTTCACGTTGGAGATAGCTACTCCATTTTGGTACTTAGAGGTCTCCCCTCTTTGTGCACTTATGATTTGACGGATATGTGATTATGTGATTTGAGATCTATTCGAGTGTCTCGGGTAGGTCGGCTCGTGGCTTTCCTATGTATCTTTGTGTCTATTCGAGTGTCTCGGGTAGACAAGCCTTTGTTCTAGCTGCTCATGTGATTCTAGTTATCATATGATTCATATTACCATTTGTTTCTTCATGTTCTCTCTTATGCATTTTGACAGATGAAATTCTTTTTAGCAGGAGTTTATGTTTCCTTTTCCTATATTTATCTACGTTTCGAATATTCGTTTTTTTTATACCTGTTCACTGGGCTTTTTAAGCTCAGCTGCATTTCCTTTCCTGCAGCAGATTTTAGGTTGGAAGCTGGGTTTAGGTGAAGAGTGCATAGGAGCATTAGTGGACTACCTGATGATTAGAAGCCCATTAAATTTAGATTAGTCTTGGACTTGGATTCGATTAGATTTTTGTTTGCGTTTGTATTTCATCTTGTATAGAGTTAGCTTTTCATTTGTTATCTTAGATTACCTTTGTAATCATTATGTTTTACGTCTTCCGCTTGCGTTTGTATGTTCTGATGGACACCATAATGTGACATTTTGACCCGTGTCGGGTTGGGGTGTTACAGTAAATGTGGGAAATGCTATTAAGGCCTCAGCACGTTGGGAATGGAAACCAAAAGGAACCATTACCTCAAACAATCCCAATGGTGTATCAATGACCTTTGATAGATACAATTGTATTGATACACGAGGCAGATTCAAGTCATTTGTGGCTTGGGTCCCCAAAAGGAACTAATTCCTTTATTTTGTGTGCAGGAACATTCAAAGCCAAAAGATGATCAAGGATACTCAGACAGTGGATGTTCCAGGCACATGACTGGCAATAAGTCGTATCTTTCAGATTTCAAACCTTATGATGGATAATTTGTCAGCTTTGGAGGAGGTATAGGTGGCAAAGTTTCTGGCAAAGGAACAATCAAGGCTGGAAACTTGGATTTTGAGAATGTGTACTATGTGAAAGAACTCAAGTACAACCTTTTTAGTGTGTCACAGATGTGTGACAAGAAGCATAGAGTTCTATTCACAAAAGATGAAGGCTATATCTTATCTAAGGATTATAAGCTCCCTGATGAAAGTGATATTTTGCTTAAAATCCCTAGAAAAGGCATCCTATATAGCATTGACATGAAGAACATAGTAGCAAATAATGATGTTACTTGCTTGCTTGCAAAATCCACTTTGGATGAATCCATGCTTTGGCACAGAAGACTTGGTCATGTTAATTTCAAGACCATTAACAAGTTTGTGAAAGATGGTCTAGTCAGAGGTTTACCAGAGAAAAGATTTGAAAATGACCAAACATGCGTTGCCTATCTTAAAGGTAAGCAACACAGAGCTTCATGCAAGACCAAGGCATTCAATTCAATTGATCATCCACTTTTCATGCTGCATATGGACCTGTTTGGTCCTACATCTGTAAGCAGCATCAATTTGAAGAAGTATTGTCTTGTTGTGATTGATGACTTTAGTAGATTCACATGGGTTTTCTTTTTAAGAACCAAGGATGAAACCACTGGCATCCTTAAGACATTCATCACTGAAGTTGAAAATCAAGTTAAAAAGAAGATAAAGATCATCAGGTGTGACAATGGGACAAAGTTCAAGAACAAAGTTATGGATGATTTCTGCAGAGACAAAGGTATTAAAAGAGAAATCAGTGTTGCAAGAACTCCTCAACAAAATGGAGTTGCTGAAAGAAGAAACAGAACACTAATTGAGGCTGCTAGAACCATGTTTGTTGATTCAAAGCTACCAGTGACTTTTTGATCTGAAGCAGTTAACACTGCTTGTTACATACAGAACAGGGTTTTAGTGGTTAAAACAAAGAATAAGACACCTTATGAGGTATTCAGAGGAAGACCCCCAACTTTGGAATTTATGAGGCCATTTGGATGTCATGTTACTATTCTCAATACCATTGATCATCTGGGTAAATTTGAAGAAAAGACTGATGGAGGCTTCTTTGTTGGATATTCTATGGTTAGCAAGGCTTTCAGAGTCTATAACTTAAGAACAAAGAAGATTGAAGAGAATTTGCATGTGGAGTTTCTTGAAAATAAAATTAACATGGCAGGTTCAGGACCAGAATGGCTATTTGATCTTGAAACATTATCCAATACAATGAATTATGTACCTCTTACTTCAAGTACAGGAGACAAAGATCTTGAAGATTCAGAAGAATTCATTGATGAAGATGAATCTTGCAAAGATGATGAAGATGATAAAGATCAAATTGTTATGCCACTTTGGGACTTTGTTGATAATTCTGAAAATAAAAGTGATGCAGATGGTGTGAATTTTGATGTTCTGAATAAAGAAATTCCTGCTAGCAGTGGTAACTCAATTCCCACTACTACAACAGAAGTTTCCACTGATGCTTCAAATGTGTAAGGTTCATCTCAGGAATCACCCAGTGATGATGTTGAGAACTCAAACATGCCAACAACATATGATATTCCTAGCACATCACAGACTTCAATTCACAAAGTGCATCCTCTTGATAATGTTATTGGTAAGCTACAATCAGGTGTAAAGAGTAGAAGACAGACAAAGAAAGATGATATTCATAGGTTCATTAGTGAACTTTATAAGTCCAAGAAGCATAAGAAAAATTATGAATGTTTGTTTTTCTGTTTTCTATCACAAGTGGAGCCTAAAAATGTTTACAAGGCTTTAGAAGAATCTAGTTGGGTTGAAGCAATGCAAGAGGAGTTGTTGCAGTTCAAGCTTCAAAAGGTTTGGGTTCTTTGTGATTTGCCTGATGGTATGAAGGTCATTGGTACTAAATGGGTTTTCAGAAACAAGAAAGATGAAAGAGGTATTGTAATTAGGAACAAAGCTAGATTGGTTGGTCAAGGATATACTCAAGAGTAGGGTATTGACTATGAAGAAGTTTTTGCTCCTGTTGCAAGGATTGAGGCTATTAGATTGTTTCTAGCCTATGCATCCTTTATGGGCTTTACAGTCGATCAAATGGATGTTAAGAGTGCCTTCTTGTATGGAACAATTGATGAGGAGGTCTATGTCTCTCAACCTCCAGGCTTTGAAGATCCTCAACACCCAAATAAAGTGTATAAAGTTGTTAAGGCTCTTTATGGCTTACATCAGGCTCCAGGGAAGTGGTATGAAACCTTAGCTACTTATTTGTTGAATAATGGGTTTCATAGAGGAAAGATTGATCAGACTTTGTTCATCAAGAAAGACAAGGGTGATATTCTACTTGTTCAGGTATATGTTGATGATATCATCTTTGGATCTACTAAACAAGAGATGTGCAAAGAGTTTGAAAAGTTGATGAAAGATGAATTTCAAATGAGTTCTATGGGAGAACTTACATTCTTTTTGGGGCTGCAAGTACAATAGAATAAAGAAGGCATCTTTATCAGTTAAGACAAATATGTGAGTGAGATTGTAAGGAAGTTCAAATTCACTGATGCAAAACCTTCAAATACCCCTGCTGATAAGACTACTCATCTATTGTTGAAGAATGCTAGTGGTGATGATGTTGATGTACACACCTACAGATCTATGATTGGTTATTTGATGTATCTCACTTCATCAAGACCAGACATTATGTTTGTTGTATGTGCTTGTGCAAGATTTCAAGTGACTCCAAAGACATCACATATGACAGCAGTAGAGAAGATTTTTAGGTATTTGAAGACATATCCTAATCTAGGATTATGGTATCCAAGAGAATCCCCTATGGAATTGATCACTTACTCAGATAGTGACTATGCTGGTGCAAGTTTGGATAGAAGGTCCACTACAGGAGGATGTCAATTTATTGGATGTAGATTGGTGTCATGGTAGTGTAAGAAGCAAACTATGGTGGCTACTTCAACCACTGAAGCAGAATATGTAGCTGCTGCTAGCTGTTGTGCTCAGATCTTATGGCTTCAGAATCAATTGTTGGATTATGGGTACAATTTCATGAATACCATTATCTATATAGACAATAGTAGTACCATATGCATTATTAAAAATCCTGTTCAACACACTAAAACTAAACATATTGAAATTAGACATCACTTTATCAGAGATTGTTTCATTCATGTCGAGAGTTAATTATCTCAATTTCTCTACTTCGTCTACGGAAGTTCGTACAAGATTCGTGGTTGTTTTGTCATCATCAAATAGGGGAAGATTGTTGGTCTATTAGATTTGATGATACAAAATAAGAAAGAATGAAACAATAGGGACTTAATACGACAAGAATGAATTCTACAAAATATGGAGAAGGACTTGCTTGCAAAAGAAGATTTATATTTTAGTCCTTCGTAGTATTTTGTAAACCCTAAATCTCTATTATATAAAGAGATCAAGGGTACATGTTTTATATTAAGTCTTCCATAATGTAGTCACTAAAGGTGTGTGTGTGTAACCTAGATGTAGATTATAAACGTCTAGGGTTAGAGTTAGTTCGTATCCTTCAAGGTTTGAGGTGTCTTAGATCCTCGTTACAGTTAGGTAACAAGTTATATTCTGATCAAATAAAATTGGAGGTTATTGGGGAAAAACCTTGTGTCAATAACTATTGATTTGTTTAATTCCGCTGCGTGTATTGTCATTGTTATTGTTTAACCCTAGCGCTCAAAACGATCCATGGAGTCTAACAAACTCATCAATTGGTATCAGAGCTAGGTTATTGAGAAAAAGCAACAACTCCTCATACTTTTGGTATCTAACACGAGTAGATATCACCTTGAACTGCAACAACTCCTCTTGCATTGCTTCAATCCAGCTAGATTCTTCTAAAGCCTTGTAAACATTTTTAGGCTCCACTTGTGATAGAAAACAGAAAAACAAACATTCATTCTTTTTCTTATGCTTCTTGGACTCATAAACTTCACTAATGAACCCATGAATATCATCTTTCTTTGTCTGTCTTCTAGTCTTCACACCTGATTGTAGCTCACCAATAACATTATCAAGTGGATGCACTTTGTGAATTGAAGTCTGTGATGTGCTAGGAATATCATATGTTGTTGGCAAGTTTGAGATCTCAACATCATCACAGGGTGATTCCTGAGATGAACCTTCCACATTTGGAGCATCAGTGGAAACTTCTGTTGTAGCAGTGGGAATTGAGTTACCACTGCTAGCAGGAATTTCTTTAGTCAGAACATCAAAATTCACACCATCTGCATCACTTTTCTTTTCAGAATTATCAACAAAGTCCCAAAGTGGCATAACAATTTGATCTTTATCATCTTCATCTTCTTTGCAAGATTAATCTTCATCAATGAATTCTTCTGAATCTTTAAGATCTTTGTCTCCTGTACTTGAAGTAAGAGGTACATAATTCATTGTATTGGATAATGTTTCAAGATCAAATAGCCATTCTGGTCCTGAACCTGCCATGTTAGTTTTATTTTCAAGAAACTCCACATGCAAATTCTCTTCAATCTTCTTTGTTCTTAAGTTATAGACTCTGAAAGCCTTGCTAACCATAGAATATCCAACAAAGAAGCCTTCATCAGACTTTTCTTCAAATTTACCCAGATGATCAATGGTATTGAGAATAGTAACATGACATCCAAATGGCCTCATAAATTCAAAAGTTGGGGGTCTTCCTCTGAATAGCTCATAAGGTGTCTTGTTCTTTGTTTTAACCACTAAACCCCTGATCTGAATGTAACAAGCAGTGTTAACTGCTTCAGCCCAAAAAGTCACTGGTAGCTTTCAATCAGCTAACATGGTTCTAGCAGCCTCAATTAGTGTTCTGTTTCTTCTTTCAGCAACTCCATTTTGTTGAGGAGTTCTTGCAACACTAAATTCTCTCTTAATACCTTTGTCTCTGCAGAAATCATCCATAACTTTGTTCTTGAACTCTGTCCCATTGTCACACCTGATGATCTTTATCTTTTTTTCAACTTGATTTTCAACTTCAGTGACGAATGTCTTAAGGATGCCAATGGTTTCATCCTTGGTTCTTAAAAAGAAAACCCATGTGAATCTACTAAAGTCATCAGTCACAACAAGACAATACTTCTTCAAAATTGATGCTGCTTACAGATGTAGGACCAAACAGGTCCATATGTAGCATGAAAAGTAGATGATCAATTGAATTGAATGCCTTGGTCTTGCATGAAGCTCTGTGTTGCTTACCTTTAAGATAGGCAACACATGTTTGGTCATTTTCAAATCTTTTCTCTGGTAAACCTCTGACTAGACCATTTTTTACAATCTTGTTAATGGTCTTGAAATTAACATGACCAAGTCTTCTGTGCCAAAGCATGGATTCATCCAAAGTGGATTTTGCAAGCAAGCAAGTAACATCATTATTTGCCACTATGTTCTTCATGTCAATGCTATATAGGATGCCTTTTCTAGGGATTTTAAGCAAAATATCACTTTCATCAGGGAGCTTATAATCCTTAGATAAGATATAACATTCATCTTCTGTGAATAGAACTCTATGCTTCTTGTCACACATCTGTGACACACTGAAAAGGTTGTACTTAAGTTCTTTCACATAGTACACATTCTCAAAATCCAAGTTTCCAGCCTTGATTGTTCCTTTGCCAGAAACTTTGCTACCAATACCTCCTCCAAAGCTGACAAATTATCCATCATAAGGTTTGAAATCTGAAAGATAGGACTTATTGCCAGTCATGTGCCTGGAACATCCACTGTCTGAGTATCCTTGATCATCTTTTGGCTTTGAATGTTCCTGCACACAAAATAATGAAATTAGTTCCTTTTAGGGACCCAAGCCACAAATGACTTGGATCTGCCTCGTGTATCAATATAATTGTATCTATCAAAGGTCATTGATACACCAATGGGATTGTTTGAGGTGATGGTTCCTTTTGGTTTCTATTCCCAACGTGCTGAGGCTTTAACAGCATTTCGCACATTTACCCTCTTATTCTTCACAGAACCATCAGTGGTAACTTTTGGCCTTGCACTGGTAACTGCTGGCGTAGCAGTGGAAACTGCTGGTTTTGAAGTTTTGGGTACCCACTTGTGATAACTGTAAACTTTATTTTCAAAATAGGTCTTTTTCCCTGGTTGTGCAGATTTAACAAAAGTAGTAATTGGTTTGGCACTTTTAACAGGGGACTTAGGGTAAGCTCTGTTTTATTTCTGGCAGTGGCAACTGCTGGTTTAGCAGTGGAAATAGTTTTAATGCCAGATATTCCCAAACACTTCCCTTCTACCCATGTGATAGTTACAATTATAAGAAAGATGATCAAAACTACCGCATATATGATAGGGTTTGTTGTTAAGCACAAAGTCATTACCAAATTGCCTAGATTTAACATGATTCCAACTCCTCATATTCCCCCTAGGAGTTGTTGATCTACTTCTGTACATCTCTGCATATCTAGCAGTAGGCCTAGTGAAATTGGGTTGTGACCTAGGCTTGTCTTTGACAACATCAGAAATACTCTTTTTAACATCCACATGCACATTCTCAGGACCACTAGGTTTAGAATCAACATTCAAACTCTCATCTTTAAGAGATGAGTCACTAGCACTATCAAAAATATCAACCTCAACCTAAACCTTTTCAATAACAGTTTCTATAACAAATTTTGGTCCATAGGTCATGGTTGGTTCCTGGAATTCTTCTAATCCTATGTGAGCTAAGTCAATTCCAGGAGGTGATGGAACATCTCTTAGAGGTGGTGGAACATATTTGTATCCAACTCCTGATTTGGCTTTGTTTACAACTTGGGCTTCCCAAATTTTGTCAATACACTTGGATTGGTGATCTAGTATATTACAAGTTATCTGTATATTCTCATTAGCCCATTTAACCTTTTCTAGCTCTTCCCTAAGAACCTTGTGCACAGCAACTTGATAATCTAAGTCTCTTTTTAAAACAGCAATATCATCATTGAACTTAGATTCATTTGCCCTATAATGCTCTAATTGAGTTTCTAAAACACCAAGACCTCTTTTATGATTTGCTAAGTTATAATTTGTATGATTTAACTCTAGCAATTGTTCATCATATTGTGCTTTAATTTTCTCATTCTCTTTTAAGGCTTTACAAGTTTTAGAACAAGCATTATTAATTTGTACCTCAGAGTCTGAAAAAGCCATTAGTGCAAGCTCAGTAGCAAGCATTGCAGACTCTGAATCATCTTCTTCATCCTCAGCCATAAAGCTCCAATCATAGCTCACTCCATCAATAGCCAATAGCACCTTTGGCTCTTCAGTTGTAGGTTCTTTCTTCTTGTCCTGCTTATACCAAGTTGACATGTTGTCAGGTTTCCTTGGTTTCCTGCATTCCCTGGCAAAGTGCCCCTTCTTATGACAATTATAGCAATCCACCTTGTTTTTGTCAAAACCTCTTGTCTCATTGCCATTAATGATAATCTTCCTTCCAGTCTTCTTCCAAAACTTCTTTGCCTTTAAGCTTAGTAATGCAACATGCCATTTAATGTCCATCTCTTCCATATCATCCTCATCAATTTGATCCAAATCCTCATGATTGAGAATTGAACCACCCATTTGACTTGATAGAAAGGCATAAAAGGCAGAATCACTAAGACCAGCAATCTGTCTTTTTGAACTAGCAGTGGAAACACCTCCACTACCAGTGGAAACAACAATGTTAGCATCATCATCATCACTATCACTTTCTCCATCTAAACTATCATCAAGAGATGATGACATGAGTGCTACACTTCCTGAACCTATGCTTAGTTTGCCAGCTTTCTTCAGTCTTTGTTCAATAACCTTAAAGTTATTGTACAAATCATTAAGCTTCATAGTCTCCAAATCTGGCTTGTCTTCCCACACTGCAACATTGGTTCCAAACTCAGAGGGTAAACTCCTTAAGAACTTTAGATTGAGGTCTTCCCTTTCCACCTTAATTCCAAAAACAGTGAGTTGAGTAACAATCTTTTGTAGCCTTGTGAAGATGCTATCAATAGATTCATTACTTGTTGAACCAAAGTTTTCATAAGTCTGTTTCAGCAGGGTCTTCTAAGTCTTCTTGGTGGAATCATTACCACCAAAAACATTACAGAACCCCTCAAACAGAGTCCGTGCAGTCTTGTACTTGCTGAATGCTAGAACTTGATCTCTGGGAAGTGTCATTAACAACAAACCTCTGGCCTTCATATCATTCTTCATCTGAAGTCTTTCATCATTTGTGATAGGTCCAGTGTTAACCTTTACTACTTCCTTGCCACCAACCATCTCTGAGGTAGTACCAGGTTTAAAGGAATTACCAAACAATATGATCTCCCAGAGTGTATGGTCTTGCACCATAAAGAATTGTTCGATCATTAGCCTCCACATCTCATAGTCATTCAACTTAAGCTTGGGAAGCTTAGCAGCAATGTTAGATTGACTAGTTTCTGTCTCCATTGATTCTTCGAGTGAACTTAGGGTCTTCTAAATCAAAGTATCAAAACCTAGCTCTTTTTGATATAACTCAAGGTTAGTATCTACTGAGCTTGCACTAATGGCTTTTTCTGACTCTGAGGTACAAATTAATAATGCTTGTTCTAAAACTTGTAAGGCCTTAAAAGAGTATGAGAAAATTTAAGCACAATATGATGAAAAATTGCTAGAGTTAAATCATACTAATTATAACTTAGCAAATCATAAAAGAGGTCTTGGTGTTTTAGAAACTCAATTAGAGCATTATAGGGCAAATGAATCTAAGTTCAATGATGATATTGCTGTTTTAAAAAGAGACTTAGATTATCAAGTTGATGTGAACAAGGTTCTTAGGGAAGAGCTAGAAAGGGTTAAAAGGGCTAATGAGAATATACAGATAACTTGTAATACACTAGATCACCAATCCAAGTGTATTGACAAAATTTGGGAAACCCAAGTTGTGAACAAAGCCAAATCAGGAGTTGGATACAAATCTGTTCCACCACCTCTAAGAGGTGTTCCATGACCTCCTGGAATTGACTTAGCTCACACAGGATTAGAAGAATTCCAGGAACCAACCATGACCTATGGACCAAAATTTGTTAAAGAAACTGTTATTGAAAAGGTTCAGGTTGAGGTTGATATTTTTGATAGTGGTAGTGACTCATCTCGTAAAGATGAGAGTTTGAATGTTAATTCTAAACCTAGTGTTCCTGAGAATGTGCATATGGATGTTAAAAAGAGTATTCCTGATATTGTCAAAGAGAAGCCTGGGTCACAACCCAATTTCACTAGGCCCACTGCTAGATATGCAGGGATGTACAGAAGTAGATCAACAACTCCTAGGGGGAATATGAGGAGTTGGAATCATGTTAAATCTAGGAAATTTGGTAGTAACTTTGAGTTTAACAACAAACCCTATCATATATGTGGTAGTTTTGATCATCTTTCTTATAATTGTAACTATCACATGGGTAGAAGGGAAGTGTTTGGGAATACCAGGGTGAATGGATATAATGCTAATAACTTAACTCACCCAAATCCACTAAGCAAGATGATTCTCAGGTCTGTTTTGCTTAACTCTGGCATTAAAACTATTTCCACTGCTAAACCAGCAGTTGTCACTGCGAGAAATAAAAACAGAGCTTACCCTAAGTCCCCTGTTAAGAGTGCCAAACCAAATACTATTTTTGCTAAATCTGCACAAACAGGGAAAAATACCAATTTTGAAAAGAATGTTTACAATAATCACAAGTGGGTACCCAAAATTACAAAACCAGCAGTTTCCACTACTAAGCCAGCAGTTACCACTGCAAGGCCAAAAGTTTCCACTGGTGGTTAAGGCCTCAGCACATTGGGAATGGAAACCAAAAGGAACCATCACGTCAAACAATCCCAATGGTGTATCAATGACCTTTGATAGATACAATTATATTGATACATGAGGCATATCCAAGTCATTTGTGGCTTGGGTCCCCAAAAGGAACTAATTCCTTTATTTTGTGTGCAGGAACATTCAAAGCCAAAAGATGATCAATGATACTCAGACAGTGGATGTTCCAGGCACATGACTGGCAATAAGTCCTATCTTTCAGATTTCAAACCTTATGATGGACAATTTGTAAGCTTTGGAGGAGGTATTGGTGGCAAAGTTTCTGGCAAAGGAACAATCAAGGCTGGAAACTTGGATTTTGAGAATGTGTACTATGTGAAAGAACTCAAGTACAACCGTTTCAGTGTGTCACAGATGTGTGACAAGAAGCATAGAGTTCTATTCACAGAAGATGAATGCTATATCTTATCTAAGGATTATAAGCTCCCTGATGAAAGTGATATTTTGCTTAAAATACCTAGAAAAGAAAACCTATATAGCATTGACATGAAGAACATAGTGGCAAACAATGATGTCACTTGCTTGCTTGTAAAAGCCACTTTGGATGAATCCATGCTTTGGCACAAAAGACTTGGTCATGTTAATTTCAAGACCATTAACAAGATTGTGAAAGATGTTCAAGTCAGAGGTTTACCAGAGAAAAGATTTGAAAGTGACCAAACATGTGTTACATGTCTTAAAGGTAAGCAAGACAGAGCTTCATGCAAGACCAAAGCATTCAATTCAATTGATCATCCACTTTTCATGCTACATATGGACCTGTTTGGTCCTACATCTGTAAGCAGCATCAATTTGAGGAAATATTATCTTGTTGTGACTGATGACTTTAGTAGATTCACATGGGTTTTCTTTTTAAGAACCAAGGATGAAACCACTGGCATCCTTAAGACATTCAACACTGAAGTTGAAAATCAAGTTGAAAAAAGATAAAGATCATCAGGTGTGACAATGGGATAGAGTTCAAGAACAAAGTTATGGATGATTTCTGTAGAGACAAAGGTATTAAGAGAGAATTTAGTGTTGCAAGAACTCTTCAACAAAATGGAGTTGCTAAAAGAAGAAACAGAACACTAATAGAGGCTGCTAGAACCATGTTAGCTGATTCAATGCTACCAGTCTCTTTTTGGGCTGAAGCAGTTAACACTGCTTGTTACATACAGAACAGGGTTTTAGTGGTTAAAACAAAGAACAAGACACCTTATGAGCTATTCAGATGAAGACTCCCAACTTTGGAATTTATGAGGCCATTTGGATGTCATGTTACTATTCTCAATACCATTGATCATCTGGGGAAATTTGAAGAAAAGTCTGATGAAGGCTTCTTTGTTGGATATTCTATGGTTAGCAAGGCTTTCAGAGTCTATAACTTTACAACAAAGAAGATTGAAGAGAATTTGTATGTGAAGTTTCTTGAAAATAAAACTAACATGGCAGGTTCAGGACCAGAATGGCTATTTGATCTTGAAATATTATCCAATACAATGAATTATGTACCTCTTACTTCAAGTACAGGAGACAAAGATCTTGAAGATTCAGAAGAATTCATTGATGAAGATGATGTAACACCCCCAAAATACCGCAGCGGAAGACTGTGTCACTGGGGGTGCTACTTCATAATACAAAATACAAGTTATAGAAAACGAACTCTAAATGAGACGTTTTGAAAAGTTACCATTCGATTAATGAATTCAAAGTTACAAACATGAGATTCCAAAGTATGATACATAAATGTATACAAAGTTTTTGAATGGTAAATGATAAAAGCGTAAGTCTTCAGAATATGCAGCTTGACTCTAAGTTCCACGCACTAGCTATCTCCTTACTAACCTGAGATAAACATGCTAAAGTGTCAACACAATGGTTGGTGAGTTCATAGAGTTTGTCTTAAAACAGTTGAAAAGTCTTAAAGAATGATCACACAGCAAAGGCATTGAGAATCCACTCAGTTGCAGGTCCCGCCATAAGAGACTTGCAACCTGTGTGTCCACAACCCACTGCTAAAAGATAGTTTATACAATGCACCGGATTATATTCACCCAAGGTCAAGAATAGACACAAGGGCGGGGGTCTCTCCCCAAATAGTACTACGACATCCAAGGTCAAGTATAGACACAAGGGTAGGGGCATCTTCCCATGAGTACTACCAATACCTCTCCGACAGAATAGAGTATTATGTATGCACGTAAATACGAATCTTGTATTTAAATTAAGCAAGTATAGTGTATCAAGTATGTATAACGCAATCAAGTATAATTATCATGTATAACGCATTCAAGTATAATGCCAATCAAGTATAACACAATCAAGTATAAATGTTTTGAGTATTTGTACAAGTAAACAAGTAGTTGAGCATGTATCCCCCCCAAGAGTTAAAACAAGTACGAAAAGAGTAGGGGCTATGACTCACCTTAAGCTTATGTAATGAGAAATGAAAGTGGTAGTCGAATCGCGAAAGTCTCTAAGAACAGCCTATAATAGAACGTTGCGACTTAGGTTTGGAGTAACGTCTAAGAATACGAAGAATTGCCTATATATATCTTGCATAATGTTCATGATGTAGTACTTAGTATATAGTGTAAGTCGTTGAATATAAGTGGTCTATGAAACATGTATAGATTGTAAATCTCTTACTACCGTTCGGGCCGACATAATTCAGAAGTCATGGAGTAAACGTTCGAGGAGCCAGGACACTTTAATTCGTAAATCCACAACTCATCTCGACGGCTTACTTAATGAACTCCTCACATGAGGCTCCCTACTATTGTAGTATTTGATAACATATATATAAGTTTTTGATCTTTAATAGTTATATGGTCTTTAGCCGTGGCTTTGCCGTGACCTTGGTCATTGTTACCATGGTCTTAAGACTCAACCTTGGCTTTAGCCATGGTTGTGGTCTTGGCTTTAGGTCATTAGACCTCTTGGTCTCATCTAATTATAACCATTATATAGTTACTTTGATCTAAAAATGGGCTGTTAAGAATTTGAAGAAATTATCACTCGGAAAGCGTTTTCAGGGCTCGAGCTTCTTTGTTCCTGAACGAAAACGTCGTTCCGGACAACTTTCGTGTTTTAACTTTTTGATGAATCAGACCAGAAGTGGGACTTTCAAAATCAAAATTTGATCAGAATGCTATTTAGGCAGTTTTGCCGTTTTGGTTTCGCTAACTTCAAACGGTCATAACTTTTGACTCGTGTACTCGTTTTGGGTGATTCAAATTGCTATGTTTTCCTTGTTAAGTCCTCTTTAACAGTAAGTAAGTGTCAAATATCAAAGTTATACTATTGTGGTCGTGGTTTTCCATAAAAATCACTAGTTTGCTTGTTTACTTGTCATAAGTTAACATATGTATACCAATACTTGTTTTATCCATTTTTAAACATCATGAACACAATACAAAGACCATATATAGCATGAAAGAAACATAATAAGCATGAAAGTGATATTGAGCAAGAAAGTGTATAAGGGTTTGCTTACAACTTTTGGCTTTCTAAAGAAAGGAAGTCAAGTATAGAACTAGGACACTAAACCTAAGCTTGTAAACCCTTCACCATAACTCTTGTAACCATTGATAGACTTGATATAAACCTTGTGAAAACCCATTTAACTTCAGCCCTAGTAACCTTGTGTAGCTCTTAATTCAACCATGGAATCACCAAACAAACTTAAGAACTAGGTAGAGAATACTAAGACCTTGAACTTTGTAGTGTAACTTGTATATTGAAGATCAAAGGATCATGGTGCTAGGTATTGAGGTTGTGGCATTTTTGGTGATGAAGAAAGGAAGCAAATGAGCTTTCTATTTATAGCAAGAATGAGGAGGTTAGGAAGATTGCTAGGAAAGTGCTATAACTTGGTGACAAAGTTGTAATTAAGTAAGATCTAATGGCTAAAGTCAAGATTTAACCACACATGGTGACTTCCCCCCCCCCCCTCCTAAGTCGTTTTTCCAAGGATAAGGGTGACTAGATGAGTAGTCATGGTCTTTGGATGATAATATCCTAAGTATGTAGCTAGTTTTGACTCCGTAAATCGCTAACCGTAAATGATTAAGCCTTAAAACGTAAAACCGGGTATCGTAAAAATATGAAACTTGAAAGTATTGTTAAACATGTCAATATAGTCCATAATAAAATATAAAATGAGTGGTAGGTTCTATCGGGTACTAAAACCCTGCTAAAAACTGGAAACACGGGTCTAAAACGCGCAATTCGCGTAAAACGCTGAACTGGAAAACGTAAAATTCCGAAACTTTTGGAATTGTCATAAAATGAGAGAAAATCATATTTCTATTGTTTATAATGTTTTATGGACATATCGGGATGCTGGAATGACGTTTAAACTTAAAAGTAAATCTCGGACACGGCTTTGTGATTTTTGCAGAAATGATCCGACGAGCGTCAAACTCTCGGATTATCGTTAAAATAGTTTAACTTACGAGAATATGAAATAAAAATTTCTGAGATGAATAGTAAAAGTGAATAGTAAAAAGTGAATAGTAAAAGTGAATAGTGAAATTTTCGGGAATAAAAGTTAACCTGAAAATGCGAATTGTTACAGACGAATCTTGCAAAGATGATGAAGATGATAAAGATCAAATTGTTATGCCACTTTGGGACTTTGTTGATAATTCTGAAAAGAAAAGTGATGCAGATGGTGTGAATTTTGATGTTCTGAATAAAGAAATTCCTGCTAGCAGTGGTAACTCAATTCCCACTGCTACAACAGAAGTTTCCACTGATGCTCCAAATGTGGAAGGTTCATATCAGGAATCACCCTGTGATGATGTTGAGATCTCAAACATGCCAACAACATATGATATTCCTAGCACACCACAGACTTCAATTCACAAAGTGCATCCACTTGATAATGTTATTGGTGAGCTACAATCAGGTGTGAAGACTAAAAGACAGACAAAGAAAGACGATATTCATGGGTTCATTAGTGAAGTTTATGAGTCCAAGAAGCATAAGAAAAAGAATGAATGTTTGTTTTTCTATTTTCTATCACAAGTGGAGCCTAAAAATGTTTACAAGGCTTTAAAAGAATCTAGCTGGGTTGAAGCAATGCAAGAGGAGTTGTTGCAGTTCAAGCTTCAAAAGGTTTGGGTTCTTTGTGATTTGCCTGATGGTATGAAGGTCATTGGTACTAAATGGGTTTTCAGAAACAAGAAAGATGAAAGAGGTATTGTAATTAGGAACAAAACTAGATTGGTTGCTCAAGGATATACTCAAGAGGAGGGTATTGACTATGAAGAAGTTTTTGCTCCTGTTGCAAGGATTGAGGCTATTAAATTGTTTCTAGCCTACGCATCCTTTATGGGCTTTACAGTCTATCAAATGGATGTTAAGAGTGCCTTCTTGTATGGAACAATTGATGAGGAGGTCTATGTCTCTCAACCTCCAGGCTTTGAAGATCCTCAACACTCAAATAAAGTGTATAAAGTTGTTAAGGCTCTTTATGGCTTACATCAGGCTCCAAGGAAGAGGTATGAAACCTTAGCTACTTATTTATTGAATATTGGGTTTCATAGAGGAAAGATTGATCAAACTTTGTTCATCAAGAAAGACAATGGTGATATTATACTTGTTCAGGTATATGTTGATGATATCATCTTTGGATCTACTAAACAAGAGATGTGCAAAGAGTTTGAAAAGTTGATGAAAGATGAATTTCAAATGACTTATATGGGAGAACTTACATTCTTTTTGGGGCTGCAAGTACAACAGAATAAAGAAGGCATCTTTATCAGTCAAGACAAATATGTGACTGAGATTGTAAGGAAGTTCAAATTCACTGATGCAAAACCTTCAAATACCCCTGCTGATAAGACTACTCATCTATTGTTGAAGAATGCTAGTGGTGCTGATGTTGATGTATACACCTACAGATCTATGATTGGTTCTTTGATGTATCTCATGTCATCAAGGCCAGACATTATGTTTGTTGTATGTTCTTGTGCAAGATTTCAAGTGACTCCAAAGACATCACATATGACAGCAGTAGAGAAGATTTTTAGGTATTTGAAA
The DNA here is from genome assembly GCA_030686995.1 of Artemisia argyi. Classification (NCBI taxonomy): domain Eukaryota; kingdom Viridiplantae; phylum Streptophyta; class Magnoliopsida; order Asterales; family Asteraceae; genus Artemisia; species Artemisia argyi. The sequence goes on from CM060685.1 coordinate 149,276,444, forward strand.
ACATATCCTAATCTAGGATTATGGTATCCAAGAGAATCCCCTATGGAATTGATCACTTACTCAGATAGTGACTATGCTGGTGCAAGTTTGGATAGAAGGTCCACTACAGGAGGATGTCAATTTCTTGGATGTAGATTGATGTCATGGCAGTGCAAGAAGCAAACTATGGTGGCTACTTCAACCACTGAAGCAGAATATGTAGCTGCTACTAGCTGTTGAGCTCAGATCTTATGGCTTCAGAATCAATTGTTGGATTATGGGTACAATTTCATGAACACCATTATCTATATAGACAATAGTAGTACCATATGCATTATTAAAAATCCTGTTCAACACACTAAAACTAAACATATTGAAATTAGACATCACTTTATCAGAGATTGTTTTGAGAAAAAGCTTATTAATGTTGTCAAAATTCACACTGATGACAACTATCTTGATTTATTAACAAAAGGGCTTGATGTGGGTAGGTTTCAGTACTTGGTAACTGGTATTGGAATGTTAAATCCATAAATCTTTGATGTCTAATGTTTTTTCAGTGTTGCAGGATAGTTTTTAGGTACTAATATTGTTTGTATATGTGTGTATGGTTTTCTACTAACTTGTATGCAGAGAAATTAAAGCACAGTGGAAATAATCATACAACAGTGGAAAGATTGTCTCTCTCAGTGATTAAAGAAGAAAAAGGAAAAAGTACTTTTATTGATTCCAAATAAGTACATTACAACCATTCAGAGAAGATAGTCACCAGAAAACATCACAAAACAAAGATCCACAACCTAACACCTAAACATTCAGCACAACTACTCCATGGGTTTCTTCCCTTTACCCTCATAATCATGCTTGCCTTTGGAAGCTCTCTTTCTCTTGTCATCAAAAGAAAGTTGCTTTCTTGGACAAGCAAGGCCCAGAACTTGCTTGGGAGGCTTTGGTGCTTGTGCAGGCTTCTCAACAGCAGGCCACTTCATGTTGGATATTGCTGACTGCAATGCTGTAGTGAGGGCTCTTGGCAGTTCCTTGGAAAGATTGAAGGTTGGATCATCATCATCAGAGGAAGAACTGGAATAGAACTCTAGGGATGGAGCAGGAGAAGCTACAGTCTTCTTGGATTTCATGTTGGATGATGTAGATGTGGCAGCACTTGGAGGAAGGTAATCACTCCACCCAGTAGAAGGTTCCTCTTAATTTGAGAAATAACTAATCTCCTCATCAGAAGAATCATCTGATGATATGTAGACAATTGGAAACCAGCTCGTGATGTTGATGTAGGGTTTTTGATGTTAATGATGTGTTTTTGATGGAAACTAAAGGTCAATGAGCCCCCTTTTTATAAGTAAAGTCAAGGTCGAATGCTAATTAATGAAGGATATTTACTCTTACCTGTTTTGGTAGGTTGGAGGAGTAAATTTGGATATTATCGGGTTGACTTTGGAGAGATATTTTATGAATAGTAACTTGGTCAAAAAGTTACTTTGGATTAATTTTTATGGGTTAATTTTTGGTGTTACTTAATTATTCAGAATACAAACCCATATTGTTTGAGCCATTGGAGTTATAAGGTGTGTATCTTAGACACACAACAAATGGTTATTGATTCACCATGTTTAATCAACATAAGAATCAACTAGTCCAGAGCAAACGGCTACTGGTAAAGACTTAACAAGTCCGTTTATGGTTGATAGTTTACCAAAAATAATATGGTTATCAACTCACCATACTCCATGTGATGAAGAGTTGGCTAGTCCATAGCAAACGGCTCATGGTAAAGACATATCAAATTCGTTGATAGCTGATAGTTTGCTAAAAACTATGATAAGAGCAGCAAATTTTTCATGTTTTACTTACCACTGCTCTTTGATATTTTGTGAAAATTTTACCACTGCTAGTTCACTTGTTACCACTGCAAGAGTAATTTTTCCACTGGTGAACTAGCTGTTACAACTGTTGTGTCAGTAATCTATTTTTTACTAGCCGTTGTAAATATAACCGTGTTTCCTTATTAATAGGGTAAATATTAGTGAATTATCCACTTACCAACTTTATTTTATTCTTTTCCAAAGATAAATCTTTCTAAAGATAATTCACAATACGCAAACTCCTCAAACCCTATTAGTATAAATTGATTATCATACGGCTTGATTTTTATTCTTGATTACTAACTCTTTTATCTTACTTTCACAAAATCTATGGCGATTCTAAACTTTGTTGAGGAGCACAACCAAGTGGCCTACTTACAAAAGTCGAACGAGAAGAGTGGCCCTGTTTTCCATTAGATTGTGGATTTTCTTAATACAACCCATATAAGGTATGGTTTAACTGTTAATCCCACAATCTTTGTTTCTCATATCAAACAGTTCTGGAACACTGTGGAGTCCATAACTCTTGAACAGGGAGACACACACTTAACTGTGGAAGCTCTTAGAGCCACAGTGGATGGGGTAACTATTGATGTTACTGAGTCATCCTTGAGGAGAGTTCTCCAATTGGATGATCTCAATGGTATCATCACATTACCCAATTCAGATATTTTCAAAAATATTGCTTCCATGGGGTATGATACATCTGATCAAAAAGTAACTCTCAAAAAAGGATGTTTTTGTCCCCATTGGAGATTTTTCATTCATACTCTTCTACATTGCCTAAGTCCTAAGAAAACATCTTATGAACAATTTGCATCAACCATGGCTTACCCTTTGGTTTGTTTGGCTACTGATAGGACTTTCAATTTTTCTAAGTTTATTTTCAATAATATGAAAGGCAATGTAAAGAGTTCATATAAATTTTTGATGTATCCAAGGTTTGTGCAAGCAGTGTTAAATGAATTTCAACTGCAACCTCACAAAAGAATTTATGAAACTCCCTGTCTTAAGCCAAAAGTTTTTCAAAACATGTATAAGGCTTCAGAACTTTGGAATGGGGAGGTTCATCCACTTTTTCCTCAAATGCTTGCAAAGATTTCACAGGTACAGGGTGAAGATGCAACTATCCCAGTTGTATCCCAACACACACCCACTATTGTTGTTCCACCAATTCAACATACCCCTGCAGTCACTCACACATATGAGAGGAGGTCTAAACAGCCAACTTCTCTCATCTCAACATTGCATGTTGCTGAACCTTTTGGTTTAGGAACAAGCAGTGGTGGTTCAAGGCTTCTTCCTAGTCCAACTAGAGAAGAGCCTAAATCAATGCCCTATGATTCACCTCTCCCAACAGGTAACACAGCTGGAAGTGTTGAGGGCAGTGTGCAAATTACTGAATTGATGGAATTATGTACAAAATTAGTCAAGCAGGTTCAAGCTCTGGAGAAAGATCTGGCACAGACCAAGCAAACTCATGCCACAGAGCTGAATCTGATGAAGGCAGAGATTAAGAGCTTACAGGATGAAGTTGAAAGTCTAAAGAAGAAAAGATCTGCCAAAGTTGTGTTTTCTTCTTCATCTTCATCTTCACCTCAAGATGAGTTCTCTGCAGGTTTTAGTAAAGATTTGGGAGATTCTTCCAAACAGGGGAGGAAAACATATGCTGAGACTAAGGGGAGAAAGATAGATTTTGGAGAAGATTATGTTTTGGATGCTGATGCTGATTTTGATTTTGATGATACAGTTGGAACTACTCAACCAATTTCCACTGGTGCAGAACAAGTTCCCACTGCAAGTCAAGATATTCCAACTGCAAGACAAAATGTTTCCACTTCTAGTCAAGATGTTGCCACTTCAGAGGAAGAAGCTATCAGAATAAGAAAAGTAAAAGGTAAAACAGTTGTGATTGGTGCAGAACAAGAGCAATCAAGAAAGATTTCAAAGAAAGATCAAGCTTAGATAAATTTTGATGCAAGATTAGCAGAGAAATTAGCAGCAGATGAGATTAAAAATAAGAAAAAGCAAGAGGAAGATGAAATTGCTAATTTTATGGAGGCTAAGAGGTTGGATAAGCTGGAAGATGTCCTTGAAGAACCTATATCAGTTGTTCCACCTACAGTTTTGAAGGAGAAACCTCCAATGTTCACTTATGAGCCAACTGAAGAAGAGATTGAGTATATGATTAATAATGATCCAGTAGTCAAGAAGAAAGCAATTGAGCTTGTTGCTAACAAGACTTTAATAGAAGAACAGAGAACAGCTCAATTAGCTGATTTTATTCAAATGAAGAATAGACAGGCACTAGATGAGGTAATTGGAAATGTTAGAAAAAGTCAAAAGAAGCAGAGACAACCAACCAAGACATAAATTATTGCTGAGATAAAGACATTCTGTTGCCATGTTGGACTTGGAAGACGGCTGACTTCAAAGGTATGTCTCATGAAAGAATTGAAGGAATTTATTACAGGCTTAAGAGGCAAGACAGTAACTTTAGACCTATTGACTTTGAAGAAGTTGAAAGAAGTAAAAGGAAAGCTGCAGCATTTGAAGATAAGGTTACTAAAAAGGCCAAGCTTGCTCAAGAGAAAGAGTCTCAATCTGAGAAACTTTCAGGAGATGAGATAAGTGCTATAATTGTGATTGAAGAAGAAGATTTCTACCCAGATTCTCTACAAGTAAGGCATCCTATTGTTGATTGGGAAGTTTACTCAGCAAAGAATTTTGCTTCAACATGGAAGATTACAAGATTGGGTGGAGAAACTTCATCATTCATTCAATTTGAAGATCTCATCAAAGCCTGTGACAGAGATGATCTTGATACACTTTGGAAGCTAGTTGATGAAAGATTCAAGGCAGATACTCTCAAAGATATAAAAGAGATGCAGTTGTGGGTTGACTTGAGAAGACTGTGTGAACCAGATTCTAAAGATAGCTATTGGAAGTTTGAATCTTCAGATTTAAACACTACATGGACATACTATGATTCATGTGAGGTTCATCAGGTATCTACAACAGCTGGAGTAGATGTATTTATGTTTGCTGAGAAGGACTATCTACTTAAAGCAGCAACTTTGTCTGCAATGTTGACATCAAGGTTGAGAGGTCATGAAGATAATGAAAAAGCTAGAGTTTTGATTCAGAAGATACAAGATCAGTGTAAAAGAGCTATACAAGATTTAAGAAGAAGAAGAAGAAGAAGATAAGTGTTTGGAAGAATTCCCATATCCTCATATATTCTGACTACTTGAAGAAACTTACTGATTTACATGTTAATCATAAGTTTAGGGGAGGATTGTTGGGAATTATACTAACAGTTACCACGGATAGTAAAGATATTACAACTGCTGAAGAATGCACTTGCAGTGGAAACACATTACCACTACTAGTACATATATTACCCCTACCGTTAGGATAATTGTTAGGAAACGTATAAAGATAAATATAGAATAGATCTTGTGTATATCTTATTCTATTAGAGTTATACTTATCTTGTAGAAGAGGACTCCTTGTGCTATAAAAGGAGGTCCTAGGTTAAAGTTAGATATATGTTTTTCTAGAGCTTCAAGATGTAACCCTAGTGATACTAAGATCACTCGTATTATTATTATTATTAATAATATAGGAACTAACCGTTTGATATATACATTGTTCTCATTCATAAACAATTGTTTTCATTCACAATCAAACTTCTAAGTATTACTAAGTAGATTCCGCATACCTAGTCATATAACTCAAAGTATCAATCTAACACAGTTCAAGGTGTTTAGATCCATCAAAAGTATATCGAAGTGCCTATCTATAGAGATAACTAAATGCTCGTCGTAACAATATAAATTTTTTTTGCTCAACGATTAACACGGTTTGAAAGATATTAATTAAAAAAATTAGATCAAATAAAGATGGAAGGTAAAGATTAATCTCTTAGTATGTAAAAAATGTTTGGTCGTCAAATGATCTTAAATCATATACATATACTGTATAGATAATGATGTGTTTATATAAGAATAATTTGAAATTTGATTTGTTTAATTGTTTCCTTTTATTTATTTTCTTTTATATACATATGAAAATTAATGATCTTATACCACTATTTAGTATAAGCGCCGTTTAGTGGAAACTTTATTTATTGTATTTATCGATTATGATGTTAGGCTATGCACATTGGTGACTTATAACGACTTTGATTATGTCTGCCACATTAACTTTATCTTTCCGACGACCTTTAGACAACCAAATATCCACAGCAGTGACCATCTTAATTTTTTTTCCGTATCGTAATTTGTGTTTTCATTTCAGTGTTGTATTCTAATTTGTTTATGTAATGAATAAAAGTTCGCATTCGAAAGTAAATTTCTGTTCTGCTAAATAAAAATAGATATTACAATATGGAATTTTAAAAAACAATATGAAATAAAAATAATACAACACTTCTATTTATTCTGAACATGCATCCAAACAAATTTGGAATTCATTTGTTGTTTTGCTTTTCCTGCCTTCCTAAACAAACCATTATGTATCTCATAATCATTCTCGGATTGTTGTTTCAAAAAAGTATCGATCAATGCACGTTTCTCTTGTTGTATGTCACTACATTCAGCGTATGCTTTTCTCAGATCGTATTTAGCTATGCTAGCATTCTCATATGCAATGGCTAAGTTCGTCATGGCTAACTGACAGAACTTTATCCTCTTCGATTTGTTGTTGAACCATAGCTTTGATTTCATCGACCGTGAAGTTATAATTTCTAAGGTATCTCAATTTACCCCCTTACACTTAAGTCGAACATTGTCCCCAATGTTCCAAATAAAATGTGTAAAAGCAAAGATAAATGAAAATAAAAGAAACTAATACTCCCCTGATTCGCTCGGTATAGACGATATGGTAACATGGTTAAATCCTCCTCCAAGAAATTGAATATGCAAAGCTTCACTCCTGAAATATAATCATCTTCTTGTCCAATATAACCTGCTAAACAACTAAGAAAACAAACAAGAAACCTCACTTAAAATCGGCGGTAAATTCTATATAAAAATAAATCGTAGAAAGCAAGTAAAGATATAATGCTTGCAAAATAAATGTTTGCAGATTCCTGGAGTTTAAAAATTCTAGATTTCACGAAACTTTACAATTCCAGCAGAAAAACAAAACCTGGAAAATTTTTCAGAAAATAATACTTGACGTCGTCAGGTTTTACCCTTGACGCCGTCAGAAATGCCCTGACATAATTTTTTATATTTTGTTTCCGGAGAATTTTTAGAAAAATTCATGTTTTAGTACCTGGAATTCCTGCAAAACATTCATTGTGACTCGATACAAGTATTTGACTCAAACAAATACTAATATGCATACTAATTTCTAATTGTTATTGTTTATGTTCAATCCGTTCTTAAAAACAAATATGACTTCCCTTACACTTATCTTTTTGCAAAATACCTTTATATGTAATTAAGACGAGGTTAAAAATAAAATAAAGCATTTTCACAAATTTTATTTGAGGCATGAACAACAAACAATAAGGAAGAGTATACATACGGAAGCAAATAAAATAAAACAAACAAACAAACAAATATGAAAAAGAAAGCTTGGGTTGCCTCCCAAGAAGCGCTTTTCTTTATTTACAAGTCTTATAGCTAGACTCAAAGTCATACCCTATTACGTGACTCCATCATTCGTCACGTTCTCTAGGTCGTCATCTATCTTGGTTTTGTATTCCGGACTTAGTTGTAGACATTCCTTGTAGAATCCAAATATCTTTCTCATCACGTAGTCTATTCCCCTTCTCTTGTCCTCATCACTCCTATAGTATACTGACTGCTTAAATTCTTTTTCTAGGTATGGCATGAGTCGAAATTGTTCTATCTTATAGGGCATTTGGTAGGTAATTTCGTCGGTCTCGTCCTTAAACTTGACTATCCCTAATGATGGATCATAATTCATTCTAAAGACTTCAACGAATGGTTTTCCTAACACAACATTTGATAAATTTATGTTGACTGCAGGGTTAACATCTTCTAAGATCACAAAATATAAATGTGGGGCCCATAATAGATTCTGATTTGCAAAAGACAAGGGTCTATTTGGTGTAGATGGGTTTCGGATTAGGATTTGGATTCGGATTTAAATTTGGATTTAGATTTGGTGTATGTGAGAGAAAATATAATATTATAATTATAAAAGTGATACATTAAATAAAATAATAAATTAAAAATGTTTTCTTAAACAAGATTGTGCAAGAGATAATGTGGGCCCTTTAAAAAAATAATGAATCATACCACACTTATGAGGAATCACTTTTAAGGGTGTGATTGTAATTGTTGAATCCAAACCGAAAACCAAACTACATTTATCGTCACATCAATCTAAAACCCAAAACGAAGTGTCAAAACAAACACCACCTAAATTGCCACGAATCATTCTTTCATTTATAGGCCCACTTTAATTCCATAAAACTTGAACCAAACAATTAATAATACGATTCAATCCATTACTTGATTGTCACACCCTCATACCAACCGCACCCTAAGAGTGTGCAAACCAGTTCCAATATGTAAATGTCACTGTCGTCAATAAATCCTCAAATTTACCGTGTTGTTTTGTTTCTTCTAGCCATGTGTAATTGTGCATCATTATCTTCCGATATTAATATTTTTTTTTTAAGTTTTAGGCTTTAAACGAGGATATTATGGCCCATTTGGTTTGTAGATGGGTTAAAGATTTGGATTTTGATTTGGATTGAGATTTGAATTTGGATTGGGATTTAGTATAGGTTTTGAATTAAATGAGTAGAGAGAAAAATATAATAAAATAATATTATTATATATATGTTATAAATGAAAATATAACAAAAGTAAGTTTTGATAAAAGAAAAAAAAACATAATAATGAGACCCACAACTCAATAAAACTTGATACCACTCTCCTTTTGCTACTTTCATTCTATGGGTATCATTTAACTTTTTGATACCTAAAAATGGGATCCACAAACAACCAAACACTTGAATGGTGGTATGATTTCATTACTTGATTCTACCACCATCAAACAATTTCAAGACCTTAGATAATTTAAATTATCATCTTGATTTTTGTCTTTTGAAAAAATGGGAATACGCGGTAACGTATTTCATAAGATATTTCGTGTGTATCAACGTAAAAAATCATGACAAAAAAAATATATAAAAATAAAACCGTAGTTACAAAGATGTATAATGAATTAATGAAATTATATACAAAATTAGATAAGATGTGGAGTTCCTTTGTTTTTAAAAAAAGTTGCAACGTTAGCTTAATATTTACGATGTTTTCCACTTATTCGAGTTTATGTAGAGTCCGCCTTTAAGATCTTAAACACATAAATCGGCCGTAATAGCTACAGAAACCATGCATTTAGGAACTTTATGCTACCTGCGATGAATTGTTACGGGTGGGAGAGACAATGAACAAAGTAGAAAAAAAATCAAAAGAATGTGGTACAGGTTGAAAATGAAAAAGAAACGTACTGAGATTTCTTTTATTCAATCTACTTAACCTATAGATAACAGAATGTGAATCATTTTTACACAAACAAATATCTCTCATCTTAATTTATAACACATGTATGTGAATTTATTAATTAGAAAATTTACCGGGGTAAAAACCCCTTTTACAAAAAAAGAGAAAGAAAAATATTAATTAGGGTTAATAAAAAAACTAAAAAACTGATAAATAATGCATTAAAAGAACTTGTTCATCTTGCAATCGCTTGTGTATGAATTTATGAATTAAGGTATATAATGGTGTGTTTAGTAAATTTTTTGAATCATATATTTTTATTTATTAAAAAACAAATAATTTAATCTTTGTTTTGTTTGATTTATGATGTTTAATTATAGTTTTTTATTATTAAAGATAATTATTTAAAAATTTTAATCCTATTATTAATTGCATCTTATCTATATTTTTTATATTTATCTTCTACTTATGTTATGGATAAATATAAAATGTTACCTAATTAGAAAATAATATTTTTTTTAAATAAAATTATTACTAAATTATGTATGAATTCATTTTTTTGAAATGGAAAATTACCAATAGGGGTTTTGTTATTATATAAACGATTTAAATTTTGATTTGTTTGATTGTTTCTTTTTAATATTTCTTTTATAAGCATCTTTAAATTAAAAAAAAAATAGCAATTTATTTATTGTATATATCGACTATGATGTGGGATTACTTAAAATTTCTTCTAATTTTTTTGCGATTTAAGGTTTTAAAATTGAGCAATATAATTGGTTGATAGTAAAATTTAGAAATCTCATTGGTTAATACTTTTCCATTATTAACAACCTTTAATATAGTGATTAATTCACTTATAAAGTATGGCAAGTGATTTGCACACTCTTAAATTTTATTGAGATAATATAATGTATAAGCAGTTAAAGCAAATTTTACTTAAAGTTCAATTGTTTAATTCATACAGTAAAGTATTTTAATAAGATTTAAGAGTGTACAAATCAATTCTCAAAATGTAAAATGTATCAAAAGAGTAGATGCTTATCAACATAAGGTTGAGTTTAAGCTCCACAAATTACACTTAAAGTTCAACTAACAGTAAAGTATTTTAATAAGATTTAGGAGTGTAGAAATCAATTCTCAAAATGTTGAATGTATCAAAAGAGTAGATGCACATCAACATAAGGTTGAGTTTAAGCTCTACAAACTTTTTCCGTTAACATATTGTCTAGATGGGGATCCGATAAGCTTTTAGAACAAAGAATCATCGTCATAACAAAGAGTTGGTTATAGTATAATCTAAGATTTTTTTTTTATGAAACCTAAATTTTTTTTGTTATTGTTAGAATTAACGGATAAAAATTAATGAATATGTCCGGACTCTAACTCGAGACTTCGGGATTGTACACTTTACGTATGAGATTTAATTAATTAATAATTATTGTTTTAGTTACGAATAATTATTAAATTCACGAAATAAGCACTTAACGGTACCTAACAACCGTTAGACGAAAGTTAAAGGACTAAGAGTGAAATAGTAGGCAAGAAGGATCTAGAAACACTTTCTTGGGCTCTAGATCGGCCGACCCACATCCCTATGGGATTGGGATTGCTCCAAGTTTGTGATAGTATAAATACATGGCCTCATGGATTCATTCTATTCATTCCTTGGTTCATAAGCAAGCCAATTTCTCTTCTTCCTCTCTTTCCTTGAGCTATAGGCGATCCACTATGATCAACTAAGGCTCAACTAGTAGTGCTTGCTCGTGAATTAAGAACCTAGCTTTTCTTATTGAAACACTAATAGTACGTGTGTTCAAGAACGAAGTGTTCGCATACTTTTGCTAACGTTGTGATTTCCCATTCGACTATTCCTTAGTCGATCCATATTAAACCCTAATTAGGGTTTATAAGTTCTCGTTCAATTGATTTCTTGTTCTTGCTAGAAATCACAAAAGAGGTACGCATTTATTTATATTCAGTTAATTTCAATTACATGTATTTGATCCTATTCCGTTGCGTGCTTGATGTGTTTATATGTTTATATATTAGTTATGATTCACATATTCCAACAGTGGTATCAGAGACAGGTTAATACGTTGTAATTAATTACCGAAACACATAATATTGAATCGTTATGATTATTACATGTTTGGTGTTCTTATGTTTTTTAAAATTTTTCATAAACCCTAGAATTTTATTTTAAATTGTGTCGACTTTTATTTATTTTTTTTATGTCGAATTTTTTTTGAAAAGAAAATTTAGGGCTTTTGAATTTTGTTATAAAACTTGTAGAAACCCTAGGTTGCATGTAATATTTATGTGTGTTTAAATGGATATTTGTGATATGCTGTTTTGGTTATGCGTTCCTTGACATGATTATATGATTATAATATGTGTAATGTGGGCATCCATGACAAACTATGCATGTGTTGTTATGGATTATGGTGATTTTGTAGATTTCATGCTTATATTATGCGATTTAATTATAATTGATATAATTTTTAGTAAATATTATGACTATAAAGATTACTAAAATTAATTAATTATAAAATTAGGGAATACCCTATTAAAATCGTGTATTAATCAATTGTGTGTTTTAAATTGATTTTATTTGCATGTCCATTATTTATGATGTTTGTTTATTTTGTTTAATTACTTTTGTTTTTATATGTTTTGTGACATGATAGTAAGCAAAGGGTAATTTTATAAATAAAATATTAAACGGACTTAATAATGGTGAAATCTTGTTTTGAGCTTACAAAAATTTTGAACTTTTGATTGATTGATCGCGACTGTACTAAGTGGTTGGAAGGTGAAACTAATTTTGACAAACTATTAAACTGGGTATAAGGTGGCTTCGCATTAAATTGTGGCCTTAAATAGCCTCCATTCTGGCTTAACGCTCGCCTGTGAGTCAAAATTTAGTTTTACCCAACAACCATGATAACTACGAAGCACTTAAGGCAAAGTTGTAAGTTTATCAACACCTCAATCAAAACTTTGGAGATTTAAGCTCGTAAAGAAACTAATGAGTAAAAGTTTTTTTACATGAAACATATGCTATAAGATGAATGCATGACATCTTTGTACATATATTTTGATTACACACATCAAATTTACTACCCTTAAATTTAAGTTATATGCCATCCAATGAAACGGAAACACCTAAAATTAGGTCTACGTCAGGGCGTAACCTGGCTAGATTGCAATGGAAGGGCAAATTACATGATTTCATCACTAGAAGATCAACTGGTGTGGTGGAATTATGTAAGTTTGCTGTTTCTTAAGTTGGTTAACTTGATTGAGTTGATAGCGGGTTCTGATCACTCAAGGCATAAGATGGGGATAAAACATGCTTACATTGCAACTGCGGTTGGAAAATATGTAAATCCCATCCTTTCTAGGAATTGCAATTGAATATTGGAAATTGGGACTCGTCTCGTACCTTATTGAATACCGTCATCACTAGCAGATCAACTGATGTGATGAAACTATGTCAATTTGGATCCTAGTTTTCAATGTAAAATTAAATGGTTATATGTTTATGAACCAAGGGTATTTAATTTTCTTGAAATTTATTATCAAAAGTAGTAACTTTTGAATTTTTTCTGTAGAATTGGCTACACCCGAAAACACTAATATGAGCAACATGAGTTCTGCGTTCAAGCAAATGATTGATCGAGACAAGTTGACTAGTGAAAATTTCAATGATTGGTATCGATCCTTAAGAATTACCTTAAGGATGGCCAAAAGATATGATTATCTTGGTGAACCTCTTCCTACTGAACCTGTTGCGGATGCAACACAAGCACAAAAGGATGCATACAATGTTGCATATGAAAAGCACAATGATGTGGCTTGTCTCATGTTGGCTGGGATGGATACTCAATTGCAGAAACAGTTTGAGCACTATGGACCCATGGACACGATTAATGAACTCAGACGAATGTTTGGGAAACCACCTGCTGCAGAATTATATGACTTAATAGAATCTCTGCACGAATGCAAGCAGGAAGCAGGAAAATCCGTGAGTGTCCATGTATTGTAGACGAAACGATATTTGGACCAATTGAACCGACTCGACTGCGGATATTAGGAAAGCGTATGTATTGGCCTCATCTTGCGATCCCTTAATCAAGATTTGTATAGTGAGTTTGTACGCAACTATAATATGCATTGCAAAAGGAAGACAGTTAGTGAAGTTCATGCAATGCTTATTGACTTTGAAAAAGGTCTGTATAAAAAGACACCTACACCCGCTGTAATGGCGATACAAAGTGGTAGGATCACCAAGAAGAAACCCAACAAACCGCAACATGCGAATAACAAGGGTAAAGGCACCGGTAATGGAAAAGGTAAACAAGTTGTGACTCACCAACAGAAGCCTAAAAATCAAAATCCTCCTCCTAAGAAGAAGGAAACTCCCAACAAGGATATGGCTTCTTGTCACTATTGCAACACTCCTGGTCATTGGAAGCGGAACTGTCCATTGTTACTAGAGGAGTTGCGCCTCAACAAGAGTAAAATGCCTGGTAACGTCGCAAGCACTTCAGGTATGTTTATGATTGAATTATTTTCTTTTCCTCTTAAGAATAATTCCTGGATATATGATACAGGATGTGGTACTCACATTTGTAATACATCGCAGGGATTTAGAGCAGCAAGGAAGCTGGCCTATGGAGAAAGATACTTGTACGTAGGTGACTCCTCCCAAACCAACCAGTCAACCGGGTGCAGTTGATAGGCCCACCTGGGAGAGAAAAGTCAAGTGTTTATAATCCGTGGGAGTACAGGGAAATCCCCGGGTCGTTAAGTCCCAACGAGATTGAAATTGTGTTCTAAACGTTTTTGGGAATAAGTGGCACTGAGGACAGTAACCAAGATGATTGGGAAATGATTATACTACTGATTGCTTGGTATTTGAACAATTAACAATCACAGAGATACAAATATAATCACAAAAGTACAAATTGGGAAATCAGATTACAGACAGAGAAAAGTGGGTTTTAACAAATTACAAACTACATGGGGTGCAAGTGAAACTTTCTAAACTTAAAATAAAAAGAAAATTTAAAATGAAAATGAAATTATTTAAATGATTTATTTTAATATTTAAATACTAATTAATTAATTAAAACTATTAAAAGGAAATTTAAATCTAATTTAAATTAAACTAAAAATTATAAAGATTACAAATTAAACTAAAAACTTACAAAAATATTTTCTAAACCTTAAAATGAACTTGAAGAAAATATAAAAATTAGAAAGAAATATTTTTGTCTTTTTGTGGAATTTCTATTAATTAAAAACTAATTATCTTAATTAAACTATTTAATCTATTTTAAATTACTAATAATACTAAAATGACTTAGAAAATTATAGAAAAATTTATAAAACTAATTAACCATCTCAGAAATCCTAAAAAATTATAAAAAGTTTCTAAAAATTATATTTAGACTATTTTGCTAATTATTTACTTATTAATTAATTTAAATCTAATTAATCTAAATTAAATAAGAAAATTAGGAAATGAATAGTAGAACTTAAAAATCTATTTTCTAAAAGTCTTAAGTGATTTATGAAACCTAGGAAAAATATAAAAACCTACTATTATTAAATAAAATCTAAGAAAACTATTTAATTACTAATATTACCTATTTAATTAATTAAACTATTTTTAATTCTAATAATTATTAAACTGATTAAGAAAAATCTAAGAAAATTATTACAAATACTTAAAGGTGACAGGAATTTAAGAAAATTATGAAAATGGTGAAGTGCTTAATAATAAGCTAAAAAGAAAAATGAAAAAGATAGAATCTATTAAATAGAAGCTATCACTAATTTTATATTTGGTTTTTGTTGGTTTTTCTTTTTGACAGATGAAAACAAGTTGAAAACAAGAAACTTACTAAACAACTTTTACAAAAGATAAAAATAAGCTGAGTGCACACCCTTGTTTCCAAATAGTGACTTATAGCTTATTAGGACTTAAGCCAATTGTGAAAAAGCTAGGAAATGAGAAACTAAGCATGCACAGATGATTATACACTAGAAATAAGCAAAATAGAGCAAAGAAGCACTCTGGATAAGCTATTTAGGAACAAATAAGCACTTATGTTATTACAAGGCCAAATCAGGCCAAACCTAAGGGTTTTGGACCTCTGTGGGGTCCATAAAAGAGCTCAGGGGTCCAAATTGAAAGTTGAAACCTAAAAAGGGAGTAGTAGGCTTCACAATAAGCCAATAAGCAGGGCTTATGGCTTATTAATGAGCTCTGGGTGGGGCAATGAAGGTTGGGTCAAACACTGAGTAATCAGTGTATACTCAGAAAATGGCCAGACTTGATAGGGCTAGCAGCCCTATCAAATAAGCTCAAAATGGCAAAATAAGCACTAGGACTAGTAACTGAGCTTATTAGCTTTCTAAGAATCCAAATTACATGGTGTGGGTCCCACTGGGTGAGTCACTAACCTACTTGGAAAATAGGCCAAAACCTGTGCACAGGGCATAAGCTTGCCTGGCAGGTCAAAAGAAGCAAGTGCACAAGCTTGTAAAAAAATCTAAAAAATAAGCTGACTATGGGCTTCTGTAGACTTGGTGACAAGCTTTAACTTCTGAAAAGGACAAGGTCTCAAAGTAAACACAAAAATCACAAAAATTCCTCCAAGATTTGGATTTCTGAAACAAAGGTGTATTTTGACTTTTTGAATATCAAGCTTAAGTTGACTTAAATGAACTTTGATCTTGGTTTTCTGATTGAAATTGATTAGTTAAGCTAATATAAGACTAAACTAAGCTAAACCACTCATAAGTGAATAGATTTGGGGCATATGCCACACTTAATCCAACACAGTGGGATAATTAGACCTATTGATGCTTGATTTTGACTTTTCTCTGAATATGACCTAGATATTATGCTTGTTCTAAGCTAATATGGACCTAAGTAACTTGTGTGAACCAAGAACAATAACAACTGAGCAATTGAACACCTAGGATCTCACTGATCCAAACACACCTTATAAGTTGACTGTTTTGTTATTTTCAAAGCAAATGGGTGTTAGGGATATTTCAACTGATCAGGGACAACTTATTTTGATATCTTAAGCCTAATTGAACACTTAAACACAAGGAATAACAACAATAGACAAAGATTACTACTTATACTATTTTGACGGTGAAATTGAGATTTCAAGTAAACAACAATTTAAATGAACAAACTACTGAATTTAAGCAATATTATTTCTAATTAACACTGAATAAACATGAATAAGCCAAAGAAACAACAATATAAGCAGTGCTACAGTGATATTTAAGAAATGAGTTTCAAAATCTTACAATGTGCATTCCTGCTTAACCCAATGAACCAAGGACCATTAGAACCACACCTAAAGGCTTCCACAAGCCACTAAACCCATGGCCATCCAGGATTAACCATGCTCCAGCTTAAATCACTATTAAACCTGCAAGTTTGACCTTTTGTTGACTTTTTTTATGTTTTTGAATTTTTTATACCTAAGCAATGTTTTATGGTTTCTAAAAGCTTACTTAAGCTTTCTAGGAGCTTATATGAGCTTAAGAGTCCATGGAATCCAATAACAACTACAATACAACTTAAATGAAAATTTGAAATTAACTTGAAATTGCACAATCTAAATTATAACTTGAAACTTGATTTTTATTAATAAGAAACCTTAAAGATACACTGAAAAAGAGAGATTACACGAATTTAAAGTTGAATTACACAAAGATACTTTGAAAATTACTTATACGACCTAAAAATACTAAAATTAATCTAATACTTCTCTTCTTGGACTTCTCTTCTATTTATAGCTGTGGATTAGGGTTTCTCCAAGCCTTCTGAGCATATCCCACTTAATCCTGACCCTTGAATTACTCTAAATCAATCTTGTCCTTTGATTTCATTTTTGGCGGGAAAATTGGGAATATGGGTTTAGACTGTTATAGGCAAGGGGGTGGTGGCATTTAA
The DNA here is from genome assembly GCA_030686995.1 of Artemisia argyi. NCBI lineage: Eukaryota > Viridiplantae > Streptophyta > Magnoliopsida > Asterales > Asteraceae > Artemisia > Artemisia argyi. The sequence goes on from CM060685.1 coordinate 149,293,786, forward strand.
TGCTGAGGTGATTTGAGGTGTAGAGGGTGTGGGTGGGTGATGATGAGATAGCAAGTGGTGGTGGTGGGGTGAAAACCAGGTGGTTTTGGCTACGGTGAGTGAGGGAGAGGGAAAGGGTGGTTTGGTTGACCGGTTTGACTTAGGGTCAAACTTTGACCCTGATAATATTACAAAGGGGTGTTGGGCTGGTGTGGAGTTGGGCCGGATGTAGGGAGTGGGCTGGGGCTTATTTAGTTTGGACTTGGATTTGGTGTTGGGATTTATTAAGGGTCCGGTTTGGTTTAAATTATCACAAGGACCATTTTTGTAATATTCCGAAAGTTTAGGGACTAGACCTGGCATCTTTCCAAAGTATATTATGAGGTGTATTTTGCCATATGAGAATATTATGAGGACCTGTTTTGAATTTTTCACATATGAAACCCCAGGGACTAATTCTGCCAATCTTTGAAACTTCAGGGACCTGTTTTGTAATTTCACCAAAATTTTCAACCAAGGACCAATCCTGCCATATATGAGAAGTACAAGGACAAAATTTGTTTTTCTCAAAGTTTTAATATCCCAAGGACCATTTTTGTCAATTTTCTAAACTTCAAGGACTAAACTTGCAATTTTGTGTAACTTTGCACCAAAGGACTAAATGTGTAACTTTTTGATTTAAAAGGACCTTTGGTGACTTTTTCAAGTTTTTAGAATAACCAGGGACTAGATTTGACACCTTTTGAAAGATGAGGGACTGAAACTGCCAATTATGCAAACTTTATACGTTTTTCATCTGTTTTTGATTATTTTGCATCTGAAACATATAAAACACATTCCTGGGATATTTTTAGTATTTTGATGCAATTATGAGTGTTTTTAGATGTTTTGGCAGCTCAGATTAGGTAAAAATGATGAGTATTTACCAAAAGCCATCACTTCTGGAGTAGCCAGATGTATCGATTCAAGTAAGAACTATGGTCCACCTGATAACCATGTGATTTTGAGCAAACCACCAGCTGTCAATGGATTTGATTTGTCTTTACCAAAAGTCGTTTGCTTCTGGACTAGCCAACTCTTGATGGAATAGTCAACATCTTGGTGAGCTGATTACCAATTATGGTTTTTCCACGGCCTTTACCACAAGCCATAATCTTGCGGGCTAGCCAACTCATTCACTTTTTTGGATATGGCGAGTTGATTTACCATACAATTTTGGGCAAATTGTAAGCCATCAACGAATTTGAGATATCTTTACCAAGAGCCGTTTGCTCCTGGATTAGCCAATCCTTTTGTCGTTTAGACATGGCGGACTGATTACCACAAAAATTTTGAAATAAAGTGAAAAAATTTTGAAAATTTTGGGCCAAAAATGGGGGTACTAGAGGATATAATATGATAAAATTTGCTAGAATTTCCCCCCACACTTAGAATTGAATATTGTCCTCAATATTCAAAGTTCCGGCTATTATGCCGACTCTTTGAACATAAAAAGATAATATTATAAGCTAACTGTGGAAATATCGTTTTTCTTTTTTCACTTTATTCATATTTAATCACACATTTTTTTTTTTTGATATATACATTTCAAATAGCTGCAGGGGACGGCCACTCCCCCACACTAGGGTGTTAGAAAGTAGAAAGAAGTCAGAGACATGGGTGAAAACCCATGTTGTTGCTACTGTTTTTGTTCATCGAGTAGCTAGCCTGACTCGATCCCCGAATTCATTGGTTCGTGGGGAAAGTTTGGAGATCTGGGACAACCATTTGTGGTACATCCCCTCCAAAATAGTGCTTTAACCGATGGCCATTCACTTTAAAGTTGGAACCGTCAGGTTGAGATAATTCAACAGTTCCGTATGGAAATACTTTTGTGACAGTGAATGCCCCAGACCAACGGGTTTTAAGCTTTCCTGAGAATATCTTCAATCGTGAATTGAAGAGAAGGACTCTGTCACCAATGTTGAAAAAACGGTTTTTAATTTTAGAGTCGTGTATCTTCTTGGTTTTTTCCTTGTAAATCAAAGAATCATAAGATTGATCACGAAGTTCATTTAATTCATTTAGTTGAACCTTGCGGTGATCACCCGCTGTGTGAAGGTCAAAATTTGCATGTTTCAAGGCCCAGTAGGCCTTATGTTCTAATTCGATCGGAAGATGACATGCCTTCCCGTACACTAGCTTATATGGAGTACACCCGATGGGTGTTTTGTAAGCAGTGCGGAAAGCCCATAATGCATCATCCAGCTTATCCGACCAAGAGGCACGGTTTTCTCCAACCGTCCTCTCCAGAATTCTCTTAATACCCCGATTCGAGACCTCCACCTGCCCACTTGTTTGTGGGTGGTATGCAGTTGAAAGACGGTGAGTTACACCATATTTCAACATCACTTTTGCAAGTTGTTCATTGCAGAAGTGTGTGCCACGATCACTGATAATGGCACGAGGAGTTCTGAATCTAGCAAAGAGAGACTTCAGAAATTTAACGACTACTCGGGCATCATTGGTGGGTAAGGCTTTTGCCTCAACCCATTTTGACAGATAGTCGACAGCCACGAGTTTATATTTATTCTCTCGTGAAGACGGGAACGGCCCCATAAAATCAATGCCTCACATATCAAATATTTCACAGACTTGGATGGTGTTTTGTGGCATCTCATTCTTTTTGGAAATATTCCCGTGACGCTGGCAAGCTTCACAAGTTTTGATAAGTTCATGGGCGTCTTTACAGATTGTGGGCCAAAAGAATCCCGAATCAAACACCTTTTTGGCGGTGTAGTTTGGGTTATGATGTCCCCCCGTGGGTCCATCATGACAGGCTTTAAGAATTTCCATGGCTTCTTGGCCATGGACACACCGTCGGATGACTTGATCCGCACAGATTTTGAACAAGTAGAGGTCGTCCCAGAAGTAATGTTTCACATCTTTAAAGAATTTTCTTTTCTGTTGGGACGACATCCCTTTCACAACGAAATTTCCCTCATGGTAATTTGCAAAGTCGGCAAACCATGGGGTAGTGGCATCATCCCGGGTAGAGATTAGATTTAGAGTCTCCAGAGGAAAAGTTTCATTAATTTCTTTTCTCTCGAGAATATCCTGATGAGGATTCTCTAACCGGGATAAGTGATCACCAGCAAGGTTCTCCGCTCCTTTTTTGTCTCGTATGAGTATATCGAATTCCTGAAGGAGCAGGACCCAACGGAGCAGTCTTGGCTTTGCGTCCTGTTTAATGAATAGGTATTTCAAAGCCGAATGGTCCGTATACACCACGCATTTGGTTAGGATTAAGTAAGACCTAAATTTCTCAAAGGCATATACCACAGTTAATAATTCTTTTTCTGTGGTGGTATAGTGCGTTTGAGCTTCACTCATGGTCATACTTGCGTAGTTTATTGGCTGAAAATGTTTTGTTTTGCGTTGCCCCAGAACTGCACCAATAGCGAAGTCGCTAGCATCGCACATAAGTTCGAAGGGTAAGTCCAGTTGGGGGCAACAAGGATCGGTGCCTCGATGAGCCTTTTCTTTAAAGTAGAAAAAGCTTTGATGCACTCGGGGGAAAAGATGAAAGGAGCTTCCTTTTCAAGAAGATGAGTCAATGGTCGGGCTATTTTGGAGAAATCCTGAATGAATCTCTGATAAAACCCGACATGGCCAGGGAAACTCCTTATTCCCTTAACAGTGGTGGGATGAGGCAGTTTAGCAATAACATCAATTTTGGCCTTTTCGACCTCAATCCCACTTTTTGAAATTTTATGACCGAAGACAATGCCCTCCTTAACCATAAAATGGCTCTTCTCCCAGTTTAGACAAACATTAGTGTCTTCACAACGTTGAAGCATCTTTTCTAAATTGGGGAGGCACGAGTCGAAAGAATTCCCGATGACTAAGAAGTCATCCATGAATACCTCCATGGTTTTCCCGATCATGTCGTGGAAAATAGCCATCATGCATCTCTGGAAAGTGCCCGGAGCGTTGCATAACCCAAAAGGCATGCGACGATAGGCAAACGTCCCGTAAGGGCATGTGAAGGTAGTCTTCTCTTGATCCTTAGGATCAATGGGAATTTGGAAGTAACCCGAGAAGCCGTCGAGGAAGCAATAATACTGATTCCCCGCTAGTCTTTCGAGCATTTGATCCATAAAGGGCAGAGGAAAATGGTCCTTGCTGGTGGCTTCGTTAAGCTTTCTGTAATCGATACATACTCGCCACCCTGTAACCAAACGAGTTGGTATCAACTCGTTATCCTCATTAGTGACAACCATGATGCCACCCTTTTTTGGAACACAATGTATTGGGCTAACCCAAGGACTGTCTGATATAGGGTAAATCAATCCCGCATCGAAAAGTTTGATAACTTCTTCCTTGATAACTTCATGGATTTTTGGATTTACCCTTCTTTGATGCTGCACGGCAGGTTTAAAGTCCTCTTCCATTAGGATTTTGTGTGTACAAAAATCCGGGTTAATACTATTTATGTCTAAGAGCTTCCAAGCAATTGCTTGCTTGTGGGACTTTAAAACCTTAAGCAGCGCGGTTTTCTCCTCATCCTTTAAGTCTTTTGCAATAATGACTGGTAACTTATCGTTACCTTCCAAGAATGCATATTCTAGATGAGGAGGCAGGTCCTTAAGTTCGACCTCGGGGAAATCATCATTATTCTCAACATATTTGATGAGGCGAAAAATGAACCACTTTTAGGGGGTCATTTAAGCCCGGAATTGAATTTATTTGATCAAATATTGCCCTAAATCATTCCTTTTGTGATTTTAGGTACTTTGGGAGTGAAATCTGGAAAAGGAAGCAATTCGGACGTTTTTGGAGCATAAAAGTGAAGAAAACGCCAAAGACTTAATTTTCCAAGCTGGGAACAGTGTGTGACGGCGTCAAGAGTAACAAGTTGACGGCGTCAAGAGTAAAAATCATGACGGCCCAGTACAGAAATGAAGGCGTCACAAGGAAGAGCGTCAAGAGTTAAATACGTGACGGCCTGGAAAAGTGTAATATATGACGGCGTCAGATGTAGATCAAGGCAGTCCGAGGATTCTTTTGGCGGCGAGATGACGGCGTCACAAGGTTGTTCTTGACGCCGTCAGCCTTAATTATCTATATATAGTTTTCTAATTTTCATTCATAAAAGAGGAACAAGTTTGGAGAAACCCTAAGGCCGAACCATATACGAATTTTATAGCTTTTTCAAGGGTTTTCAGCCCTTGAATGCTTACATGTGCTATTGAGATAAGTGTTCTTTTAATTCAATCTATATGTCTATGTGTTGGTTGTCTATATCTTGTGCTTGTCTTGATTCCACCATGCTAGGCTAGATTTATCTTGTGTTTGCTTAGATCTAATGAAACCTAGATGTTGATTATGTGTTGATTACTTGTTTATGGTTGTATTGGATGAATGATTTCAATGTTAGGCTTAAGAAAACTGGCAGATCTCCAAATGGTAACATGCCTGAACATCTTAGGAAACATGAACCGATGTGTATTAGGTTTTATTGGTTGTATTTAATGCATGAGTAAATTCTGATGGTCCCATGTTAGGAGCTTCTTAGCCGGCTCGACATAGGAGTGAAGTAGGCACTCATAGGATTGGGGAGTTAAGTACGCCACCCCATGAATGGTATTAAGGAATATAATCCATCATCCACGCAACTATAACAAGTAATTAACGTGTAAAAGATATCTAGGGAGTAGTGAAGTCTAAGTAAACACATTTCTCCACTTATTGCTCACAACCTTAGTTTAATATAGTTTATTTTCGTTTCTAGTATTTTATTTTGATTGCATCTTAGTATTGGGTTAGTTGACTAGCAACTAATTCCGCCCATATCCTTCAAACCCGAAATTTTTACTTGCTTTCTAAAAAATATAAAAATACAAAAATAATCATTCTTCATCTCTAGAACTAGTATTTAGGTTTTCTAATCCTAGCGACACTATTCCTAGCTGAATGATCAATCCCCCGGTACTTGTCACTATACTATACTACAACGATCAGGTACACTGCCTGGTGGGGGTTGTAAGCTTCTCAAGATCCCTTGAGAGGTAAAGCCTGGTGCAAACCCAACGCATCAAGTTTTTGGCGCCGCTGCCGGGGAATAGTTATTGTCTAGGTTAGAATTTCTTTTTATTAGGTCTACTTGCTAGATTCCTTTCTAGTAAGATTTTATTTTTATTTTTAGGTTTTCTTTAGTCTATCTTTTTCTTTATGCCTTTGTTAGTAAATTAAATTAAGCCATCAACGAATTTGAGATATCTTTACCAAGAGCCGTTTGCTCCTGGATTGGTCAATCCTTTTGTCGTTTAGACATGGCGGACTGATTACCACAAAAATTTTGAAATAAAGTGAAAAATTTTTGAAAATTTTGGGCCAAAAATGGGGGTACTAGAGGATATAATATGATAAAATTCGCTAGAATTTCCCCCCACACTTAGAATTGAATATTGTCCTCAATATTCAAAGTTCCGGCTATTATGCCGACTCTTTGAACATAAAAAGATAATATTATAAGCTAACTGTGGAAATATCGTTTTTCTTTTTTCACTTTATTCATATTTAATCACACATTTTTTTTTATATATACATTTCAAATAGCTGCAGGGGACGGCCACTCCCCCACACTAGGGTGTTAGAAAGTAGAAAGAAGTCAGAGACATGGGTGAAAACCCATGTTGTTGCTACTGTTTTTGTTCATCGAGTAGCTAGCCTGACTCGATCCCCGAATTCATTGGTTCGTGGGGAAAGTTTGGAGATCTGGGACAACCATTTGTGGTACATCCCCTCCAAAATAGTGCTTTAACCGATGACCCTTCACTTTAAAGTTGGAACCGTCAGGTTGAGATAATTCAACAGTTCCGTATGGAAATACTTTTGTGACAGTGAATGCCCCAGACCAACGGGTTTTAAGCTTTCCTGAGAATATCTTCAATCGTGAATTGAAGAGAAGGACTCTGTCACCGATGTTGAAAAAACGGTTTTTAATTTTAGAGTCGTGTATCTTCTTGGTTTTTTCCTTGTAAATCAAAGAATCATAAGATTGATCACGAAGTTCATTTAATTCATTTAGTTGAACCTTGCGGTGATCACCCGCTGTGTGAAGGTCGAAATTTGCATGTTTCAAGGCCCAGTAGGCCTTATGTTCTAATTCGATCGGAAGATGACATGCCTTCCCATACACTAGCTTATATGGAGTACACCCGATGGGTGTTTTGTAAGCAGTGCGGAAAGCCCATAATGCATCATCCAGCTTATCCGACCAAGAGGCACGGTTTTCTCCAACCGTCCTCTCCAGAATTCTCTTAATACCCCGATTCGAGACCTCCACCTGCCCACTTGTTTGTGGGTGGTATGCAGTTGAAAGACGGTGAGTTACACCATATTTCAACATCACTTTTGCAAGTTGTTCATTGCAGAAGTGTGTGCCACGATCACTGATAATGGTACGAGGAGTTCCGAATCTAGCAAAGAGAGACTTCAGAAATTTAACGACTACTCGGGCATCATTGGTGGGTAAGGCTTTTGCCTCAACCCATTTTGACAGATAGTCGACAGCCACGAGTTTATATTTATTCTCTCGTGAAGACGGGAACGGCCCCATAAAATCAATGCCTCACATATCAAATATTTCACAGACTTGGATGGTGTTTTGTGGCATCTCATTCTTTTTGGAAATATTCCCGTGACGCTGGCAAGCTTCACAAGTTTTGATAAGTTCATGGGCGTCTTTACAGATTGTGGGCCAAAAGAATCCCGAATCAAACACCTTTTTGGCGGTGTAGTTTGGGTTATGATGTCCCCCCGTGGGTCCATCATGACAGGCTTTAAGAATTTCCATGGCTTCTTGGCCATGGACACACCGTCGAATGACTTGATCCGCACAGATTTTGAACAAGTAGGGGTCGTCCCAGAAGTAATGTTTCACATCTTTAAAGAATTTTCTTTTCTGTTGGGACGACATCCCTTTCACAACGAAATTTCCCTCATGGTAATTTGCAAAGTCGGCAAACCATGGGGTAGTGGCATCATCCCGGGTAGAGATTAGATTTAGAGTCTCCAGAGGAAAAGTTTCATTAATTTCTTTTCTCTCGAGAATATCCTGATGAGGATTCTCTAACCGGGATAAGTGATCACCAGCAAGGTTCTCCGCTCCCTTTTTGTCTCGTATGAGTATATCGAATTCCTGAAGGAGCAGGACCCAACGGAGCGGTCTTGGCTTTGCGTCCTGTTTAGTGAATAGGTATTTCAAAGCCGAATGGTCCGTATACACCACGCATTTGGTTAGGATTAAGTAAGACCTAAATTTCTCAAAGGCATATACCACAGTTAATAATTCTTTTTCTGTGGTGGTATAGTGCGTTTGAGCTTCACTCATGGTCATACTTGCGTAGTTTATTGGCTGAAAATGTTTTGTTTTGCGTTGCCCCAGAACTGCACCAATAGCGAAGTCGCTAGCATCGCACATAAGTTCGAAGGGTAAGTCCCAGTTGGGGGCAACAAGGATCGGTGCCTCGATGAGCCTTTTCTTTAAAGTAGAAAAAGCTTTGATGCACTCGGGGGAAAAGATGAAAGGAGCTTCCTTTTCAAGAGGATGAGTCAATGGTCGGGCTATTTTGGAGAAATCCTGAATGAATCTCTGATAAAACCCGGCATGGCCAAGGAAACTCCTTATTCCCTTAACAGTGGTGGGATGAGGCAGTTTATCAATAACATCAATTTTGGCCTTATCGACCTCAATCCCACTTTTTGAAATTTTATGGCCGAGGACAATGCCCTCCTTAACTATAAAATGGCTCTTCTCCCAGTTTAGACAAAGATTAGTGTCTTCACAACGTTGAAGCATCTTTTCTAAATTGGGGAGGCACGAGTCGAAAGAATTCCCGATGACTAAGAAGTCATCCATGAATACCTCCATGGTTTTCCCGATCATGTCGTGGAAAATAGCCATCATGCATCTCTAGAAAGTGCCCGGAGCGTTGCATAACCCAAAAGGCATGCGACGATAGGCAAACGTCCCGTAAGGGCATGTGAAGGTAGTCTTCTCTTGATCCTTAGGATCAATGGGAATTTGGAAGTAACCCGAGAAGCCGTCGAGGAAGCAATAATACTGATTCCCCGCTAGTCTTTCGAGCATTTGATCCATAAAGGGCAGAGGAAAATGGTCCTTGCTGGTGGCTTCGTTAAGCTTTCTGTAATCGATACATACTCGCCACCCTGTAACCAAACGAGTTGGTATCAACTCGTTATCCTCATTAGTGACAACCGTGATGCCACCCTTTTTTGGAACACAATGTATTGGGCTAACCCAAGGACTGTCTGATATAGGGTAAATCAATCTCGCATCGAAAAGTTTGATAACTTCTTCCTTGATAACTTCATGGATTTTTGGATTTACCCTTCTTTGATGCTGCACGGCAGGTTTAAAGTCCTCTTCCATTAGGATTTTGTGTGTACAAAAATCCGGGTTAATACTATTTATGTCTGAGAGCTTCCAAGCAATTGCTTGCTTGTGGGACTTTAAAACCTTAAGCAGCGCGGTTTTCTCCTCATCCTTTAAGTCTTTTGCAATAATGACTGGTAATTTATCGCTACCTTCCAAGAATGCATATTCTAGATGAGGAGGCAGGTCCTTAAGTTCGACCTCGGGGAAATCATCATTTTTCTCAACATATTTGATGAGGCGAAAAATGAACCACTTTTAGGGGGTCATTTAAGCCCGGAATTGAATTTATTTGATCAAATATTGCCCTAAATCATTCCTTTTGTGATTTTAGGTACTCTGGGAGTGAAATCTGGAAAAGGAAGCAATTCGGACGTTTTTGGAGCATAAAAGTGAAGAAAACGCCAAAGACTTAATTTTCCAAGCTGGGAACAGTGTGTGACGGCGTCAAGAGTAACAAGTTGACGGCGTCAAGAGTAAAAATCATGACGGCCCAGTACAGAAATAAAGGCGTCACAAGGAAGAGCGTCAAGAGTTAAATACGTGACGGCCTGGAAAAGTGTAATATATGACGGCGTCAGATGTAGATCAAGGCAGTCCGAGGATTCTTTTGGCGGCGAGATGACGGCGTCACAAGGTTGTTCTTGACGCCGTCAGCCTCAATTATCTATATATAGTTTTCTAATTTTCATTCATAAAAGAGGAACAAGTTTGGAGAAACCCTAAGGCCAAACCATATACGAATTTTATAGCTTTTTCAAGGGTTTTCAGCCCTTGAATGCTTACATGTGCTATTGAGATAAGTGTTCTTTTAATTCAATCAATATGTCTATGTGTTGGTTGTCTATATCTTGTGCTTGTCTTGATTCCACCATGCTAGGCTAGATTTATCTTGTGTTTGCTTAGATCTAATGAAACCTAGATGTTGATTATGTGTTGATTACTTGTTTATGGTTGTATTGGATGAATGATTTCAATGTTAGGCTTAAGAAAACTGGCAGATCTCCAAATGGTAACATGCCTGAACATCTTAGGAAACATGAACCGATGTGTATTAGGTTTTATTGGTTGTATTTAATGCATGAGTAAATTCTGATGGTCCCATGTTAGGAGCTTCTTAGCCGGCTCGACATAGGAGTGAAGTAGGCACTCATAGGATTGGGGAGTTAAGTACGCCACCCCATGAATGGTATTAAGGAATATAATCCATCATCCACGCAACTATAACAAGTAATTAACGTGTAAAAGATATCTAGGGAGTAGTGAAGTCTAAGTAAACACATTTCTCCACTTATTGCTCACAACCTTAGTTTAATATAGTTTATTTTCGTTTCTAGTATTTTATTTTGATTGCATCTTAGTATTGGGTTAGTTGACTAGCAACTAATTCCGCCCATATCCTTCAAACCCAAAATTTTTACTTGCTTTCTAAAAAATATAAAAATACAAAAATAATCATTCTTCATCTCTAGAACTAGTATTTAGGTTTTCTAATCCTAGCGACACTATTCCTAGCTGAATGATCAATCCCCCGGTACTTGTCACTATACTATACTACAACGATCAGGTACACTGCCTGGTGGGGGTTGTAAGCTTCTCAAGATCCCTTGAGAGGTAAAGCCTGGTGCAAACCCAACGCATCAAGTTTTTGGCGCCGCTGCCGGGGAATAGTTATTGTCTAGGTTAGAATTTCTTTTTATTAGGTCTACTTGCTAGATTCCTTTCTAGTAAGATTTTATTTTTATTTTTAGGTTTTCTTTAGTCTATCTTTTTCTTTGTGCCTTTGTTAGTAAATTAAATTCATTGACTATTCCGTTGACCATTATGGAAAACGCGAATCCACCCCTTTCCCCTAGAGAAGTGGCTGTGTTACGTGAACAAATTGAGAGTGAGATTAAGGAACTTAGGGAGCTTAATAGGTTGATTAAGGTTGAGCTCGACCATGCATTTAGTGACCTAGCGACCGCCTTGTATTCAAATGAGGACCTAGGGCCTAATGATTTTGTGAATGTTGTTGAGGAACTAGAAGTGGGTGAAATTGATCCGAAGCTTAATGATTACTTTAATCTATACCGCACTAAGGAGGAGATTGCATATTATAATAATCTTATTGATAACCTGCGATCTCCTTTCACTATAATCGAACCTAAGATAAAGAGAGGCGATCCTAAGAATGCTAAGATACCATGTATGATTGGGTATAGACACGTTAACAATGCTTACATTGACTTTAAATCCCCAATCAACATTATGTCCTCAAATGTTTATAATGATATAGTGAAAACAAGACTTGAACCTAGAAGAGATCCCAAATACCCCGGTGGAGTTTGTAACTTTGTCGGGAGAATTAAAGGTCTACATGTCTTTGTTGGGAATTTCACTTTTGTCACCGACTTTATGATTGTGGAGGATCTTGCTAATGTTATTGATTGTCGATTGTCCAATGTGGTGTTTGGTAAACCGTTTGTTGAGGAGTCCAAGTTAGAATATGATGAGATAGAAGGGACAATCCGATTTGCAAGTAACACCGATAGGATCACTTATAGGATGCCTAATAGAATGAAAGAATTTCGCTTTATATCCCGATTTGATAAGGATAACGTTGGTGCTTTTGAGGACATCAATGAAGAGGATAAGAAAAAGGGCATGGATTATGTGTGGGAAAAGAGGAGTCTTTTCTACAAAGATTGCTTGGCTCTAAGACCAAAATATAAAGTTGATATGGAATTTGCCCATAGGATTATAGGAGCGATTGAGAAAAAGGTGATTGGTTTCTACAAAGAATATTTACAATCAGAGAGTGAAACCAATGATGAGGTCACGTAGTAACCCATGACCTTGAGTCTAGCTACAAGACTCGTAAATAAAGAAAAGCGCTTCTTGGGAGGCAACCCATGCTTTGTGTGATTTTATTTTGTTTGTTTGTTATTTGCTTCCGTATGCATGCTTTATTTTTATTGTTGGTAGATCATGTTTCTAAACTAAAAAGTGGAAATACTTTACTTTGTTGTTTTGGCCTAGTCTTAACTCCACCCAAAGGTATTTTTGCAAAAGATAAGTGTAAGGGGAAACCCCAAATATGTTTTTAAGAAACGAACCGATCATGATTCTCCACAATATTAAGTGAACATGTATATTCGTATTTGTTAGAGTCAAATGCTTGTATCGAGTCATAATGAAGTTTTGCAGGATTTTCCAGGAAGTAGGACCAAGTTTTTCCAGAAATTTTTCCGGAAACTTAGCACAAGAATTTCTGCAGGTCACTTCTGACGGCGTCACGAGTTTACTCTTGATGGCGTCACGTGTAAAAATCTGGAAATTTTACCAGTTTTGTTTTTCTAACGGAGTCTTAAAGTTTTTGTTGAATTATTAAGTTTTATAATCTCCAGGAAATCTGCAAACTTCATTCCACAAGCATTATATCTTATTTTGTTTTCTAGGATTTAGTAACTTATGTAGATTGCCGCCGATTTTATGCGAGGTTGTCTTGTTTGTTTTCTCAGGTTTAACAGGTTATGCATGACAAGAAGATGATTCATACTCTGGAAGGGAAGCTTTGATTGTTCATTTTCTTGGAGGAAGATCTAACCTGGCCACCTTATTATCCATACCGAGCAAATCAGGGGAGTCTTTGATTTCATTCGTTTTACTTATTTCACTTTTACATTCTTTACTTGAACATTGGGGACAATGTTCATCCTAAGTGTAAGGGGATGGTAAAATGATGATACCTTACAGATACACTTTCGCTTGAGTTTGTTTGTTTGATAGTAGATGTGTAATAAAACTATGAGAAATACTTGTTAGTGCAATTTTAGCACCAAATTTAAAATTTTTTACAACATTTAGGAGTGAAATTTAGCCATAGCAAGCGTCTCATGGATAGGAGATTATATGACTGGCACATAACCGTACTTTCAGAAAAATTTTCCACCCAAATATGTGAGGTTCGCCTTTAGATTTGATAGGAAAAGCATTTACTATTAGTGCTTATGAGTGGACCGGTAGCATTTAGAATCTAGAACGTGCGTTAGTGATGCATCCCGAGACCGCTAGTGAGACTACATTCGTGTGGTAGGATTTACTACATGATAAGAGGCATTAGGATCACCCTTGTGTTAAACCCGTATCATAATTACTTGACCATTTAAGTCATATTACTTGGCTAGTTAAGTCAACTAATTTTTCCCACACCCTTAGCGTTGTACTCATTTTTAGTACACGAAACCCCTAGTACACCCCTTCGAGCCTATCTTTTCGTTTCTAACTTTAAGCATCTTACTTAAAGGAAGAATTTGTTACACCCCACTTAAATGTACACCCAAATCGCCTTAGCCTTCCGTGTATGCGCTCATTTTTAGTGCATTATTGTTATTTGTTAAACCTTAAGTTAACTATCTAATTGATTACATGGTTGCTAAGTCGAGTCATATCCTTGTACATATTGTTTTGGGACGATTGGGACTCATGGGTAAAGTACTTATTTTATGGAGTAATGGGGAAGAACATAATATTATTACCCCCATATGTACGTTAATCTTAAAAGTACTCCAAGTGTTTTGATTATCTTAATTCGAGTCATTGGATTAGTTTATTGTAAAGTATGTGAAAATTCAAGTGTAAGGGGAATTTTCATTCCCTATGATGTATTATTTTGGATGGTAGGGTAAGAGTGTATGCAAAATATATATATATATATATATATATAGAAAAAGAAAAAGAGAAAAAACATACGGACTACCATCCCTTTTTATTCTATGTTTATTTTATGTTTTTTGTTATTTTCCATTTATTAGCTTAAGTCGAGTCTAGTCTTGGCTTAGCAACGCCACATTGTACATGTAATTAACCAAGATTGTTAACTCGCCACCAGTAAAGACTGCCTATATCCAACAAAACCGTGTATTTCATATCCCTACACCTAACGTTACAACCCTTTGAAAGACCTCTTTGATAGTTTATCCTAGGTGCTTACGCCACATGGTGGAGGTTTGATCCTTTCCCAAGCCTATGGTAATATATTTTGCTATGACAGGTAGTGAGAGATATCTTCCGTTTCCATATTGTAATTTATACTTTATTACACCCGAGAGATGTGAGTATCTAAACACTATTTGTGAGGTGCTAGTATATGACCTCTGTGCTTGTCTTTGGTCTTTAGTGGAACGATTATTTGTTGTAATTACTTTTATATTAGTGTTAAATGACCCCTAACTTGTATTTTGATTAAAATAAAAGCGCATTTGCTTGAGGACAAGAAAATCTCAAGTGTAAGGGTATATGATGAGGCAAAAAATGAACCACTTTTAGCGGGTCATTTAAGCCCGGAATTGAATTTATTTGATCAAATATTGCCCTAAATCGTTCCTTTTGTGATTTTAGGTACTTTGGGAGTGAAATCTGGAAAAGGAAGCAATTCGGACGTTTTTAGAGCATAAAAGTGAAGAAAACGCCAAAGACTTAATTTTCCAAGCTGGAACAGTGTGTGACGGTGTCAAGAGTAACAAGTTGAGGGCGTCGAGAGTAAAAATCATGACGACCCAGTACAGAAATGGAGGCGTCACAAGGAAGAGCGTCAAGAGTTAAATACGTGACAGCCTGGAAAAGTGTAATATATGACGGCGTCAGATGTAGATCAAGGCAATCCGAGGATTCTTTTGGCGGCGAGATGACGGCGTCACAAGGTTGTTCTTGACGCCGTCAGCCTCAATTATCTATATATAGTTTTCTAATTTTCATTCATAAAAGAGGAACATGTTTGGAGAAACCCTAAGGCCGAACCATATACGAATTTTACAGCTTTTTCAAGGGTTTTCAGCCCTTGAATGCTTACATGTGCTATTGAGATAAGTGTTCTTTTAATTCAATCAATATGTCCATGTGTTGGTTGTCTATATCTTGTGCTTGTCTTGATTCCACCATGCTAGGCTAGATTTATCTTGTGTTTGCTTAGATCTAATGAAACCTAGATGTTGATTATGTGTTGATTACTTGTTTATGGTTGTATTGGATGAATGATTTCAATGTTAGGCTTAAGAAAACTGGCAGATCTCCAAATGGTAACATGCTTGAACGTCTTAGGAAACATGAACCGACGTGTACTAGGTTTATTGGTTGTATTTAATGCATGAGTAAATTCTAATGATCCTATGTTAGGAGCTTCTTAGCCAGCTCGACATAGGAGTGAAGTAGGCACTCATAGGATTGGGGAGTTAAGTACGCCACCCCATGAATGGTATTAAGGAATACAATCCGTCATCCACGCAACTATAACAAGTAATTAACGTGTAAAAGATATCTAGGGAGTAGTGAAATCTAAGTAAACACATTTCTCCACTTATTACTCACAACCTTAGTTTAATATAGTTTATTTTCATTTCTAGTATTTTATTTTGATTGCATCTTAGAATTGGGTTAGTTGACTAGAAACTAATTCCGCCCATATCCTTCAAACCCGAGATTTTTACTTGCTTTTTAAAAAATATAAAAATACAAAAATAATCATCCTTCATCTCTAGAACTAGTATTTAGGTTTTCTAATCCTAGCGACACTATTCCTAGCTGAACAATCAATCCCCCGGTACTTGTCACTATACTATACTACAACGATCAGGTACACTTCCTGGTGTGGGTTGTAAGCTTCTCAAGATCCCTTGAGAGATAAAGCCTGGTGCAAACCCCACGCATCAATATTTGACTTCCGCGTTATGAAGTTGTGGAGGTAGAACAGGAATGGGAGAGGGATCTTTGTTCAATAATTTCTCAAGGAGAAATATATCCCTCTCTGGGTCAATCTCTTGGTTATCAATTCCTTCGGGAACTGAATCACTTTTGAGAAAGGCCTCTAATTCCTCAAGGACGAAATCACTTCCCTCAAACGGAGTGAGGGAAGGAGAAGAATTAGCGATTATGGGGTGAGAGGATGGAGTGGGTTTTCCACTCTGAGAACTATCAGCGAATCCAAGGATTTCCTGAGCAAACTCCTCGGATGCAATGTCAATGACATCAATTCGGTTGACCGATTCAGCATCATAATTCGAGGAGTATCTCGAGGTTTGATCAAGGTTGAACGTTATCACTTCATTGTCAACTCGTAATGTGATTTCCTCATCGAAAACGTCGATTAATGCACGACCCGTCCTTAAGAATCCCCTCCCAAGAATGAGAGGAACTCTTGGATCTGCATCAAAATCAACAATGACAAAGTCTGCCGGAAAATGGAACTTTCCCACTCTTACAAACACGTCCTCGGCAATACCGAGGGGACGTGAAATTGAACGGTCTGCAAGCTTGAGAGTCATGCATATGGGAGTAAGTGCCTGAAGAGAAAGCTTTTTCCAAACTGAATAGGGCATTAGGTTGATGCTTGCACCAAGATCAGCCAAGGCAAAGCACTCAACCATCCCCGGGAAAATACATGGTATTAGAAATTTCCCGGGGTCTCCTAGCTTCTCGGGAAGCTGTTTCAACAGAACTGCAGAGCAGTTTTTGTTGAATGGAGTTCGTGCCATTTCAAAGAGTTTCTCTTTATTTCCCAGTAAGTTTTTGATTGTCGATGCAAATTTGGGCATTAATATAAGAGCATCCGCGAAACTAATATCAAAGTGTAGCTATTGGAAAATTTGGAAAAAATTTTCCATCTGATGATTAGCTTTTTCACGGAGCTTCTGATCTTGCAATCGTGAGGGATATGGAATCGATGGTTTTGGGTTGGCTTTTGGGATTTCAACAGGACCTTCGGGAGTTTCAAACACGACTCTTTTAGGGGGAGTCGGGACCGGGACAACTGGAGGAGGGATGTCAGTAGTACCTCCGTTATTAGTTGGAAGTACCGTATCCGTAGTATCCTCAGTATCACATTCCTCTACCTGGACAGGAGAAGTGGTAGAAGGAGCTGTGGGTCCTTTATAAGAAACTCCACTTCTTGTGGTGATCGCCTTTGCAACGCCCCTCGGATTAGCGATCGTGTTGCTAGGTAAAGTAGTACCTAAGCCCGAGGGTCGATCATTTAAAGACTTCTTCAATTCAGAGATCTGACTGACCAGCATTTTGTTCAATTCATCTTGGGATTTCATAAACTGTTTTAATAACTCATCAAATGATGGTCCAGTTGGAACAATGGCTTGATTTTGATTTGGAAAATTTTGAGCCCGATTTTTCTGGAAATTCCCATGTTGCTGGTTGTTATTACCCTGGAAGTGGTTTTGTTGAAAATTACCCTGATGGTAATTGTTCTGACCTTGATTACGGTTATAATTTCCTTGGTTTTGATTGTTTTGAACCTGGTGTTGACCAGAGTTGAAATTCCCTTAGTTGTTAAAACCTTGGTTCATTCGGTTCTGGTTCTGATTCTGGTTAAAGTTCTGGTTTCTGTTTTGACCATTTTAGTTCTGGGGTTGATTAAACCCTGGTGGTCCAATGTATTTATTGGAACGATAACTCAACATATTTCGTTCCCCTTGCGGTTGGTAGGAATTACCTCCCGTATTGTAGGAACCTTGGGCTGCGAATACGTTCTCTTAAGTGAAGCCACCGGAGGCTGGCACTCATGATATGGGTGTGGACCACCACATGTTTCACAACTGATAGTTTTGATCTGCGGATTGTGATTTGACTGGTGATTTCGGAGAACCGCAGCAGACAAATCATCAAACTTTTTGGTAAGAGCAGCTATTTCATTACTTGCCGGAGTGACTGACTTACATGAGTCATTCCTCTCTGCAGAGGAGTCCCAAAAGTTATGATGGGTAGTCATGTTTTCAATTAAGCCATAGCACTCTTCAGGGGTCCTTTTAATAAAGGTGCCCCCAGCAGCGGCATTGATGGTGTCACGATGACGAAGTGTCAAACCATTATAAAAGGTATCAATAATGGTGACAAGAAGCATGTTATGATTAGGACACCGATCAATAGCAAGTTTGTAGCATTCCCATGCCTCAAATAAGGACTCTTCGGGAAGCTGTCTGAAGTTACTAATATCGTTTCTCAGCCTTGTAACCATGGATGGTGGAAAATATTTAGCCAAGAACTTAGTAACCATCTCATCAAAGGTATGGATCGAATTCTTAGGAAGTCGATCGAACCAAGCAGTCGCATGATGAGTGAGAGAATAGGGGAACAAGTATAAACGCAGGCCGTCTTCGGTGACGCCATTTTGTTTCATGCTCTGGGTGACGGTTAAAAATTTATCGAGATGCTTGTTAGCATCGTCACCCGGAAAATCGTGGAACTGACACGAATTCTAGACCTTTTGGATCATGTTGTGTTTTAGGCCAAAATCTGTGGCTCCAATTGTGAGTGGTGCAATGGGTCCACCTCTCCCGTGCATGGTAGGTTGACATAGTTCCTCCATTGTTCGGGTGTCAGGAACTACATCCTCCTTGGGAGGGATTGGGGGATCGTCGTCCATTTTTAGTGAGTGTTCTTCTTCAACAGTACGTAACTCGGGTACGTTTTTCTGTTTTTTATTCTTTGTTTGTGAACGAGTGCGCATGCACTAAAAACAATTTTAAAAACAAGATCGAGGCAAAACCACAGTGAACTTAAATCCAATAATCACAAGTGAATGGCTTCTTTGAAAAAGGTACACCACCTACAGGGATACAATGGCAAGTTTTTATCTTAAGTTTGGGAACTTATTATGTTCACACCCCCAGTTGGTAGGTGTTCTGCCTTGGTTTGCGGTGGTAAGATTTTATGTATTTATTAACAGAAAAACTGTTTTTGGCTTTTCGTGTATGGGTGAAAAAACTTGGACAATATTTTTGGAACTGATTCGTTAACCAAAATCGTTCCTTTAAGATTACTCGCGGGCTGGCGGGAGGGAATGAATGGATCCCTCTTCAGTTCGCAATTTAATGTCAGAACTTACCTTATACCAACTGTTTCAGGTTGTAAGCTTAAAGTAAACGAAGTAATTTAACTTCACAGTTTGTTTTGTTGTTTTTTATTTTTTTGGTGTTTTTAACACTTCAGGAAAAGTGTTAATGAACTTTTTAGATATGATTTTGATTTTCACAAAAATTTACAAAGTGGTGATATTTGTACAGGAGGGGTTTTGAAAACCACTAAACCTAAAACGTTTTGAAATACGCAACAACCTCCCCGGCAGCGGCGCCAAATTTTGACTCCTCCCAAACCAACCAGTCAACCGGGTGCAGTTGATAGGCCCACCTGGGAGAGAAAATTCAAGTGTTTATAATCCGTGGAAGTACAAGGAAATCCCCGGGTCGTTAAGTCCCAACGAGATTGAAATTGTATTCTAAACGTTTTTGGGAATAAGTGGCACTGAGGACAGTAACCAAGATGATTGGGAAATGATTATACTACTGATTGCTTGGTATTTGAACAATTAACAATCACAGAGATACAGATATAATCACAAAAGTACAAATTGGGAAATCAGATTACAGACAGTGAAAAGTGGGTTTTAACAAATTACAAACTACAGGGGGTGCAAGTGAAACTTTTTAAAACTTAAAATAAAAAGAAAATTTAAAATGAAAATGAAATTATTTAAATGATTTATTTTAATATTTAAATACTAATTAATTAATTAAAACTATTAAAAGGTAATTTAAATCTAATTTAAATTAAACTAAAAATCATAAAGATTACAAATTAAACTAAAAACCTACAAAAATATTTTCTAAACCTTAAAATGAACTTGAAGAAAATATAAAAATTAGAAAGAAATATTTTTGTTTTTTTGTGGAATTTCTATTAATTAAAAACTAATTATCTTAATTAAACTATTTAATCTATTTTAAATTACTAATAATACTAAAATGACTTAGAAAATTATAGAAAAATTTATAAAACTAATTAACCATCTCAGGAATCCTAAAAAATTATAAAAAGTTTTTAAAAATTATATTTAGACTATTTTGCTAATTATTTACTTATTAATTAATTTAAATCTAATTAATCTAAATTAAATAAGATAATTAGTAAATGAACAGTAGAACTTAAAAATCTATTTTCTAAAAGTCTTAAGTGATTTATGAAACCTAGGAAAAATATAAAAACCTACTGTTATTAATTAAAATTTAAGAAAACTATTTAATTACTAATATTACCTAATTAATTAATTAAACTATTTTTAATTCTAATAATTATTAAACTGATTAAGAAAAATCTAAGAAAATTATTAATGAGCTCTGGGTGGGGCAATGAAGGTTGGGTCAAACACTGAGTAATCAGTGTATACTCAGAAAATGGCCAGACTTGATAGGGCTAGCAGCCCTATCAAATAAGCTCAAAATGGCAAAATAAGCACTAGGACTAGTAACTGAGCTTATTAGCTTTCTAAGAATACAAATTATAGGGTGTGGGTCCCACTGGGTGAGTCACTAAGCTACTTGGAAAATAGGCCAAAACCTGTGCACAGGGCATAAGCTTGCCCTGCAGGTCAAAAGAAGCAAGTGCACAAGCTTGTAAAAAAATCTAAAAAATAAGCTGACTATGGGCTTTTGTAGACTAGGTCACAAGCTTTAACTTTTGAAAAGGACAAGGTCTCAAAGTAAACACAAAAATCACAAAAATTCCTCCAAGATTTGGATTTCTGAAACAAAGGTGTATTTTGACTTTTTGAATATCAAGCTTAAGTTGACTTAAATGAACTTTGATCTTGGTTTTCTGATTGAAATTGATTAGTTAAGCTAATATAAGACTAAATTAAGCTAAACCACTCATAAGTGAATGGATTTGGGGCATATGCCACACTTAATCCAACACAGAGGGATAATTCGACCTATTGATGCTAGATTTTGACTTTTCTCTGAATATGACCTAGATATTATGCTTGTTCTGAGCTAATATGGACCTAAGTAACTTGTGTGAACCAAGAACAATAACAACTGAGCACTTGAACACCTAGGATCTCACTGATCCAAACACACCTTATAAGTTGACTATTTTGTGATTTTCAAAGCAAATGGGTGTTAGGGCTATTTCAACTAATCAGGGACAACTTATTTTCATATCTTAAGCCTAATTGAACACTTAAACACAAGGAATAACAACAATAGACAAAGATTACTACTTATACTATTTTGACAGTGAAATTGAGATTTCAAGTAAACAACAATTTAAATGAACAAACTACTGAATTTAAGCAATATTATTTCTAATTAACACGGAATAAACATGAATAAGCCAAAGAAACAACAATATAAGAAATGAGTTTCAAAATATTACAATGTGCATTCCTGCTTAACCCAATGAACCAAGGACCATTAGAACCACACCAAAAGGCTTCCACAAGCCACTAAACCTATGGCCATCAAGGATTAACCATGCTCCAGCTTAAACCACCATTAAACCTGCAAGTTTGACCTTTGTTGACTTTTTTTTATGTTTTTGAATTTTTTACACCTAAGCAATGTTTTATGGTTTCTAAAAGCTTACTTAAGCTTTATAGGAGCTTATATGAGCTTAAGAGTCCATAGAATCCAATAACAACTACAATACAGTTTAAATGAAAATTTGAAATTAACTTGAAATTACACAATCTAAATTATAATTTGAAACTTGATTTTTATTAATAAGAAACCTTAAAGATACACTGAAAAGAGAGATTACACGAATTTAAAGCTGAATTACACAAAGATACATTGAAAATTACTTATACGACCTAAAAATACTAAAATTAATCTAATACTTCTCTTCTATTTATAGCTGTGGATTAGGGTTTCTCCAAGCCTTCTGAGCATATCCCACTTAATCCTGACCCTTGAATTACTCTGAATCAATCTTGGCCTTTGATTTCATTTTTGGCGGGAAAATTGGGTATTTGGGTTTGGACTGTTATAGGCATGGGGGTGGTGGCATTTAATGCTGAGGTGATTTGAGGTGCAGAGGGTGTGGGTGGGTGATGATGAGATAGCAAGTGGTGGTGGTGGGGTGAAAACCAGGTGGTATTAGTGGTTTTGGCTACGGTGAGTGAGGGAGAGGAAAAGGTGGTTTGGTTGACCGGTTTGACTCAGGGTCAAACTTTGATCCTGATAATATTACATAGGGGTGTTGGGCTGGTGTGGAGTTGGGCCGGATGTAGGGAGTGAGCTGGGGCTTATTTAGTTTGGACTTGGATTTGGTGTTGGGATTTATTAAGGGTCCGGTTTGGTTTAAATTATCACAAGGACCATTTTTGTAATATTCTGAAAGTTTAGGGACTAGACTTGGCATCTTTCCAAAGTATATCACGAGGTGTATTTTGCCATATGAGAATATTATGAAAATCTGTTTTGAATTTTTCACATATGAAACCCTAGGGACTAATTCTGCCAATCTTTGAAACTTCAGGGACCTGTTTTGTAATTTCACCAAACTTTTCAACCAAGGACCATTCCTGCCATATATGAGAAGTACAAGGAAAAAATTTGTTATTCTCAAAGTTTTAATATCCCAGGGACCATTTTTGTCAATTTTCCAAACTTCAGGGACTAAACTTGCAATTTTGTGAAACTTTGCACCAAAGGACTAAATGTGTAACTTTTTGATTTAAAAGGACCTTTGGTGACTTTTTCAAGTTTTTAGAATAACCAGGGACTAGATTTGACAACTTTTAAAAGATGAGGGACTGAAACTGCCAATTATGCAAACTTTGTACATTTTTAATCTATTTTTGATTATTTTGCATCTGAAATATATAAAACACATTCCTGGGATATTTTTAGTATTTTGATGCAATAATGAGTGTTTTTAGATGTTTTGGCAGCTCAGATTAGGTAAAAATGATGAGTATTTACACACTCATCAGTAGGGAATGGCATACGTGCAGCAGTAGAAGCCATAGGGACTTTCGATTTAGTTTTACCTTTGGTTTGATACTAGTATTGAATAATTGTCATTATGCACCCTCTATTGTTAGGGGTGTTGTTTCAGTTTCTTTGTTATTGGATAATGGTTTTGTTCACACATTTATTAATAATGGAATTTCTGTTTCTTTAAATAATGTTTTTTACTTTAATGCAATTCCAATAAATGGTGTGTTTGAAATTGATATGGAAAATTCCGTGTCCAATAGAAATAATTCTGTGAATAGCATTAGCAATAAGAGAATCAAGTCTAACTTGGATTCGTCTTATCTTTGAAACCGTTGTCTTGCTCATATAGGCAAGGATCGCATGGAAAAGCTGCAACACGATGGGCTTTTGCAAAAGATCAATGATGAATTATTTGATAAATGCGAATCCTGCATATCTGGAAAGATGACAAGGAAACCTTTTTCACATCAAGTGGAAAGGGCAACTGAACTACTTGGATTAATACACACTGATGTATGTGGTCTACTTAGACATGTGTCAAAACGCGGTGCTAGCTACTTCATAACCTTCACGGATGATTATAGTCGTTATGGTTATGTTTATTTACTTAAACATAAACATGAAGTCTTTAACACATTCAAGGTTTTCAAGAGTGAAGTAGAATTACAACTCGGTAAGAAGATTAAGGCTCTTTGATCCGATAGAGGCGGTGAATATATAAGCCAATAGTTTAAAGATTTCTTACCTGAGTGTGGTATAGTCCAGCATCTCACGGCTCCTTATACTCCACTGCAAAATGGTGTATCTGAAAGGAGAAATCGTACTTTGCTCGACATGGTACGATCAATGTTTAATCTTACAACTCTACCCTTATCATTTTGGGATTATGCCCTTGAAACTGCAATTCGCATATTGAATATGGTTCCAACTAAGAAGGTTGATAAGACTCCATATGAATTATGGATAGGAAAAGCTCCTAACTTTCCTTACTTAAAGGTCTGGGGTTGTGACCCGTTTGTTAAACGTGATTCACCAGATAAACTCCAACAGAGATCTGTTAAGTGTATCTTCGTAGGATACCCAAAGGAAACAATATTAATATGTTACTACTTTTACTTTCCACCAGAGAATAAAGTCATTGTGGCTAGGTATGGAGATTTCTTTGAAAAGAGTTTCATATCTCAAGAATTCAGTGGGAGAGTTTATGATTCTCTTAGAGATCTGACATTTGAGCTATTAGGATTCTCTTAGCTATAGCTGCCTACTATGACTATGAGATATGGCAAATGGATGTCAAAACCGCCTTCTTAAATGGTCGCCTAGATGAAGACATCTATATGGCGTAGCCTGAGGGGTTTGTGAATCCAGAATTTCCAAACCGTGTATGCAAACTTCAAAGATCCATTTATGGATTGAAGCAATCATCATGTCAATGGAATAAAAGATTTGATGCTGAAATCAAAAGTTTTGGATTTACTCAAAATCTTGATGAGCCATGTGCATACCAGAAAGCTAGTGGGAGTAATGTTACTTTCCTTATCCTATATGTCGATGACATATTAATCTTAGGAAATCACATACCAAGTTTAAAGGAAGTTAAAGCCTATCTTGGTAAATGCTTTTCTATGAAGGATTTAGGAGAAGCAACATACATCTTTGGAATCAAAATCTATAGAGATAGATCAAAGCGGTTTTTTGGATTAAGTTAAAGTGCTTACATTGATAAAGTATTGAAGAGATTTAATATGCAAAATTCCAAGAAAGGATATTTGCCAATGCAAGTAGAACATGGCTTAAGTAGCAAACTATGTGCCTCAACACCTGAAGAGGTTGCACTCATGAAGAAAGTTCCATATGCTTCAGTAGTAGGATCTATCATGTATGCAGTATGATACACAAGACCTGATGTGGCGTTTGCACAAAATATGACTAGTCGTTATCAACAGAATCCAGGTGGGAAGCACTGGCACGCTGTTAAAAGCATTCTTAAGTATTTGAGGAATACCAAAGATATGTTTCTAGTGTATGGGGAAATACAGATGCAGAACTTGATGTTACAGGTTACTGTGATGCGTCCTTTGAAACTGATAAAGATGATACGAAGTCTCAGATGGGTTATGTCTTTGTTATTAATGGGGGAGCAGTTGACTGGAAGAGCAAGAAGCAGAAAACTATTGCGATGTTTGTTACAGAAGCTGAGTATATTGCCGCATCGGAAGCTGCGATGGAAGCTATTTGGATTAGGAAATTCATCTCGGGGCTTCGTATTATGCCGTCAATTGAATTACCTATTAGTATGTATTGTGACATCTCTGCCACAGTTACATTCGCCAATGAACCTGGAGTTATGAAGGGCGCCAGACATTTTCCTAGAAGATATCACTATGTTCGAGAACAAATCGATATAGGTGAAATCAATTTACTCAAAATTCACACAGATAAAAATCTAGCTGATCCATTTACGAAGGCTTTATATAAGGAAAAGCTTACTTAACATGCTAATGGCATTGGAATTCGTTTAGCTAGTAGTTTCATGTAGATCTGTGGTTAGTATTTGGATAAAGAATATTGTAAACAATAATTATTCAAATGAAATGAAATATTTTGTTATGTTTATTTCCATTTATAAATATTGTATCCTATATTTGCATGTTTAATCCATGAATAACTTAAGTTATTCTAAATAGTCCGTTGTCAATTAATGATATAGGAGTATCTTTGAACTAAGACAAATCTGAGTTTTGGTATAATATACTTAAAGTGTATTGATGCGTAGACATGCCAAATTCACATGATATTCAATAAATGAAAAATTGAATATAGGACAAAATCCCAATTACATGATTATACTTATGGATGTTGTCATTATAGTAAATCAAGAATATTTATCCTCAGACTTGAGATACCAGGTAACTACTGTGGATGTAGCTCATTTTCTGTGAGATAGTCTAACGATATTCGTAATTGGTAGTTATAAGGATTATTTTCAGAGGTGATGCGAAGTTCATAGGTTATGCTTGTAGTCAATACAGGATTTGGTTCCTTCAAATTTGTTTTCAAGTTTAATACTGTTTGGCCGCTCGTAGGATTAACAAGATGTTTGCATGGTCATGCCCAAGGTCTATCTGGAATACGTTCAGATGAATTGGTAATCTTGCTTGATCATAAATAACGAGAAACAATAGTTAATTATGGAATGACTTCGATCCATATCCATATTAACATAGTATTAGAATCAAAAGGATAAGTATGATGATGAATCATCAAATGTGTTTTTTTCCAGGAAACCATACTCGTGATCGTTCTGGGGACATTGGCGTGTTATGCTAGACTAACTAATGTCATTATTACAGATATGTGGGAATCGCACCAGGCTTTACCTCTCGAGGGATCTCGAGAAGCTTACAACCCCTACCAGGCAGTGTACCTGATCGTTGTAGTATATTATAGTGACAAGTACCTGGGGATTGATCGTTCAACTCAAGAATAGTGTCGCTAGGATTAAAAAGTCCCTTAAACTAAGTCTAGAGGTGAGGGATGATTCTTTTTGAATTTTTATGTTTTATAAAAGCAGTAAAATCTCGGTTTTTGGAAGAGTGGGCAGAATTAGTTGCTAGCCAACTAACCCAATTAACTACAAATGCAATCAAAATTAAATAACAGAAATGAAAATGAAACTAATTATACTAGTGGTGTAAACAATGATGGGGAAAGTTGTGTTTACTTAGGTTTGATTACTCCCTAGATATCTTTTACAGGTTCATAGTTTGTTACAATTGCATGGATGACGGGTCATATTCCTTAATACTAGTCGTAGGGCCGTGTACAATATTCCCTAACTCTATAGGATCCCACTTCACTCCTATGTCGAGCCGTTAGAAGCTCCTAACATGGGATCATTAGAATTTTCCTACGCATTAAATACAACCAAATATCGTAGTACACCTCTGATCATGTTTCTTAAGACGTTCAAGCAAGTTACCAATGGAAGTCTGCCAGTTTTCTTAAGCCTAACATCGAATACAATCATCCGTAACAACTATAAACAAACAGTCAACCCATAATTAACATCTAGGTTTCACTACATCTAAGCAAACACAAATGAAATCTAGCCTAGCATGTTAAATTGAAGACAAGCGTAAGATATATTCAAACAACACATAGACATATTGATTGAATTGAAAGAGTACTTATCTCAAATAGAACATGAAAGTTTCAAAGGGTTGAAACCCTTGAAAAGGTTGTGAAAATCTGCCTAGGGTTTTTCCCTCAAAGTTGCACACCAATGAATAAAATTTGGAAAACTATATATAGATAATACAGGGTGACGACGTCATGTGTAAACATGTGACGCCGTCAACTCGCCGCCTATAATGAAATCGGATTGCCTAGATCCACTTTTGATGACGTCATGTGTAAATTTCTTCTAGGCCGTCACTAATACATGGATCATGACGGCCTTGGGTGACGCCGTCATCTCCTATGCACAAAACTTTCTGGATCATCACGGGTATTGTCCACATCCACCTATTGTATTACTCTTGACGCCGTCATTAAGGAACATGTGACGCCGTCAGGTACTGTTCCCAGCAAGGAAAATTAAGACTTTGCAGTTTTCTTCACTTTTATGCTCCAAAAATGTCCAAAATGCTTACTTTTCTAGATTTCACTCCAAAAGTACCTAAAATGACAAAAGGAAAGATTTAGGGCAATATTTGATCAAATAATCTCAACTTCGGGCTTAAACCCTTAAAAACGGTTCATTTTTCGTCTCATCAAATACCCTTACACTTGAGATTTGCTTGTCCTCAAGCAACTGCGCTTTTATTCTAATCAAAATACAAGTTAGGGGTCATTTAACACTAATATAAAAGTAATTACAACAAATAATCGTTCCACTAAAGACCAAAGACAAGCACGGAGGTCATATACTAGCACCTCACAAATATTGTTTAGATACTCACATCTCTCGGGTGTAATAAAGTATATATCACAATATGGAAATGGAAAACATCTCTCACTACCTGTCATAGCAAAATAGATTACCATAGGCTTGGGAAAGGATCAAACCTCCACCACTTGGCGTAAGCACCTAGGATAAACTATCAAAGAGGTCTTTTAAAAGGGTTATAACGTTAGGTGCAGGGATATGGAATACACGGTTTTGTTGGATAAAGGCAATATTTACTGGTGGCGAATTAATCATCTTGGTTAATTACATGTACAATATGGCGTTGCTAAGCCAAGAGTCGACTCGACTTAAGCTAATAAATCAAAAATAACAAAAACTTAAAACAAACATAAAATGAAATGGGATGGTAGTCCGTATGTTTTTTCTCTTTTTTTTTTTATTTTTTTTCTTTCTTTTTCTTGATTTTTTCGATTTATTTTTATTTATTTTTTTATTTTTATTTATTTTTTGAATTGCATACATTCTTACCATACCATCCAAAATAATACATCATAGGGAATGTATATTCCCCGTACACTTGAATTTTTACATACTTTACAATAAACTAATCTAATGACTCGAATTAAGATAATCAAAACACTTGGAGTACTTTTAAGATTAACGCACATATGGGGGTAATAAATGATGTTCTTCCCTATTACTCCATAACACAAGTACTTTACCCATGAGTCCCAATCGGCCCAAAACAATATGTACAAGATATGACATGACTTAACAACCATGTAATCAATTAGATAATTAACTAAGGGTTTAAACATGTAACAATAATGCACTAAAAATGAGTGCATACACGGAAGGCTAAGGCGATTTAGTTGCACATTTGGGTGGGTTGTAACAAATTCTTCCTTTACGTAAGATGCTTAAAGTTAGAAACGAAAAGATAGGCTCGGAGGGGTGTACTAGGGGTTTCGTGTACTAAAAATGAGTACAACGCTAAGGTGTGGGAAAAATTAATTGACTTTACTAGTCAAGTAATATGACTTAAATGGTCAAGTAATCATGATACGGGTTTAACACAAGGGTGATCCTAATGCCTCTTATCATGTAGTAAATCCTACTACACGAATGTAGTCTCACTAGCGGTCTCGGGATGCATCACTAACGCAAGTTCTAGAATCTAAATGCTACCGGTACACTCATAAGCACTAATAATGAATGATTTTCCTATCAAATCTAAAGGCGAACCTCACATATTTGGGTGGAACATTTTTCTGAATGGTACGGTTTTGTGCTAGTCATACAACTCCTATCCATGAGACGCTTGCTAAGCCTAAAGTTTCACTCCTAAATGTTGTAAAAAATTTTAAATTTGGCGCTAAAATTACACTAACAAGTATTTCTCTTAGTTTTATTACACACCTACCATCAAACAAACAAACTCAAGTGCAATAGTATCCTATAAGGCATCATCATTTACCCTCCCCTTACACTTAGGATGAACATTGTCCCTAATGTTCAATTAATGAATGTAAAAGTGAAATAGGTAAAAGTATGAATGCAAATACTCCCCTGATTCGTTCGGTGTGGATAGTGTGGTAACAAGGTTAGATCTTCCTCCAAGAAAATGAACATTCAAAGCTTCCCTTCCAGAAAAATAAATCATCTTCTTGTCATACATAACCTGTTAAACCTGAGAAAACAAACAAGGCAACCACGCGTAAAATCGGCGGTAATCTATATATACTAACAAGTCCTAGAAAATAAATTAAGATATAATGCTTGTGGAATGAATGTTTACAGATTTCCTGGAGTTTATAAAACTAAAGAATTAACAAAAACTTTAAGACTCCGTTAGAAAAACAAAACTCACAAAATTTCCAGAATTTTACACATGAAGCCGTCAGGAATTAACTCCTGACGCCGTCAGAAGTGACCTGCAAAAATCTTTATGTTAAGTTTCCGGAAAATTTCTGGAAAAACTTATGTCCTACTTCCTGGAAAATCCTGCAAAACATCATTATGACTCGATACAAGCATTTGACTCTAACAAATACTATTATACATGCTCATTTAATATTGTGGCGAATCAAGATCAATTTCGTTCTTAGAAACAAATTTGGGGTTTCCCCTTACACTTAGCTTTTGCAAAATACCTTTATATGAAGTTAAGACAAAGTTAAACAACAAAATAAAGCATTTTCACAATTTTAGTTTTGAAACATGATCTACCAACAATAAAAATAAAGCATGCATACGTAAGCAAATAACATCAAACAATTAAAAATCACACAAAACATGGGTTGCCTCCCAAGAAGCGCTTTTCTTTATTTTACGAGTCTTGTAGCTAGACTCAAGGTCATGGGCAATTACGTGACCTCATCTTCAAATGTTACATCCTCCTCACTAATCATCTCATTACTACTTTCTTGATAATGTTTTGCGAGTTGTATGTTGACAGTGAACTCTCTATTTTCATCGTCCATTAACACAACAGCTCCTGTTTTAGAGGAACTTTTCACCGTAAAGGGCCCATACCATCTAGACTTGAGTTTCCTGGGAAATAACTTTAACCGAGAGTTATACAATAGAACTTTTTCTCCTTCTGAGAATTCCTTAGGTTTCTTAATTCGCTGGTCATGCCATTTTTCGCCCTCTCTTTATATGTAACGGAAGATTCATACGCTTCTAGCCTTAGCTCATCAAGCTCATGGAGTTGCAAGAACCTATTTGTTCCAGCGACTGTATAGTCCAAATTACATGCCTTAAGCGCCCAATAAGCCTTGTGTTCGAGTTCAACCGGAAGGTGACATGCCTTGCCATAAACCATGCGGAACGGGGTCGTTCCAATAGGTGTCTTGTAGGCAGTTTGGAATGCCCATAAGGCCTCATCGAGTTTAAATGACCAGTCCTTTCTATTTTGATTAACCGTCTTTTCCAATATTCTTTTAATTGCCATGTTGGTGTTTTCGACTTGATCGTTGGTTTGTGGGTGATAGGCGGTGGAGAACCGGTGGGAAACTCCATATCTCTTCATGACCTTTTTCATTTGCGCATTGCAAAAGTGGGTCCCCCTATCACTAATGAGAGCTTTAGGAATGCCGAACCTAGCGAACAGCTTTTTCAGAAAATGAATAACTACCCTAACATCGTTGGTCCTAAGGGCTTGTGCTTCTACCCATTTTGAAACATAATCAATGGCCACTAAAATGTATTCGTTCCCCCTGAGGACGAAAAGGGCCCCATGAAATCAATTCCCCAAACATTGAAAACCTCGCAAACTTGTATAAAATTCTGAGGCGCTTCATCTCTGCTTGATATATTCCCGGCCCGTTGACATGCATCGCATGCTTGTATCATCTCTTTTACATCACGAAATGTTGTAGGCCAATAGAATCCCGCATCGAAAATCTTTCGTGCGGTGGTGTTTATCCCATGATGGCCCCAGAAGAGCCCGAATGACATTCTTTCATAATCTTTATTGCCTCATTTCCGGAAACACAGCGCCTGATTATTTGATCAGGAAATCTTCGGAATAAGAATGGTTCGTCCCAGAAGAAGTATTTTAGTTGAGCAAAGAACCTTTTCTTTTCGTATCTAGTCATGTGTTCCGGAATGAGCCTGCTTGCAAGATAATTAGCATAATTAGCGTACCAAGGTTCAGAATCTGTCATTGACATGAGCTGTTTGTCAGGGAAGGAATCCCGAATCTCGCTTTTATCAAGCTCATTAAGGGGATTTTCAAGACGAGAGAGATGATCAGCAGCCAAATTCTCTGCCCCCCCCCCCCCCCCCCTTTTATCACGAATTTCAACATCAAACTCTTGTAACAACAAGATCCACCGAATTAGTCGTGGTTTGGCATCTTGCTTAGCAAAAAGATATCGGAGAGCTGAATGATCAGTGAAAACAACCGTCTTTGAAAGGACAAGATATTGACGGAATTTGTCAAAAGCGAACACCACGGCTAATACTTCTTTTTCGGTGGTAGAATAATTCTCTTGAGCGGGATTCATAGTTTTGCTAGCGTAGTATATAGGTTGGAATTGTTTGTCACGCCTTTGGCCTAATACTGCCCCAACAGCATAGTCGCTAGCATCGCACATAATCTCGAAAGGTAACTCCCAGTTAGGTGTAATCATGATTGGGGCTTGCGTGAGTTCCTTTTTCAGGATATCGAATGCATCCTTGCATTCTTGATAGAAATCGAAAGGGGCATCTTTTACCAGCAATTGAGTCATTGGCCGAGCTATTTTAGAGAAATCTTTAATGAATCTCCTGTAGAACCCGACGTGACACAAGAAGCTACGTATTGCCTTAACAGTCATGGGATAAGGTAATTTAGATATAGCTTCAACCTTTGCTTGGTCCACCTCAATCCCATTCCCTGAGACCTTATGTCCTAGCACAATCCCTTCTTTTACCATAAAATGGCATTTCTCCCAATTTAAGACCAAGTTGGTTTCCTCGCAACGTTTGAGCATTTTTTCGAGTTTAGCAAGACAGCGGTCGAAAGATTTCCCGAAGACCGAAAAGTCATCCATGAAAACTTCCATGCTGTCTTTCATTAATTCATGAAAGATTGTGGTCTTGCATCGCTGAAAAGTGGCGGGAGCGTTACACAGCCCAAAAGGCATCCTTTTATAGTCGAATGTTCCATAAGGGCAAGTAAATGTGGTTTTTTCTTGGTCCTCAGGTGCTATGGGGATTTGGAAATATCCTGAGAATCCATCCAAGAAACAGTAGTACTCGTGCCCGGATAATCTTTCCAACATTTGGTCAATGAATGGGAGGGGAAAGTGATCTTTCCTGGTGGCATCATTGAGCTTTCTATAATCGATGCATACCCGCCAGCCAGTAACTGTTCTCTGGGGTACCATCTCACCATTGTCATTTTTCACCACAGTCATTCGTCCTTTCTTTGGTACAACCTGTACAGGACTAACCCACGGGCTATCCGAAATTGGGTAAATCAGCCCTGCATCCAAAAGTTTGATAACTTCTTTTTTCACTACCTCCTTAATGTTGGGATTCACCCGCCTCTGGGGTTGCACGGCTGGTTTATAGTTTTCTTCCATAAGAATCTTATGCGTGCAAAAAGTTGAGTCAATCCCCTTAATGTCGGCTACACTCCATGCAAGGACTCCCTTATATTTCTTTAGGACTCCTAAGAGCCTATCTTTTTGTTCATGCTCAAGGGAAGAGTTTATGATTACTGGCAGTTGATCCTCTCCCTGGAGGAAGGCATACTCTAGGTGGTTTGGGAGTTCTTTAAGCTCTAGCTTAGGTGGTTCGATAATAGAGGGCTATAGCTTATTTTCGGGTTTACAGAGCTCAAGCTGTTCAGTGGTCTCTTGTCTGGGATAGAAGGAGACTGCACTAGCGCCCTCCGTCTTCTCCACCTCCAATATGGGGAGGAAACTCTCATCCCGTAACCAGCCTCCTTCGATTTGTTCATCAACACAGTTGTCAATGACATCCGTTAGTTCATCGACCTCTCCGATGAAATAGAGCCGGTTAGCTGCTTCGACAGACAGATTCATAGTGTCCTTAATATCGAAGGTCAACCTATCGGTTCCTACTCGTAAGGTTAACTTGCCGTCGTGAACATCAATGACTGCACAAGCGGTAGCAAGAAATGGTCTCCCTAAGATGATGGGCACCAGGTCATCCTCCTCCATTTCCAAGATCACGAAGTCAGCCGGAAATTTGAACTTCCCTACTTTGATTAGCACATTCTCGCATATCCCTAGGGGATATTTGACCGATCTATCGGCTAGTTGGATGTTCATACGGGTAGGCTTTAGTCCAGAATATCCTAGTTTGAGGAACATGGAGTGGGGCATGAGGTTGATGCTCGCTCCTAAATCGGCAAGAGCATTCTTTATTGATAGAGATCCTATGGAACAGGGCAAGGTGAAGCTGCCTGGATCATCTACCTTTTTTGGTAGCCCTCGTTGGGTCACCACCGAACATTCTTCTCCTAGAGTCACAAGACCCTCGAGTTTCTTTCGGTTGGCAAGTAATCTTTTAAAGTATGAGCTATATTTTGGCATGTGATAGCAAGCATCAAGAAGAGGTATGGTGACCACTGAATCTTTTAGATATGATAAGAATCTCTTATTATCGTTCTCAATTTTCTGGTTTTTTAGGCGGGATGGAAATGGGATTCTCACAGGTTGGTTAGGTGGAGTTGGTGGGGATGGGGTCACCAGGGGAGGTTGTTTAGGAGCCTCGTTACTCACATTACCTTCCTCCTCGTGGGGCTCGTTTGGCTCGATGGTGACAGGATGTGAGCTCGGATAAGGAGGGTCTCTGGTTGTTGTTCCGGCTCGAGTAATTACCGCGAGTAAGGGATCTTTTTGGCTTACTAATGGCCTATTATGGCCATCAAGGGTGGCATTAAGCTTATGGAACCATTTTTCCATGTCATTCTGTTGCTCAGCGATGAGCTCGTCAAGACCTTTCAATTGTAAGCCTTTCTCCTTAGTAAAGTGACCAAGGTCATCTTCAAAAGTGCTCTTGATTTTGTATTCAGGGCCTTCCTCCCCTTCTTTCCTTTTCACCAGATTTCCCCAAAGGGCATAGATGTCATGTCCCGACAAACACGCATGTTCAGTCGTGGTTTCTCCTCCGCATTCCTCCACCATGTGCAGGCCCTCATAGTAGTCGCAGATAAAGTAGGGATTTGAAAGTTGTTTAGTTGTTCGCGATCCTGCTAGGTATTCCACCCTTTCGTGAATTTTCCTCAGCCGATCTGAGGGTGTTTGTGTGATTTCAGATGTGCTCATAGTCGACTCAGGTTCATCCCAAGTATCGTCCTGGTCCTGAGCATATTCCTCAATCCTATTCCACCCTTCCTCGGCGCTCAGATTAGCTATTCTCCCTTTTCTAGAATTGTAGATTGCGTTATGGTCGTTTGAGGAGACATTGTCGTAGAAGATTTGGACCAGAAGCTAAAGTTCGATGCCATGATGGGGAACTTGTCTTATTAAATCCTTGAATCTAATCCATGATTTATGGATGGGTTCGTCCTTTCCCTTTCGGGAGCAGAGGATCCTATCTCTAAATACTGAGGTTTTCCATGCTGGGAAGAACTTCTCATAAAACTTGGATATATGTTGCTCCCATGTAAAGATAGACTCGGAGGACAGTCTATCATACCACTCTTTGGCTTTTTCATAAAGAGTGAAAGGGAAGAATCGTAGTCGAGACGTGTTTCTAGTGGCCCCATCCATATGGAGGGTGTCCACTATCTTCAAGAAGTCCATGATGTGTTGAATTGGGTCATCGTTATGTAATCCGCGAAACTTGCACACACTTTGGACAAGCCAAACATCGCTTGCACGCAAGACCTCATCGGTGTGTTCGTTTGGGAAGACAATGGCATTTGAGAAGCCACGAGGATTCGGGGAGGAGTAGTCCTTAAGGCGCTTAGGGATGGGAGTTTCGGGGGTACTCATATCGTTGTTGGACTGGGGGCTAGAGGGTGTGAGGTGATTATCTGAATCTTCTTCAGAAAGGGCCTCATCAAAGTTGATAGCTATGCTAGATGGTTCGGGTGTTGAGAGAGATTGCCTAAGCTTATGCATTTCCCTTTCAGGTTCTGCATATGGCAAAACAAGATTTCTAACGGAACTACGACTCCTAGTGACTCTAAGGTTAGAGAGATCTTCATTTGTCATGATGGCGGACGGTTACGAACAAAGGCACGAAGAAATGAGATAAACTAAAGAAAACCTAAAAATAAAAATAAAATCTTACTGGAAAGGAATCTAGCAAGTAGACCTAATAAAAAGAAATCCTGACCTAGACAATAACTATTCCCCAGGCTGCGGCGCCAAAAACTTGACACTAGTACAAAACTTGGATTTGGTCACACATGGTCAAAATTGAACGGCCACACATTGACATATTTGTGTGGCTGAAGGTCCGAAAATTGACAACATTTACTAATTAGTCACACACGAACGTTTTGATTGTGTGACCATAAGGACTCTATTGCCACACAATCGATCGTTATGTGGCCAAAGGTATCTGGTAGTTTTGTTTCAAATCATTTAGCCACATATGAATTTGGAACGTGTGACAAATACATGTAACCTTGATGCATTAGTCACATGACGTAATTTTTTGTGTGTCTAAATCATACAGTCAAGTTTGTTACACATTATTTAAGGGTGACTGATATGTTTTGCAAATTATTTAGCCACATATCAAATTAGATCGCGTGACTAATGAAAAGTAAGGTTGAAACATTAGTCACAATATACATATAAAGAGTGACAAATATATGTCACACACTTGAACACTGTGACCAAATGCCATATATGGTCACACTAAACGTTTTGTCACACATTGGTTAAGTGTAGCCAAAATCCAGTACATATGGTCACGTAAGTTAATATGTGTGTTTGAAGTTTAGTTTGTATTAGCTTGCCAAAAGCTTATTTACATAGTCACATTTACTTCAAATTGTATGACCAAATGTCATATATGGTCACACTAAACGTATGTCACACATTATTTAAGTGTAGCCAAAATCAAGTACATATGGTCACGTAACTTAATACACATTTCTTCAATTTAAACATACACCATATGGTCACACTTATTAACCATTTTGGTCACTTTATTCATAATTGTATGTGACTAATTACCAAAACAAACATAAAAGCCACAAAAAAACAAAATTCATGTAACCATTGGATGATAAATAGTCACACAAAATACAAATTCCTTCACTTTAAACATCATATGGTCAAACTTATTCAAACTTTTGGTCACTTTATGCTAGGTTGTATGTGACTAACTATACCCCAAAAGCATGCTTTGTATGACTAAATGTTAACAAAGGCCACACAAAAACGAAGTTCATGTGGCCATTGGATGATCAATAGCCACACAAGATACACATTCCTTCACTTTAAACATCATATGGTCACACTTATTCACACTTTTGGTCACTTTATGCTAGGTTGTATGTGACTAACTACACGCCCAAAAACATGTTTTGTATGACTAAATGTTACCAAAGGCCACACAAAAACAAAATTCATGTGGCCATTGGATGATCAATAGTCACACAAGATACACATCCCTTCACTTTAAACATCATATGGTCACACTTATTCAAACTTTTGGTCACTTTATGCTTACTTGTATGTGCCTAAATACACCCCCAAATTGATGCTTTGTGTGACTAAATGCTACCAAAGGCCACACAAAAACAAAATTCATGTGGCCATTGGATGGTCAATAGCCACACAAGATACGCATTCCTTCACTTTAAACATCATATGGTCACACTTATTCACATGTTTGGTCACTTTATGCTAGGTTGTATGTGACTAACTACACCCCCAAAAACATTCTTTGTGTGACTAAATGTTACCAAAGGCCACATAAAAACAAAATTCATGTGGCCATTGGATGATCAATAGCCACACAAAATATACATTCCTTCACTTTAAACATCATATGGTCACACTTATTCACACTTTTGGTCACTTTATGCTAGGTTGTATATGACTAGCTACACCACCAAAAACATGCTTTGTGTGACTAAATGTTACCAAAGGCCACACAAAAACAAAATTCATGTAGCCATTGGATGATCAATTGTCACACAAGATACACATTCCTTCACCTTAAACATCATATGGTCACACTTATTCATACTTTTGGTCACTTTATGCTTACTTGTATTTGACTAACTACACCCCCAAAATCATGCTTTGTGTGACTAAATGCTACCAAATGCCACACAATAACAAAATTCATGTGGCCATTGGATGATCAATAGCCACACAAGATACACATTCCTTCACTTTAAACATCATATGGTCACACTTATTCACACTTTTGGTCACTTTTGGGTAGGTTGTATGTGACTAACTACACCCCCAAAAACATGCTTTGTGTGACTAAATGCTAACGAAGGCCACAGAAAAACAAAATTCATGTGGCCATTGGATGATCAATAGCCACACAAGATACACATTCCTTTACTTTAAACATCATATGGTCACACTCATTCACACTTTTGGTCACTTTATGTTTACTTGTATGTGACTAAATACACCCCCAAAAAATGCTTTGTTTGACTAAATGCTACCAAAGGCAACACAAAAACAAAATTCATGTGGCTATTGGATGATCAATTGCCACACAAGATACACATTCATTCACTTTAAGCATCATATGGTCACACTTATTCACACCTTTGGTCACTTTATGTTTACTTGGATGATCAATAGTCATACAGAATATAAATTTCTTCACTTTAAACACCATATGGTTACACTTATTAACACTTTTGGCCACTTTATGCTTATTGTATGTGACTAAATACTAAAAACAAACATGCTTTGTGTGACTAAATATTACAAAAGGCCTCACAAAGATGAAATTCATGTGACAATTGGATGATCAATAGTCACACAAAATACACATTTATTCACTTTAAACAGCATATGGTCACACTTATTAACACTCTTTGTCACTTTATGATTAGTTGTATATGACTAAATACCTAAAACAAACATGTTTTGTATGACTAAATATTACAACAGGCCACAACATATCTCAAATGTGTGGCTAAATTATGTTTATGGCCACATTTAAGGTGATTATATGTGACCAATATGTTCATAACAATCACATCGTGAAGTATTCATGTGGCTAAGTGACAATATTATGAAACAAAAAAAATAGTCCCATAAAAGTGTTTTTTTATGACACAATTATGTCCTAGTAGATAGATTAATAGGATGCTTTAGAGTGTTTCAAGATATGCTAACCTTCTATCACATATTGAGAGGCGTTCATGCGTCCTAAAAAGTGTATTCTTAACACTGAAATCATGTGTTGCTTTAACTATTATTGGAGAGCAAGAAAAATTTCCTAATACACATGTGCCTATTGACACCAAATTTAGTGATTTTACATACATACATACATTATAAGACATTTTCTATTTTTATAAAATTTTGTTTTCATTACACTTTCATGAAACTATTGTAAGTGCTAAGAACATTTCTAGTTGAACATTATATAAAATACAACATATAATAGCTTAATAAGTCAAAGCCGTAAAATGAAAAAGCATTAAAAATTTTCATATAAATAACAAAAGTTTTAATCCAATTAAGGTTAACATAATCCAAAATAGCCTTCCAATTTTTATTACATAAAAATTGAACAATAAAAACTAAAGTCGAACTAGATAATATGAGCCATCGCGGATCATCTTCACGCATGAACCTCACGTACCACCTACAAATATACAACCCACAAACATACAAACATAAGATATTAAAACCTAATCACTAACCATATATCCTACAAATATACAACCCACAAACATACAAACATAAGATATTAAAACCTAATCACTAACCATATATACAAAAACTAGGGGTGTTAGTCGGGTCGGTCGGGTTCGGGTCTGAGTCAATTATGAATCATATAATTTTAGAGTTTATACTTGAAAGTTAAAATTATAAAACACAAGTTTGAAAAAAGGAAACTGTTGTTGCAGTTGCTAACTTGCTACAGAAGAAAAAAAAATTGCGGTATCAATTTATCCCATCAAAAGTATTAGTAATAGTGTAATAGACTAATACTGGTGTTAAAATGTCTAATAGTGGTGTTAAAATTGATAATAGTAAATTAGTAATAAACTAATAGTGATGGTGTAAAGACAAATAGTAAACTGACTATTACAGTTACTAACTAGTAATAGTGTAAAGACTAATAGCGGTAAATTGGTGTTAGAATGACTAACACATTCGGCGCAAAATGCTCCACAGTCCACACTACAGTTACATTCGGAAAAATAGAACAAGTGAAAGATCAAATAAACCATTAAGTAGGCACACATTAGGTATTAATGAAAAGAGAATAGACATAGTTTACATATTCATTGAAAGAAACACTGATGCGCTCCTCGTCAGATATGGTCCAAACTTCTCTTGCGTTGAATCACTTGAACTAACAAAAAAGGTTGCATATCAATGAATATTCTAAAAGAGAAAGAGCTTATACTGAACCATATAAACACGCCATAAAATGACTACATATACCTTCATCATCATCCGAATGGTTTGACCCCATCTAAAGTACATTTTCAAATAGTTGACTATCGTTGTCGTTGCCATTTCTGGTGTGAACCCTTTTATCCTTCCTTGACGGCATCGTCTGAACATAAATCATTTATTCATCAAACAATACATTTATTCATCAAACCATACGAGAGTTGTTACTCTTTTATTTTTTCATACAAAATATCTCAAACCTATCAATTCTAACTAACATGCTAAATTTAAACCAATTAACCTAATTAATTAATTTTAAGTTAGATATGATATTCCTTGGTTTCGTAACAATGGCAATCATTAGACCACTTGTGAAATTCAGGGGTTGCACATCTATACCAAAGCAGGTTAACACATTTTTGTTCCAAATTTATAACTATAGAAAAGTATTTGTTACAACATATTCTTGTAAAAACTGTCTATTAAAACCCTTCGTTTTGAGATCATACAAACTGATAGTCTAATATTATAAATAAAATAACAATAAAATTATGCCATTTCATCTAAGTAGATATATCTTTGAACTAAATTACCGATCATAGTGATTTTTACCTTAGCTCCAATTAATTACAAAAAACTATAAATAATCAGATAAAATTAATCAAAGAACAAAAAATTAGGGTTACAATATTTCAAATTATTATGATAAGCCTAGATCTCCATCAAGTTTAGGATAAACTCACATAATATTAACATAAAAATAATGCTTAGTCAATTAATAGAAGAATGTGAAAGAGGATTTTATCTTGTTTTTGTGAGAATGGTTTTGCTGGTGTAACTGTATCGAGGGATAAGAGGAGGAGAAAATAGATCTGATATAAATGTTGAGAAAGGGAAGAGTAATGGTTTTGGGTTGGGCTTCCCAAAGGGCGGGATGCACAAAAAAATAAAACAAATTGGGGGAAAATGGGGGAGGGAAAGTGCAAAATATATTTTGTTTCAACTTTCACATAAAGCATTTTAGTTTTACAAACACTTATGTAAAATAGTAATGGTGTATTGATCAAATTTTTAATAATCAAAATTTTATATCATTAAGTTTGAGATTTATAATGAGTAAGTCAATATAAATTATAAATTACGTGCGAAGTTTTCTTTATTAGATTTAAGACTTAATCGAGTCAATTACAATAGGGGTGAACATAACGGTCCGGTCCTCAGTTCATACTTTACCTCATGTTCGGTCCTTAGTCGGTCTAAAATGGTCTAAATCCGTCAAAAATTGTCAAAATCGGTCGAAAACTAGCGAAATGGTCAAAATCGATTGAAAACGGTAAAAAATAGACGAAAAATGTTACAAACGGATGAAAACGTAAAAATAAATATACACAAACGTATAAAAATGTTGTATAGTATTCGTCTTAGTTTACACAACCTAATGCACTTGACCCATGACCCATGACCCATGTGAATTAACCATTATCACCGGTCATGCATGGGTTCCATTACACTATAAGCCACTACAACCCAATGCACATGACCCATTACCCATGTTAATTACCCATTGTCAACAGTCATAGATGTGTCGTAACATGACACTCTAAGCAACTATAACCCAATGCATATGGCCCATATGATGTCAAATAACCATTAATGAATGTGACCAGTGATAACCTAATGCACATGACACATGACCCATGTGAATGAGCTATTATCACTGGTCATGCATGGGTTGCACTGGCTTGGTAGGTATATAGTTATAGTGTGAAGGTTATATGAATTATGTTTGAAGTTATTAAAGGCGGTCATGCATGGGTTGCACCAGCTTGGTAGGTGTATACCTTTTATCACAAACACTGAGAAGCAAGTATCCAGGGACATCCCGATCATGTTATCCGGGATCGAGAAAGTTTGAACTCGGCTTGAGCTTGACTCGAAAAGCTCAGTTTATTTTTAAAGATGTGTTTTCTTACACAAATCAAAATTGAAATATAACCTAAGAATCGAATTCGGGTGGACTTCAGCTTGAAAAGCTTGATACATTTATAAATAAGAATTTACACTTATATACAAAATATATATTAAAAAAAAAAAAAAAAAAAAAAAAAAAAAAAAAAAAAAAAACATATGCTATATTACTTACAAGCTCGAAAACTCAAGAACGAGTAGAACTTATATAAGGTTGAGCTCAACTCATTAAACATTTCGAGTTCATTTGATAGGCTTGAGCTTGAGCTCAAAGCTCGATAAAAATCAGCTCGAACAAACTCTAGTTAGTCGACAAAAGCTCAAATCATTTACACCTTATCTTTACCTATTTTACTTAAAAAAAAATAATAAAAAAAAATAAAAAAATAAAAAACTATCTTTTCCCCAAAATTTCAATCTCCCAATCCCTTTTTCCCCCAAAAACAAAACCCTAGGGGACATTTGGTTAGGGAATTTGAAACTCCGGAATTTTAAATTCTAAAAAATTTAAATTCTTGATAATTTAAAATTCCAAAATTTAAAGTACATTTGCATGTTTGGTTGACAGAAATTTATAAATATATAAATATACTTTTTATTTTTTAATATAAATTTAATAAATATTCTATTTAAAAGTTTATATAAAA
Organism: Artemisia argyi; assembly: GCA_030686995.1. Lineage (NCBI taxonomy): Eukaryota > Viridiplantae > Streptophyta > Magnoliopsida > Asterales > Asteraceae > Artemisia > Artemisia argyi. The sequence continues at coordinate 149,336,535 of CM060685.1, forward strand.
AGTTATAAAAAAAGTGTATCAAAAATTTATAAAAAAAGTTTATAAAAATATATAAAAAAAGTTTATAAAAAATGTATAAAAATATTATAAAAAAACTTATAAAAAAAGTTTATAAAAATGTATAAAAATTTTATAAAAAAATTTAGAAAAAAGTCTATAAAAACTATATAAAAATTTTATAAAAAAAGTTTGAATTGCCAAGATATTTGAAAAGAATTAAAATACAAACGCTCCCAATATTCCCCTACCAAAACGCTCCATAACACTTTTTCAAGGATTTAATTTTTTTCATTTTCCCCATTCCCGGTTTCAACAAATTCCCCACTTTGTTGTTCACCCAACACAAACCTACTACCCCTCATCTTTCTCTTCTATCCACCCATCATCACTTCTGTACCACCAGCCATTCTATCCACCCATCTTTCTCTTCTATCCACCCATAATGTAGCCGTTTCAACCCCACTTGCCGGCTGGATGTCTAATCCCCCACAAGTATCTCATCCAAGTGTATCTGGTAGTGCAATTGGTCTTGGTGGTCCAGTTATGCCAGGTCAGTTTGCTATTATTGAATAGTCTGAATTGAGTGTTTAAATTAAAGTTGTTAATCTTTGTGTAGAATCATTTTAAATGGATGTTTAGGCATATAGCTTTAGGACGCTAGTTATTAAGAAAACTGGTACTAGATAGTTAGGTAACAATTGTAGTTAATTACAATTTAGATGTTTGATTTGAAATACCACAAACAAAGGTGATTGATCCCAACATAAGCTTTTTCAACAATAGTGAATCCACACAAGTTATAATAGGCAATCAAAAAGTTTTTGTGAGATTAGCTACTAGAGACCGTGTGCTTGATAATATACAAGACGGCATTTTGTCAATTGGTTGATTGAATTTCTATGTGTTTAAATTAATGGAAACACCATTACAACTTCGGAGCCGGTTTACTTTTGGTGCTCGTCAAGTGGGTGTTCTCTTAACTGATTAGCTATCACTAAGGAATTAAGACGATTCGTGTGATTTACTGGAAATCAATAATCCAAGTTAGGATTCAGTTTTTATGCTGAGGCGCTTATCTTGCCTCCCTTTCTCTAGTTTCTAATCTCTATTTTATTATGATTTATTCTAAACTATGTTTTAATGGCACATCATATATACTACAGATCAAAGATAAAGTGTTGTACTCCCAGAAAAATTAAAGTCTGGAAAATGGAATGCATACAGGTCATTAGCTATATTCTTTCACAGTCAATAGTTCAACAACTTTACAACTTCTCATTTTTGTGTTAATATAACTGGTTTCTTGCAAAAAATTATTATTGGCAGATCTGCACGTTCTCCATTGAAGCTAGTCAACAGATTTTCTGACCATCCCGAGATTGAAACATTGCATGACAACTTTGTGTGAGAATCTATTCTGCACGCATGGATATGATGGAAATGTGATTGTTTTAATGTGGGATTGATGCTTTATTGTTAACTGATGAAGAAGTCGAGAGAACGCTATCAGTGTTGAGGCAAATGATATGTGAGGCTTAGGTATTTGGTAATTTATAGTGTTTGGGATTGCTTTGTATGTGTATAAGGAAAAGCAAATAAGTAGCTAAAATATAAAAAATTCAAGGATTAATGTTTGGATTTGCCTATTAAATAATGTACAAGTAGATAATAATGAGGAATTTCATTTACATATATTTAAAGGTTTATAGGTTAGACACGAGGATCTAAGCACTTTGAAATAAGTTGCTCCCGACCTGCTTGTTGTAAACTGCTAGTTTTGCCCCCAATAAAGCAGATTCATTATCCGAACGCCCAGTATGCTTATATGCTTAAATTAATCAGTCTTAAACACCGCTTTACTGCTTCATATCTATTGAGTGAAACAAGGATTACCATCACAGGTCATATCAGATTTCCTGGACGCTTTAAGCAGTGCAGAGAAGAAAGCACATGATTATCAATCCAAAGTTGAGACAATGGATGACGATCTGCACATATCTGGTGAGTCAAATATCAAGTTCTTTATTATACAACACTTACAAAAAATTTACATGAACTCAAAAATTTGATGGTGTTGAATACGTATCTCTATTTCATTGAATAACTTTGACATACATCAGTCTCTTTGGTTATATAGTTGTTGCTCGTGTTATTTATCTGTGTGCTAAAACTAGAACACCCGAAAGTTAAACCTTTGTAATTTCCACTTGAAAACTATTAGAGACTCTAGTAATGTTCTTTTTTCTATGTATACTCTATATAGGTACATCAAAACAAGATAGAGGAGGGTTGGTATCTGCGATTCTGGAAACAACAAAATCTCAGGCCAAGAATCTTGAGAGCTTACACGAGGATCATGTTAGACAATCTGCTTCAATACAGCAAAAGGTGCATGATACATTCTACCAGAAGTACATGGTATGATATTTTCATTTTTGCAAGACACAATGAATTAAGAATATGTTGATTTGCGAATGTGATGAAAATCTTGACATAGATACTGTGATGTTTTTTTGTCTCTGTGTTGACGTTCAGGATTACGAGGCACACCTATAAGAATAGATACTGATGTCCCGAGTAAAGTGGCGATAGGTTTACAAATGATTGGTGATAGCAAAACTGCACCTAGATTACAAATGAAGCGCAAAAACGTTTACGTCTCTAGTGATGCCATGCAAAAGCAAGCTAAGAAGATCAAGAGTCAGAAGTCGTTAAATTATTGAGGATTTTATTATGTACGACATTTCAATTTTATATTTGGTTCAGTGATATACATTCCAATTTTATTGTATTTGAATTTGTTTTGATATATATTTGAATTTGTTTTGATATATATTAATTTCTTAAATGTGACTAAAAGATGCATATAGTCACAATTATTAATACTTTTGGTCACTGTTTGCTTAATTCGTAGTGTGACTAAATATTATAAAAGGCCACACAAAAAAAATTCATATGGCCATTGGATGAACAATAGCCACACAAAATACACGTTTTTTCACTTTAAACAACATATAGTCACACTTATTAACACTTTTGGCCACTTTATTCTTAATTGTATGTGACTAAATATCCACAATAAACATGCTTTGTGTGACTAATTATTAAAAAAAAGCTACTTAAACATAAAATTCATGTGGCCATTGGATGAACAATAGTCATACAAAATAAACATTTTTGCATTTTAAACACCATATGGTCACATTTATTCACACTTTTGGCCACTTTATGCTTAATTCTATGTGACTAAATGCACAAAACAAACATGCTTTGTGTGACTAATTATTACAAAAGGCCACTTAAACATAAAATTCATGTGGCTATTGAATGAACAATAGTCACACAAAATACAGATTTCTTTACTTTAAACAACATATGGTCACACTTATTCACACTTTTGGCCAATTTATGCTTAATGTATGTGACTAAATTCTCAAAAGAAACATGCTTTGTGTGACTAAATGTTACAAAAGGCCACACAAACATGAAATTCATGTGGTCATTGGATGATCAATAGTCACACAAAACACACATTTCTGCACTTTAAACACCATATGGTCACACTTATTCACACTTTTAGCCACTTTATGCTTAATTGTATGTGACTAAATATAAAAAATAAACATGCTTTGTGTGACTAAATGTTACAAAAGGCCACATAAACATACAATTCATGTGGCCATTGGATGATCAATAGTCACACAAAATACACATTTTTGCACTTTAAACACGATATGGTCACACTTATTCACACTTTTGGCCACTTTATGCTTAATTGTATGTGACTAAATACCCAAAAGAAACATTCTTTGTGTGACTAAGTGTTACAAAAGGTCACACAAACATACAATTCATGTGGCCATTGGATGATCAATAGTCACACAAAATACACATTTTTGCCCTTTAAACACTATACGGTCACATTTATTCACACTTTTGGCCACTTTATGCTTAATTGTATGTGACTAAATACCTAAAAGTAACATGATTTGTGTGACTAAATGTTACAAAAGGCCACACAAACATACAATTCATGTGGCCATTGGATGATCAATAGTCACACAAAACACACATTTCTTCACTTTAAACACCATATGGTCACACATATTCACACTTTTGGCCACCTTATGCTTAATTGTATGTGACTAAATACCCAAAAGTAATATGCTTTGTGTGACTAAATGTTGCAAAAGGCCACACAAACATACACTTCATGTGGCCATTAGATGATCAATAGTCACACAAAATACACATTTTTGCCCTTTAAACACTATATGGTCACATTTATTCACACTTTTGGCCACTTTATGCTTAATTGTATGTGACTAAATACCTAAAAGTAACATGCTTTGTGTGACTAAATGTTACAAAAGGCCACACAAACATACAATTCATGTGGCCATTGGATGATCAATAGTCACACAAAACACACATTTCTTCACTTTAAACACCATATGGTCACACATATTCACACTTTTGGCCACCTTATGCTTAATTGTATGTGACTAAATACCCAAAAGTAATATGCTTTGTGTGACTAAATGTTGCAAAAGGCCACACAAACATACACTTCATGTGGCCATTAGATGATCAATAGTCACACAAAACACACATTTCTTCATTTTAAACACCATATGGTCACACTTTTTGCCACTTTATGCCTAATTGTATGTGACTAAATACCAAAAAGTAACATGATTTGTGTGACTAAATGTTACAAAAATGCCACACACATACAATTCATGTGGCCATTGGATGATCAATAGTCACACAAAACACACATTTCTTCACTTTATACACCGTATGGTCACACTTATTCACACTTTTGGCCACTTTATGCTTAATTGTATGTGACTAAATATATAAAAATAAAATGTTTTGTGTGACTATACAGTGTTTATGGTCACTAATACTGCTTAATCCAACGAAATTTATACCAAATTAGTCACACATATTTAGGTGTTGGTTACTGTTTTGTAATCGAGACTAAAAAGAACTCGAACATGTGACCATAGGTACCCTATGGTCACTCGACCTTTAGTCACACACACTCGAAAAAGCATGTGTGACTATATGTATATCGTCACACTTATTGGGTGTAGCCAATTCCAGTTTTTGTTCTAGTGTGATACGTGTGAATCGCACCAGGCTTTACCTCTCGAGAAGCTTACAACCCCCACCAGGCAGTGTACCTGATCGTTGTAGTATAGTATAGTGACAAGTACCGGGAGATTGATCGTTCAACTCAGGAATAATGTCGTTAGGATTACAAAGTCTCTTAAACTAAGTCTAGAGGTGAGGGATGATTCTTTTTGTATTTTTATGTTTTAAAAAAGCAGTAAAATCTCAGTTTTTAGAAGAGTGGGCGGAATTAGTTGCTAGCAAACTAACCCAATTAACTACAAATGTAATCAAAATTAAATAACAGAAATGAAAATGAAACTAATTATACTAGTGGTGTAAACAATGATGGGGAAAGTTGTGTTTACTTAGGTTTCATTACTCCCTAGATATCTTTTACAGGTTGATAGCTTGTTACAATTGCATGGATGAAGGGTCATATTCCTTAATACTAGTCGTAGGGCCGTGTCCAATATTCCCTAACTCTATAGGATCCTACTTCACTCCTATGTCGAGCCGTTAGAAGCTCCTAACATGGGATCATTAGAATTCTCCTACGCATTAAATACAACCAAATATCGTTGTACACCTCCGATCATGTTTCTTAAGACGTTTAAGCAAGTTACCAATGGAAGTCTGCCAGTTTTCTTAAGCCTAACATCGAATACAATCATCCGTAACAACTATAAACAAACAATCAACCCATAATTAACATCTAGGTTTCACTACATCTAAGCAAACACAAATGAAATCTAGTCTAGCATGTTAAATTGAAGACAAGCGTAAGATATATTCAAACAACACATAGACATATTGATTGAATTGAAAGAGTACTTATCTCAAATAGAACATGAAAGTATCAAAGGGTTGAAACCCTTGAAAAAGCTGTGAAAATCGGCCTAGGGTTTTCCCTCAAAGTTGCACACCAATGAATGAAATTTGGAAAACTATATATAGATAATACAGGGTGACGGCGTCATGTGTAAACATGTGACGCCGTCAACTCGCCGCCTATAATGAAAACGGATTGCCTAGATCCGCTTTTGACGCCGTCATGTGTAAATTTCTTCTGGGCCGTCACTAATACATGGACCATGACGGCCTTGGGTGACGCCGTCATCTCCTATGCACAAAACTTTCTGGATCGTCACGGGTATTGTCCACATCCACCTCCTGTATTACTCTTGACGCCGTCATTAAGGAACATGTGACGCCGTCAGGTACTGTTCCCAGCAAGGAAAATTATGACTTTGCCTTATAATTCACTTTTATGCTCCAAAAACGTCCAAAATGCTTCTTTTTCCGGATTTCACTCCTAAAGTACCTAAAATGACAAAAGGAACGATTTAGGGCAATATTTGATCAAATAATCTCGACTTCGGGCTTAAATGACCCCTTAAAAACGGTTCATTTTTCGCTTCATCAATTACATTAATGTATATCCGAGTGGGAGCTGTTAGAATTAACGGATAAAAATTAATGAATATGTCCGACTCGAACTCGAGACTTTAGGATTGCACACTTTATGTGTGAGTTTCAATTAATTAATAATTATTATTTTAGTTACGAATAATTATTAAATTCACACAATAAGCACTTAACAGTACCTGACGACCGTTAGATGAAAGTTAAAGGAGTAAGAGTGAAATAGTAGGCAAGAAGGATCTAGAAACACCCTCTTTGGCTCTAGATCGGCCGACCCACATCCCTATGGGATTGGGATTGCTCCAAGTTTGTGATAGTATAAATGCATGGCTTCATGAATTCATTCTATTCATTCCTTGGTTCATAAGCAAGCCAATTTCTCATCTTCCTCTCTTTCCTTGAGCTATAGGCAATCCACTAGGATCAACTAAGGCTCAACTAGTAGTGCTTGCTCGTGAATTAAGAACCTAACTTTTCTTATTGAAACGCTAATAGTACGTGTGTTGAAGAACGAAGTGTTGGCATACTTTTGCTAACGTTGTGATTGCCCATTCGACTATTTCTTAGCATCCATATTAAACCCTAATTAGGGTTTATAAGTTCTTGTTCAATTGATTTCTTGTTCTTGCTAGAAATCACAAAAGAGGTACGCATTTATTTATATTCGGTTAATTTCAATTACATGTATTTGATCTTATTTCGCTGCGTGCTTAATGTGTTTATATGTTTTATATTAGTTGTAATTCACATATTCCAACAGTTATAAGGTTTATCACTAAGAGAAATTGAATTTTAAATCCGGTCGGTATGCTAGATTTTAGATCGTTAGACTCAACACCAGGGATGTATGAGAAGACATAACTTGTGAGATATTGGAGATCGACTCACAAAATACTCGTAATCACTCGAATTTTAGTATGCTGCTTCTCCATTTTGGTTATACTTACATTTATCGTAGCTAGATGATTACATGCACTTTAGTTGTAAGGGGTTTTGAACCTTTGTTAATCTTACGGCAGAATTATCTTCAAAGGAAAGACACGGAATATATAAAGAATTAAGCATGGGAAAACGTCTCTTCGTGAGAACACTTTTTACTGTTAGATTTGACATTTATGACTCAAAATAAGGAGAATGCAATGACTTTATTCAACAAAAATACAGCCATCCATAGCCTCTTTTCATTAAACCACATAAAATGCAACTTTTTTGTTTACATGAAATCATGAAAATGCGTCAATATTATAACATTTGTGGCTAACTTTCGGCACACACTTTCATTTCAATGATTTTAGAACCGTTGGTCATATTTATATACTAGTTATATAACGCTTATCGCTTAAAAAGTCAAATTATTATAACAGCCAAAAGAATAATATTGCGCCATTTTCTCCAATTACTCATAAAATTTCTCCTTCAAGAAGCTAGGACAAATTGTCTTCTTATCAAAATTTTTACTCTAAAACAAGTACATTTCTAAAACACATTTCATGTAAAGAAAGAAAGTTATTTCATTCTTGGATAATGAGAAGGAATACGAAGTGCAATCCTAAGTTACTTAGATTGGAACAACAATCCTAATTAAGAACGCTTACAATCACATAGTGAATATAATACCTTTTTTTTTTTGTTATATAACCGTTACAAATGTGTCAAAATAAATATCTATCACAGCAAAACTTAAATAAAAAAAATAAATAAAAAAAAAGCGCAATAATAACCATAATGAATATAATACTAATATAATGGTAATAATACGAGTAATAGATTAGGAATGGAGATGAATATAATAATAACAATAATAAATATTAATAAAAAAATAGTAATAGTAATAATAATGATAATGATATTGATGGGAATGTAATGAATTGAAAACATTTTATACATGAAGTTTTGGTCAACTTTTTTCCACTTACAAGTATAAATACTCGAAAACAATTCCTTGCAGAAGAATTTTCCAACTTTTAACATCTTTAAACATGCAAATATGCTTCATAAAAATATGTATAACTTTAACCAACTAATTTATCGTGTTGTTAAGTTGATTAGAATCAATCTAGCTATAAATGTTGAAATTAATGCCAAGATTATAAATTCTTTTCCATTAAAGCATCAAAGCATCATCCATGTTGAAATTAATGCCAAGATTACAATTTTTTTTCAAACTTTGTCACTGTGGTTTGCACATGTTTTCACACCTTTCGTTCCTCTTTCCACTTTCTTTCACTTCGTCCAAATTCTTTTCAAATCTTGCACGTTTCATCCCTGTTGCCAATGACCGTTAACCTGGCCGGTTAAATCCCCTTCACGTGCGTAGAACATGAGGGTATTTTGGTCTTTTCCACTCCCACCTACCGCAATAATTATTACAAGCTTATATGTGGTCCTTAAACTCTTGATTCACACATTACTGACAAAACATTTACTTAACAAAATAATCAAGCCTACTTTTTTCAATATCACATGCAATCCTGGGTGTTTGATCTTTGATCTTGAGACGATGGCGCAAGTATGGTGATGATTTTGATTCTCAGCTTGTATATGGTATGTGTTTTTAGTTTTGGCGCCATTTCTTCAGTAAAACTTTAAAGTGTCATGCCAAATGTTATTGATTTATTGACACATGTCGTTGCTTTCATGTAGAGAGTTACAAGAACTTGTTTTCTTTAAAGGTTCATCATGGTGTTTGTTTTACTCCCAAACTTGAAAGGGAATACATTTTAGGTAACATACTTCATTGATTTAGTTGATATAGACGAGTTATTCTTTTTTATCATTTGAGTTTATCATAAGGTCTTTATTTCATTGACATGTCCGATACCATCTTAAATTATACCATCCAATTACTTTTCGGATTAGCATTACCTGCGGCTCTCCTAATCTTAGCCATCTGGCGAGTCGCTCGGCTACGCAATTTAACAATCCACAACTATACGGAGAAAGTGGATAAGTTTGTTGCAAATACCATGTGCTTTATGACATGGTCAAAAAGTTAGGTTATCGTGGGACAGATGTGATGTATTACCATTTCAAGAGACCAGGCATCAACTTAGATTATGGCCTTTTATAGCCTGGTAGTTATGATGATGTTTTTTAGTTAAAATTTTCTGATCGTAAGGTTATTGATGTGTACATTGAGCGTGATACAACTACCTTAGAGACTTATTTTAATGGACCTAAATATGGATTGATAATATAAGAGCTTGATGACAACACACCTCTTACAACTACCACTAGCCAAAGTAGAGCTTTGACTATTCATGAAACTCTTGATAGACAGTGTGAGGAAAGAGTAAGGAATTGTGATGTTGGACTTAGTGAAGGGCTCTTTAATCCTAGACCTAGTGTTGTTTATTTAGGTAACCTACCTTTACGCTTCGTTCTCGAGTTATTTTTTAGAAGGGAAAGAAAAGAAACGATAGAAAACTGAGATTTTATTGTGTTCTTGAGTTTTTCTTGGACAAAAAGGAAAGGAAATAGAATGGAAATGATAGGAAAATTCATATCATTTTTCTTCAAGAATTTTCCGCCCAAATATGGGCGGATTTGGATGAAAACTATTCTACACCCGAACTATTTAGTATATAATGACCAATATAACCTTCAATATTTACTCATAAATGATAAAACGAACATGTTTAAAAGAGTATAAATGTAATTATGTCTCTTTTTCTTTCTTTTCTAACCAACTAGAGAACACAACATTATTTCTTTTCCTTTTGTTTTATTTCAACTCGAGAACATGAAATATAAAATCAACTTTCTTTCCTCTCCTTCACCTTTATTTTCTCTTCTTTACACATCATTTCTCCATAAAAAAAAAAAACTCGAGAACCCAGTGTTAGTAAATATGCGGGTAGATTAGTATTGTTAGATGATAAGGGTAACCCTATCAATGAAGATGAACCAATGGTAGATAAACCAGTTTTAACCAATGTGTAGAACCGTAGAGGGAAGTGAATACAAGTCTTTTCGACTTAATTTAAGTTTACAAAGTTTAATTCTCCAAGTGCGAATAAGTATGTATGAGCAAATCAACCAATCGCCACAATATATAAAGAGAAAGTAGAGAGAACAAGACACCAAGATTTATGCTTGTTCGGGATGGAGGTTTTAGACCATTCGCACGTCCAATTGCGAATCCGCAACACCATTGATAGTATTCATTAGTATCATCCTTATGGTAGATTACAAACCGTTACAATTTCACTCCACCGATATGCACTAAGGTTGGCACTCACAAAGAATAGCTACTCCTAACGGTATTCCGCACCCGGAACCACCCACAAGAATCTCGTGATTCGAATTGCTACCAAAATCACAAAGACTTCCCCTACAAAAGTATCAAACCCCAACTAGACCTTCACCCGATTTAGGCTTGACCATCACGGTACAAGACTTTGTATACCCTTTCTTATCTACACCCGGATAAGACTTCACAAATGATTATAAGTTAGAAAGTGTTTAATCCTAATCTAACCTAGAGACTCAATCTTAATAGAAAGTGTATAAAGAAGAAGACTATCAACACATCACATAATAGTGGATTAAGTTCTTGTATGTCTCTCTTGCGAAAAAGGTTTTCTTTCATTAGATGAGATTAGAAGATAATAAAATAAGATAAGTAGTCTTAGAGGGATTAGAGAGAAAAAAATTGCAAAAGGGGAGAATGTCACAAGATAAGAGGGGGTATTTATAAACAAGCCAAGAGTGGCGCCCTGGTGTGTTGCTCTGGTATGCTAGAGCCTGGTTGCTCTTGGTTTGTTTATGAACACTCATCTCTTGTTAAACCCCCAAGTTCACTTCACTTTTGGCCTCTCCAAGTTCATTCTAACTCCCCAAATGGGATCAGGTCAAGCAATTCATTTAGCCAAGGTTTAGAGCGATTAAAAATATTTAGCGATGTTCATAACTAGATAGTTGGGGAGTTAGTCCATTTGAATGAGAAAGAAAAGAACCAATGGATTAAGGGTTTATCCAGGAGTGTTCCCCATGGGTTAAGTAATATACCGCCTCCGAAGTTTAAAATTCAATTTTCAAATTCAAAATAGAGAAGTTTTGTGTATGTGATCAGGAAGTGTGTTAGAAAAGTTATGTCTAGTGATGCAGGTTTTACCGACCAGGTTTTAATATTTATAAGTGGCTCGTTTACCTAAGGTCTACCTAATTCACTATCGGGCAGTGTAACCGGTCGTGTGAGGTATTGCTAGTTGGTAAAGCCGAGGTCGTCCCAAGAGCTATGCGTGTGGAATCTATCTAAGTTTAGTGTCACGTTTAAAAGGGGGTTTATGATAATAGAGATTAATTAACTAATAAATGTAAATGACAAGACAAGTAAATAAATAGAAGAGAATCAGTAGGGAGAAGCAGTGTTAACCTAATTACTACTCTTGTTATTATTATGATTAGTTTTCTACGAAGTGCATCCTATCGTTTTGTCTGAGGGTTATATACATTTAGGATCAGAGGGTTAAATCACCTAAATCTATCCTACACCTTGTCATATTCCCGCCTATTGTAAAGATGAGAGTTCATTGGGCGGCATGAACCTACGAAGATGCAAGAGTCATTAAGTACCTCTACTAACTTGGACAAGTCTAGCGGGATGCGGGTATTGGTCACATCTTACACCCCCTCTAACTTCTTTAAGCATATCGCATTGGTAGGTGGTCCTAGGGTTAATTCGCACATATATGGTGATATTTCTATCACCAAGTCACATCCTCATTGGCTTGGGTCCTAGGGTTAATTCACCAAGCCTCCAAGGAACTACCAATACTCAACACTACCAAAACTAGAGTGTCCTAAGACTAGCCAAGAAAGTATACAAACAAGACGATAATAGATGAATAGAAAACTAAATCATAACAATAACAATTTCATAACAAGGCTAACACCAAGAGGTGTTTAGCCACTCATATTCATAATTGCAGTAAAACAAGAGTTTTGTTAATACAAATATCGCCTAAAAATGTTATTTATATTTTACGATCTTTGCTAAGTTTTGTTAACGACAAAATGTAAACTTTAGTTTCTAAGTAAATCATAATCTTAGTTTTAAAGACTTGCATAACTCGACATTTGCTACATTTTACATTTCATAAAACACAACCTTTCTATTTCTTAAAATAGAAATGTCACATCACATTTATGGCAAGCTTTGTCAACATACATTTATGGAAACAAAGTGTGTTTGACTAACCATATGTTTGCTTGCACAAGTTTTGTGTTTGACTAGGTGTAATGAGATGTGACATTGTTTGGTTTGCAAGATTTATTGCAAAACCAAATGCAAGCCCGGCGGAACCCTGGGGGTACACGGGTGGAACCCATCTGAGGGTTCCGCCGTATCCGCCAGGCCTGCAGAAGGTTTTGCTATAAATACTAAGCCACAAGTTTGATTTTTGGCTTATCACTCTACATCATATTTTCACACATTCATTCATTCTTTCATCTAACCCTTTAACATCTCATATGTGAAGTTTCTTTTTGTATCAAAGAGATTCACGAGTTCATAAAAAGTTACAAGTATTCAACACAACTTTTCAAGACTTGTTAGCTTAGCATTGTGTAGACTTGTGTAGTTTACACTTCATTTGATTGTGTATTTTCAGTAGTGATCGATTAGTATTTTAGTCCTCAAAATAGAAAGTGTGACGGGAGTTGTTGTACCCTTGTAAAAGAACTAACGGGAGTGGTTGTACCCTTGTAAAAGAACTCGACATCTAGCTTAGTGTCGGTAAACATGTATAAGCGACATGTAAGGTTTTCTCCACCGGTGAAAGGAGCTTGTTGACTAGTGAAAGAAACTCTCGAGTTGGATACTCGGGGCGTGGACGTAGGGCAAGGAAAAAGAGTCCTTGTAGCCGAACCACGATAAATACTCGTGTTGTGGTTTGATCGTTTCTTTCTTTATGCTTGCATGTTATATATTGTGTTTGTGTATATATCTTTGGTCAAACGGAAAGTTTCAAAAGATAATTAAACAAGTTAAAAAGATTTTAAACGGTAAACTATTCAACCCCCCTTCTATTTTTCCACAATTGGCATCAAGAGCTACGTTACTCAAGCTTTTAAAATATATTGTGTTTTAAAACTTGAAACGATCCATGGATTTTGAAAATTACAAAGAAGGGCAATCTATGCAAAGACCACCACTTTTTGAAGTAAATGGTTTTATATATTGGAAAAACCGTTTTGAAACTTACGTGAAATCTAAAGATATAGATTTATAGTATATAATCATTGATGGTGATAATATAGTTACTAATATTAAAGATGATGATCAAAAGAAATTGATTGCTAAAAATAATGAAGCTAAAATGATGTTTTACAATGCTTTGCCTAAGAAAGAATATGAAAGAGTCTTTATGTGTAAAACCGCCGAAGATATTTGGCAATCTTTAATAGTCACTCATCAAGGAAACTCACAAGTCAAGGATAACAAAATTGATCTTCTTGTTCAACAATATGAACAATTTGTTATTCCCGAATATGAGATTATTGATAATGCATTTGCTAGGTTTAACACTATTATTACTTCACTTAAAGCACTTGATGAATCTTTTTGTAGTAAGAATTTTGTCAGGAAATTCCTTAGAGCACTCCATCCGAAGTGGAGAGCAAAAGTGACGGCAATTGAAGAATCCAAAGATCTTTCAAGCATGTCACTTGACGAGCTAATTGGAAACCTCAAAGTTCATGAAATGCTAATGGAAAAAGATTTGGAACTAGTTAGAGGCAAGAAAGAAAAAGTTAAGTCCATTGCCTTGAAAGCTAGAGTCCAATCAAGTGATGATGAAGAATCTACTTCGGATAGTGATGATGAGGAATATGCTATGGCCGTTAGAGACTTCAAGAAGTTCTTTTGTAGAAGAGGGAAGTTTGTAAGGCAACCTAAAGATGACAAGAAAACTTTCCAAAAAGATCGTGATGATAGGAAAGGAAAGGTTGAAAGGAAATGCTATAGGTGTGGAGACACAAGTCATCTAGTAGGAGAATGTCCAAAACCACCCAAGAGCAAATCTCAACAAGCTTTTGTGGGTGGTGCTTGGAGTGACTATGAAGGAGATGACGATGAGCCAAAGAATGATGATATTGCTCTCATGGCTCACGACTCAAATTAGGTACTCTCCAACTCATCTTACTCCTCTATTGATGATGGCACCTTAGAAAAAGAATATAACAAACTTTGTGAATTGAGCTTAAAAATCATAAACAAAAATAAGTTTTTGAAAACTAAAAAGGAATTTTTAGAAAATGAAGTTTATGAGTTAAAAGAAAAAGCTAAGAGATTATAAAAGAGTAAAGGTATTGACACATCTTGCAAATCATGTGAAGAGCTTAAACTCGAAGTTGAGAAACTTAAAATTACTCAAAATGATCTAATAAAACAAACCACAAAGTTTAAGAAGTTCGATAAGAGCATTTCTTGTGCGGATGAAATTATGAAACTTCAAAAGTCACCCTTTGATAAAACAGGACTATGATTCATGAAAATAGAAACTTCAAAGGGTCAAACGAAACAAGAAAAGAATGCACAAGAAACTAACAAAACTGCTACAGCAGCCCGCGGAACAGACGGAACCCAATCCAGGGTTCCGCCCATTGGACCCGAAGGTTCCGCCAGGTTTGCTGTAGCAGTAACATCCTCCACATCGGATCGTTCAAAATTTGTTAAAGTCACATATAAAAATGGAACAAAACCTGCCTTTAAAACTGGAGTAGGACTTAGTAAAAATGAATTTGGAGCTAAGACTACTCAACCAAGACCTAAGACTCCAATTCCCAAACGCCCCTTTCCAAAAAGCAACTTCAACACACGACCAAACTACCAACATGTATGGAACCAAAACACTCCTGGACATTACCAAGCTCCAAATTACATGTCATGGAACCCTTATGTTCTACTTTCATACTTGGAACAAGTTAATGGAATGCTTAACCAAAATGGACCCATGAGAAATTGGGGACCAAATGTTTGAGTGTTTTTCATAAAATAGGTAGTTTGTTTGGAACCGGATGAATGGATTAAAGATAGCGGTTGTTCAAGGCACATGACGGGTAACAAAAGCCTCTTCACTACGTATCACAAATGTGATGGAGGTAATGTTATGTTTGGTAGTAAAGCTAAGAGCAAAATCATCGGAAAAGGTACAATCTCTCATGACTCCCTTTTTATAGATGATGTAGCTCATGTTGATAACTTAGGTTTTAATCTTCTTAGTATAAGTCAACTTTGTCGTAATAAGTATAATGTCCTTTTTAGTGAAAACAGAAGTAGAATACTTAAAGATGGTATAACCATAGCCAAAGGTGTTCTTAAGAACAACGTATACGTCATGAAGATGGATCCATCATATAGAGACAGACTTTGTCTTACTTCATTAGATGAATCTTCAACTTTATGGCATAGACGTTTAGGACACGCTAACATGAGACTAATTCAAAACCTCTCCTCCAAAGACTTAGTTCGAAACCTACCTAAGTTGAAATATGACCAACACTTTTGTGATGCTTGCAAAGTCGGTAAACAAGTCCATAGTAGCCATAAGGCTAAAAACTTGGTTTCTACATCTAGGTGTCTAGAACTTTTGCATATGGATTTATTTGTTCCATCCGCTATACAAAGTTATGGAGGTAACTTCTACACTTTGGTCATAGTTGATGATTACTCAAGATATACTTGGACAAAAACTTTGAAAAGTAAAAAATGAAGCTTTTGATAAATTTGAGATTCTAAGTAAGAAAATTCAAAATCAAGTAGGGTCTAATATTGTGTCTATTAGAACGGATCACGGTCGTGAATTTGATAATGAATTTCAATTTGAAAACTTTTGTGATATTAATGGTATTACTCATAACTTTTCGGCTCCACGTACCCCTCAATCTAATGGTGTAGTAGAACGTAAAAATCGGACATTGCAAGAGATGAGTAGAACAATGCTTAATGAACAAAACATTCCACAGAAGTTTTGGTGTAATGTCGTTGACACATCAACGTACATTTTAAATCAAGTCTTAATTAGACCATTTTTGAATAAAACTCCTTATGAACTATATAAAGGTAAAAAGCCTACATTAGGATACTTTAGAGTGTTTGGGAGTAAATGTTTCATTCTTAACACCAAGAATTATCTCACCAAATTTGACCCAAAGTCTTATGAAGGTGTATTTCTTGGATATTGACAAAATAGTAAAGCTTACATTGTTTTGAACAAAGAAACCATAAGAGTCGAGGAATCATTGAACGTAACATTTGATGAGAGTCCACCTCCCTCTAAGACATCACCTTTGGTAGATGATGACTTACTTGAAAGCCAAGCAATAGAAAGTCAAGAGATCTTAGGTAATGACAAGGAAGATGAACTATTAAACAAAGAACTTGTCAATGTCAAAGAATCTAAAAGTCATCCATTAGATGGTGTCATAGGTAACATTAACGAAAGAACACAAAGATCAAAAGTTCAAAACGAAAGCAACTACTTTTGTTTCGTGTCAACCATTGAACCAAAAAACATTAATGAAGCCATTAAAGATGAGTCTTGGGTAATTTCAATGCAAGAAGAGTTAAACCAATTTGTTAGGAATGATGTATGGACATTAGTTCCTCAACCAAAGAGTCAAACTATAATTGGAACAAAATGGGTCTTTCATAATAAAATGGATGAAAATAGAATTGTGTCTAGAAACAAAGCTAGGCTAGTTGCACAAGGATATAATCAACAAGAAGGCATTGACTACGATGAAACTTTTGCTCCGGTTGCTAGGCTCGAGTCAATTAGAATCTTACTTGCATATGCATGTGCACACAATTTTAAACTTTTTCAAATGGACGTCAAAAGTGCATTTCTAAACGGAGTCATTAATGAAGAAGTGTATGTTGCTCAACCACCGGGCTTCATCGATTTTGAAAAACCAAATCATGTTTACAAACTTAAAAAGGCTCTTTACGGACTTAAACAAGCTCCAAAAGCATGGTATGATCGACTTAAAACCTTCCTAGTTGACCATAAGTATACCATGGGCTTAGTTGATAATACTCTCTTCACTAAGAAGAAAGATTCACATATTATCATAGTCCAAATCTATGTTGATGACATTATATTCGGATCAACTTGTCAAGAACTATGTGTGTATTTCTCAAAAATCATGCATGACGAGTTTGAAATGAGTATGATGAGAGAACTCAACTTTTTCCTAGGACTCCAAATTAAACAACTAGAAGATGGTATCTTCTTTAACCAATCTAAATATATTAAGGACATGCTTAAGAAATTTGGATTAGAAGATTCGAAACCAATCAAAACACCCATGTCCACGGAAACTAAACTCACCAAGGATGAGGAAAGTGAATCCATAGATAGCACTAAATATAGAGGTACGATTGGTAGTCTACTTTACCTAACGGCTAGTAGACCCGACATTATGTTTAGTGTTTGTCTATGTGCTCGTTTTCAAGAAGATCCTAAGATTACTCATCTCGAAGCCGTTAAAAAGATTTTTAGGTATATTAAGGGCACTACACATTTAGGTTTATGGTATCCCAAAGGAACGGGAATAGACACCATAGTGTATGCCGACTCGGATCATGCCGGTGACTATGTTGATAGAAAAAGTACAAGTGGTATTTGTACTTTTGTTGGACATTGTCTCACCTCATGGTTCTCTAAGAAGCAAACGGCTCTTGCTATCTCAACAACGGAAACCGAGTACGTTTCGGCCGGAAAGGCATGTCAACAAGCTCTTTGGATGAAGCAAACTCTTGTCGACTACGGAATTCAACTTAACGACATCACAATTCTTTGTGACAACAAAGGTGCCATTGATCTTAGTAAAAACCCGGTTCAACACGCTCGTACCAAACATATTGAAACCCGTCATCATTTCCTTCGTGACAACATTCAAAAAGGAAATATCTCAATTGAGAAAGTTTCTTCCGAAGACAATATAGCCGACATTCTCACAAAACCCCTTAAACATGAACCTTTTAACCTTCTTAGGCTAGGCTTAGGACTCATGGAACCTACGTTGTAGATCTGGACATTAGACAAAAATCACAAAAATCAAAACAAATTCATAACTCTTTTTCTCAGCAGGATCGGCGGAACCCTCAGACACAACGGACGGAACCCAATTCAAGGGTCCGCCGTATCCACCGACCTGCAGAACTATTTTTTTGTTTATATTAATCCAAACACCCATTATCTCATACCACCACTTCCAAACTGTTACTATTCACTTTACCATCCATCCATACCTATGATTTCTTGGTCTTCCTTTCACTCACATTGCAAATCAATCATCATTGTAAGTATTCTAAACTTGATTACAATCCTGATCTGAGTCTAGGAATTCTATTTTTGCACAAAAACAAAAACTTGGGGTTATGCATCAACTTGAGAAACTCATGCATGAAATTAGGTGTTTAACAAAACTAATCATGTTCCCCATAGTTAGGAATTGCATTCTTACTAAGTGTAAACATGTTTGCAAAAAAACCCCATGTCAAATTCTTCCAAAAATTTCTCACAAATAGGACAAATATTTTTTCGTCTCACATTGAGAATACAAAATCAAAACATTATGTTTAAAACATCACTTGCATAATGTCTCTTGAATGCTAAAGGGAATACATAACCAATATGTATTTTCGGGTACATTCAAACAAAGCTACATTGAACTAGGAGCGCTTGTGTTATCTTTTGTTTTATAACAAAACTTGCATTATAAGACGTTTTTGAAGCATCAAAATGAGTCAAGATAACCGCACCTCCACATTGTTTTCATATAGGCACACACTAGAACAACCACATTACAATAGTCGTTTACTTAGACTAAAATGTGAAATTTTGTTTTTCTAGGAATCATCATGCCTCCTCTAACCCACTACGACTACAAGGACACCATTAAGTACCTACCCAAACATCACAAAACCAAAGGCCTTACCCCAAACCAAGTCAATGTTTTCAAAGCCGTAGAAAAACATTATGTCCATGAGGGTAGAACCATTGACCCGTCCTTCCTAGAAGGCACAAACCTCTACATGGAATTTTCCACAATCAACTTTGAGTGTCTTTTAGAAATCGACGAGCCTATTTGTCCTAGGTTCGTTTTGGAATTCTATGCATCCGTCGTCCTCTCCACGGATGATTATGGTCAAATGTCTATTAACTTTAGGGCTAGTAGTCGTCAATACTCCTTCACTCTCGAGGAGTTTGCTCAAATCCTAGGTGTCCCAAACCGTGGTACTTGTATCTACTCCGACTTGCACTCCCTCTCAACTCTTGATACACTCTTTGACCGCATCCATCCCTATGACACCCCTCTTGTGTCCAAAGATGTACTTCGTGACCACCTCTTTGTTAGGACAACCAACACTAGGAGAACCCGTTCGGGAAATGAGGTCGAAAAGGACCCATATGGAATGGAAATGAATGAACTCAAGCCCCAATTCAAGAAATGGGAGGAAGTCCTTAGAGCAAATGTCATTAGCACCATAGGAAACCGAGATCATCTAAATATTTACCTTTGCTACATGCTCTACTATTTGTCCGTTAGGCAACCCTTCAACCTAGCCTACTACATGGCCAAGAGAATGGCCATCATCACCGTGCATGGCACAACGGCTATGCCGTATGGAATGCTCTTGACCCGTCTCTTTAGGTTCATCTCTCCCATTCCACCAACTCCAAACGGTCTTCATCTTGACTACTCTCTCATTCCACACACCTTGATCCCACTTAGTGATAAGAGAGTTTACAAAGCCCAAGGAAAACGTACTCATCCTCATACCTCCTCATCATCTTCCTCAATGAGTGAAGATGACACTTTGCCCAACTCTAGGCTCCCACCTCTAGAATACCTATCCCAACTTCCGGATATTCCAAATGAGTTGGCGGAGTTTAAGCAAACAAAGGGAATGTTTAAGAATCTTGGAAGATTCCTTGGAAAGCTCAAGAACAAGATTGACCGTCAATGAGTGCGGGTGTGTAGGAGTGTTTGGCACAAGGTGCTATTTGAACAATTTGGTCGTTTGAACAATGTTTGTGATGTATTTGTGTGTTGGTACAACTTGTGATACTATTTGGAACATGTATTAACTAACAATGATGCAAGTAGACAACTTTTGACAAGTTGTCAAATTTTCATTTTTATGAAATTTTCACTAAGTATAGTGAAATTCACTACCCCCCCCCCCCCCCGGTCAAAGTCCTATGGTATGCGTGTTTACATGTCCATTTTTTGCATTACCTAACCAGATATGCATTATATTTTTGATTTTAGGAGTTTTCGAAAAATTTGAAAATCATCTCGCGGGTCAAAATCGCGGACTGTATTGTTTTTCAGGTCTGGCGGATCTCGCGGCACCCTAGAATGGGTTCCGCCAGTGTAATTTCTGGGCAACCCAGAAATGGCCCAACGGAACGGACGGAACCCTCACACGGGTTCCGCCTGTGTATCCTGAAGGTTCCGTCAGATTTCATGCAGATTTTTTTTTTTTAGTTTTCAACATTTCAACATCCAATCAACAAAATAACATCCTTTTAGATAGTAACCAATTACCTGCAATTTGTTAAGCACAATAGGGTAGTTCTCATTCCTTATAACTCAAAGAAAACCATTTCCCGCCAAATTTCAAAAATACCCATAACTACCTCAAGGAACCTTCACACATAAAGGAAGGAACCCTTCCAAAGGTTCCTTGAAATCCCTGAGACATATCCTTCAACAAATTTGCCAAAACCACTAAGCATTTAGTGCAAATCTTGTCTTCTCACTTCACCATTTTCATTGAATTGACTTCCATGATATGACAACCCACAATTAATTTTCCAAATCATTAGGAACCTCCATTTTTGTATGGCCTAACATCAAATCCAAACACTCCTTCCCACACTCCTTCATCACTATAAATTAAACCATCCTAAACACTATCAAATCACACCTTCTCCATCACAATTTCTGATCTTTTAAACCATTTTAACCATGACTAAGTCAACAATCACCTCTCAACCATCACGACCCGTCCGGAAAACTGCCCGGATAAGTGTCAAACCACTTTGGTCTAACCAATCCATCAACCTAAGCTCCTCATCCTCGGATGAATTCACCTCACCTATCAAAAAGGAACATTTTCTAAACCTTGCATCTCCATCTCCATCACCCAATGAACCCAATGAGCTCACTCCACCACCAACTAAATCACCCATTGACCCAACTCCACCAAGTGCTCCAACCCAACCATCCAAAACTCCATCACCATCACCATCACCATCACCAAAACCTAAACTTGAACCCATGGAGTTACTTGGGTCTCCTCCAACATCACCACACCCTTTTGTCCAAGATCTCAATGATCTTCCACCAAGACCAACACAACCACCACCTTTTGCAAATGACCAAAATGAGCATTTTAACCACAACCAACCACCACAACAAGTGTACCAACAACCCAAACCATTGTTGTTTCACCCTATCTACCATGACATCCATGGTCCTCTTTATGGAGAACCAAATTTTGAAAACCATGATCACCCAACTCCACCACATTCTCAAGCCTAAACCTTTGAGTCTTTCTTTCCTTCCTATGAGGAAATCCAAAGCATGGTCGAGAATCACCTCCATCAAGCAATGGAATTTCAAACCACCTTGCTTGACTCTATACCAAACCCATCCTCCAACCAAGAACCAAAAACCAACCAACCCTCCAACCAAGAAACCAAAACCAACCCATTTCCACCCACTCATTCCCATGTTTGCTCACATTGTAAGCAAATGGGTGAAAGCATCAAATTGTTGCTTCACCAATTCCAAGACGAAAACCGCTTTGCATTCCAACACGTCATAAAATGTTTGGATGCTCTTTACCACCCAAACAAATCCTAGAAAAACATTTGGAGGCCTTTTGCCCCATTTAGAAAAGTAGGATTTGATTTTCTTTTATTTTCTTGGTTATTTTTAGTTTTTCTTTTGAAGTGGGAGGATCTTTCCCATTTCTTGTCTTTGATCTATAAAAGTCAAATTTTACTTGAAATGATATCTTTTCTACTTACTTACTTGCATTGTTGGTTGATCATTTTTAAGTTGTCATTGTGGTTGCAATGTGTGTGGTAACTACAAGCTTGATTATATATATCACCAACTAACCATTTTTTTGTAGGATCAAAATCCATGTTTCCCATCTTGGCACTCCTTTTAGGGGGAGTATCAACCAAGGGGGAGCATGTGCATTATTCCGCTTCGCTACTCTACTTTTTGTTTCGACAAAAAGGGGGAGAAATATATTAAACCCTTAAACTTAATATGATTTTCATCACTTAAGTAAAACAAGTTTAATATAAATTTCTTTTTAAGTCTTAAACACCAAGATTTTGTGAGTTACTTAAAAACAAAGCTTATGTTTTGTCATCAACAAAAAGGGGGAGATTGTTAATACAAATATCGCCTAAAAACGTTATTTATATTTTACGATCTTTGCTAAGTTTTGTTAACAACAAAATGTAAACTTTAGTTTCTAAGTAAATCATAATCTTAGTTTTAAAGACTTGCATAACTAGACATTTGCTACATTTTACATTTCATAAAACACAACCTTTTTATTTCTTAAAATAGAAATGTCACATCACATTTATGGCAAGCTTTGTCAACATACATTTATGGAAAGAAAGTGTGTTTGACTAACCATATGTTTGCTTGCACAAGTTTTGTGTTTGACTAGGTGTAATGAGATGTGACATTGTTTGGTTTGCAAGATTTACTGCAAAACCAACTGCAAGCCCGGCGGAACCCTGGGGGTACATGTGTAACAACCGTGGTTTTAGCAGGTCAGTTTGACTGATAATCTTGACTCGGTTGACTTTGTTTGGTGTGTCCTAAGTGTTTGAAGTGATATAAGTGTGTTATAGGTGAGTTTTAGCACTAAATCCCTTTGCGTAAGTGGTTTTATTGTGATTTGGAAAGTTTGGAATTTGGGAAAGTTCATTTTGATCACCTTTGTGGTGTAGAAATGACTTGTGTAGTTTTTGGTGTTTTTTGTGTTTTTGCGTAACGAGTCTTCGTTCAAGTATTTGAGCGTTAGCAAGTTACGAGGAGTTTGTTTTTATGTGTTATGTTTCAAAAGAGTGTGAAATTCTATTTTTGGAAACTTTATTTTTTGGAAATTATATTTTTCCGGTTTGTCGTAAAATTAAGATTTATCGCGTAAAACGTTAGGTTTCGATATGGGAATACATAAAATATAAATAGTATGAGGTTTTGAGTGTAATAAATTAATTTAATAAAAAAATATAAAAAGATATATATATATATATATATATATATATATATATATATATATATATATATATATATATATATATATATATATATATATGTAAAATCGGCTAGAGGGATTTTAGGGGGAAAAGGAAACCCAATCTGAGTCCAAATATGACTCTTAGGCCCAAGGAATCCTATCCACACCCAAACAAGCCCAACCTCCAACCCATATTTACCCCACAAACGACCCATAACCCTTTTTTCCTGCAATTTAGAGTCGACACATGGAGAATCAAGAAGAAAAAAATTAGGGTTTTTATTATTGAAGCTAAAATCAAGATCAAAGTATATTTTCGATACTAGTTTTCATTCAATTAATTAGTTATTGATCTAATTCATGTAATGTAAAGTATGATGGATTAGGGTTTGTGTTAACTTCTGTAAATTAATGTTATTAAACATGTTGGGATCAATTAATTATAATAGTAAGATGATTGGTTAAGAGAATTGAGCGTAAAATATGCTAGTTATTGAGTTAGGGTTTGGACAGATTTGTAAGGCTGTAAAGATGTGAGTGTAAACAACAGATGGTGATGAGTTAAGTCACGAATTTTAAGTCTAAATTGAATTATAATGAAAGAGCTTTCCAAAATGTCCAGCCACGATCAATTTTGAGGTGGGAAGTCGGTCTTTTGGATTTTTCTTTGATAAGGTGTCAAAGCTGTCAAACCGGGATAGATTTTTGGTAAAAGTTTGAGGGTGACATGTGGTTGTAAAAGTGGTATTTTGACTTGATCTTCTGGAATAGTTAAGTTTTAGGTTATATTAGACTACCACGAAGAGGATTCGTGATAAAAACTTGTGGAAGTAATTATTAAAAATCAAAACTTTTTGGTGTGCGTTCAGATCCGAATTTGAGTAGTTGTCAAGTTTGAATTTCTTGTGAGTACTTGTGTGTGTTATTGGTCCATGGCCTTCTGGGATTAGCTTCTATGCTTATGAGAGACCATGGTAAATTTTTGGTGTGAGTTGTTGAGTTTTATTTGTCGTGATTTCATGTGAGTGAATGTACTCATAAATTCTGCGTTTTCTGAGTTTTAGAGTGCAAGGGATTTAGTGAGTGTTAGGTTATGGTGGTGGTTAGTATTGTGTCTAGGAGATCCATGGTGGGTCATATGAGTCTTAGGCATCCATCATATGAGTATTACATGGGTTGTAGCTTTTAACTTGACCTTGTGTAATGTGGATTTATTTGTGTTGTTTAGATTTGTGATTTGTGTTGTAGAAGCTGCAAGGTTTGAGGTGAGTTCATAGTCCCATATTTTTACTTTGTTTTAAACTTGGGATGGGAATGATGCTTGTCTTAAATGATTTGATTTACTGTGATTATGTGTGTGGTATTAAAGAGCTTGTACTTATAATGTTATCGTATGCATGCTATGTGTGATTATTTGTTTGTGTGGATGTTTATGGGATCCAATTAGGAGGATGTTTATCCTGTTACTCGCGCATGCGACCTAATTGATGTTTGATATGGTTGATGGGATCCAATTAGGAGGATGCTTATCCTGTTACTCGCGTATGCAACCTAATTGATGTTTATGGGGTCGGAGGACATGAGTCGTCCTAATGGTTGCTTTATGAGTGTTGTTGCCTTTGCGTGTGGATATTGATTTGCAAATGCATGTAGCTATATGATAACCTATAATTATTTGTCCAGCTATATTTTGTAATCACAGTGAATTTGGTTGCCTTGTGTGTTGAGTCTCAAGCCTATGAATCTCACCAACATTATGTTGACGTTTTAAGCATCATTTTCAGGTGAGCTTTCTAAGGATAAGATAGAAGGATGTGGATAGACGAACCTTAGTTGCATTGGAAGTGGTTTATTATCTATGTTTGGATTTATGTTTTGTTTTGGTTATTTTATTTTGGGGTATTGTTACAACACTTTGTGTTTGTACATTGCTCTAATTATGTGCATGTAGTTGTTCTCTATGTAGACACCAGGTGTTGTGATGATATCCATGAAGTTACACCCGCGCGTTTCCACCGTGGCGGGGTGTGACAACACGGGCGGAACACATCTGAGGGTTCCGCCGTATCCCCCAGGCCTGCAGAAGGTTTTGCTATAAATACTAAGCTACAAGTTTGATTTTTAGCTTATCCCTCTACATCATATTTTCACACATTCATTCATTCTTTCATCTAACCCTTTAACATCTCATATGTGAAGTTTCTTTTTGTAGCAAAGAGATTCATGAGTTCATAAAAAGTTACAAGTATTCAACACAATGCTGCATGACTTGTTAGCATAGCATTGTATAGACTTGTGTAGTTTACACTTCATTTGATTGTGTATTTTCAGTAGTGATCGGTTAGTATTTTAGTCCTCAAAATACAAAGTGTGACGGGAGTTGTTGTACCCTTGTAAAAGAACTACCGGGAGTGGTTGTACCCTTGTAAAAGAACTCGACATCTAGCTTAGTGTCAGTAAACATGTATAAGCGACGTGTAAGGTTTTCTCTGCCGGTGAAAGGAGCTTGTTGACTAGTGAAAGAAACTCTCGAGTTTGATACTCGGGGCGTGGACGTAGGGCAAGGAAAAAGAGTCCTTGTAGCCGAACCACGATAAATACTCGTGTTTTGGTTTGATCGTTTCTTTCTTTATACTTGCATGTTATATATTGTGTTTGTGTACATATCTTTGATCAAACGAAAAGTTTCAAAAGATAATTAAACAAGTTAAAAAGATTTTAAACGGTAAACTATTCAACCCCCCTTCTAGTTTTCCATAAGTTTAATATCACAAATGTAAACATGAATTGAATATAAATCAAAGGAATGAATAAACTTATGATTAGTGTGTGAATTCTCCCTTGGAAATGACTTGTATGCAGACTGAACTTCGTTCCTCCTGCTCCCTGAGTTTCTCCCAACTTCTGTGTGGTGAAAAGTGAATGAATAAACTCAAAATTAGGGCTGGTATTTATAGGCCCTACTTTGCTACGGCGTAGCTGGATGAGTTGCTACTCCGTAGCCTTTGTTAATATCAACTACGGTGTAGCTTGATCAAGTGCTACGGGCATACTTTCTTCCTTAGATGCTTCTACGGCGTAGTTATATGGGAAACTATGCCGTAAGTTCTTCTTTGGCCACGTGAGTTCTTTACTGCCTCATTTTGGGGTGTACGCCGTAGGTGGTGAGTAGCTACTCCGTAGAGCCCTTTAGTAGATCATTACGCCATAGTCATGGTTGAGCTACGCCGTAGTCTTAATAGGTACTTGCTATGACGTAGGTAGATGTAACCTCTACATTGTAGTTGGTGCAGAATCCGCATACTTCACATATTTTCTCTTTAGTCCTTCTATTTCCGCGTTTCTTCGTTCCTTTGCTCATCTTTACCCTAAAAATAGAATATAAACAAATAAGAGTATATATCCTAACATATGAATATAAAAGATGAGTAATTAAGGGGGAATTAACACTTAAATCATAGACTTATTTGATGTTATCATCTAGGATGAGGGGACAAGATGATATTTGAATTTTTAGAATTCGAATATGATAGTTGTATGTTTGTGAGAGGGTGAAGTTTAGAGGAAGCACAGGTGTGAGACATGTCTTGTAAGAGGAGACAAGCTGTAATTTGAATTTGAAATTCAAATGTGATTATGAGAGTGTGTGAGATAGAAGTGTGTTTGACATGTTAAGTTGGGAAGCAATTCAAATTTGAATTCAAATTCAAATTGTGAGTGTTTAAGTATGTGAGAGGATTGAGTGTAGGAGAAGCAAGATGAGTGGCATGTCTTGTAGTAGGGGACAAAATACATTTGAATTTCAAATTCAAATGTGAGTGTTAAGAGTGTGTAACAGGGAAGTGTGTTGAGGAAGCAAGAGTGTAAAACATTGTAAGTTGGAAATTCAATTTCAAATATGGAAGAAAAGTGTGTGGGAAGATTGAATGAAACTTGGAGACCAAGGGGAGTGAATTAAGGGAATGTGTTGTCTTGATGGGATAAGAAAGTGTTTGTTTATTGTTTAGGAGTATAAAGTGGCATTACTTGGAAAGTGGGAGACAATGAGAAAGAGGAGGAGCTTGTGTTGAAATGTTGGAGTCAAGAATATTGTAATGGTGAAGGTGTGTAAGAGGTTGAGTGTTCAAGAAGTAAGCATGTGCAAAGGAAAATTCTTATTTCGAAATTCAATTTCAAATTTCATAATCCTTGATCAAGCCACAACTAGTATATTCACTAATCACCTTGATGCAAGTAAGATAAGTACTTTGCATCTTAAGTAAAGCATTAACCCATAAAGGGAAAGTTGCGTTTACGCAAAGTGTCCTTGACCTAATCGAATAATAAGAGAGTAAACCCGTTATGTAATTAGTTAAGACATACGTAAAGATTATGGTTACTTCAATGCTTTCATTTGAAGGTTTAGTGAAATTATGAATCTCCTATAGCTGAAAAAACATTTTAGCCTTAGCTAATGGCTTTTAGAAAACATTTTAAGTTGGCGTTTTGTAAAAAGGGAGGACTTGTTTTGGTCATCTCTCTAAGTCCAAATCTTGTTGCGAGTTTACCTAACATATTAAATATCATGTACGAACAAGTATTGGAAATCTTGTTGCAAGTTTACCTAACATATTAAATATCATGTACGAATATGTAATGAAAGATCCACTTTAGTCGGGTAAGAGGAAAGCCGACTTGGAAAAATCGAAAGTGCATCAAACAGTGCCTGGCGTGCACGCGCGCCGTCCTGGCGTGTCAGGCCTGGACTTGGTGTGCATTCGGTTTTTGGCCATCGTTCTTGATCTTAAATGTTTTCTAATATGTTTGTCAACATTAAAACATAAAAGAGAATTTAGCCATCAATTGCACCAAAATAATGAACCAATGGTAGATTGGTAGATGAACCACTTTTAACTAATGAATCAGTTTTAACCAATATACCAATGGTAGATGAAAACTAATATGATTTTAATCCTTTTGATGATCTTGATGAGATACATGTAATTGCTGATAAGAAAAAAAAAATGTATGAGAATGTTGTGTCTAATGACAACCAAGGAGTAGAAATAGAAGCAAAGACTGAAGTAGAAACGGAGTTTGATGGTGATTCTGACTTAACTAGTTATGATCAACCAAATGGTGAAGGTGAAGACATTGATGGTTTTCAAGCTGATGAAAACAACATTACACTTGTAGAGGTAGATATGCAGGCTTTTAAGAATCAAATAGAGAACACAAATAACTTTCTAATAATACATGATCCAGTACAACCAATTATAGACTTAAGTGATGTACCTTTGAATGTAATTGATTTAGATTCTTTTGGTAGTGATCTTGATGATGGGATAAACACATAAACAATAAAGATACTATTAGATTTGAGGCATAGGGGTAACTCAGGTGAAAAAGGATTGTATCAATATGACTTTTATGTTGGTCAAACTTTTCTAAACTAAGAAATAGTCATAGAAAGAGTGAAGAGGCATTCAATTGGGAGTTAGAATGATAATGAGAGGGTAAGGTAAGGTGCTTAGGGACAATGCCCATATACAAAAGTTTTCAAGCCATGGATGAAGGAATAGGGACACTTTTAGTTGGTGGTCCAATCATAAGAGAGGGATTACTCAAATGTAGTGCGGAAGAAAGTGACAAAACCAAACATATGGTTGGCATGGGTAAAAATGTAATTGAAGAAGATGAATTTATCAGGAAAAAAAAAAAAGTCCTTGGGCTTTACTTGTATCCACATGTCCAAATGGTAGGTAGTTAGTTAAGACATTAAAGCATGAGCATCAGTGTATCCAATCTAGAAGAATTAAAGCTTGTACTTCAAGATTTATGTTTAGACATCTCTTTATGTTCTGCTGCTATTGAGTTTGAGTAATTTTAACTTTTGAAAGTCAAGTTTTCATTTGTTGTAATGGCAACTGATCATTTACTTGTCATTGACTTTTAAGAGTTAACTTAATGATACATATAATGTTAACAAGTGTCTTATACACCAACCAAAATCCATACTTCATTATTTCATAAAGGTCAAACACTATTACATCACACATTGGTAAAATCATACCTAACATCAATGTGGCTAAAAACATATTCAACTTACAACCAAAATACATAAAACAAGAAAAACCCTACATGCTATCAAATACATCTTCAATCTTGTTTTCTCATCGACTAAAGCTCTTTGTGATTCTACTAATCAGTTTCTTTCCCTTAACACTACGAGTATTATTTCCAAAGCTTGTGCACACATAGGTGGTCTGATCTAGCCAAAGAAAAAAAACTACTATCCGAACCCTGAAAACAAAATCCAAACTAAGGTTAACTATTTTTACATTACCATTATTGTAAAACAAAGAACTTACAATATGTGGACATGCAAAAAACCTCCGTCTTGGGTTAATAGCAATCCAAGAATTACGCACAATGGTGTGGTCTCCACAAAAAGCAACGTTGCAATATGAAAATCTTGATTTAATTTTTAACGTTTGGACTGAGGGGATTTAGGTGTAGAAGATATAAACGAGTGAAGGAAGGTACCGTTTGAAACGAAAAGATGGTTTTACCCTCACGGTTTTAGCACGTGAGGGTATTTAATGCAAATGGACTAACAGCCGTTGGCAATAGGGATGAAACGTGCAAGATTTGAAAAGAATTGGGGTGAACAGTGAAAGAAAGTTGAAAGAGGAACGAAAGGTGAAAACAAACCATATGGACGGAGTTTGGAAAAAACTCTAAAAAACGTTACCTAGATGCATCAATAAGTAAAAAGGGCAATTTCATATCTTACCTCCTCAAAATCAGAAATTTCATATTTATACAAAACATGTTTTAAAAGCATTGTATATTATGCATTAAAAATTATGATTTAAATATATATGAAATTAATCATGAACAGAAGATATATGTAATTCATCCTAACTAACACAATACAACCTATATGAACAGTGAAAGAAAGTTGAAAGAGGAACGAAAGGTGAAAACAAACCACATGGACGGAGTTTGAAAAAAACTCTAAAAAAAAGTTACCTAGATGAATCAATAAGTAAAAAGGGCAATTTTATATCTTAACTTCTCAAAATCAGAAATTTCTATTTACACAAAATATGCTTTAAAATGTTTGTATATTATGCATTCAAAAATTATAATTTAAATATATATAAAATTAATCATGAACATAAGAATATAAGATATGTGTAATTCATCTTAACTAAGAGCAGTTCCATCAATAATGCACGAGGTGCGTTAAACGTGATTTAACGTGCGTTATTGAGGCGTTAACCGATGTGAGCTCGTGCGTTATTCGTGTGTTAACGGGCCAAGTTAATAAACTAACGCTGCGTTGAAGCTGATGAACGAACGAAAAAAAAATTACATTTTACCCCCTTTAAACGGTAAAGTAGCCGTTGGTTTCAAAAAAAATTACACTTTACCCCCTCAAAAGTATATAAACGGTTACATTGTTTAAAATACAAAAAAAAAAAATTCAACCTTTTTACTCCCAATATAAATACCCATTCAACCAAATTCTTTTTTTCACACTTTCACAACTCAAAATATTAACTACCACACTTCTAATAGCCAAAAAAAATGTCTCAAGGCAACAATGACAACTCGTTTCAAAACCTTCTCGGTGGGTGGGGGAACCCATATGCGGGTTCATCGTCAAATCCGAATTGGGATAACCCTACCTAATTCGGTATGTCGAGCGAGGAAGTTTTCCGACAACATCAAGAGTTACGGTATTGGCAAGAAAGCCAACAACGAAACCCCCTAAATACCAATTTCCAAAACCTCCAATTCACTCAACAATCACAAAATTCTCAAACGGAAACAAACGAAGTTCCCGAAACACCAACCTCTCCACCAAAGAAATCGAAGGGACATATTAAACGAAAGACCAGAAGAAACAAAGAACCAGTTGACGATGATTAAGGACATAAAGAAGGCATACATA
Organism: Artemisia argyi; assembly: GCA_030686995.1. Taxonomy (NCBI): domain Eukaryota; kingdom Viridiplantae; phylum Streptophyta; class Magnoliopsida; order Asterales; family Asteraceae; genus Artemisia; species Artemisia argyi. The sequence continues at coordinate 149,368,319 of CM060685.1, forward strand.
CACGTTGGCAACCAAGTGAAGAAAAATTACTTGCTACGTGTTGGGTGGCCGCTAGCGAGGATCCGCAACTCGGTCGTTCCCAATCGGGGGAAACGTTTTGGCAACGGGTTCAAAGTGAGTTCAATAAAAACAATTTTCAGCAACGCGGTAAAGAATGATACAAGGGAAGTGGCGCAAGTTGAACCATGCTTGCTCAAAATTCAACGCGTGTTTCAAACGTGCTCAACGCGATCAAAAAAGTGGAGAAAATGATATAGATATCCTCACACGTGCCAAAGAATATTATCGTGTGGAGAACAATTCCGCCCCGTTTAATAACGAGGCGGCTTGGAATGTTTTTCGTTCTCATAAAAAATGGGACGCGCCGGATCCGATTGATTTAACCGGTGATGTCCCAAGCAACACAAACGAGACGTTGTTTGGAACTGATGCACATCCACGTCCGATCGGAAAAAAGCAAGCTTCAAAGAAACAAAAATCCGAGACAACGACAACCACCAGGGGCGCGAGTACCGGAGGATCTGTTTCATCGGTCCAATTCGGCGAGGCTTTGTGCGAGGAATATCGGGCTAACCGTGAAGATGCGTAGGGATGGCAAAAAAACCCGAATCCGACGCGGAAACCCGAAACCCGACATAATTGGGGCGGGGTGAGGAATGGTAATTAGGTTACGGGGCGGGTTTGGGGATTTTAATCGGGTTTGGGGCGGGAAGCGGGGAATCCTCGCCCCGCCCCGCCCCACCCGATTAATATATACATATGTATACAAATATATCTATACATATATAGTATTTTGTTAGTATTTACGTAATAAAAAATATTATTCTAATATTGTTAGTTTTTTTTAGATTTATAAGAATGCGTAATTGTAATTATAGAAACTCGTTTAGTGTCATATTTTAAGTTTTAATTTTTTTTTGTGGTATAATTTATCATTATTTACTTATAATATTATCATTGAAAATTGAATAAGGCTTGTTTTTAATTGATTATTAATAGGTTTGTTATTGCTAATGGTATAAAAATAATAATAAATGTGAAATGTTGTGGCTTTTGTCGAGAATTACACCAAAAGATGACGCCCCGATTAATACGGGGCGGGTTTGGAGGACTATCACGCCCCAACGGGGCGCCCCGATGGGGATCGGGGCGGGTTTGGAGAGAACTTTGGTAATCGGGTTTGGGGATGGGGTTGGCCGCCCCGCCTCAAACCCGCCCCGTTGCCATCCCTAAAGATGCGGCCTTGGCTTACAAAGCAACCGCTGAAAACCAATACTCAGCAATACGGACGAGGGACTTTGAATTTTTGTTGGTCGACATTACCGGCAAAGATCCTTACTACGTGACGCTGGTGAATATGGAAAAAGGACCGTATCATTGAAAAATACGGGTTGTCAAAGCGTACGGAATGAATAAATGTGTTGTGGTGTAATTTTTTTTGTCTTTTTATTTCGTAATGTATTTTTTTTTATTTCGTATTGTATTTTTAATTTCGTAATGTATTGTTTTTTTTCGTAATGTAATATATTTTAAGAATTAGTGTTATGGTTTTTAAAAAAATGAAGTATTAGTTTTAGTTTAGGGTTGAAATTGAAAATATATGAAAAGTTGAGTTAAAGTGAGTTAAGGTTGAGTTATTGTTGACTTGTTGTGGGTGTTTTTTTATGAGTTAAGGTTAAAGTGTTAAAGGTGATGTGACGCTGACGTGGCACTGAGTTAAGTTATAACCTGAGTTACGATTGTAAGTGCTCTAACACAACACAACCTATATGTAATACACCCTTCAACAATGATGTAAATAGGTTGTTTACAGATCGAGACATACACAGATTATTACGACGTATTTTTTTTATTTTTTTTTTTAATTATTATTATTTTTAAATAACTCAATTATTTTAGATGCATCCGTTCCAAAACATCCACTGATGTCTAAGCTATTTATAATATCCTGCAATTCTATTTAAGCTCAAATCATAATTCACCTAACGATAACTATCAATCATGGATTCTGGTTTCATTGATACTTTGATAGCATGCAGAAAACCGCTAGTGACGTTCAATATTATGAAAGTCTAGCAATAAACTACTTCATTCCGTTCTTAGATAGATCCAAACTCATTGGATCTTCATTTGAAAATCCATTTAAGTATAAACTACTTCCTTCACTGGTACAAGTATTTTCGGAAGGTCTCCTCTCCTAATGCTCATACTTTCTAAGTAAACCTAGCCACCTAGATCCATAGAGATTACGATTTATGACTCAAGATCTTACAACATAAATAACATGTCATATTATTGATAGGAACTGAAAGAGAAAATGAAAAGAAATGTACGTGAACATGTAAATTACCGAAGTCAAAGATTACCGACTAAAGTGTATACAAATAGAAGCACCTTGTTATAAGTGTTGAAGCTAAAGTACTTACTAAAATTGTGTAAAAACTCATTTATCAAACTCTATTGGCCTGTCAAGTCAATAATCACTCAACGTGTATCATATCATATACAAAACAACAAGCAAACGTGTTTTGGATATCGAGCCTATCACCAAAAATTTCGGGGTGTTTGCATAGAACATGCACACAGAAAATGCGGATGATGTCTTAAGGAATTTGATTGGACAACAATGACAGACAAAAGTCATATTAAACATTTGATTAATTCCATTAAATTTTGAGCTTAATTAGTAGTAACAAAACGAAAAATTAAATAACTGAGATTAAAATATGGTACGTGTCAACCAAGCAACCCTCCACCGGCAGTATTGTATGCTGCCCGAGGATCTAGTGATGGTGAGGTAAAGGAACCACCAACATTTCGAGCTCCAACACTGGCACTATCGCCTACTAAATGCAATTCAGATAAATTTTGAATGTTGGTATGGTCCCTTGCTTCATGAACTCCTTGATCATAGAGGAACCCTCTGAATATATGACCACCTATTGTCACACTAGCTTGGTATGCATATTCGTCGTTGCCATCGTCTACTGCTGTCACTCTTACACACTTGAACACCGCGGGAGCACGAACTTGACTCGGCATTGGTTGTGTAAAACTTGCATCTAAGATATATAAACATTAGGAAACCACTAGTCATTACACCATGAAGCAAGGTGGTGCTTTGGATTTTCAAAGTGTCCTTTGATCAAATGAGTTCTTTTTTTGTACAACTTATTCAAAGTAGTTTATTTCACGAATGACTATTAAGTCAAACAAAGTAGTTGTCTATCAAATAATCAAATTTGATTGAGTAGTTCAAAATTATTTATGTGGTATTAAAATGCATCTAAAACTTTATGTAATTTTGTACTAAAACTCAATAACGAACTAAATAATCAGATACAGTAATAAATAACATAAATACTCTCAAAACAGTTCAAAGACTATTGATACGTGCATTAAAATGCATTTATGTTTTATATGTTTTGTTACCTCGTTGGTGATTACTAGAGCTAGTATCAAAGCTTCGAGGTGTAGTATTATTGGAAGTTGAAGTATGTGAAGCAGTAGTAGTCCGAGAACTAAGACGTGGTTTCTTAGTGGCAGAGGTCGATAACGAAGACCCTGCCGCCGTCATGCCGGTAGCTGTAACAAGCTGCCGTTCACGACGACGAGCAGCGGGTACCCACGTGCTTTTCACGTGGGTAGCACACTCAAAACCTCTACTTTTACAACAAGTCCTACACCTCCTATGGCTACAATCTTTCTTAGCTTGGTTACCACAATCTTGACACGTCAAACTAGTCCCTGACGGCGCCGCCATCAGCACACCACCTCCGCCGCCGCTACCGCCGCCAAACACATGTTCAGAAATACTTGGTTTTTTTAAGTAATTAACTTCAGTTTGCCATGAAGGTGTAGTAGCTAAAAGAGGTATGCCAACACCAATATTAACTCCAACTCCAAACATACCCATTTCAGTATAGTTCATTTGATGACGGTTGGCGGCTGATGACCATACCCCAGTAGGCCCACCACCTTGTGCAGTGGCGGATGGACCACCATTAAACCCTAAAGAAAGATCATGATGAAGATGAGCAGATGATCTGATCAGTGCAGATGAAGAGGATGGATGGGCCACCCAGTCTGCAAAAGCACCTGAATCAGATGGTAATCTAGTACTCCTGCTAGAAGCCACAGTTACTAGCTTAGGGAATGAATATTTTTGTTGGTCTTTAGGTTTTGTAGTTTTTAATAAAAAGAAAGAAAGTAGGGTAAAGCAAGAAGAAACAAAATGAAGATATGCTTGAAGATCTAGTTGTTCACAGGTGCAATAATTAGATATGCAGTGAGATAATAATCAGAAGATACTAGTACTGCAGAACGAGATCATACATTCATTGGTTTCTTTTCTTTTTCTTGCGAGAGAGCTTTTATGGGGTTTGTCTTGGAAAGTGAGAAACTTTGGTGGGTTGGGGTTTATTATGTTTATGTTCTCTCTCCAATAATCAAATGGTATAATTTAAAGAGTTTTTCTTTTTAGCTTTTGTACTTGTATAATTTGTACACGACTTTTTTTTAAAAATATTTGTTAATGTTTTGTTATTTTGGTTTAACGAAAGTGATAGAGATATACAACGTTTGGTTAAGTACATGCAAAATTTTGCTAAAAAAAAATGCAAAACTCATTCTCTTGTGTAACACCCTCAAAATTTGATACAGCGGAAGACTCAACAAGTTTTCGTGGTGCTACTGGGATTCGTATCCAACACAAGACATAAAAAAACGAGATAAAGTAAATAAGAGAGAAATACAACCACGCGGGGTTTTAAAGTTTACATTTATCCCAAATTCAATCAAAGTCAGGCTCAAAAGAAAATAAATATAGGTCCACAATTATTTATCAGAATTTTAGAAAATAGATGCCATAGCCAAGCCTCCAATCCAACCATCCAAGGGCATCACTTAATTACCTGAGAAAACGCGTTAAAAGTCAGCTTTCGCTGGTGAGATCATAGGTTTAAGTTCATACTAAATCAAGTGGACATATACGCAAAACTCTTGCTAGCTAGACTAGGCCTCAATCATCCAACCAAAACTAATCAACCCTATAGGTGCACACTATAGTCCAACAACCAAATCAAATCAAATCAATATGTATGCGTAAGGATACGACATACCCAACATTCGTAAGGATACGACATGTTCAACTTACCTAGTTCTAGACTAGGCCTCGTTCCATAACTAAATCAATAGCTTACCTAGTTCGGGACTAGGCATCGCTCAACAACCAATCAATAGCTTACCTAGTTCGGGATTAGGCCTCGCTCAATAACCAAACAATAGCTTACATAGTTCGTGACTAGGCTTCGCTTTAATCCTACCTAGTTCTATAAGCATAGCAAGTTTTAAAAATAAACGACGCGATAATAGTCCATATAAAACAATTTGCACGTTTCTCACCCCAAGTATTGAAAACATAGTTCAAGAGTAAAAAGTGGGGCTATGACTCACCTCAAGTCCAGCAATCCGCAAAAAAAATCGATAGATGAAAGACGTAAAACAACTCAAATAACGGCAACTACAGACTCGGCATTTCCTAACAATATAAAAGCATTCAGAATCATTTCCTCAAAATCAAATATTCCCAATCCCGAACGTATTCCATTTTACTTTCCAAAAATCCATTTCTCAAATTATCTTCATATCAATTTGGAGTTTGACGTTTGGTATCCATACGGGTGGAGGGTCGACACAACTCAAACCAAGAAGCCACAACGAAAAGAATAATAAACAATCTATAGGTCTAATATTAACCCAATATATTATTTAAATAAATCATCGAAGTTTATCAAATTCGTCGATTTAGTAATCCCCCATATTTATTTACGTAATACATCATTTTAAGATTATACCCAACCTAAATCACATAGCACAAAGAATACTATATGGTAAATATCGTTGTCCAATAAATTCCCTAGATATATCGTCAAATTTGCCAAATTCGTCAATTTAACCAACTCCACGAGATATTCAGTAATTTATTATCCTAATACACATACCATAACCTATGGGTGTCGTAGGATACGATGCCCATTAATATACTCATTTTCTATAGCTAAATAAACCCTATTTAACCCGTCGATTAAATAAGTTACGTAGTTATAGAAAATGGATATATTAATCGTCATATATCCGTGACAACACAAAAGTCACATAATAAAATGAATTCCACTTGGACTTGAGTAACCACAACCCCGTATAACTCGATAGGTTTTCCTAATTTATTAAAAGACATGTTATTATTTATTAATTATCCAACGTATTATATTTCGTCACTATTTATAGTTATTTATTTATAATAACACTCCCGACATCTATTACACTATTCACATAGTACAATAATTATCGTCACATTATTATAACATCTACTCGTGATCGTTTTATTATTAATATACGCATTTATAATAATATATATACGTTTATCAAGTCTATATACTTATATAAACGATTATATTACTAATAATATTATTACGAGTTTTATTATTAGCGTTTGATTTTGAATATTTATCGAGTTATATGAGTTGGTCACATGTCCGAGTCATCACTCTCGGCTCATTGTCCAAGTCCAAGAAATAAAATAACCAAGTCATAAATAAGTAATTCATCTCCGTCCAAATCAATCCCAATCACATGCTACAACAATAGGGTCCGACTACGGCACCCAACTAACCTATCTCCGTCATTCTAGTTCGACTGTCTCACAATCGGTCCCCAATATCATACTCGTCAACACAACTTCACAATATCAAAATTAATTCATTTGCCGAGACCATGAGGTTACGGCCTCATCTCCACCTTCGGCCAACAACAATAATAATCAATAACAATGAAATGCCCAAGTCTCAATATAACATAATAACATCATGAACCACAACAAGTAAACATCAAGTTATACCAATACCGGGTTGGTTTACCAAGCCAAAACCCGAGCTAAGTGACCCACTTGGGTCTCTGCTAGAACCATGAGTCACAAGGATTCAAATCCAAGACCACAAGGCCACGACATAAGCTCAAATGAGCATACCCAAGCTGCCAAACGGACCACATGGGTTGCGACACACAAAAGACAACAACAATCATCAAATCGGAAATCAATCTAGCCAAGAATCAAAATAATCGGACCAAGGGTCACATTAGGCACCCCATACGAGTCAAAGATAACATCACACCGAGACCATGGGGTCTCGGTTAAGCTCTAACGAGTCATACTCATAACCAAACGCGACCCAATATCAAGATCGAGCACCAACATGAGCCAAATCGACACCCCAAGATACCAAACCATCAAATCCTTATATTTCTTTTAAAAACCCACTTGAATTTCATGTGTATAACCAAAACCCACAAGAAAGATTTTAATTTCTTGACCCTAGGTCACGATTTTGCCAAAAACACGAGTAGGAACTCGTCTCACCTTCGATTTCTCAAGAAAAAAAACGTGATAACCTCAAAAACAAGAAGAAAATGATGATTTTTGTGATTTAACGTGGTGATTTGGGGGGGGGGGGGGGGTATTTAGGCGCGTGTGATAGTAGATCGAGAAGGAAATGAGATAGGGAGTTGATTGGTGGTGGTGGTGTTGATGGTGGAGCGGCGGTGTAGCTGTGGTGGCGGCGGCTGCCCTTTGGTGGCTAGGGTTTGGTGATGGTGTTGTTGGTATAATAGAGAGAGAGATAGAGAGAGAGATGAAATGGTGAGAGTGTTAGGTTGTTTGTATGTTTATGTTTGTGTTTGTGTTGTGGGGGGGGGGGGGGGGGGTTAGAACCGGCCCTCAAGCCCAAAAGGAGAAAAAAAAATTATAAAATTATATTAATAATAATAAGACTATTATCATAAAGGTGGGTGAGGTAACCCGATGTAAATAACGCGGACCAAACCCGAAACTTATTTAAAATAAACCAACTCTCTCGAACCAAACTCAAACCCAAAAATTTAAAATACCATAATACGTTCCAAAAATATATCAACCCGAATCAATCATTCAAAATATTAAACTTTTCGTTAGGTTATCCTAGTGCCGGAGTCAATGTAGTGCCAAATAATTATCTCAAAAATAAATCACCACGAATAAACCAAACTAAACCAATAATTAATAATCAACTTCCATAATTAGCTCAAGGTTTAAAATCACATTCCAACGTTTACAAATCTCAACGAATAAACTTTTCAAATATTCCAAAAATCATAAATTTTTAAAGTAATGCGGGTTTGTAAATTGTTTCCCTAAATTACCAGTTGTCACATCCTCCCAGCCTCAGAAGAAACCCGTCCCGGGTTTCACTAGGAACAATCCATCTACGAAGTAAAAAGCTTCGGATATCTCTTGCGAAACTCATCCTCACGTTCCCACGTGAATTCCGGCCCATGCCGCGAATTCCAACGAACTTTGATGAGTGGAATACGACTTCGCTTGAGTCGTTTAATCTCTCTATCCAAAATCTCAATCGGCTCTTCCACAAAGTTCAAACTCTCATCCACACGAATATCCTTAATCGGTATAACCAGCGTTTCATCCGAAAGACACTTCTTCAGATTACTAATCATGAAATACATCGTGAACTTTACTCAATTCCTGTGGTAGTTTCAACCGATAAGCCACGGTCCTAATTCTTTCCAGAATGAGAAATGGTCCAATGTAGCGGGGGTTGAGTTTCCCACGTTTCCCGAAACGTATCACACCTTTCCAAGGCGAGAATTTCAGCATCACTTTGTCTCCAACCTGGAACTCTAGGGGCTTACGTCTATGATCGGCGTAACTTTTCTGTCTATCTCTAGCTGCTTGTAATCGATCACGTATTTGAGTCACTTTTTCAGTAGTCTCCAAAATAAGCTCAGGGCCTGTGAGTTGGCTATCTCCAACTTCAGCCCAACCAATAGGCAAACGACATTTTCGGCCATATAAAGCTTCAAATGGTGCAGCTTTAAGACTTGTGTGGTAGCTATTATTGTAAGAAAACTCCGTAAGGGGTAGATACTTCTCCCAGCCTTTACCAAAGTCTATTATGCATGCACGAAGCATATCCTCCAAAGTCTGAATAGTTCTCTCACTTTGACCATCGGTTTAGGGGTGATATGCAGTACTCATATCAAGTCTCGTCCCCAAAGCGGTGTGAAGTGATCGCCACAATGCTGACGTGAAGCGGCTGTCGCGATCAGAAATAATCGATATCGGAACTCCATGACGAGAAATAATCTCCTTCACATATAACCTCGCAAGCTTGTCGAAACTATAATCTTCACTAATTTCCAGGAAATGAGCAGACTTATTTAATCGATCCACAATTACCCAGATAGCGTCACAACCGCTAGCTGTCTTCGGTAATTTGGTAATAAAGTCCATCGTAACCGCTCCCATTTCCAAACCGGGAGTTATGGCTGTGTCAATAATCCTGACGGTCTTTGATATTCGGCCTTAACCTTCGAACATGTCAAGCACTTACTAACGTACAATGCTATATCGGCCTTCATGTTTGGCCACCAATATAACTTCTTCAAATCCCGGTACATCTTATCAGACCCAGGATGAATAGAATACCTTGACTTATGCATAATCAACTCTCGAATTCCTCCATACAATGGTACCCAACTTCGGTCTCCAAAACATAATATTCCATCAGAACGCTTAACAAATCCTTTCTCATTTTCAGCCATCCCAAATATGTTCTCAGCTGTTCGTTTTTCTGCTTTCAACGCTTCCGTTTGAGCTTCTAATATTTGAGACGGTAACGGCGATATGATAGTCATTCCTAATGACCTAACTCATAACGGTGGTATTCTCTCCTTTTGACTAAGAGCATCAGCAACGACGTTTGCTTTACCGGGATGATAGCGGATTTCGCAATCATAATTGCTTAGCAGCTCAATCCAACGTCGCTGTCTCATGTTGAGCTCTTTCTGATTCAAGATATGTTGCAGACTTTTGTGGTCAGTGAATACAACACACTTGGTTCTATACAAGTAATGTCTCCAGATTCTCAAAGCAAAAACCACAACACCTAACTCTAAATCATGGGTGGTGTAGTTCTTCTCATGCTTCTTAAGTTGTTGCGAAGCATAAGCTATCACTTTCTCTCGTTGCATTAACACAACTCCCAAACCTTTATGAGAAGCGTCACGGTAGACGACAAAGTCCTCACTACCTTCAGGTAACGCTAAGATAGGAGCACTATACAACATCTCCTTAAGTAATCGAAATGCTTCCTCTTCCTTATCTCCCCATTCGTATTTAACATTCTTTTGAGTCAATTTGGTCAACGGTTTTGCTATCTTCAAAAATCCTTTAATGAATCTTCGGTAATAACCGGCTAAACCCAAAAATTGACGAACTTCATTTGGGGTCGTCGGTGCGGCCCAATCTTTAATCGCTTCAATCTTAGCGGGATCTACATGAACTCCTTGCCTATCAATCACATGACCCAAAAATTGTACCGTCGGAATCCAAAATTCACATTTGGAGAACTTGGCATATAGCTTCTCCTTCTTGAGTAATTCTAAGATAAGCCTTAGGTGCTCTTCATGCTCCTTCTCACTCTCCGAATAAATTAGAATATCGTCGATGAACACAATCACAAACTTGTCTAAGTAAGGCTTACACACTCGATTCATGAGATTCATGAATACTGCAGGTGCGTTAGTCAACCCAAACGGCATCACTTGGAACTCATAATGCCCGTAACAGGTTCTGAAAGCCATTTTCGGAATATCTTCCTCACGAACTCTAAGCTGATGATATCCCGATCTCAAATCGATATTCGAATACACACTCGATCCTTGGAGCTGATCGAACAAGTCATCGATCCTCGGTAACGGGTATCTATTCTTCACCGTTCATTTGTTCAGCTCTCGGTAATCAATACACATACGGAACGATCCATCCTTCTTCTTCACAAATAAGACTTGAGCTCCCCAAGGAGAAGAACTTGGTCTTATAAATCCCTTTTCGGCTAACTCCGCTAATTGTTTCGACAACTCTTCCAGCTCAATAGGTGCAAGTCGATAAGGCGCTCGTGCCACGGGTGCAGCACCAGGTATCAACTCAATCTGAAACTCCACTTGTCTAGTAGGCGGGATTCCCGGCAGATCCTCGGGAAATACATCCGAAAAATCACGAACTATAGGCACATCACCAATGCACTTTTCTTTCTTCTCCTTCTCTCCTTTCTCCGAGATTTGAGCTAAGAAAAGGCAACATCCTTTTTCCATTGGCTTTGGTAACTTAGTGCAAGAAATGACCGCTAGTCTAGATGGGCTCCTCGAACCTTTTCGATCTCCTTATATATTTAGGATCTCCTTGCCGTAAGGCACACGCACGATCTTCTCATCACAAAGTATGCGAGCACGATACTTCGACAACCAATCCATACCGATAATGACATCAAAACTTCCTAATGTGATGGGTAGAAGATCTATGTTGAAAGGGTGATTCAAGAAATTTAATGTGCAACCGCGAATGATAGTCTTAATCTTTTCTATGTTTCCATTTGCTAACTCTACATCATAACCAATTCCTAAGGCCATCGGGGGTTTCTCTAGTAAGGGTGCAAACGTAGTGGATACAAAACTCTTATCGGCACCAGTATCAAATAGTATGGAAGCATAACGATTATTGAGAAGGAACGTACCAGTAACGACGTTCGAATCTTCTCCTCTCTCGTTCCCAAGTGTATATACTCTCCCATGAGCAGTTCCATCTTCCACACGTTGGTCCCCATTGTCTTGTCGTCCACGGTTTCCTCCAGCTCCACGGTTTTCATGATTGTACCCATTAGCACCCGATCCTTGATTTCCTCGGTTCCACGGTTCTCGACACTCATTCCTATGGTGTCCTTTATTTCCACATCCAAAACAAGTAACATTTGCCTTACTCATAGCTTCAGGAGTAGCTTGAACCATAGTAAGTGGTCGAGCTCTACAGTCCCTAGCTACGTGTCCCATCTTTGAGCAATTCTTGCACACCACATTACATCATCCAGAATGACTCCTGTAACAGCGGTTACATTTGGGCGCGTCTCCATTGTAATTCTTCCTATCTCCATCTCCCATAGCATAAGCTCTAGTAGTTTCCTGTCGTTTGTTTCGGTGATCATTACCCTTAGAGTGATGGTCTCTCTATCTCTTCCCATTCTTATCTTTGTAGCTACAGGCAACCCATCGGTCTATCGCTCAATCTTTTGAGTCTCAGTCCTAACCATATTTGGGCAAAGCAAGGCTAACTCCTGGTAATGACGATTGTAAGTCGCCATATCAGTACCCTTCACTTTGTGATTCCAGAACTCAATCTCCAGCTTCTTAACCTTATTCCTTGGGCAGTAAGTCTGAATCAGCAAAGACTTAAATTGTTCCCAAGTCATAGCATAAGCCACATCGCTCCCAACCGAATTTCGGTAATTGTCCCACCAAGTTAAAGCTTCATCTTTGAAAGTAAAAGAAGCAAATTTTACCTTTGCGTTCTCCGCACAGTTGCTGACATTGAACACTGACTCAGTTTTCTCTATCCACCTGACCAAATAGACCACTCCTTCAGTTCCTCCAAACTCAATGGGTCCACAAATTCGGAACTCCTTGTAGTTACATCCATTAGCACGAACAGATGGAAATGTTCCAGCAGAATTGTTGGAATGTTTTGACTCAGCTAGTAGCTCAGCAACTCATTGCTCCACAAGTTGATTGATCATTGCTTGATCCACAGTAGGTACATTAGGTAGAAGATGATCATTGTCTCCCTGAACATCAACATTTTGATTCCTGTTGTTGCGGTTTGTGTCCAGGTTATCAGGAGTAGGGGTTTCAACATTTCGAGTAGGACGGCGTCCTCGCCGACCAGGGGTAGTCGCTGCAGGACCAGTTCGGGTAGCTCTAACAGGGTTTCGTCGTGGGGCCATTGATCGAAATCACAATACAAGGTTCATAAGTCTCCAATAACACGTACCATAACGTCCAACAAAAATCCGATTGGTGAAAATCGAAATACGAACATAATACCAACACAATATCAACCACGCAAATGGGAACACAATTCTCCATATACGCCAACAACCGTAGAATATCATACGAAATCACCATCGTCCATGCAAGTAGCGATCGATACTTCGTTCCAAAATACCAAAAGACATAATAAATACTAATCGTTCCATACTAGACAAACATACAATCCGAATAACATGACTTAAAAGATAGCATAACCAGCTCTCCTAACCAAGTACTCCCTGGCTTAGGAAGCAACACAACAACAACAAAAATCCAAATCGATCTAGCCATGATGCTGGCGTTGACTCCTCAACTCCGATCCCAAACCATCCAACTCTCTCCATAACGATCCCAACTCGACACTGTGAGTATCACTATCTCTCTTGAGGTCTGCTACCTCCTTCTCCAACTCCGTGTTCCTCTGCCACAGCTTGCAATCTGCCTCGCAAGCCGTGAGGAAACCTCTCTACAGACTCTCTATCTGCTCGTGTATCTCCATCATGCCTCTCCTAATTGTTGTCGTCTTGCCCACGACAGTAGTCATATCAACTCTCAACTCAGCAATAAATCTCCAATAACCATCTCAAGTCGGTCAGACAACCGCAAGATCCTCTCGCCCTATGCAGTAATCCGAGCCCATATCCTACCAGTCTCACGCAACTCTACATGCTCAGCAGATATCTCAGATGGCGCGTCCGACGCCACGGGACTACCAGGTGGTGATTCAAACAAAAACGAGTTATAAGATGAAACTGGCTCTAACGGATGTATCAGAGAATCGGGCTCCGCAGAATGAGCTGAATGTGCTGGCGAACCATCATCATCAGGCATCTCCTCCTCCTGAGGATCATTCTCCTCCTCATCCTGAGGGTCATCATTCTCTTCCTCATCTTGAGGGTCATCATTCTCTTGCTCACCCTCGTACTCCTCCTCATACTCCTCATCGGAGGGGTACTCCATCAATCGTCACCTCTGAGCAGGTGAACCATGAGGCGATAAAATCGGTGACTTAGGGCGACAATGGGACGATAAAGTAGTGGCTGAACGCATGACCATCACGTATGGGTCATCAGGGACCATAGTGATCTGTGCTGAGCGACGTGTACCAGTAAGAACATCCTCAGTAACATCGAACGAATAGGAGGCCATGGTTTGTGACAACGGCGTAGGGTAGGTGTAAGTGTTTCAAAACAACTAAACCGGGAACTCAAAATGCCGCATCAAAATCATAATAAAAATCCCAATCATATAGTTCAAGAAAGATTTCAAATACCGCATTACTAAAACGTTTATAAAACAATTAAGCCATATAATTCCTAAAAACGCCATCATATCACATAATCACTATACCCCATATCCTCAAATCATCTCCAAAAATCTCATATCTAATTATCATCTCAATATACCTTAATATAAACAATGATGCTTCGGCTTGGCGGGCTGGCGGGCATTGGTCGAGGATCGTTTTCTATAAAAATAGGTTATAGTTTATGTGTTTATTTACCTAGTTCTCTATAACCTTGGCTCTGATACCAATCTGTAACACCCGCAAAATTTGATACAGCGGAAGACTCAACAAGCTTTTGGGGTGCTACGGGGATTGGTATCCAACACAAGACATAAAAGAACGAGATAAAGTAAACAAGAGATAAATACAACCACGCGGGGTTTTAAAGTTTACATTTATCCCAAATTCAATCAAAGTCAGGCCCAAAAGAAAATAAATAAGGTCCACAATTATTTATCAGAGTTTTAGAAAATAGATCCATAACAAGGTGCCATAGCCAAGCCTCCAATCCAAGCATCCAAGGGCATCACTTAATTACCTGAGAAAACGCGCTAAAAGTCAGCTTTCGCTGGTGAGATCATAGGTTTAAGTTCATACTAAATCAGGTGGACATATACGCAAAACTCTTGCTAGCTAGACTAGGCCTCAATCATCCAACCAAAACGAACCAACCAAAACTAATCAACCCTATAGGTGCATACTATAGTCCAACAACCAAATCAAATCAAATCAATTTGTATGCGTAAGGATACGACATACCCAACATTCGTAAGGATACGACATGTTCAACTTACCTAGTTCTAGACTAGGCCTCATTCCATAACTAAATCAATACCTTACCTAGTTCGGGACTAGGCCTCGCTCAACAACCAATCAATAGCTTACCTAGTTCGGGAATAGGCCTCGCTCAATAACCAAACAATAGCTTACCTAGTTCGGGACTAGTAATCCTACCTAGTTCTATAAGCATAGCAAGTTTTAAAAATAAACGAAGCGATAATAGTCCACATAAAAGAATTTGCACGTTTCTCACCCCGAACGCATTCCATTTTACTTTCCAAAAATCCATTTCTCGAATTATCTTCATATCAATTTGGAGTTTGACGTTTGGTATCCATACGAGTGGAGGGTCGACACAACTCAAACCAAGAAGCCACAACGAAAAGAATAATAAACAATCTATAGGTCTAATATTAGCCCAATATATTATTTAAATAAATCATCAAAGTTTATCAAATCCGTCGATTTGGTAATCCCCCATATTTATTTACGTAATACATCATTCTAAGATTATACCCAACCTAAATCACATAGCATAAAGAATACTATATGGTAAATATCGTAGTCCAATAAATTCCCTAGATATATCGTCAAATTTGCCAAATTCGTCAATTTAGCCAACTCCACGAGATATTTAGTAATTTATTATCCTAATACACATACCATAACCTATAGGTGTCGTAGGATACGATGCCCATTAATATACTCATTTTCTATAGCTAAATAAACCCTATTTAACCCGTCGATTAAATAAGTTACGTAGTTATAGAAAATGGATCTATTAATCGTCATATATCCGTGACAACACAAAAGTCACATAATAAAATGAAGTCCACTTGGACTTGAGTGACCACAACCCCATACAACTCGATAGGTTTTCCTAATTTATTAAAAGACATGTTATTATTTATTAATTATCCAACGTATTATATTTCGTCACTATTTATAGTTATTTATTTATAATAACACTCCCGACATTTATTACACTATTCACATAGTACAATAATTATCGTCACATTATTATAACGTCTACTCGTGATCGTTTTATTATTAATATACGCATTTATAATAATATATATACGTTTATCACGTCTATATATTTATATAAACGATTATATTACTAATAATATTATTACGAGCTTTATTATTAACTTTTGATTTTGAATATTTATCGAGTTATATGAGTTGGTCACATGTTCGAGTCATCACTCTCGACTCATTGTCCAAGTCCAAGAAATAAAATAACCAAGTCATAAATAAGTAATCCATCTCCGTCCAAATCAATCCCAATCACATGCTACAACAATAGGGTCCGACTACGGCACCCAACTAACCTATCTCCGTCATTCTAACTCGACCGTCTCACAATCGGTCCCCAATATCATACTCGTCAACACAACTTCACAATATCAAAATTAATTCATTTGCCGAGACCATGAGGTTACGGCCTCATCTCCACCTTCGGCCAACAACAATAATAATCAATAACAATGAAATGCCCAAGTCTCAATATCACATAATAACATCATGAACCACAACAAGTAAACATCAAGTTATACCAATACCGGGTTGGTTTACCAAGCCAAAACCCGAGCCAAGTGACCCACTTGGGACTCGGCTAGAACCATGAGTCTCAAGGACTCAAATCCAAGACCACAAGGCCACAACATAAGCTCAAATGAGCATACCCAAGCTGCCAAACGGACCACATGGGTCGCGACACACAAAAGACAACAACAATCATCAAATCGGAAATCAATCTAGCCAAGAATCAAAATAATCGGACCAAGGGTCACACTAGGCTCCCCATATGAGTCAAAGATAGCATCACACCGAGACCATGGGGTCTCGGTTAAGCTCTAACGAGCCATACTCATAACCAAACGCGACCCAATATCAAGATCGAGCACCAACATGAGCCAAATTGACACCCCAAGATACCAAACCATCAAATCCTTATATTTCTTTTAAAAACCCACTTGAATTTCATGTGTATAACCAAAACCCACAAGAAAGATTTTAATTTCGTGACCCTAGGTCACAATTTCGCCAAAAACACGAGTAGGAACTCGTCGATCACCTTCAATTTCTCAAGACAAAAACGTGATAACCTCAAAAACAAGAAGAAAATGATGATTTTTGTGATTTAACGTGGTGATTTTGGGGGGTATTTAGGCGCGTGTGATAGTAGATCGAGAAGGAAATGAGATAGGGAGTTGATTGGTGGTGGTGGTGATGATGGTGGAGCGGCGATGGAGCTGTGGTGGCGGCGGCTGCCCTTTGGTGGCTAGGGTTTGGTGATGGTGTTGTTGGTATAATAGAGAGAGAGAGATGAAATGGTGAGAGTGTTGGGTTGTTTGTATGTTTATGTTTGTGTTTGTGTTGTGGTGGGGGGGGGGGGGGGGGGGTTAGAACCGGCCCTCAAGCCCCAAAGGAGAAAAAAAATAATTTTTTTTTTTTTATAAAATGATATTAATAATAATAAGACTATTATCATAAAGGTGGGTGAGGTAACCCGATGTAAATAACGTGGACCAAACCCGAAACTTATTTAAAATAAACCAACTCTCTCGAACCAAACTCAAACCCAAAAATTTAAAATACCATAATACGTTCCAAAAATATATCAACCGGAATCAATCATTCAAAATATTAAACTTTTCGTTAGGTTATTCTAGTGCCGGAGTCAATGTAGTGCCAAATAATTATCTCAAAAATAAATCACTACGAATAAACCAAACCAAACCAATAATTAATAATCAACTTCCATAATTAGCGCAAGGTTTAAAATCACATTCCAACGTTTACAAATCTCAACGAATAAACTTTTCAAATATTCCAAAAATTATAAATTTTTAAAGTAATGCGGGTTTGTAAATTGTTTCCCTAAATTGCCAGTTGTCACATCTTGCGATAAAAATAAATGATGTGTTCATTTTCTCGCTTGTCAATATTTCTTATTTATTTATTTATTTATTTTTTTCCTAAACAACCAATTTGTAATAACAACTAGTAAAGACTTCGAAAAAGTAAAAAAAATAAATAAAAAATAAACTTTCATACAAGCTAAAATAGGATCATTAATGAGTATTAATTTGTAGAAATGACTTGTAAATCTTTAAAGGCGCGTTTGGTAGGGTGAAATTCAGATAAATGAAATGAAGTGCAGAAACCAAATCACAGAAATAAATTCTCACAGAAATTCACTATAAATTCTAGTGTTTGATAACGCCAGATAATTGACTTAAGAAATTATTATTGTTGTTGTTTATTATTATTATTATTATTATTATTATTATTATAAACATCACTTTATTAGAAACCCAAAAGATTTACAAGAAGTTATTATTATTATTATTATTGGAGAATTTATTTCCATCACTTTGTGAGTGGAAATCAATTCTCCACCTTTTAGAAAGGATCCATTTCTAAATAGTTGTAATTCTCCATTTAATTTTTTTATTTATTTACCAAACATTAGAAATGATTTCATTTTCATTTCTCTCATCTCAATTCTTTCTACCAAACATGCCCTTAAGTATGACAAAGACTTTTTACTCTCATATAATACATTTTCATTGATAGTTTAATATAAAAAAAATAAATACAAAGCTTTCGTAAAGACTTAGTAGCATTGGACTTGTAAATCTTAGCATATTACTTGTAGTATCTCAATAAATTTTTAGAGTGTGTCAATACTTCCCAATTTTTAAGCATGAAAACTGTTTTACAACCACAAACGAACTATGCCAAATGATGATTTGATCAATTGAGTAAATTCACAGATTTTGAGAACAATTAGCAAAGAAATAAGCATTATCAAATTGCAATAGGGCAGTAGTTAAATACTTTGTAACTTAGAAATTAAGTAAACTCGAAAATGTAGATATTCTTTTGGAACTCAATCCAACTCCTAGTAATTAACAAACTATATGAATGTAGCTATTGGAGCACTTGCAATTGTCTTGGCGTTGATTAGGGTGGGTTGGGGCAGGGTGGACAATGGTGAATACTACGGAGGTTTGGTGGTGAGCTTAGCGTCGAGTAAAAGAACAAATGTTATGAAAAATGGTTAGTGTTCGTTTATAAACCAAAGACACCAAGGAAACTGAAAGGAACTATTGATGAATATAATACTACGGTTCATTCCACATAGAACCTGTTTGAGGTTTTGAGCTCTATGGTAGATGAGGAGGAAGGAGAGGGTAGTAAGTCCTCTACTTCACAAGAAAAGACCCATTACCTTTCACTTGGCTCTTTTCTTCAGCCCCCAAATTTATGGTTTAGCAGCGGAAAAGTATTTTGGGTGTTACGGGGAGGATCGAAGTTATAATCACATAAAACTGCTTAAAAGAAACGTTTTGAAAGTTATTTGTCATTCAAATAATATTTTTGATAAAAGATGAACCATTTGATTTAGAATCTTATTAAAAGATATAAAGACTTGTAAGAATGACATATTTGATTTTTACACCATTTTAATTTTTCAGAGTAATAAATGCCCGCTTCGTGTCTTGTCCTGCTCCGTTAATTACCTGAGATACACATGCTTAAATGTGTCAACACAAAAGTTGGTGAGTTCATAGAGTTTTATGGAAAACCATTTATTTCAATAGAATCAGGAATATTTAGTAATAATTGTAATAAATACTAACAGTGATAGAACAAGTATTGAGTGATGATGATTATAATCACAGATAATTCATATAGATATTCAATCAAATTCCAATAATGGATCATAATTCTAACATGAGATGGAAACTCATGATACTAATGTAGTGAGATTTATAATTCAAGTCTGGTCAAATACATATATAGCTGTATCTAAATATATGAACATATATTTTCTTATGGATACTGCCCCAAGCCTCATGACACGCAAAACATTAACACAGAGATGGTTATCAAGTCAATGATAATATTGCCCTCTTGTAATAGGTGATTTGCCAATTCTATTTTTACTCAAATATAGTGTATCATGACTAATACGACTAACCACATGCATGTGGCATTCCGTCAAGTATTAGTGGGATAGGATGTCAAGCCTTAACAGGTTTCGAAGCTGTTCACTATATTCGCGCTCACATACAAGTGATTAATGGCTCATGATTGAGGGACTTTATGGCGATAAGGGTAACTTAGGCAATATCAAGGTAGTGATGTAACTAGAGTATTTGTGCTCTTCCTAGCAATTATTTCTGTTAAAGCATAGAAATATCATATAGAGATAATGGAATCATTCACGATGTTATAGTATAGTCAAGCATCATGCCACAATAATCATTTTGGAAACATTATCATCTGAGTATCAGTATTCTAGTTAAACAATTTGCCAGTAACATATATATCACATCTTAAGTCATAAATTTCATATCAGATAAATATTAATTAGGAAATTGATTTGAATCATGTAATTTATTCATATACTTATAAAATTATCAAAGTATATGTAAGCATGTATCTCCCCCAATGACTTAAAAACAAGTATTAGAAATGGGGCTATGACTCACCATGATTGATACTAGAATGATGAAAAGTAAAGTCGGATGAGATTCTGATGACGGCTTTCAATATACAACCTGATAAATAAATTTATCTGAGAATCTAACCAAATATTATTTGGTAAATGAATAACAATTAATCGTTATGATGAAAAGATGATATGCGAATGAAATTCATATGTTTATAATAGTATGACGAGATGTGTTATTATTTCTAAAGTTTTCCTTTCTTAACCATGATGATAATAGTACGTAAAGATAATTAGTTAAAATATCGTTATATATATTATTAACGTAAAAATAAAATGTAATGAAAATGCATATGACATGATGGGGTGACGTAAAATAGAAAATAAAATAAGAATATCAAATATAATATGTGGGTCCTTGTCCTTTTTCCAATTTTACACTTTTTACTCTAACGGCGTTAGCGTTACACCGTTAGTCCTTTTTATATAATAATTTTCATTTATAGTCCACTACATGTCCAATATTACAATCTGAGCTTGGAATATTATATAATATCAATTTTTATCCTAAACTTTCTGTTTTGACAGTTTCAGTCCAAGTTTTTAAGGTTTGGCAGTTTTAGTCCTCTAACATGAAAATGCGTTACATTTTTAGTCCAAACGTTCAAAAATTATGGGAAAAATTATATTAAATTTTCTGGAGCTTATTGAAGCTTATTAAAACTTGTTTCAACTGCTTATTTGCAAAAATAGCTTATTTTTCAATAAATGGGCTTTAACGAGCTAAATTAAAGGCCCGTTAACGTTTAACGATCCGTGAGCGTTGAGACAAGTTGGGCGTATCCCTAGGCTCATTTTTTAAGTTATAAAATCATATCAAAAGAGCTTTTTGGTCCAGCTTATACGGAGTGCTTATTTTCAGCTTATTGGGCTTTTCAGTCCATTAAGCTTTTATACTTAGTTCTGAATCATATATTTGTCGATTCACTTGGGCAATTTTTAAGGGTCGAGATGTGAGTATCTTTGCGAGTTATCTATATGAAAAGGATAGCTAGCTAGGTGGTCTAGTAGTTTGCTTATTAAGTTAAATCTAAAGATATACGATCAATCCGTAGGTAGCTTGGGACATTTTTATATAAGTAACAGACTTAGAAATATTTCTAAGTTGTTTTGAGTTTTATGTCCGATTTAAGCAAGGTTTAAATAAATGTCGAATGATGCAAGAAAAGTGAAACTAAACGTGAAATATGTGTGTTACGTGACTCCTAGGCCTTCCAAGATAGAGGCTAGTCATGTTCGTGGTCTACATGTTTGTATGTACGTATAACATATATATGAAGTTATAAACGCTTGACATGGAATTAAATATGATGCATGGACGTATAAAAATGAATTCGAAGAAGATCTAAGGGACTTACAACACCTCAAGGGTGGTAAAGAGTTAGAGTGATGAAAAGAAATACGAGAAACAATCACGTTCGTTTGTAACTCAAAATAATAATTGTGCAACTAAACTCGATAGCTCCTTTCTTGCTTCCAAACTTGCGAATGACTACTTCTGGTCTTTCAGAGGTGAGTTTTAGGAAGTAAGGAAGTTTATTATTCGTATGGTGAATGATAGAAATGGATGAATGAATATGGAGTTCACATAGTAACATTTTAATACACATATGGTGCAATAATTTGCAAGGAGACCATAAACACTATACATGTCAGTAACTATAGGGTTCTAGACTGAGTTTTTACATATAATAACCTTTGTGAGAGCTAGAAATGAGGTACATGTTTCTTGTGAATTATTGGATGTCGACTACCCTTTTTATTCATACACGATTTGAGAAATCGTGTATCACTTGGTTATATCTGATCATACTTGTCATCTAAACATGAAATTACACTAGAAATGTTATTAGGAAACTCTTAGAAACAATCGGGAAACAAAACAGTTAAATATTGAATTTATTGTATATCGATTGGGTTGGATTTTGGTCAAACACTTTGCCCTCTAAAAACGTATCATTACTCGACTTATGGAGCTGAGATTCGACACACTAATAGTTGGCTAGGTGAGAATCGAGGTGGTGAAATAATATATAGGTATCGTGTGCAAGATTTGAGAATACGAGAGTCGTTTTGGTAGCATGTAACTAGTCGATATATGAAATATTAATGAATTGAAGTTGGGCTTGTATTTTGTGCTTAGTAATCGTGGCTTATGGGCTGGAAAGGATTAAGGGCCCGTTTGGTTTAGTTAAGGATAAATTAGGATTAGTGAAATATTTAAGTTTCATTAAACGTGTCGAGAACTTGTTCCGTCATTTGGTGAATTATGGGATGATGTGATTTCGTTATTATAGTATAATAAGAAAAATTTTAAACTTCCCCGTAAAAATGGTGATTAAAATAATGATAGAGATTAATATATAATTAACCGTTGTTAACTATATGGATTTTTGCGAGGTTTTACATTTTTTGACTTGACATTGCCAGCTTACTAATCCTAAGGCGTCTACCATTGGGTCACCCTCATTGGATGGCCCGGAGTCGGCGCAGGTGAACCTCCGTGGCCAATGGGGATTGATTTTCTCCCCAGGGTTCGAACCCAAGACCTCTAGGCGCTTTCGTCCTAAGAGGCTAAGCCCTTACCATCGGGTCACCCTCATTGGTTGGCTAAATTGTAGATTTCATCCTTATGATTTGGAAATTGCAAACAATATCCCTGTGGGAAACCATAAGTCCGATTTCATCCCTAACCAAAGTGAAATGACTACTTCGCCATCGTCTTCTCCTTTAACTACTAGAATACTGAGCATCAGCGTTGGAAATTAGTGACTGACAATCCGTCGCCGAAGCTTTAAAACTTGGGTAACCTTATAAAGGCTCTAGCGTGGGGCCGGAGACCGACAATCCGCCGCCGAAGCTCTAAAACTTTTGTCGCTAAACTTGTCGCTAAAATTTCGTGAGGCCTTTTTTTGTGACGGAATATATCTATCACCATTCCATCGTAAAAGGGCTTTAGTCACGGAATAGCGATGCAAACTTTCGTTGCTGATGCCAGATTTTCTAGTAGTGTTTATTTATTTTCCCTTTGAATTTTTAATTTTCTTTTTAAACAAAATCATCATCTTTAACTTTATTTGTCCAAAAATTCTATCACCCCCAAAATATAAATCCTAAATTAGAAGAAACATACACAATTAACACATAACTCTTTATCTTTAACAATAATCTTCAACCTTTTATAGAAATCAAATTCTAAATCCGCCAATACAGACATACCCAACCCAAACTACAAAACCTATAATAAATTATCATCATGAACACACCCCAAAACCCATAATCATCGGCATCTATCATTTTCATGAATACACACATGAAACCCATATTTATCATCATTATAAAAAAACGGATCCAGACACACCTCCGACAGGTTTCGGGTTGTGGGTTACAACATCAAGTATGCGGTTGTGGTGGAATGTGGTTAGGGTACGATAATGATGGTGGTGGTGGACTCATTGGTGCAAGTTCAATCCAATCAGTGCCTACATTTCCATACTCAGTCAAGTATATATAATCATATATTATCTATCTTAACTTATAAGCAGGCATCACCACTGATAGAACTATAAAAAATATACTAAAACTCTATTGATATCAACAAGAATTAGACTACATTTCCTGTCTGCAAGATTATCTTGAAACCAAATATAGCTACAACCTTACATTTGGCGACAAGATCATATCACACACAGGTATCATCCTGAAACTTGAGATCACATAAAGTTTTAAACCATTTGATCCAAATCATTTGATAAATTAGATTTGTCTTATCTTTCATGACTCAGCCTATTTATCACAAAGAATTTGAATCACCACCCCTCGCTTATACAAACCAAAGACTCAGCTATAATACAGTCTTACTCCAAACACCTAATAGCTTCACAGAAACACCAGCTAGACTTTGATACAGACTCATAGAACCTATTCATGCCTCAATTCTTTATGATTATATACTAAAATTGGACATTCCATAACTTTGCAACTCTAATGATGTTTATAGACTTATTTACCGTAAGACCCATCAATTGTAGTCTCACATGTTCATAAATACTCAGCAACAAAACATTTCATTTTTGTGAGTTAGGGTGAAAATTCTATCATTTCTTTCCTTCCATATGTAGTAAACAGCAGTGGCCAAAATAGTTCTTCTGAGAATACTCCAAATAGAATTGGTACAGAGTAATATAGCCATTTCTTGAATGACATGATCCCACACATTTGGCATACTAGTAATCTTCATCTTTTTCTTCAACTCTTCCCAGATTTTTGATGCAAACTCACATTTAAAAAATAGATGATTATGGGATCATTAATCTTCTTGCATAATGGTCTCAATAAAGTCTCTTTACTCCACATCATCATTCTATCATGTGTTTGTAGACTCCTTCTAACAGTCATCCACAATATAATAGCACATCTTGGCTTATATTGGGAAAAGCATACCGTTTTCACCAATTAACCATATGAAATTCTTCTTTCATATCCTTCCAAGTCTCTTTAGTGGAAAACTCAATAAGCTTACCATTTTTGGTTGTCCAGTACACATTATCAGCCTTATTTTCATAGAGAATAGGAACCTGAACCTGATTCAATATTGGATATTTAGTAGTACCAATCTTGAGGCCAACCCCACCTATTTCCATCAATCAAATCAGCTCACAGTACTACTGTTTTCCGGTCTAGATCATATAAGCTTGTAAGACCCCCAATTCAATGATGCAGCGGAATTCAAACTGGGTGTTACTCGATGGCACAACAGTCATAATAATAGAAAACAATCTCTAATTGAGTCATTTTAAAAGATTTATCATTCAAATTATATAAATATCAGAGATTACAAAATGAGGTCCCAGATGGTTCCATGTTTACAAATTACATTAAATGAGTTTTCGAATGATAATAAATTTTATAGCCTTCTTGAATATCCGTGCCCTTCCGTGCCATCCTTGATCATCATGGACCTGAAATACATGCTTAAGAGGTCAACACAAAGGTTGAGTGATATTCATAGAGTTTGTTTAATGGTTGAACACAATATGTTAGTAGTGTGAGCTATAGACTCACACCAATGGTTGGAAAACAAAACAGTTATTATTATTACACTAAGCTTATGACACCAATATGTTAACGGGTACCAATATCAATCGGCGGAGTTATCCCGGTAGGTACTTTGCCGTCATACCTATGATTCAAATATTAATGCATTTGTTTGAACTTAGTCAATACAAATGGGATTCGTCAATCCCAATAGGCCTATTCACAATATTCGCGCTCACTATTACTAGTGATTAAATGGTTCATGATAAGGGATCTTGGATTGGCAAGGATGGTACATAGTGATAATAAAACAATCAGGCAAGCATACAATTGAAAAGCATTGTGTTCGGTTGAAAAATAATAGCATGTATTCCTCCCAAGGGTTTGTAAAACAATTAAGTAATGGAAAGTGGGGCTATGATCTCACCGTGAGTTGGATGATGTATAATGAGAATGATGGATATGCCGTGAGAACTTCTACGAGCAACCTAGAATAATTGTTGCAACTTAGGTTTGGAATAATGTCTAAGAATATAAAGAATTGCCTATATATGTCTTGCATTTAGTCCATGATGTAGTACTTAGTATAGTGTAAGTCTTTGAACAAAAATGGTTTATGAAACATGTATAGTTTGTATATCGCTTACTACCGTTCGGGCAGACATAATTCAGAGGTCATGTAGTAAATGTTCGAGGAGCCAGGACACTTTAATTCGTAAATCCACAACTCATCTCGATGGTTTACTTTAATGAGCCCCTCACATGAGGCTCCCTACTATTGTAGTATTTGATAAAATATATATAAGTTTTTGATCCAAAAAGTTACATGTCCAAATAATTGAATAAACTTAGGAAAGTTTACTTTTGAATGAAGATTGTTATTACAATGAGTTTCTTGAGTCTAGTATGAATATTACTTATAAAGTCTCACGGTTATTTTGATGGAGTAGATCCAAATTGGTTGATTATGTTACAACTAACACTTTAGTTTATGTTTTCGACTCAGAAAGCCATAAGGTCTTTATCCGTGGCCTTTCCGTGGCTTTGGTCATTGCTACCATGGTCTTGAGAGTCATCCTTTGCCTTAGCCATGGCTGTGGTCTCGGCTTTAAGTTCATTAGACCTCTTGGTTTTACTTAGCCATTACCAATACATGGTCATTTGGTATTAAAAAGGGGCTGTTAAGAATTTGAAGAAAAATATCACTCGTTATGCGTTTTCAGGGTTCGGGCTTCTTTGTTCTTGAACGAAAACGTCGTTTCGGACAACTTTTGTATTTTAACTTTTTGATGAAATGGACCAGAAGGGCCTCGAAAAAATACAGATTTCAAACAGAAAGCTATTAGGCAGTTTCGGGTCTTTAGGTTTGCTAACTTCTTTTGGCCATAACTTTTGACACGTTTACTCGTTTTAGGTGATTCAAATTGCTATATATTTCTTTTGAAGTCCTCATTAACAGTAGATAAGTGTCCAATATCATAGTTATACTATTTTGGTCGTGGTTCTCAATATAAGTCACTAGTTTCCTTGATTACTTAACATAGGTTAACATGTAGTTCCCTTAACTTCTTTTGGCCATAACTTTTGACACGTTTACTCGTTTTAGGTGATTCAAATTGCTATATATTTCTTTTGAAGTCCTCATTAACAGTAGATAAGTGTCCAATATCATAGTTATACTATTTTGGTCGTGGTTCTCAATATAAGTCACTAGTTTCCTTGATTACTTAACATAGGTTAACATGTAGTTCCCTTAACTTGTTTTAATGGTTTTTGTACATCATGAACACAATATAAAGACCATATATAGCATAAATGAAGTATAATAAGCATGAGAATGATATTTAGAAAGAAAGTGTATTAGGGTTTCTTACAACTTTTGGCTTTCTAAAGAAAGGAAGTCAAGTATGAAACTAGGACACTAAACCTATGCTTGCAAACCCTTCACCACAACTCTTGCAAACCCTTGCTAACCTTAATATAACCCTTGTGAAAAACCTTCTTAGCTAAGCCCTAGTACCCTTGTGTAGCTCCTAATTCAACCATGGAATCACCAAATAAACACTAGTTTCATGTAGAGAATAACTAGGCCTTGAACTTTGTTGTAGAACTTGTTGCTTGAAGATCAAAAATGAATGGTGATTGGTGGTTTGTGGTGTTCGGTTATGGAGGAGGGATAGGAAGAGATGAGAGTGTTTTCTTGACATTTCCACTTGTGGTGAAGATTATGTAAGTAAATATCTATGTATTATAACTTATGAAGACTTATATGCTAAGTTACTACACTTGTAATCATCTAAACTCATCAAGGCTTATCACAAGCCAACAAGGCTTGTGACTTAGCATAAAATTTCATTCTATGTCTATCTTGGATGACTAGATATGAGTTTTGATATTATCTTGCCTTTACGGAGGTAGTTTTGGTCCCATTATTTGCTAACTGTAAGTCACAAAGTCATGAAACTTAAAATCGGGTATCCTAAAAATATGAAACTTGTAGGAATGATTAAACTTGTCAATATACTCCATAATAAAATATAAAATGAGTGGTAGGTTCCATTGGGGGGCACAAACCCTGCTAAAACTGGAAACACGGGTCTAAAACGCGTAATACGTAAAACGTACGAATATTGTGTAGAATTGAGAAAAGTAAAATGTTACTTTTCTAATACGATAATAATGATTTAAAATGACTTATAATGTCTAGACTGGGCTCAGTCTAGTGTCGGTTGGCATTTAATGTCTTTTAGATATAAAACCGTAAGCCTAAAAATCAAAGAATGATTTACAAAATCAAAGAATGATTTTTGGTCAATGGAGGGGGGGAAAATATGTTGACTTTTCCAAAAATGTGAAAACTCAAATTGTCTTAGAAATGCAGTGCAGGTAAAGGCTAAGGTCACGGCTAAGTAAAAGTGCTTAAAAACGTAAATTTCTGTTTCTCACGATCCAGGGTCTATTTGGTAACATTTTTCTTAGTCATGATAAATTCTCTTATTAATCATGAGTGTATCAAACATTTATCTGATGCGGGAAAAATTAATGCGGTTGAGTTTCGCTGCGCATAGGATTTTTGAATGACGTTTTAACCTAAACGTGTATTTCCTTAATAACTTTCGCGAAAGTGATCTGATGAGTGTCAAACTTTTATTTTGCCATGAAAATGATTTATCACTCGAGAATATGAAATAAAAATTAAATTTTGAAAAATAAATAGTGAAAATGAATAGTGAAATTTTCAGGAATAGAAGTTAACCTGAAAATGCGAATTGTTACAGTCTCTACCCCTTACGAGGAATTCCGTCCCGGAATTCCGTGTGTGTTATCTAATGTTGAACTGTTTAGGAGAGAGTGTGGGTATATGCTGCGAATTCTAATATCCGCTTTTCTAAATTTCTTGTCATAAAATGTGGTATGTACCATTCTAAGTTTTTGGTGGAGACTTAAGTTGGTAATCTAAAGATTTTGTCAGAATTTTATAGAGACCAATATATCTTAAGTTTGGCTTTTCCTGTTTCTCAAAACGAATAATAACGTATGGTATCAAGGCTGTCAACATAACCTTAATTCCTAACATGGAGTTTTTGAAAGTTTAGCGCCTTACATCTTTGTAACTTTTGGGATGATTATGTGTGCCATGCAGTTTGCAATATTGTGATAACTATTATTGTAGGGAGGTTTAAATAGAGGGAAGTGGTTATCCAAACCATTTCCAAAATTGATTATGTCTTAGGTAGTTTTGGGATGAAGGCAATATCGTATAATGTCTATGACAACTAGTGTTTGAAAGAAACTTGGTACTGTGAAGTTTTACATACTGACTTATAATGGGTTTTCAGGTAATGATGTGATATATGAACGATCAGAAGAGTGTAGTGTATGCTTACCATTAATATTGGTAGAAATGTCAAGTTTGCTTTAAAATTTTAAGAGATTTTAAAGGTTTATGACGGAATGGTATCCTTAGGACCTAAACAGGATAGTACTTCTACGGGATGAAGAGAAAAATTGATAAATATCCCAAGATAGTAGTTCGGATTATCTTATAAATGAAAACTTTCATGAGTGAAATTAGATAATACAAATAAGGTGTTAAGATCTTGCTGAGTGGTAAGGCACTATCGTGTCTCTAGATCGTTTTAAAGTATTCTGGTGGTTTATTAAGTTCAAGTAGGAAGTTAATCGGAACATAACCCTAGTACAACTATTCTTAGTATTTGAAAATTTTAAGTTGAATATAGTTAGTCAGGCTATATTCCACTATCCGTAGGTTAAATATAGGTTACTAGTCTATATTTAGCCAAGGTTCGATAAAATTTTCAAATACCTAAATTAGGTATACTTGTGATAAGTCCGTTGCTTTTGAGAAACTATCCACTAAACAAAGGCGATGTCAAACCATTCAGTTGCAAGTCCATACTTGGCCAGGATCACAAACTTTTAACAATGAAGGTTTCAAAAGAAAACTTTGATGAATGTAGAGAAAGTTGCTGAACTTTGATGAACGTAGAGAAACTTCAGCTTTTGTAGATGATGGATTAGTTTATCCTTTAGAAATCTCATATTTCTATTTGAAAATCGATAAATTGTGATGAGTTTTTGATATCATATGAATTAATATTGATGAGGTGGTGGAAAAATTCCAGAGACCATTGCATAAATCACAATGTCTTGGAAGTAGATTAGACTATTGTGCAATTCACAATGTCTGGGAAGTAGGTTAGACCATTGTGTGACTCAAAATATTTGAGAAATGATTAAGACCATTGTATCATACAATGTCCGGGAAATAGGAAAGACCATTGTAATTAGTTACAATATCTTGGACATAAAATGTTGGAGTAGGAACATGATTGGGAGGATGTGGTTGTGTCGAAATGCGCTAGAATAGGCATGTACAGATATGTTTAGTCCATTGTTTAGATAAAATGATTGAAAATAAATCGAGTGTATACATCAATATAATTATATATGTTCGTGTAGTGTAAAACGCCTAGTGTGTATATATCAATATACTTATATGTTCATGTAGCATAACTTGCTTACGGGGAAATGCTCAATTATGCTAAGGGTACATATATCCATATGCTAACACGTTTGTGTAGTATAAAATGCTTAAGAAGTCCATAATCGTCTGGAGGATGGAAGGCACAGAGAGCGGAAGGCTATAAAATGTTTTTGCTTGTAAGTGTCGTTATAGTTTAGGTCTCAGTTAGACCCATTTCTCTATAACCATGGCTCTGGTACCAATCTGTAACACCCCCAACTCAATGATGCAACGGAATTCAAACTGGGTGTTACTCGACGGCACAACAGTCATAATAATAGAAAACGATCTCTAATTGAGTCGTTTTAAAAGATTTATCATTCAAATTATATAAATGTCAGAGATTACAAAATGAGGTCCCAGATGGTTCCATGTTTACAAATTACATTAAATGAGTTTTCGAATGATAATAAATTTTATAGCCTTCTTAAATATCTGTGCCCTTCCGTGCCATCCTTGATCATCATGGACCTGAAATACATGCTTAAGAGGTCAACACAAAGGTTGAGTGATATTCATAGAGTTTGTTTAATGGTTGAACACAATATGTTGGTAGTGTGAGCTATAGACTCACACCAATGGTTGGAAAACAAAACAGTTATTATTATTACCCTAAGCTTATGACACCAAAATGTTAACGGGTACCAATATCAATCGACGGAGTTATCCCGGTAGGTACTTTGCCGTCATACCTATGTTTCAAATATTAATGCATTTGTTTGAACTTAGTCAATACAAATGGGATTCGTTAATCCCAATAGGCCTATTCACAATATTCGTGCTCACTATTACTAGTGATTAAATGGTTCATAATAAAGGATCTTGGATTGGCAAGGATGGTACTTAGTGATAATAAAACAATCAGGCAAGCATACAATTGAAAAGCATTGTGTTCGGTTGAAAAATAATAGCATGTATTCCCCCCAAGGGTTTGTAAAACAATTAAGTAATGGAAAGTGGGGCTATGAACTCACCGTGAGTTGGATGATGTATAATGAGAATGATGGATATGCCGTGAGAACTTCTACGAGCAACCTAGAATAATTGTTGCAACTTAGGTTTGGAATAATGTCTAAGAATATGAAGAATTGCCTATATATGTCTTGCATTTAGTCCATGATGTAGTACTTAGTATAGTGTAAGTCTTTGAACAAAAATGGTTTATGAAACATGTATAGTTTGTATATCGCTTACTACCGTTCGGGCCGACATAATTCAGAGGTCATGTAGTAAACGTTTGAGGAGCCAGGACACTTTAATTCGTAAATCCACAACTCATCTCGACGGTTTACTTTAATGAACCCCTCACATGAGGCTCCCTACTATTGTAGTATTTGATAAAATATATATAGGATTTTTATCCAAAAAGTTTCATGTCCAAATAATTGAATAAACTTAGGAAAGTTTACTTATGGATGAAGATTGTTATTACAATGAGTTTCTTGAGTCTAGTATGAATATTACTTGTAAAGTCTCATGGTTATTTTGATGGAGTAGATCCAAATTGGTTGATTATGTTACAACTAACACTTTAGTTTATGTTTTCGACTCAGAAAGCCATAAGGTCTTTAGCCGTGGCCTTGCCGTGGCTTTGGTCATTGCTACCATGGTCTTGAGACTCACCCTTAGCCTTAGCCATGGTTGTGGTCTCGGCTTTAAGGTCATTAGACCTCTTGATTTTACTTAGCCATTACCAATACATGGTCATTTGGTATTAAAAAGGGGTTGTTAAGAATTTGAAGAAAAATATCACTCGTTATGCGTTTTCAGGGTTCGGGCTTCTATTTTCTGAATGAAAACGTCATTTCGGACAACTTTCGTGTTTTAACTTTTTGATGAAACGGACCAGAAGGGCCTCTAAAAAATACGGATTTCAAACAGAATGCTATCAGGCAGTTTCGGGTCTTTAGGTTTGCTAACTTCTTTTGGCCATAACTTTTGACTCGTTTACTTGTTTTAGGTGATTCAAATTGCTATGTTTTTCTTTTGAAGTCCTCATTAACAGTAGGTAAGTGTCCAATATCATAGTTATACTATCTTGGTCGTGGTTCTCAATATAAGTCACTAGTTTCCTTGATTACTTAACATAGGTTAACATGTAGTTCCCTTAACTTGTTTTAAAGGTTTTTGTACATCATGAACACAATATAAAGACCATATATAGCATAAATGAAGTATGATAAGCATGATAATGATATTGAGAAAGAAAGTGTATTTGGGTTTCTTACAATTTTTGGCTTTCTAAAGAAAGGAAGTCAAGTATGAAACTAGGACACTAAACCTATGCTTGCGAACCCTTCACCACAACTCTTGCAAACCCTTGCTAACCTTGATATAACCCTTGTGAAAAACCTTCTTAGCTCAGCCCTAGTACCCTTGTGAAGCTCCTAATTCAACCATGGAATCACCAAATAAACACTAGTTTCATGTAGAGAATAACTAGGCCTTGAATTTTGTTGTGTAACTTATTGCTTGAAGATCAGAAATGAATGGTGATTGGTGGTTTGTGGTGTTCGGTTATGGAGGAGGGATAGGAAGAGATGAGAGTGTTTTCTTGACATTTCCACTTGTGGTGAAGATTATGTAAGTAAATATCTATGTATTATAACTTATGAAGACTTATGTGCTAAGTTACAACACTTGTAATCATCTAAACTCATCAAGGCTTCTCACAAGCCAACAAGGCTTGTGACTTAGCAAAAAATTTCGTTCTATGTCTATCTTGGATGACTAGATATGAGTTTTGATATTATCTTGCTTTTACGGAGGTAGTTTTGGTCCCGTTATTTGCTAACTGTAAGTCACAAAGTCCTGAAACTTAAAATCGGGTATCCTAAAAATATGAAACTTGTAGGAATGATTAAACTTGTCAATATACTCCATAATAAAATATAAAATGAGTGGTAGGTTCCATTGGGGTGCTCAAACCCTGCTAAAACTGGAAACACGGGTCTAAAACGCGTAATACGTAAAACGTACGAATATTGTGTAAAATTGAGAAAAGTAAAATGTTACTTTTCTAATAGGATAATAATGATTTAAAATGACTTATAATGTCTAGACTGGGCTCAGTCTAGTGTCGGTTGGCATTTAATGTCTTTTAGACATAAAACCGTAAGCCTAAAAATCAAAGAATGATTTTTGGTCAATGGAGGGGGGGGGGGGGAAATAAGTTGACTTTTCAAAAAATGTGAAAACTCAAATTGTCTTAGAAATGCGGTGCATGTATAGGCTAAGGTTACGGTTAAGTAAAAGTGCTTAAAAACGTAATTTTTTGTTTCTCACGGTCCAGGGTCTATTTGGTAACATTTTTCTTAGTCATGATAAATTCTCTAATTAATCATGAGTGTATCAAACATTTATCTGATGCGGGGAAAATTAACGCGGTTGAGTTTCGTTGTGCATAGGATTTTTGAATGACGTTTTAACCTAAACGTGTATTTCCTTAATAACTTTCGCGAAAGTGATCTGATGAGTGTCAAACTTTTATTTTGCCATGGAAATGATTTATCACTCGAAAATATGAAATAAAAATTAAATTTTGAAAAATAAATAGTGAAAGTGAATAGTAAAAAAATGAATAGTGAAATTTTCGGGAATAGAAGTTAACCTTAAAATTCGAATTGTTACAGTCTCTACCCCTTACGGGGAATTCCGTCCCGGAATTCAGTGTGTGTTATCTAATGTTGAAGTGTTTAGGAGAGAGTGTGGGTATATGCTGTGAATTCTAATATCCGCTTTTCTAAATTTCTAGTCATAAAATGTGTTATGTACCATTCTAAGTTTTTGGTGGAGACTTAAGTTGGTAATCTAAAGATTTTGTCAGAATTTTATAGAGTCCAATATATCTTAAGTTTGGCTTTTCCTGTTTCTCAAAACGAATAATAACGTATGGTATCGAGGCTGTCAACATAACCTTAATTCATAACATGGTGTTTTTGAAAGTTAGCGCCTTACATCTTTGTAACTTTTGGGATGATTGTGTATGGCATGCAGTTTGCAATATTGTGATAACTATTGTTGT
This sequence comes from Artemisia argyi, assembly GCA_030686995.1. Classification (NCBI taxonomy): domain Eukaryota; kingdom Viridiplantae; phylum Streptophyta; class Magnoliopsida; order Asterales; family Asteraceae; genus Artemisia; species Artemisia argyi. Next base: position 149,402,994 of record CM060685.1, read on the forward strand.
AGAGAGGTTTAGCTAGAGGGAAGTGGTTATCCAAACCATTTCCAAAATTGATTATGTCTTAGGTAGTTTTGGGATGAAGGCAATATCGTATAATGTCTATGACAACTAGTGTTTGAAAGAAACTTGGTACTGTGAAGTTTTACATACTGACTTGTAATGGGTTTTCAGGTAATGATGTGATATATGAACGATCAGAAGAGTGTAGTGTATGCTTACCATTAATATTGGTAGAAATGTCAAGTTTGCTTTAAAATTTTATGAGATTTTAAAGGTTTATGACGGAATGGTATCCTTAGGACCTAAACAGGATAGTACTTCAACGGGATGAAGAGAAAAATTGATAAATATCCCAAGATAGTAGTTCGGATTATCTTATAAATGAAAACTTTCAAGAGTGAAATTAGATAGTATAAATAAGGTGTTAAGATCTTGCTGAGTGGTAAGGCACTATCGTGTCTCTAGATCGTTTTAAAGTATTCTGGTGGTTTATTGAGTTCAAGTAGGAAATTAATCGGAACATAACCCTAGTACAACTATTCTTAGTATTTGAAAATTTTAAGTTGAATATAGTTAGTCAGACTATATTCTACTGTCCCTAGGTTAAATATAGGTGACTAGTCTATATTTAGCCAAGGTTCGATAAAATTTTCAAATACCTAAATTATGTATACTTGTGATATGTCCGTTGCTTTTGAGAAACTTTCCACTAAACAAAGGCGATGTCAAACCATTCAGTTGCAAGTCCATACATGGCCAGGATCACAAACTTTTAACAATGGGAAGGTTTCAGAAGAAAACTTTGATGAATGTAGAGAAAGTTGTTGAACTTTGATGAACGTAGAGAAACTTCAGCTTTTGTAGATGATGGATTAGTTTATCCTTTAGAAATCTCATATTTCTATTTGGAAATCGATAAATTGTGATGGGTTTTTGATATCATATGAATTAATATTGATGAGGTGGTGGAAAAATTCCAGAGACCATAATGTCTAGACTGGGAAAAATTCTAGAGACCATAATGGGTTTTTGATATCATATGAGAAAAGTAAAATGTTACTTTTCTAATAGGATAATAATGATTTAAAATGACTTATAATGTCCAGACTGGGCTCAGTCTAGTGTCGGTTGGCATTTAATGTCTTTTAGACATAAAACCGTAAGCCTAAAAATCAAAGAATGATTTTTGGTCAAAGGAGGGGGGAAGAATATGTTGACTTTTCCAAAAATGTGAAAACTCAGATTGTCTTAGAAATGCCGTGCAGTTATAGGCTAAGGTTACGGATAAGTAAAAGTGATTAAAAACGTAAATTTCTGTTTCTCACGGTCCAGGGTCTATTTGGTAACATTTTTCTTAGTCATGATAAATTCTCTAATTGATCATGAGTGTATCAAACATTTATCTGATGCGGGAAAAATTAATGCGGTTGAGTTTCGTTGTGCATAGGATTTTTGAATGACGTTTTAACCTAAACATGTATTTCCTTAATAACTTTCGCGAAAATGATCTGATGAGTGTCAAACTTTTATTTTGCCATGGAAATGATTTATCACACGAGAATATGAAATAAAAATTAAATTTTGGAAAATGAATAGTGAAAGTGAATAGTAAAAAATGAATAGTGAAATTTTCGGGAATAGAAATTAACCTAAAAATGCGAATTGTTACAAAGCTCCTATTATTAGGCTACCCACAGTGGTGACCCAGGTCATCCACTGCCACGTCAACTTTCTCTCTCCGATGACCAGACATGACCCAAGTGCCATAGTGGTGACCGACCATTTTTTTAAACATTTTTAATACAAACTTAAATTTCATTAATAATTAAAACCTAAAATTTCATTAATAATTAAAACAGTGCATAGATTACAAACATTACATAAACATAAACTTAAATTTCAGTAATCCGGGTGATCCCAAGTTTGAGAGTTGTCAGAGAGGTAACCATCGTCGTACGGAGAGTAGTTTGCAAACTTTCTATCTTTGTACTCTGCTTCCAATCTGTTAAGCTCCCGCTCCTTACTCTCGTTCCAATCCGCAGCTTCTTCATAACTTAGCCCAAATTGAGTCAGCTAAGGTTGGTATTCTTGTTGCTCAACAAATTTTGGTGCATCAGATGAAGTTGATGCACCTTGGCCAAATTGTTGGTTCTGTTGTGATACAGAACCAACAATTTCCTCAAAACTTCAATGGATCTTGTTGATGATTTTGGCCTGAATATGTGAAACACAACCCCACAACGTCTCACTAATGGCGCCGTCTTTGCGAGCTTTATCGTTCAAAAATTGGTCTATCACAGTCTTTCTTTCTACAGAGATATCTTTGCACTCCGCTTATCGTTGTTTCAATGCCTTCACGAGCTCAAACTGCTTGATAACTTTGACAAGAGCCTGTTGTCGAGCTGTGTCGTCTTTGTCACATTGTTTTTGAATATACTTTTGCATTTGTTCGACAGTATGGGGAGACGACAAGCCATAATTTTGTGTTTGAATTGTTGGCTGAATTGTGTTTGAATTATGTGTTTAGAAGTGTGTTTCAGGTTGGTATTTATATGATGTAACGTGGTAATGTCCTTTTAAAAAAAGTATTTTTTTTTTCAAACGTAGGATTTTTAAATGTTTTTGGAATGTTGTGTGAATTAATATCGGTTGGAAATTCAACCGATTGTTTGTTTTAACAATGCTCGACTGATATTTACTTTATCCTCCGCATAGGCCACAACCGATTTTGAAATCGGTCGACCCACAAGACCAACCGATATATTGAGGTCCACTGCGTATAGCCTTAATGAATCTTGAGAAAGGCCCAATAATATGTGAGTTATCATGCCAAATTAAATTAGACCTTCTACCTTTAATAACATTGACAATAACATCTCCACGATGAATGAGGGGAATCTTATTGACTTTTGCAACTAGTTTGTATATTGAATTTGTTTGATTTTGTAAAGTTCGTATTTTAAAGGTAAAAAATTGAAGAATCTAATTGTCTTTTTGCAATTGATTTGGTATATTTATGCAACGAATCTGGGTTTACTTTTGGAGATTTATGTGTGTGTTTCTTTATCAACTTGATGTTCTTTCAATTTTGGTTAAAAAGAAGATAATAGATTCAAAGTAAAAAAAAGACGAGGGTAAATCAATCATTTCACTTTTTATCAAGGATGAAACCAGACTCAATGTTTCCCTACAAGGATACCGCCTACAATTTCCAAACCATAAATATGAAATCTACAATTTGTCCAAACCACAAATATGATTTTTGCAATTTAGTCTAAAATAAATCACAAAAGAATATACTCTCATACATTTCTTAGATACCACAGTGTTTACGTTAAGTTACAAAAAGTAATATAACAGTCAAACTAAGCGTTTAATCCCTAATTCTTTTAGAACAACAATTTTAACTATCTAACAACATTTACTTCACTATCTCAAATGTCATAAGCAATACTTGAACCTGCAACTATTTAACTGAATAGCTTTTCAAACAACATGAAGTATCATTAGGACATAAGCCCTTTGATTGTAATCCCTTTTAGACTAAGAATATATCGAACTATCAAAAAATAATTCCTCGTCGGTTTATAATTCATAAACCGAATATATACATGCCTTGGACACAAAAGTTAATCCTAGTTTCATGATTTCGAATTCAATGCACTTCCACCTCAAATCAACACGCTTATGCGACTATACTCAATGGACTCTTGTTTTAACACCGGAACCAACTTGCTTGAACCTAACTTATTTAGAGCCTCCATGCTTTTGTACACCAAACCCTTCGAAAGTTTCAATTTTTAAACTAGTTATGGAACTAGTTATTCATCTTTGACATTTCTGAAACCTTGGTAAGTTACTTTCTAACCAACTCTATTAATGAGTCTCACAAGCCATGTGTATTATGCCCTGATTTCTTGTAAAAGTTCACATTTAACCTTCAGAAAATCCGAAGCTTCTATCTTTCCACCTCAAATCTTCATACCTTGTACTCCAATCTATCACGTCCCTTGAATCCTTGAGAAATATCTAAACTTTGCTTGTATTCCATGTTTTACCAATACTTGATTTTCATGAAACCCAAGGAATAAAACCCTTCAGGTTTGATCGATTTTTATAAATCCTAAAAACTAAAACAATAAAGTTCGATCTAGCAAGAACCCTAGATCAAAAACCCTAAAACCTTCGTGTTGTTCGGAAGACCTTTAAACCATTATTTTAGCCAAAAATCATGTGAAGCTTGAACCTTGTCAACTGAACCTATGAAGTACTAACCTGATTAATCTAGTACTTCTCGCAAACATAATCAACATCCTAAGCTTTCAAAACCGTCGTTTAAGAAACTCTAAATATGAGAAAACTTCTTACCACCTTTATAGTTATCTCTTCGATCTCAAAATGCACAAAACTTTCTCGTTCAAAACTAGATACTCCAAGAACGCACCTCGCCTTTGCTCGGTCATTGAACTAGAGAAAACGAAACTCAAAGACCGAAAATACACATGACTCTAGTACCATTTGATCGAAAATTATGACAACGAACCTAAACTTTGGTCATGGAACTCTAAATCACATATTTATATTGAGATTTACCAGTAATTTGATGAACACAAGAGACCCAAGATATACAAAGAAATCGACTAGAATAAGATAACACACGAAACAATATATCCTCAAACCTTAACCGTTTCATTTATTTACCAAACTAACGTTGATTTTACAAACTATGAATATGTCTCAACAATTAAAATACAATCCTAGTCGAGTGATGTGTATTTATAAGAGCATAAGGTGTGATAACTCAAGTTTGGAAAAAAATCTCACACGTCAACGCAACATCAGCTTTAACATTTGAACATTAACACCAAGAAAACACCCCTTAGTGCATGAGGTATGATAACTCAAGTTATCACTTAATACCCCGCTACGTCAACGCCACATCAACTTTAACATTTCAACTTTAACACAAAAAAAACCCCTTATCATAAAATCACCTCAACTCCACATTTTGAGCTCTACTTTTCTTTAAAAAGTAAAAATTACAAATTCAACCTCTAAACTAAAACTAATACTTCATTTAATAAATAATATAACATTAAAACTTAAACATTACAATGCGAATTCAAAAAAAGAAAAAAAAAACCCGAAAAAGAGTTTAAACAATACAAAATTAGTGCAAACAATAACATTTAGCCAAAATTTTGAATGTCTAATTTGGCAGCCAACTTAAATTGATAAATAAAGACTTCGACCAATTATAAGAGGAGCTTTGTTAAGCCCATACAACAAAGCAAAACACCCTAATTTTTTAGGGTTATATAACCTCATCATGACCCTAATCTCATTTACAGTCACTCTTTTACACCTTAAACTCGCCTCCACCTTAATCTCATTTGATATAAAAAAACTCAGCCCCCTTTCACTCGTTTGCAGTCACCATGGCAGCCCAACACTCACCTCCACCTCAATTCTTTCTCTAAAATCTTGCAGCCTCCCAACAACTTCAAAAACCACATCCGAATAACAACACATTCAAAGTTTATATATCCGTTTATAACCGTTCAGGAGGTGATTGTGCAATTTTTTTTTCTGAATTTCAATCCCGTCACTAGCCGTTTTAGGGACTGATTATGCAAATTTGTTGTATCTTTTTTTCCTCTTCTACATTGCAACACACGTTGTTGTGGCAACGTGCACCATAACGCCAAGCAAAACACGAAGGACGTGGTATGGCAACGCTAGGGCAATGCCTGCCACCTCAGCATAACGCCGGAGGTGGCGTTATTATACTGTATGCTCTTATCATAACACCACTTTGAGACCCAATATTCTAATATTTCAATTTAACCATCAACTTATATTTCTTTTCCATTATACAAAAGAAAACTATAATTAAAAAAAAAAAAAAAAAAAAACACATTTATGCTTAAATGACTTGTAGGCAAAATAAATATTTGAAAGTTATAAAATGAAGCTTGATATGATAAGTCCAAATTCACTCCCAAACTTATTACATCCACACAAAAACCACCAACTACATCATCTTCTTCAACACACTGTGAAAACATATACTACACACACATAAAAAACACACACACACACATATAGACTATACAAACACAACCCTTTTGAATCGCATGTAAATAGAAAAAGAAAAAAAAATGAAAAGATGCGTTTTAGAGACTGATTATGTAAATTTTTTCGTTACGTTTTAGAGACTGATTATGTAAAAATTTTTGTTGCTTTTTTGTTCTCTTCTCATCTCAGTTTGTTGTACGTTGTTGCAGCAACGTCCACCATAATGCCCTGGAAAACGCGGCCAACATGGTATTGCAATGCGAGTCCAACGCAATCCATGTCATCATAACTCCCTATCAAATGTTACGATACCCATTGCTCTAAGAGCACTCGGTATCATTACGGATCACACGCCAAACGCACCCTACTTAGACCAATGGCACGCCAAACCGCATACAATGCAATACGCCAAATCCATGCCAAAGAGAAATCAGCCATTTGACTAGCTCACACCAAAGAGAAAATAGTGAAGGGTTTTTTTTTTTTTTTTTTTTTTTTTTTTTTTTTTTTTTTTTTCAATTGTATTATGAGTGGGGGGTATTTTATGGGACTTAATAACATGTTATTGGTGTGTTATGTGGAAGGGGCGTTTGAGTTATTGATGTGTTATTGGGAAGGTATGATGTGACATACCAATAACATGTTATCGAATCACACGATACCTAGTGCTCTAAGTGTATAAGGTGTCATGCTTCAAGCCATGACCTTTTCTTGGTCCCATGTCATGTCACATCCGCTTTTTCCCCTTTCACATCTCTTTTCACCCTGCTTTTCATTCACACACCAAAAACCAATATTCCTCATGGCCACACACACATCCTCTTCTTTTAGATCCACAATTTTTTATTTTTTTTTTATAAAAAACCAACTAATTTTTCATTCATTAATAATAAAATTACAAATTGTATAAAATAAAACCAAACTTCGAAAAAAAAGTACGATAAACTTCAGCCCCTAAAATAAACTTTTTAAATGTTTTTATATATGTATAAGGTTTAAAACAAAAAAAATGAAAATAAAGAAGAAAAAATATATTACATCAACTACCATCATCTTGTCAAAACACACACAATCGCAACACAAACACATTCTATAAATCAAAAGCCCATTCTAAATTCAAAAAACCCTTTAAATCTAAACGAAAAAAGAAAAAAGAAAAAAAGGAAATGCAACCACTAGCGCATGCCACTCTTTTGGGTCAAGCTATGACGCGAGGCACCATGTTGCCTGCCCACATCGGATTGGCGCAGCCTCTAAGCCATGATACCTAAAGCTTTAACTCAGAAACCGATCGTATACATTCCAAAATTTTACTGCTTATCTATATGTACTAGTGGCTATTTATATAATACACTCTGATGTATTACAACCTTTACTAACAGAATACCTAACTCGACCCTCGTAAACGAGTCTAGATAATGCCCAAATTTTATTTTTCATTAACGTGATAGAAAGTTGGTGACTATGTGAAGAATGGGGATTCAGATGAATATTGTGTGCTAAATAAAATAAAGGGCTGTTTTGCTGGTGATTGTGAACAGGCTGTGGTTGAGCTTTGCTGGCTATTAGTTACTGCAATAGTTATAGTTTTTCTATAATTTATGATTTCTCACTGGTGAAAATCATAATTGTATATTTTCTGCAGACCATAACAGTAAATTGCCTTTGTGCTTGGAGTTTTATTGGTGTGACTGTAGTTATTGATCTATCATTCACCTCTACAGTTTGGCATTTGAAGGAAACTGTTTAGGCTTTGATGGATCAATAAGAGGTCTAATTCATTAGAATGTACCATAATAAAAGGTAGTTCACTGTGAAGGGTATATGGTATGGGTGGGCAGTATATGATGGGTGGAATAGCGAGGAGTGAAAGATGAACCTGTTTGGTCCACCCAATACACTGCTAAAGGAGGTAATGGTTGGTCATCTTGGAGGGAGAGTGTTTCCAAGCAATTGAAGCCTTTCTTTGAGAAGGAAATGTAGGTTGCTTGGAAGAGCCCGCCATGGATGGATTATGAGTGCCTAGTGATGCCTTTCTTCTCCTTTCTTTGGTCACTGTGGATGCTGGTTGAGTGGTCATGGAGAGGAGTTGAAGGGAAATGTAGCTAGATGGTTGTTTAGTGCATAAAGGTAATGTCTTGAAGCATGTGTATGATGGAGCAAGGTTATGGATTCTCTGTTCTTATTCAAAAACAGAGTTTGTCTGTTATTTTGATTGTATGTCTGATATCGAATAGAGATAGCTTTTTGGATGTATTTCTATTTTGTTCTGATCTTGGGCATACCCTTATCAGTTGTAGTTTATGATTGTAGAGTTTTGGTTATGAAGTAATATAAAAAGTTTACCTTTTGCACCAAAAAAGAAAAAAGTTGGTGACTATGTTAACAGTTAACACAACTTAGCAACTTCTAAGTTGCTTTGCATGTTCCAACAACCAAGAAGTGTGCAACTAATGAAATAATGATTTTTCTGGACGACTATGATACGAAAATGTTAAAATTACCACCGAGTGTTTGATGAACTACATGTAAAAAATAGAAACAGATCGTGTCTAACTCATGTTTTTAAATATATCCAAATTCATACAATGTTTTAATCTATATCATGACTTTTTTTATTACTGGCATTTTCGGCTTTAAGCATATACGGAGAGTAAACTTGCTAACCCAACATTTCAATGGGCAGAGGCCCGCCTGAGAGTAACAAAAGTCTACATAATTTGTCTTGGTATGCATGATTGTTGTGGGCTTTGTCATTTGTGTAACCAACAATCCAAACAACACGTGCATTATGTTGGGTGTTTGGTATTCGAAGGAGATTATAAACTATGATTTGTGATACACAGTTTAATAGTGATAAAACATAATGGCAACTAAAAAACCTTGAAACATAAATATATAGTTCGTGATATATACAGACTGTATAATTTGTGACACCCAATCTGTGATGCACACTTTGCAGTTTGTGATACATACTACATAGATACATATGGTGGTGTTCAAAATTTAGTTATTATATGCGGCGGCCACATGGTTCGTAATTACCAACGATCAAACATGACGATAAAGTTAAAAGTAAACATTTTTTTTTTTTTTTTTTTTTTTTTTTTTTTTTTTTTTTTTTTTTTATACAGCGGGTTAGTTGTTAGATGTTAGTTGTTAGTTGTTGGCTCAAGTTAATGTCGCATCCTCGGGCAGAGATACCAACCGCGAGTCTCTCCTTAAGGGATAACCCCACTCCTATTCCCGATTCGCCTGATATCATTAGAGCTTGTAGTTCCCAAGTGAGGACTTCCCGGTCGGTCACCCAAACCGGTTCCCAGTCGGTCACCCAAACCGGTACTACTCTCACTTTGACTCGCTTAACTGCTATAAAGTTAAAAAAAGTAAACAATATAGAGAGTAAAAGATACCTGCACAAATACATATGACTAAGAAGGGTTAAATTATAGAAGTAATCCAAGATTACTTTACATGAACTAATATTGAAACAAATGAATAGACAGGCGGAGAGCATAACTATAGCCATCCTGTCAGCTTCGATGTCGACTGGAACCAAAAACAAAAACTCGGTGGCGTGTTGAATAAACTGTGAACAGAATGGAACATTTTTATAGGTGCATTGTAGTAAACCAAACCGTAACCAAATCTAGCTGTTTTCAATAAACGATCTACATTCGCAAGCACAACTATCCATTTTCTAGCATTTAAGTTCTCTATTACTCCATCCGTCTCAAAATTATTGTCAGTAGACAAAAAAACACAAAGTTTAATAAACTGAGGTCATTTTTATTTTCAACCACTCAAATAGAATATTCCCTCATTAGATTCTCTAGATTTTATTTAAAAAGGAAAGTGGACAATTTTTTTGAGACATCCAAAAAGGAAATATGGACTATTATTATGAGACGGGGGAGTATGTCCCTGTTTGGCTTTGAAAATCTATATTTTTGGCTCTAAATTAAATGTCCTGCATTTTATTTTAGTTTGTTCAAAAATAAATGTTTAATTTATAAATATTTCTTTAAATTAAAATGGACTATAAATTTTAAGCACATCATAAACTTGTAATGGTCAGGCCGTCAGGGGCGACTCGAGCTTAAAGCGAACTTTGAAAATGAGACCTTTTATACTTAAACTTTTTTATACACAGGTGTAAGACCATAGTGAGTTAGTGACCACAAAATTTGGAACAGAACACGTAGATCAAGTTAATAACCCTGTTAATACTTAATCAAAAACCCTATCTGAAATGATTAGATCGGTTACTTCAACAATGTGATGATGCGTGCGTAAAATTGATAGCAAAATAAGACCATGGGAGTAAGAAGATTATGATATGCGTTAAAATAAAAAAGATGATCGTAACTTAATTTCAAAATGAAGTTAAAAAATATAAGAACCGTAAGAAGTAAAAACGATGAAATATTCAAGATGTTTTTAAATGAAAGACCCTTAAAGATGAAATTGGTATTTTGGGAACAATAAATTGGGTTTGAATGCTTACTACCCCGATTCCACAAAGAACAAAACACTCGTAACTATAATCCGTAAATGTGTTTAGCTTCTATTTGTAAAACAAAAATAGGCTTCGTCATGTTTGTTTAGTTTTTTCATTAGGTCATGTTAATTAATAGATGACTTAATGCACACAACATCAATTTTATTACTTAATATTTTTAATCATTTTTTTCTATTAAGTTACAAACAAACAGTTTTTATATGACTTAATTAATTCAGTTTTTTTATATTAAGTTAATTAAGTCGAAATCAAACAACCCAGTTTCTTGCAAATTAGAGATCTCAAAAATTAAAAACATATCGAGATTGTGTCATTACTATATATACATACCCTAAAATTTGAGGCCTAAGAAAATCAGAGGACTCTTAATTTTAGTAGCTTTATCAATTCATTTCTTGAACTCTGTCAAATTTAAAAGTGGACATTTAATTCTAGACAATTTGATTCACGTTACTAAGACTGGTAGAAGAAAATTCCAAAATCGAGTTGCCAACTGATTGAACGTGGCATATGATGGTTTGATTGCCATTACTTTGACATGTCGCATATGATGGTCTAGCTTTGTAAAACCTTATATCTATATAACCTCTATGAAACTCTGTCATATACGCACCTAACATAAACTTGCATGTATACTACTATAAACTAAACGGGTTTACGCCTTTGGAGCTTCGATCCGCACCCTTGGGGTAAAAGTACAAAGTATGGCTTTGGGCTGTTATTGTTTGAGACGCGAACCCGTTTATGGGTATGGACATTAGGGTTTCATTGTGTTCTTTTTATAATTATTTATAGATTACATTACATAAATAAATGACTTTAGTCTTACTTCATTTCATTTTAAAAACCAATTCTATACTTATTCATTTGACTTTTGTCCCTATCTTGAGAGCAACTTATAACTTGAAAAGAAGCTGACAAGACCAAAATAAATGACTTTTAGTCTCACTTCATTTCAAAGGACAAATAATCCAACTCATACCGATAGTGAAATGCTATCCTATATCTAAGAAAAATAAACAAGCTAGCTTCCATCTTAGAACACATAATAACAAAAATATTTCACCTTATCCTCAAATACGCAAAACATAATGGAAAACCACACTTATGATATCCTCTATCTCTTCATCGTACCTCTTTCGGTACTAACGTTCACCACCTTATTCCTCCGTCGCCACTTCCACAAACCATGTCATCAACAATCCTACCCACTCATAGGCAACATAATCGCGTTCCTCGTAAACCGACACCGTTTCCACGACTGGGTAACCGACATGCTGTCCACAAACCCTACTTTAACTCTCAAAGTAAACGGCTTCTTAAACCTCTCTAACGGTATTTGTACGGTTGATCCCGACAATATCAACCATATTTTACGTACAAATTTTGAAAACTATATCAAAGGAAGTCGGTATACGGATGTATTAGATGAGTTACTTGGTGGTGGTATATTTAATAGTGATGGACATCATTGGTCCGTACAACGTAAGATTGCTAGTCATGAGTTTAATAGTAAGTCGCTTAGATGTTTTATTTCCGATACGGTGGAGTTGCAAGTTGGAAAGTGGTTGATTCCTCGTCTTTTGTCTGCTGTAGATTCGGGTGAAACGATTGATTTGCAGCAAGTTCTTCGAAAATTTACGTTTGATAATATATGTAAAGTCGCGTTTGGAGTTGATCCAGGTAATATAAAGTCGCATCTAATTTAGTACAAGTGTTATTTCACATCTAGCTGATGGTCATTCCTATTGCTTTGATATGTTAAAGTTGAGGGCGTTTGGTATGCACTCATGAATTATGATGGATCTGGGTCTCCAAATAAAGTGGAATGACAATAAAAACCAAAAGATTGGTGATATTTAGGCCTAACAATGAGACCTAATATTAGACATACACCATTAATTTTTTGACAAGTGTAATTCATTTTTTCTTTTTCATCAATTCCCACCAATCAAATTTTCAAATCAACCAATCACATCTTTAGGTTTAATTTTAGGTGTAGATTTTAGGCATCCAAATCATTTTTCAAACCAAAAATATAATAAAAGACGACAAGGGTGAGCATATAAAAGTGTGAGACAGATTTTTTTTTGTGATATAAAATGGTAAAAATATGGCCGGGTATCAACTATCAATCTTCACTTTTCATGTATGGCCAATATCTAGATATGAATTCCATTCCCCAAACTAAACTTTTTTATAACAAACATCTTTATCATAGATGAAACCATCCTCTAATTCCGATTTTGGTATACCAAACGCATCCGTTTCTTAATTCCATTTACAGTTTTCCGGCATATGGCTGAAATTGATGTAAACAAATCTAGTTGGAGCCTTGGAGTGCCTAAAAATTTAATTTATAATAGATAGATATTGTTTTTTAAAATTGCCAAGACATACATTAATTACTTTTACATTCAAGTTTAAGTTTTACCAACCAACTTTATGTAGCATTAACTATACATATTTTTGTTGCTTAAACCGTCCCTAAAGATTTTAGGAGTGTCTTTATCAATTCCCTTAATAAATAAGGTGATCTGTATGAAGAAAAATACGAAGTAGTAATTTAGAAAACTTGGAGGCTTCTTAATAGGTTGTTCCATAAAAACCTCCAATGTAAACGTAATAAAGCTCATATGCTTGTTACAGGGTCACCACATTCGAATGATGCCAACAGTATGTCGTTCATGCAAGCTTTTGATGTAGCAGTCGAGCATACTTTCAATCGGTTCATATCTCCACTGCCAGCTATATGGAAGATAAAAAGGTATTTTAACATTGGTAGCGAGAAGAAATATAAACAAGCAATAGAAACGGTGAATCAGTTCGCTATGGATATAATCAAATCTAAAGAAACACAAACTGAGTCCATGACCAAAGAAGACGATTTACTTTCAAGATTCATGGTTTCAAGTCAAGATATGGGACTTAACGACGAAGAAAGAAGAGGTTTCTTGAGAGATATTATCATAAGTTTTGTGCTTGCAGGTAAAGATTCAACTTCAAGTGCACTTACATGGTTCTTTTGGTTACTAGATGGACATCCACACTGTAAAGGGTTAATCTGCAAAGAGCTTTCCAATATTCATCCACCAAACGTCACATTCGACGAATTGAAAACACTTCACTACTTACACGCTGCTTTATCAGAGTCCATGAGACTCTTCCCACCAGTTCCAATTAACTCCAGATTGACAGTAAATGATGATGTGTTGCCCGATGGTACATTTGTTGGTAAAGATTGGTTTGCTGATTACTCAGCGTATGCAATGGGGCGAATGGAGAGACTTTGGGGGTCAGATTGTCGAGAGTTTAAGCCCGAAAGATGGTTGGATGATAATGGAGTGTACCAGCAGTTGGATCAGTTCAGGTATCCTGTTTTTCATGGTGGTTTTAGGATGTGTTTAGGGAAAGAAATGGCTTATTTGCAGATGAAATATGTAGTTGTGGCTGTCATGTATGAATTTGAGGTTGAGGTGATTGGTGGTGGTGGAACAGTTGAAAAAATGGTGAATCCGCCATATAGTTTGTCTCTTCTTTTAAGCATGAAAAATGGGTTACCTGTAAAGTTAAAGAAGAGATAACATCCCTAATTAGGTGGCATTTAATTAGTGAGGAATAACTACAAATATGATCCGTTTGATAACCGGTTGAGTGAATCAAGGTATGGGAATTCTACATTCAAGTCTTAACGTGGTAATGGGGAATTCTTTATTTTGGGAGTATCAAGCATACTTGTTATGGGCACGAGCGTCTGATTTGATTTCACTTTTTGGTACTTAAGTAATATAATCAAACCTTCTAGCCGATAAGTTTTTCTGTAATGGAAGAATGTGAAACATAGAATCGATCTGTACATTTTATAGTTTACATATCCACTTGTTGAATTCAGTTGTGTTGTGTAAAGCTTCAGGGAAGTGGATATAACACAATCTGCTTAGATATCCACTATAATTTTCCTAAATACTGTTTACACAAAGGGTTTCCGTGATGGCATCGTTTGCCACCTAGCAAATAGGCTAAAAGGTAGTACCTCAGTTGTTTGATTTATACTAATTTTGGACACTGCAATCAGGGGGTTTTTTCGTTATCAGAATTGCTGGTGTCGGCACATACTTCCTGTCTCCAGTTCTGACTAAATTTGCAAGTAATCTAATACGCTGCAACATTCAATTAGTAGTGATCCCCTAACTTCTTGAATTCATCTTTACCACAAGTTGCCGTAAAAGTTAGCTGTATAATAGTAGTACAGTGAACCTATGATAGAAGACTGAAGACGGGTTACACATTTATCAGAAGACGTGTTAGGATTCAGGGCATTCAGAGTTAAAGAAGACTAAAGACAATATTCAGAGATTCATCAAATTAAAGACTTCTTCGGACTTAGGGCATTTATCAAAAAGAGTTGTCAGTTTGGTGGGTGGGGGCATTAACTAGGGGAGAGTAAAAAGTCATATTTAATCACTAATTAGATTTGGTTACGTTGTTCTTCCACAAATAAAAAGATGGCAGCTGAGAGATTTATGAAGCTGTAAGATTTATGAAGTTTGAAGACAATAAAGACATCCTCAGAGCTTATGTTTTGTATTAATTTTACGCAGGGACTAGTTTAGTACTTTATATAACCTTAGGAGTATGTTGTCCTATAAATACCCTTCTAGTCACAACTAGGAGGGTGAAGTTTCTTTTATCTTGAGCTTCTCTCTGACCTCCTGAACCACATAAATTAACAATCTTTTAGATCCTATATTTCTTTTCTTTTATTTATTTATTTATTTTTGGTTTCTTCTGGTTTATTTGTTTTTCGGTTTATGTTGTTTTTTACTTATTTGTTTTTTGGTTACAGTTTCGGTTTCTTTTTATTTATTTTTTTCATTTTCATTTATTATTTTTTCCGGTTTCGATTTCTTTCTTACTTATTTGTTTTATTTGTTTTTTCGGTTCCATTTTACTTTTATTTAATTATTTTCGCTTTCTTTTTATTTATTTGTTTGTTTTTCATTTTTGGTTTTTATTTATTTATTTGTTTTTTGTTTAAGGTTTCTTTTTATTTATGTGTTACAAATAAATAAAAAGAAAGCGGAAATAAATAAATAAAAATAAATAGAAACCGAAACCAAAAAATAAATAATTAAAAGGAAACCAAAACCGAAGAAAGTATGTCAATTTTTGGTGTAGGTCTTTCCTCTTGCAAACGATATCATTGCTCAACATTTTACAACACTCATTTAGAATTATCTTATCCGATGGCATCTTGCTAGTCACAAAGACAAGTTATTACCTTTCACCATCATGTTCGATCCTTACGTTCTTTTCATTTGAAATTATCCTTAGTTACAATTTCTGAATAATGTATATACATTATATTAGCTAAAAAACTCTTAAAATCCGGGGGTTTTCAAAGCGCATTGACAAAAGTAGATAATAATATGTATTACGTAATAAGACAGAAGCAAGAAATGTATGAGTATACACGGTTGGAAAATAAAATAGTTTGCAGATGAAACAATCAGTGTCCACATAAAAACAAATAAATAAAAAGAGCCCGCAACCGAAAAATAAATAAATAAAAAGAAAGCAAGAATAAATAAATGAAAAGAAAAAGCAAAAGAAACCGGAACCGAAAAACAAATAAGTAAAGAAAACGAAAAACAAATGACAAATAAATTAAAAGAAACAAAAGATAAATAAATAAAAATAAATTTAAATTTAAACCGAAACAGGAACTGAAACCGAAACCGAAAATAAATAAATAAATAAATAAAAAGAAACTATAACCGAAACCGAAAAACTAATAAAAATAAATAAGAAAAAAGAACCGAAATCGAAAAACAAGTAAAAGAAACCTAAAAAAAATTAAAAAGAAAGAAACAAAAAAGCCTTTTAAAAAAAGATACAAAAAAATTACAAAAATAATAAAATAAATAATTAAATTAAAATTTTTTAAAAGTTAATTACATAAATTGTCCCTCGTTAGTTACTAACGCCCGTTTGGTCCCTATGGACTTAAAAAGACTAACAAAAGACTAACGGCCATTTAGTCCCTATGGACTTAACGACCAAACAAACACTTGTTTGGTCAAAGGACCGGTTAATGCAAAATGAACAACCATATGGACGACTAGTGCAATTTTTGAGAGTTAGGGACGAAAGGTGCAACTGTGTACATGTAAACTACATAGACGATTTATGTAATTAACTCTAATAATTATATATTATGCAATTAGTTCTAGATACCTTTGGTTGCAACGCTGATCAATAAAGAGCTTTTAAACCAACCCCGATGCTGATCCGTACCTTCAACATATAAAACTTAGGCCATTTCTCTACTTTCTAAAACAGCAGCCCATGAAGATCCAAAAGCGTATGTATGTTTAATAGGTCAATATACATGTCTAAACGAACTAAACTGATATAAGAACTGTTGAAATTTAACATGTAATTAACAAACTTGAATCAAACCAAACATCCATCGTATCACTTTTCATCATAAAATCTGATGCTTTATCACAATAATTTCAGGAACCAAATCATCTACTGATATGTAACACCATGCATCGTTGCCCTTTTGGGAAATGATTGCTGGCAAACACATGTGATTCAAAAAATATACCGTCCATAAATGTAAGTTCAAATTTACACTTGATATGAGCAAATATCTCTTCATTTAGCGGAGGATCCTTTGTTACTTTGACATCATATACATTTGTTTTCATGTTAAAACATGCAATTGAGTTAAATATACTCTTGTAACTACCAAGTTAATCCATGTTAGCTCGAAGGTTAAGTTGTCCTTGCCCGAATCCAAAGGATGATAATGGTTGTGCAGCGATTAGAGGTGGCAATATAGGTGGATGGTCCGTGCTTCATAATGAGCAGAAAGGCTTAAGGTCATAATGGACAGCTTTATGACACATGCCGAGTGTTTGGTCGAGTAGGCGTGGAACACTTTTGTGACAAAGTTTTAAATTGCAATGTATTGATATTACACTTGCAACTTTCTTTCATCGTCTTAGTAGTTAATCTTGTTGATTTTACTAGTTTGACTCGTTATAGATAGAACACAACCCGAATAAATGAGTCAATTGCCTACCTCTAAAAATGATAATAACTTTATATCATGGTAGAGGTACCTATGGTACAAATTGGGTATGCTATTGACTAGAAATTGTTAATTAGAAGATTTTATAACTGTCACAAGCTATAAGTTTCTATGTAAAAGGATTTGCGTAGCAAGCCTTGTCTAGATATTTGGAATATAAGTTGACCATCAAAATATATGAAAATAATGCCCTTTATATGTCATGGATGTCTAAAAAATACATTTTCCAACCCAATCTAGTTGTCACAAAAACATATACACATGGTTTTTTTTTTTTTTAATTCTGTAGAACACGTTTTGCTTTTCACAAAAACATACATCAGATAAACCTTCACATACAGTTTTTTAAAATTATCCGGGTGCAACAAGAGTTTTCCTGATACATTGAGTAAACAAATAATCTAAATATGGCAAACAAATTTTTTATATTGGCCGAAACTCAAGGCCACAAACAATGAGACCAGACATAGGTCCTTCATGACTTGTAAATTTCATATCAATAGAAAGAGAGTCACCCTTAAATTCATGAGTTGAGTCAAATTTCCACACTTGAATCTCCATCCATCCATCTTCCCTTTGTTTTGGATCCCGAGTGAAGTCATGTATGTTCAAGAAGCTTGGGGTAATAAAATATAAAAATTCGGCCTCGTTGTTTTCTTGGTGGTGTAAATCTCGTACTTTCACAGGAGAATGCAACCCCTGGCAATTTTTTGAAATCTTGAACACAGTGTAACATGCGTATTTTGTATCGGGTGATAACATTTGACTTTCAATTTTGCAACTGATGTGAAATACTTGTTGCGGTAAAAGCTCACTCACCTTCTGAAATCTGCATGTACGACATATAATACGGTTACATAGTCTTAAAAGAAGATAATTTGGAGACACAGAAAACTAAACCATATGGCGAAGCTTTTCAACCATTTATTCACGAATCTTGAATATTTTATTTGGTAATATACATTAGGTTGGGTTTAGCTGTTAATTGATAATGTTTTAAAGTTGGTTCAGTAAATAAACCTGCAGTGAATTGATCTTCTTGAACTATAGAGATTCGCATTAGAAAATTTGGGTATAGTTGCCTTTGCCGAAAGCATAAGAATTTTCTTCTCGTTTACTTTGCCAAACCAGAACAAGTCATCAAAGTTTGTGTACTTCTTAAATGTATCTTTTAACTTAGTTGGCAATGGATCCACGTTGAAGTGTGATTTCAAAACTTGTGGGACTTCCTCCAACTTGCCAATGTTTTCAAGTTTCTCCTGTATAAAATCATGATATAAACATGTAAATTTCAAAAACCATCCATGTGGTTAGCCCAAATGGTAGGCACAATCCCTATAACATCGAAATGCATCGTGTAGGGATCTTTCGGATTCACTTTTCGTCCCCGACTAAAGTGAAATGACTGACATACCCAAATTTAACCTTTTACTCAAATGAAAGTATTTCAGTCACTTTGTTAAAGAACGAAAAGTGAACCGAAAGTTGTATGATAAAGCATGTACTACCAGAGCTGCCAAGAGACAAAGTTACAGAGATTGCGCCCACGATTTGGGCAAACCACAAGGACCTATGTTCAATTATCAAGATAAGAAAGAAATGAAGAGTATGTGATGTTTGTGTGGCCAAATCATGGCTGCGTATTTTTGTGAGGGAAATTAGGGCATGAATGAGGTAATTTAAATTTTGTAAACGTATTTATAAGTCCTAACATTTGGGTTATATACTGGTTTTGTTGTTAATTGGGCTGGCCAAATGATATCACAAATTGTTTGGTAGTTCTATCATGGGCCTTAATAGATATTGATGATTAAAGTTTGTTTAGGCTCATAATGGTTTTAGACTAATTACTAATTGAGTCGTATATTATTTGTATGGTATAGTTGATTTTAGGCTAATTTTAATATTTGGTTCATGTGAATAGCGTATATTAAAAATGAAAATGTAGGGGATATATATAGTGTAAAAAAGATGGATTTTTTTTAAATAATAATATAAATATAAATGTTGGTCGCCTTACTATACCTAAAAGGTCGCATGTAGGTCAAAAAATTTAAAGGTGATTGTGCTGAAGGAAAGAATCAGATTTTTGTTTGTGGTAGCTTCAGTTAACAGTAAATGAAATTATACTACTGTGTTTTTATTTTTTTATAGGTCTCAATACCATCTACAACGATGTATGGGGAGGTTGAGATGTAAATAGTCTTACCCCTATCTAAGGTAGAGATGCTGCTTCCAGTTCTATCTAAGATAGGAAAGGACCTCCAGCCTTTTGTAGGGAGTGAGGATCGAACCATTGACCTCTAGGTTAAGATGCAAGGGGTTTTCTAACTGATCCAACCCTAAAATTATTGTTATTTGTAAATTAATCGTTAAAAAAAATATGACCACATAACATCACATTACCAGAAAATATAGTCACACGGTACCCGCCGCCGCATCGCGTGGGTACTCTACTAGTTGGCTCATAATAAAGGCTCATAATACACCATGATTACATGAACACCAAACACTTCATCTCCTATGTACTTATCCTTATGCATGACTATTAAATCAATGTACTAACATATGAAGCATCCACATTTCACAATCAATTTATGAGACATTTATTAACACCCTTTACATTTATAAGACTACTTAATCTTTTAGTATATAAGATAAGAAATACGAAATTAATCTTAAAAACTGCAAGTAATAAAAATCTTGCGATATTTTTCTTCCAAAAATAAGAATTATCCCAATATTGGGTGGGTTTTCTAACATTTCAAAATTATAGATTAAATAAAGATAGTAATATTAGATGATTTTTCATCTACATCAACACCATTCAATTGAAAATATATAACTTTTTAATCGTGTCATGCATCTATTTTTCTTTTTCTTTTTTTTCCCTAAAAAATAATTGATTTTGCTATTTGTAGCCTTAAGTTTACATTTAATACTTTTGTATTTGCGGTAATTTTAGTTGTTCGAGACCAAAGGGTTTGTGTCTCATTGTGTGAAAAGCTCCCAAATCAAATGATTGTGAGTTCAAGTTCTGCTTAGGACATGTGAGATAGTCTATGGTGCGTATTTTGTAAGGTAGTTAGTTGTCGTTCTAAGAAAAATTAAAAAATAGAGTTGTTTGGGAGAAATTAAATTCATAAGTAGACGGTTATTCTGAAAGTACATATAATTTATACATATCAGAGTTTATTAAATTTTAGCATTTACCATAAAACATGTACGACCTTCAAAAATTCTTACTTGTATAAATTGTGGGCTATATTATATACAAATCCTCCATATATTGTCATATCAGAGGAGGTTTGGTAAACTCGTACAACTTGCAATGCAAATCGTACAAGTCGATTATACATCAAATGTATATCAAATGATTTGATATCAACCAAATGATAGTGGCCCCGCGTTTCAAAATAATAAAATATTCTTTCTATTTTTATTGTTCTTTCTTTGACAACATTACCAAGTAGCAATTATCTTTGTTATTTTGACTCGATTTACATTTTTCAATGTTGCAAAATCGGTCTTGAGGCGGTCGAGGGTCGAGTTGCGTTTTTTAGCTGATTAATCGGCCCAAAACTTTGTAATCACCGATTAATCGGCCGACTTCCTTGTAAATGTCTCTAAATTCCAGAGCCTTGTAGCTTGAAATCGGCGATTACAAGGCCTTGTAGGCAATTTTTTGCAACATTGCCATTTTTTATGAATTCCTTTTTAGGTAATTGTTGAGTTTATTCATATTTATTTTTGTTTTTGTGTATGATATAAATTTATCTATAGGATGAGCTTTGAAAATTAACTAATTTCACATTGGTAATCATATGTTTAGACGTCTCGCGTATGCATGATTAGAAATACAAAATGTCATAAATTGAATAAATGCTTGCTAGACTATTAGGTAAAGTAAGCTAATTCTGAACATTAAATAAACAAATGGCTAGATGATAACTATTAACTAGGATTAGTTAGTATCAAGAATGAATCTCAATGATTGATTGAGCACAGTCCAAAAAACTAGCCTTTTGGCTTTCTTTTTTTAAAAAATTATCTTTTAATGAGTGTAGATTAGTAAACCATTATCAACCCTTCAAATTGGCTACTAATAGACATAAGGGTTGGGTTCTTCGTTTATCGAATTTCCATACATTTATTTCTTGTTATTTTATTGTCTTGTTATTTTACTCGTTAATCTTTAAAATCGTGGTGATCTCTCATATCAAACCAACTCCATAATCTAGTGTTTATTGTTATTTAATTTATTGTCATTTCATTTTATCAACTTAACTCATCTATCTTGCTATCGACCTTGTCTTATCAAATATACAATACACGGTGGGGCACATTACCCATAAGTTTTAGTCTATTTCTTGTTGGATTAGTTATAAATATTGAAACCAGATTTAACACGTCAACTAGATTAAAAATGCCGACGCTATTATGATTATCAATGTTATAAATGGCGTGAGGCGTGGCATGGCGGCAAGGCCACGCCTCAAGCCTTATGCGCCATGGCGAAGCCATGGCGTTTTTTGCGGCGTGACTAAGGCGGCGAAAAAATATTTATATATTTATCATTTATGTTATAATATCATATTTTATATGCATATCGAGTTTACAAAAGGTGAGTTTACAAAAGGTGAACCTACAAAAAGTGATATGCATAAGAAATAAAGTGAAAATTTAAACTATGTTTAGAAATTACTAGGCCCAAAATTTAAGCCCACATCATCCCCTTCTAAAAATGGCGCCACGCCATACGATAAGGCGCGCCTTGGCACGCCTTTTCGCGCCTTATTCCACGCCTTTTTGCATGACGCCTAGACTTCACGCCTTGGTCCATTTCGTGGCGCCGAGGCCACGCCTCGCGCCTTGACGGCGCCTTGGCGCGCCTTTTAGAACACTGATGATTATTATCACTTTATTATTACTAATACTCCCTCCGTCCCATATTAAATGTCCAGTTGAACTTTTTGAAGTCTTTCTTTTTTAACTTTTAGCTTAAATATTTTTGTTTGTGTTATATAGTACCTAATGCAAAATATATGAATGGATTAAGTTTTAAATGTATTTTAACTGCGCATAATTTTTATCAAATACTATATATAACCCAAGCAAAAAAATTTAAGGTCAAAGTTGAAAAAAAAAATATTTGAAAAGTCAAAACTGAATATTTAATATGGGACGGATGGAGCAATTCATAACTAGACATAGAAGGTTGCGTGCTTTTCTTTATAATATTTGAAAACGTTCTATGTGATAAACAGATGTTGCATTTCAAATCTTACCCTAAAATTATGGTGCGCAAATAATTTATTGTGATGTGCATATCACCTCTCATTGTTATTAAAATATATGTTTTCACGTTGATGAATGAAAAGCAACTAAATAAAAAGAGAAAAGTCCAAAATACATCTCTGTAGTTTGGCATTTGCTCGCTTTACATCATTTTTCTTTTTTTGACTCAAAAATCATCCTTGTGGTATTAAAGTTGGTACAAAACCATCCATCCGTTAGTAATATCAGTTAATGAGGACTAACGATGCAAATTATTTTCCGTTATTTCCTAACAAGAGTTAAAATATTTGCATCGTTAGTCCTCATTGAGTTAAAATATTTGCATCGTTAGTCCTCATTGACTATAGAGTTAAAATATTTGCATCGTTAGTCCTTATTGAGTTAAAATATTTGCATCGTTAGTCCTCATTGAGCTAAAATATTTGCATCGTTAGTCCTCTTACGTTTTTGTCCGTTTTTCTCATGTTTTTATCAGTTTTCGTCCGTCTTTATACTTTTTCATCCATTTTTCTTATGTTTTTATCCGTTTCTTCCGTTTTTCTCACGTTTTTAAGAGTTAAAATGTTTCTGAATCGATTTTAATTCACGATTTTGACCCGTTTCTGGTCTGAATCATCAAAAGTGTGAAACACAAAAGTTGTCTGGAATAATGTTTTACATCAAGACACGCAAGATTTTAACCTGAAATTGCACCTCCACCACCATCACCAACCACCTCCACCCATCACCACCAACCACCTCCTCCACCATCGCCGCTGCCGCCACCACCCATCGCCACCACCACCGTCGCCACCACCACCGCCGCCGCCACCACCACCACCAGAACTTATAATATTTGTTCAGGGTATGGTGGTGGTGGTGGCGGCGGGTGGTCGTGGGTGTTGGTAGCGGTGGTGGGTGGAGGTGGTGGGCGGCGGTGGTGGTGGGTGGTGATGGTTGGAGGTGGGTGGTGGTGGCGATGGGTGGTTGTGGCGATGGGTGATGGCGGGTGGCGGTGTTGTTGGCGACGGTGGGTGGTGGTTGGTGGAGGTGGTGGGTGGCAGTGGGTGGTGGTAGGTGGTGGTGGGCGGTGGTGGGTGGTGGTGGCGGTGGTGGTGGTGGGTGGTGGTGGGTGGAGGTGGTGGCGGTGGTGGGTGGTAGTGGTGGCAGTGGGTGGTGGTGGCGGTGGTGGGTGGTGGTGGTGGTGGTGGGTGGAGGTGGGTGGCAGTGGTGGGTGGCGGTGGTGGTGGTGGGTGGTGGGTGGTGGTGGGTGGTAGTGGCGGTGGTATGTGGTGGCGATGGTAACGATGCAAATATTTTAACTCAATGAGGACTAACGATGCAAATATTTTAACTCAATGAGGAGTAACGATGCAAATATTTTAACTCTATAGTTAATGAGGACTAACGATGCAAATATTTTAACTCAATGAGGACTAACGATGCAAATATTTTAACTCTATAGTCAATGAGGACTAACGATGCAAATATTTTAACTCTATAGTCAATGAGGACTAACGATGCAAATATTTTAACTCAATGAGGACTAACGATGCAAATATTTTAACTCTTGTTAGGAGATAACGGAAAATAATTTGCATCGTTAGTCCTCATTAACTGATATTACTAACGGATGGATGGTTTTGTGCCAACTTTAATACCACAGGGATGATTTTTGAGTCAAAAAAAGAAAAAGGATGTAAAGCGAGAAAATGTCAAACCACAGTGATGTATTTTGGACTATTCTCAAATAAAAAATCAAGTAGTTAAATATTACTGTATGATTTTAATAAGGTGGTGTTGTGTTTACTTATTTACTGTGCTTATAAATTACTGTATATTTTGAAAAACTCATAAAGCCCACTTTTTTTAGACTTATGAGCCGAATAGGGATGACAACGGGCCGAGAAATGTCGTGGATTGTATTTTCCATCCCATCCCCATTTTTCACTCTACATTCCCATCATTGTCCCCATCCTTGTTGGGGAATTGCTTTACATCCCCATCCCCGTCCCCAATGGGGATCGGGGATCCCCGTGAGAATTTGGGGATTTTTCTCCGTTATGAAATAACATAAAAAATCTACCAACTCGTCGCAAATAATAATTAAAAAAATGACTCATAAAGTGTCTCAACAAACTTACATCACAAATAGTTTTTCAATTCAACTTTAAAGCGTCGTAAACATTTTAACATCACATATAATATAAAAACATTATGTATCATATGTTTGTATCTATAAAAATAGTTAAGTAATATGTAGCTGGTGCTTATATGTCTAATTCTAAAGGTGTTTCATCGTATATCACATATGAATATAAATATTAAATTAAATGTCGATACTCAAAAAAATATCTACATTTACATATACAAGTTAATCGGATACCGATATAACATATAAATTTTTAATACTTATACACTAGAAAGATAGGGGTCGGGGACGAGCTCACGGATTTATGTTATCCCCATCCCCGGTTTTATATTTTGGGGATTCCCCATCTCCATATCCAGTCAACTTGGGAATTCTCCAGTCAAATCGGGTTTGGGGATCGGGTCCCCATTGGGTACCCATTTTTTTGATTTCCCTAGAGCTGAGACTATGTAGTTGAGCTTATATTTCTTATTTAAGGCTATTATTTAAGTTGATAAACTCAGGTAAAATTTTACATAATAAACTTTTATCTATAAACCAAAATTGACCAACCAAAAGCATATATATGCACGTTTCGAAAGTGGATTGTTGTCATTTTCAAAAATGAGAATAGGAAAGGATTATTTATGCAACACAAATTCTGTAAGATAAACAAAATTTGTAAAGAGTAATGAAATTCATAGTTTTGGATAAAAACATGGAATATATAATCTATGCAATTTATACTCGACAAGTAAGTACCTTCTGATGAGTAGATGCTGCAACTATTGACTATTGAGTGTCCATTTAACTGCAATAACGAGTGAAAAGTAAATAAATCAATACTTTATACAGTAATTATGTTGACAGGATGATGAAGGTAAAACAAGGTCTTACCGCATTTTCACGTTCCAATTGAAGCTCCAAGGCTTTCTCAAGTCTCGGGACAATCTCATCTATACTTGGACGTAGCGGTCGTTCTTTGTTCAAGCAATCATGCGCTGTATCAACGAAGATTTTGAGTGATTGTGGTGTTAGTTTTAACGGATAAAAATTAATGAATATGTCCGGATTCGAACACGAGACTTCGGGATTGCACACATTACGTATGAGTTTCAATGTATTAATAATTATTATATTGAATTATGAATAATTATTAATTTCACAAACAAGACACGTAACGGTCGTTTGTAGTTAACGGTAATTGGACTAAATGATCATTGGAGGAAAGATGAATGACTTAACTTAAAATAGAGTTCAAGAAAAACATGGAATGGGCTTGTAAAACCCATGTTTGGCCAAACCCAACCCATTAGGGTGTAGGGTTTGTGTCTTGTGCTCCAAGATGTTGATTAGTATATAAACAAACCCCTTTGTTCATTCTAATCATCCATTGGTTCACTTGCAAACCAAATCTCCTTCTCTTCTCTCCTCTTGAGTTAGAAATCGAACTACACCCTTATAGGGTTTCTACTAGATTTCTAAGTTCAAAACCATTCTTGTTTAGTTGATCAACTACACCCTTCTAGGGTTCCTACGCGATCTTCTAAACATAGTGTTTGGTTTGTTTGTGAATTAAGAACCTAGCTTTTCTTATTGAAACGCTACTAATACGTGTGTTCAAGAACGAAGTGTTGGCATACTTTTGCTAACGTGGTGATTGCCCTATTCGACTACACCATAGTCGATCTCCATTAAACCCTAATTAGGGTTTATAAGTTCTTGTTCAATTGATTTCTTGTTCTTGCTAGAAATCACAAAGGTACGCATACTTTTATATTCGGTTAATTTAATTACTTGTATTTGATCTATTTCCGCTGCGTACTCTTTGATGTTTATGTGTTTATACTATTGTTATGATTCACATATTCCAAACATGGCATCAAGAGCCGTTAATACATGTAATATATTACCGAAACACATAAAATTGAATCGTTTGATTATTACATGCTTGGTGTTCTTATGTTTTTAAATCTCTCTTAAACCCTAGATTTTTTTAATAAGTCGACTTCTATTTATTTTTTATACATGTCGAATTTTTTTTTAATAAAATTAGGGTTTTGGAATTTTGAATAAAAACTTGTAGAAACCCTAGGTTGCATGTAATATTTATGTCTATATAAATGGATATTGGTGATATGCCGTTTGGTTGCGTTCCTGATTGACGTGATTATATGTTTATAATATGTGCTATTTGGGCATCCATGACAAACCATGCATGTGTTGTCTTGGATTATGATGATTTGGTTTTAAGATTTCATGCTTATTATGCGATTTTATTATAATTGATAAATTGTTATTACTAAAATTTGATTAATGATAAAATTAGGGAAGACCCTATTAATCATGTATTAAATCAATTGTGTGTTTTAAATTGATTTTTATTTGCATGTCCATTATTGTTGTCGTTTGTTTATTTTATTTAATCACTTTTGTTTTATATGTTTTGTGACATGACATTAACAAAAGGGTAATTTTTAAAATAAAATATTAAACGGAGTTAATAATGGTGAAATCTTGTTTTGAGCTTACATATAAATTTTGAACTTTTGGTTGATTGATCGCGATTGTATTAAGTGGTTGTAAGGTGAAACTATTTTGACAAACTATAAAGTGGGTATAAGGATGGCTTAGCATTAAATTGCGGCCTTAGTGAGCCTCCATTCTGGCTTGACGCCCGCCTGTGAGTCAAATTTAGTTTTACCTAACATCCATGATAACTACGAAGCACTTAAGGCAAAGTTGTAAGTTTCTCAACGCCTCAATCAAAACTTTGGAGATTTAAGCTCGTTGATGCGTGGGAATCGCAACAGGCTTTACCTCTCGAGGGATCTCGAGAAGCTTACAACCCCCACCAGGCAGTGTACCTGATCGTTGTAGTATAGTATAGTGACAAGTACCGGGGGATTGATCGTTCAGCTTAGGAATAGTGTCGCTAGGATTAGAAAGCCTAAATTACTAGTTCTAAAGATGAGGGATGATTATTTTTGTGTTTTTATATTTTTTAGAAAGCAATTAAAATCTCGGGTTTTGGAAGAGTGGGCGGAATTAGTTGCTATTCAACTAACCCAAAACTAATATGCAATCAAAATTAAATACTAAAAATGAAAATAAACTAATTAAACTAAGGTTGTGAGCAGTAATTGGAGAAAATGTGTTTACTTAGATTTCACTACTCCCTAGATATCTTTTACATGTTAATTACTTGTTATAATTGCATGGATGACGGATTGTATTCCTTAATACCATTCATGGGGTGGCATACATAACTCCCCAATTCTATGAGCTCTTATCTCCTCCTACACCATGCCCAACACAACTATAGGGATTGTAAACAGTGGCTCATGCATTAAATACAACCAATAAAGACCTAGTATGCCTCGGTTCATGTTTCTTAAGACGTTCAAGCATGTTACCATTTGGAGATCTGCCAGTTTTCTTAAGCCTAACATATAAAATCAATCATCCAAGACAAGAATAAACAAGTAATCAACACATAATCAATATCTAGGTTTCATTAGATCTAAGCAAACACAAAAGAGATCTAGCATAGCATAATGGAATTGAGACAAGAACAAGATATAGACAACCAACACATAGACATATTGATTGAATTAGAAGAACACTTATCTCAATTACAATGCAAAGTATCAAGGGTTTGGAACCCTTGAAAAACCTGTAAAAGTTGCACCAAAATCGTCTTTAGGGTTTCTCCAAAACTTCTCTTTTTTAATGTGAAAAACTAGAAAACTATATATAGGAAAATCAGGGTGACGGCGTCAAGAACAAGGGTGTGACGCCGTCATCTCGCCGCCAAATACTTCCTCGGACGGCCTTGATCTACTTCTGACGCCCTGTGTGACGCCGTCATCAACTACGGATTTTTATTCTTAGGGTTTTGACGTCGTCAAGAACAACTCTTGACGCCTTCATGAGCTACGGATTTTAATTCTTGAGGTTTGACGCCGTCATGACTTTACTCTTGACGCCTTCATGTACTGTTCCAGCAGGGAAAATTGAGACTTTGCCGTTTTCTTCACTTTTATGCTCCAAAAACGTCCAAAATGGCTTCTTTTCCAGAATTCACTCTCCAAGTACCTAAAATCACAAAAGGAACGATTTAGGGCAATATTTGATCAAATAAATTCGGATTCGGGCTTAAATGACCCCCTAAAAACGGATCATTTTTCGCCTCATCATATACCCTTACACTTGAGATTTGCTTGTCCTCAAGCAAATGCGCTTTTATTCTACTCAAAAGACAAGTTAGGGGTCATTTAACACTAATATAAAAGTAATTACAACAAATAATCGTTCCACTAAAGACCAATAGACAAGCACAGAGGTCATACACTAGCACCTCACAAATAGTGTTTAGATACTCACATCTCTCGGGTGTAATAAAGTAATATAACATTATGGAAATGGAAGATATCTCTCACTACCTGTCATAGCAAAATAGATTACCATAGGCTTGGGAAAAGATCAAACCTCCACCACATGGCGTAAGCACCTAGGATAAACTATCAAAGAGGTCTTTTTAAAGGGTTGTAACGTTAGGTATAGGGATATGAATTACACGGTTTTGTTGGATAAAGAAAGTTTTACTGGTGGCGAGTTAACAATCTTGGTTAATTACATGTACAATTTGGCGTTGCTAAGCCAAGACTAGACTCGACTTAAGCTAATAAATGACAAATAACAAAAAACATAAAATGAACATAGAATGAAACGGGATGGTAGTCCGTATGTTTTTTTCTCTTTTTTCTATTTTTTTTTCTTGATTTTTCGATTTTTTTTTTTTTGCATACACTCTTACCCTACCATCCAAAATAATACATCATAGGGAATGTAAATTTCCCTTACACTTGAATCTTTACATACTTTACATTAAACTAAACTAATGACTCGAATTAAGAAAATCAAAACACTTGGAGCACTTTTAAGATTAACGTACATATGGGGGTAATAAATGATGTTCTTCCCCATTACTCCATAAAATAAGTACTTTCCCCATGAGTCCCAATCGTCCCAAAACAATATGTACAAGGATATGACTCGACTTAGCAACCATGTAATCAATTAGAAAGTTAACTTAGGGTTTAACAAATAACAATAATGCACTAAAAATGAGCGCATACACGGAAGGCTAAGGCGATTTGGGTGTACATTTAAGTGGGGTGTAACAAATTCTTCCTTTAAGTAAGATGCTTAAAGTTAGAAACGAAAAGATAGGCTCGGAGGGGTGTACTAGGGGTTTCGTGTACTAAAAATGAGTACAACGCTAAGGGTGTGGGAAAAATTAGTTGACTTAACTAGCCAAGTAATATGACTTAAATGGTCAAGTAATTATAATACGGGTTTAACACAAGGGTGATCCTAATGCCTCTTATCATGTAGTAAATCCTACCACACAAATGTAGTCTCACTAGCGGTCTCGGGATGCATCACTAACGCAAGTTCTAGAATCTAAATGCTACCGGTACACTCATAAGCACTAATAGTAAATGCTTTTCCTATCAAATCTAAAGGCGAACCTCACAATTTTGGGTGGAAAATTTTTCTGAAT
Organism: Artemisia argyi; assembly: GCA_030686995.1. Taxonomy (NCBI): domain Eukaryota; kingdom Viridiplantae; phylum Streptophyta; class Magnoliopsida; order Asterales; family Asteraceae; genus Artemisia; species Artemisia argyi. Next base: position 149,433,670 of record CM060685.1, read on the forward strand.
ATACGGTTATGTGCTAGTCATACAATCTCCTATCCATGAGACGCTTGCTATGGCTAAAGTTTCACTCCTAAATGTTGTAAAAAATTTTAAATTTGGCGCTAAAATTACACTAACAAGTATTTCTCATAGTTTTATTACACATCTACTATCAAACAAGACAAACTCAAGCGAAAGTGCATATGTAAGGTATCATCTTTTTACCCTCCCCTTACACTTAAGATGAACATTGTCCCCAATGTTCAAGTAAAGAATGTAAAAGTGAAAAAGTAAAGAGAATGAAATCAAATACTCCCCTGATTCGCTCGGTATGGATTATAGGTTGGCCAGGTTAAATCTTCCTCCAAGAAAATGAAACAATCAAAGCTTCCCTTCCAGAATATAAATCATCTCCTTGTCATACATAACCTGTAAATCCTGACAAAAATAGACAAGACAACCTCGCGTAAAATCGGCGACATCCTATATAAGTTACTAAATCCTAGAAAACAAAGTAAGATATAATGCTTGTGGAATGAAGTTTGCTGATTTCCTGGAGATTATAAAACTTAATAATTCACAAAAACCATAAGACTCCGTTAGAAAAACAAAACCGGTAAAATTTCCAGATTTTAACTCCTGACGCCGTCAAGAGTAATCCTCTGACGCTGTCAGAATGGACCTGCAGAAATTCTTATGTTAAGTTTTCGGAAAATTTCTGGAAAAACTTGGTCCTATTTCCTGGAAAATCCTGCAAAAACTTCATTATGACTCAATACAAGCATTTGACTCTAACAAATACGAATATACATGCTCATTTAATATTGTGGAGAATCATGATCGGTTTGTTTCTTAAAAACATATTTGGGGTTTCCCCTTACACTTATCTTTTGCCAAAATACTTTTAGGTTGGAGTTAAGACTAGGCCAAAACAACATAGTAAAGTATTTCCACATTTTAACTGAGAAACATGATCAACCAACAATAAAAATAAAGCATGCATACGGAAACAAATAAAATCAAATAAACAAACAAACAAATAAATAAAGCTTGGGTTGCCTCCCAATAAGCGCTTGTTTTTGTTCGAGTCACGAGCCTGACTCCACCCTTAGTTAACGGAAATAGGGGAGGTTTTCCCTACACTTTGAATTAAGTGCGGGTGATAGTAGCGATACACACCATCTCGGTGGAAGTATGCCATGTGAGGAAAGAGTGGTGGATGAATGATATACTCAAAGGGTTGTGCTCCTATCATCATAACCTTACCTAATTCAATCGGGTTAATGGGTGAATTAAGATTTTCTCCTAGAAAGGGATCATTTTCAATCAACTTCAAGAGATTACTATTTGGGGATCCATCTTGACCTAATAAACCCGGTTTAAACCCATAATATTTCTTGTGATCAATCATAAATGGGTGATGTAAGCATGTAAGGTCATTTTCCACTCCTATATTGGCTTCCTCTCTACAAGGCTTAGAGTCCACTACCTTTATCCTAAGACTACCCGGACTATATGGTTTGATGGGTGGATCGGAACCTATTTCAATTCCTAAATTTTCATCCAAGGATGGAAGATTAGGTAATGGTTTTGGTTGAGGCTCTGGTTCATCAAAACTAGGAACTTCCCTAGAACTGGGAGTAAGGTTCTCACTACAAGTATTCAAACCTATATCCTCAAGTGGTGTTTGGTTCAAGGGCTCTACCTCTATTAGGGTTCCTATAGTCTTTTCTACTTCTTCAGGGTAAGTCACGGGTGGTATGTGTGCCTCAAATGATGGTAGGACTTGTGGGGTACTTTGTGGGCTTGGATTATCCACCTCATCCTCCATTGTATCAAGATTACCTATGTGCTTGTTTTGTACTATGGCTTTAGGTGACATCCACACAGGTATCCCTGAGTAATCATCCCCAGACAAACTTCCTGTTTGCTCCTTCAAACTTGTTTTTTATTGATTTGTGATGTTGTTTGTTGGGTTGTCTACTCTATAATAATATTGGGCACAGTCTTCTATGGTATCCCATGCTTCTTCAGCACTTAATTCCCTAGGGCCCCCATTGGCAAAATCATCAATGCACATTTGGTCACATCGGCTGACACGATAGTAAAAGGTTTGGGTTAGGGATGCTAAAAAGAAACTATGATGAGGGAATTTTCAAAGTAAAATTTTAAAACGAGTCCATGCATCATATATGGGTTCATCTCGATATTGTTTGAAATTCGAGATGTCAATAGGGTAGAATGGCCTCTGTGGTTGGTGGTATGGTGGATTCGCGTACTCCATAATGGTGAAGGGAAGAGTCAATGGAAATTACGAACAAACACACAAAGAAAAAGATAGACTAAAGAAAACCTAAAAATAAAAATAAAATATTACTAGAAAGGAATCTAGCAAGTAGACCTAATAAAAAGAAATCCTAACCTAGACAATAACTATTCCCCGGGCTGCGACGCCAAAAACTTGATGCGTGGGAATCGCAACAGGCTTTACCTCTCGAGGGATCTCGAGAAGCTTACAACCCCCACCAGGCAGTGTACCTGATCGTTGTAGTATAGTATAGTGACAAGTACCGGGGGATTGATCGTTCAGCTTAGGAATAGTGTCGCTAGGATTAGAAAGCCTAAATTACTAGTTCTAAAGATGAGGGATGATTATTTTTGTGTTTTTATATTTTTTAGAAAGCAATTAAAATCTCGGGTTTTGGAAGAGTGGGCGGAATTAGTTGCTATTCAACTAACCCAAAACTAATATGCAATCAAAATTAAATACTAAAAATGAAAATAAACTAATTAAACTAAGGTTGTGAGCAGTAATTGGAGAAAATGTGTTTACTTAGATTTCACTACTCCCTAGATATCTTTTACATGTTAATTACTTGTTATAATTGCATGGATGACGGATTGTATTCCTTAATACCATTCATGGGGTGGCATACATAACTCCCCAATTCTATGAGCTCTTATCTCCTCCTACACCATGCCCAACACAACTATAGGGATTGTAAACAGTGGCTCATGCATTAAATACAACCAATAAAGACCTAGTATGCCTCGGTTCATGTTTCTTAAGACGTTCAAGCATGTTACCATTTGGAGATCTGCCAGTTTTCTTAAGCCTAACATATAAAATCAATCATCCAAGACAAGAATAAACAAGTAATCAACACATAATCAATATCTAGGTTTCATTAGATCTAAGCAAACACAAAAGAGATCTAGCCTAGCATAATGGAATTGAGACAAGAACAAGATATAGACAACCAACACATAGACATATTGATTGAATTAGAAGAACACTTATCTCGCCGCCAAATACTTCCTCAGACGGCCTTGATCTACTTCTGACGCCCTGTGTGACGCCGTCATCAACTACGGATTTTTATTCTTAGGGTTTTGACGTCGTCAAGAACAACTCTTGACGCCTTCATGAGCTACGGATTTTAATTCTTGAGGTTTGACGCCGTCATGACTTTACTCTTGACGCCTTCATGTACTGTTCCAGCAGGGAAAATTGAGACTTTGCCGTTTTCTTCACTTTTATGCTCCAAAAACGTCCAAAATGGCTTCTTTTCCAGAATTCACTCTCCAAGTACCTAAAATCACAAAAGGAACGATTTAGGGCAATATTTGATCAAATAAATTCGGATTCGGGCTTAAATGACCCCCTAAAAACGGATCATTTTTCGCCTCATCACTCGTAAAGAAACTAATGAGTAAAGTTTTACATGAAACATATGCTACAAGATGAATGCATGACATCTTTGTACATATATTTTGATTACACACATCAAATTTACTACCCTTAAATTTAAGTTATATGTCATCCAATGAAACGGAAACACCTAAAATTGGATCTACGTCAGGGCGTAACCTGGCTAGATTGCAATGGAAGGGCAAATTACATGATTTCATCACTAGCAGATCAACTGGTGTGGTGGAATTATGTAAGTTTGATGTTTCTTAAGTTGGTTAACTTAATTGAGTTGATAGTGGGACTGATCACTCAAGGCATAAGAAGATGGGGATAAAACATGCTTACATTGCAACTGCGGTTGGGAAATATGTAAATCCCATCGATTCTAGGAATTGCAATTGAATATTGGCAATTGAGGTTCGACTCGTACCTTATTGAATACCGTCATCACTAGCAGATCAACTGATGTGATGAACCTATGCCAATTTGGACCCTAGTTTTTCAGAGAAAATTAAATGGTTATATGATTATGAACCATGGGTATTTAATTTTCTTGAAAATTTAATTATCGAAAATACTAAAATTGAATTTTGTAATTCTTTTTAACGTATTAATGCAACATTAAAGCCGTAAACGTGGTTTGGTCTTAAATTGGTAAATTGATCTAATTCTGCTTTCAAACATAATGTTTGATTGAGAAAAATTTACCGAAATGAAAGAAAGTCTATTTTCCATGAGAGAAGAATAAGACTCAATTCTATTCATTTTCATGATTGAGAAATGTATGATAGGAACATAAGAATAAGACTCAATCCTAAGTTTATCTTCCATGAGAGAAGAATAAGACTCAATCCTATTCCTTTTCATGATTGAGAAAGGTATGACAGGAACATTAGAATTGTCTACATTCTAATATATAACTCAAGAGTATTGCACATGCTATTTCCATAAGAAATTTCATTACCCTTATTTGGTGAATGAATTCTTCTATAACAAACAATGCATTTGGTTAAATGGAAAATATGAGTTATTAGAAGCTGGACAGATTACCGCAAAATTGGTAAAAGGCAAAGCTAGTATTTTATCTAGTTGTTGTGCTTTAAAGGTGCTACATACCATTATGGGGATGGTAGGCCTATTAAGGAAGAAGCTGCATGCCCAAATTCTTCAAGTTAATATCATTGATATAGTAGAATACACATTTTAGAACCTGAGTAATTATTACGTATGGGTTTTTCTAAATGTGCAGGAAAGTAAAAACAAGCAAATTGTTTTCACTGGTTATGAAACACGTACAATGTTGTCAAATCCAGTGGGAGCTTTGTGTTGTTTACTGAATATAGAGTTATTGTTATGTTCTCTAATTCAGTGGAAGCTACAAGACTTAATTTCTATGTAGTAGCCCAGTTTATCTTTAAGATAATTACTTTCAAATTGTAGACACTCATGCTTTTAGGATAGCCATGTGCGTTTCCTGACAAGACAAAGTAGTCCTACATCTACTAGTTAACTTATGACACAAATCATATTGAATCACATAAACAAACATATGTTGTGTTGTTTATATACTACATGATATTGTTCAATGCACAAGTGGGAGAGTTGTTTATTGTGTGCAAAGGAACAATACATAGAAATATGATTAAAGGATTCTCTTAATTGCAAGGTAAGAGATCTATGTTATAATAGGACTTATACATTTAATGTGTAAAGGTATCTTCTGTAGAACATGTGTCAAGATTATTAAAAAGACTACTATTATGTCTTATGATATTCAAATTAAAAGAAACACTTGAATTTACAATTTACGTCAGGGTGTAACCTGCCTGGATTGCAATAGAAAGGTAAACTACATGATTTCATTACTAGCAGATCAACTGATGTAATGGAATTATGTGAGTTTGTAGTTTCTTAAATTAGATAATTCATAAAATGACATAAGCAAATGAAGTAGTAAATTAACTTGAAATTACTATTGAAACCAAGTGGTGGTGTTCACAAATACTTTAGTTATTTATGTTTATATCTTCTTATAAACATGAAGTCTTTTAACCATTACAAGACTTATAATAAAGTAAGACGTTGAACTTGTTATGTTTCAAACAAGAAATCATTGAGTTGATCAATGATGTACAACGTATAGTGGGAATATAACAATTTATGTCTTCTTAAGACATGAACGTGAAGTGACTTGTTCAAAAAGACACTTATGTTATATAACATGCAATTGGCTTGGAAATTCTATCGTACCATTAAGATTGACGTAGTTGGTAAATAGTTAAGCCAAAAGGAAATAAGTTTATCTTACATATTGTTAGTTGTCTCGCAATATTAATTCTAATGAAACATCACAAGTTGGTGGTGTGTTCAGTTAGGAAAAATCAAACTCTTGTTATATTGTTTGATTAAAAGATAAATATGACTTCTTTTCTTCCAAAAGTTATCAAGGTTAGAAAATTGAGTATTGATTGGATATACTCAATAAGACTCCAACCTAGAAGATTAAATAAGACATTATGGAATGTGATGAATCACATTAAAGTCTTAAAATGAAGTTCTGATTTTGTTAATAAGTAGTATTAAGAGTCAGGAACTGTAAAATGTTTTTGTAATATCCCAAATGAGAACGATTTTGTGTTGCTCATCTTGCTAAAGTATTTATAGATAAAATGCAAAAGGCAAGCGGGAGTTTTGTTTAGATCTTGAAAGATCAAAATTACAAAATACATAATCTTCTAAAACCACACTAGTGAAAATCATGATGAGGTTTGAAATGTAAAGGTTAAATCTCAACATGATGAAACTCTCATTCATAGATCCGTAGGGATGTCTCAGATATTTAATTAATATGCTGAGAATTATGAATTACAGGATCAAAGTAAGCCTGTTAATCATAATGACGCATTTACTAATTATGGTAAATTGCTCATACTATGAATGTTAAGATGTTGTCCATAAAGATAAGTCAACTTTGAAAACTTGGTTTATCTTAATGAAGATGAGTTTCTGCAAGAGAAGAAAAACCCTAGAGGTTTAAATCTTTGCATAAAGAATCATATGGACAAAATTGTATACATATTTTAATGTATGTCTTATGACAAGATTATTAATCATACTTAAGTAATTAACTATGATTGAATACTCTTTCCTAAGCACATTAAAAATACAAAGATGGTAATTGTCATACACATTTTTATGAATATGAAATTTGACAATGGATTATAAAACCTCTTTCTTATATAATTACTTAAGCGAGGACGATGAGTAATTAAGAGTTTTATGAATTCATTTAATCTTTGAAAGTATACAAAATGCAAGAATCCAAGTATGGATAGATGCATGCATCAAGGAGATATATCTTATGTTTAAATATTAAATTCGTGTTTTGATTTATAATTTAAAATAAGATAACTCCTAAGTAATTCTGAAAGCTAGTGGGAGTATTATGTTTACTTACTTAAATCATATATGTTGTATAACATATAGGAAGTAACATTCTATATAAGTTAAGTGTTGAGTCATAACTTGGAATGAAACTTTACTTGAAAGATTTAATAAGTAAAACATACAACCTTGAATATATGTTTATTGATGTAAACATGTGCAGTAAATGAATCTAATAAAACATGATATATCATTTAGAAAGTTTAAATGGATATGTAGTACATGAATGAAATTTAAGTTGGACACAAGAATTTTCCATGTACATCATGTTGTTGTTATATCATGCTTTGATAAAAGATGATTTGACAACATTGATATCTAATTGAAAGATATTAGATAAGTTGTGTAATGAATATTCCAAAAGGAATGTATTTGGATATAGAATCACATCCTCAGCCTGGAACAATTTCTGGATTCTATAGATGAACAATTTGAAAATTGTCATAGCCAACAAACTTGGAAGTTTGGAAGGTATAAAACATTACACATTGAAGTTTACGGAAAATAGCATATTGTTGTTTGCACACAATGATGCTAATAAAATTGAGATGACACTCAATACTAGTCATGGAAGGATTTCATCCTTGTTAATAGCCATGTGTACTAGTTATGCTTAACGAAAAGCACAGTTGCATTATACGTTAAAGAATAAGAATACTTTAAACTTTAAAAGGTTTGGAAGTTTAATTATCATAAATTGTATGTTGAGGATGTCATACACATTTTATGATGTATTATGTGGTTATATCAAATTATTTGAATGCACGTATACAAGAATTTCGTTATTGAAATAAGTATTCTCAAAATTCCGATAGATCAAAGTTAGTTGAATAATGCCTTGTCAACAAGTATGATTACTTGAGGCATAATTGTCAACAAGTATGATTGGTATTACTTGAGACAAATTCATTAACGAGAATTTTCATGCATTGATCTATTTAGTATTTGGATAAGGGATGTTAAGCAATTATTATTTAATAATGAATTAAAGTACTGAGTACGTTTGTTTTCATTAATAATAGATTGTATTCCATATTTGCATGTTTAATCCATGAATAACTTATGTTATGTTATTCTAAATAGTCCGTTGTCAATTAATGATATGGGAGTATCATTGAACTAAGACAAATCTGAGTTTTGGTATAATATACTTAAAGTATATTGATTCGTAGACATGCCAAATTCACATGATATTCAATAAGTGAATAATTGAATATAGGACTAAATCCCAATTACATGATTATACTTATGATGTTGTCATTATAGTAAATCATGAATATTTATCCTCAGACTTGAGATACCAGGTAACTACTGTGGATGTAGCTCATTTTCTGTGAGATAATCTAACGCTATCCGCAACTGGTAGTTATAAGGATTATTTTCAGAGGTGATGCAAAGTTCATAGGTTATGCTTGTAGTCAATACAGGATTTGGTTCCTTCAAATTTGTTTTGAAGTTTAATACTGTTTGGCCACTCGTAGGATTAACAAGGTGTTTGCATGGCCATGCCCAAGGTCTATCTGGAATGTGTTCAGATGAATTGGTAATCTTGCTTGATCATAAATAACGAGAAACACTAGTTAATTATGGAATAACTTCGATCCATATCCATATTAACATAGTATTAGAATCAAAAGGATAAGTATGATGATGAATCATCAATTGTGGTTTTTTCCATGAAACCATACTTGTGATCATTCTGGAGACATTGGCGTGTTATGCTAGACTAACCATTGTCATTATTACATTAATGTATATCCGAGTGGGAGCTGTTAGTTTTAACGGATAAAAATTAATGAATATGTCCGGATTCGAACACGAGACTTCGGGATTGCACACATTACGTATGAGTTTCAATGTATTAATAATTATTATATTGAATTATGAATAATTATTAATTTCACAAACAAGACACGTAACGGTCGTTTGTAGTTAACGGTAATTGGACTAAATGATCATTGGAGGAAAGATGAAGGACTGAACTTAAAATAGAGTTCAAGAAAAACATGGAATGGGCTTGTAAAACCCATGTTTGGCCAAACCCAACCCATTAGGGTGTAGGGTTTGTGTCTTGTGCTCCAAGATGTTGATTAGTATATAAACAAACCCCTTTGTTCATTCTAATCATCCCTTGGTTCACTTGCAAACCAAATCTCCTTCTCTTCTCTCCTCTTGAGTTAGAAATCGAACTACACCCTTATAGGGGTCCTACTAGATTTCTAAGCTCAAAACCATTCTTGTTTAGTTGATTAACTACACCCTTCTAGGGTTCCTACGCGATCTTCTAAACATAGTGTTTGGTTTGTTTGTGAATTAAGAACCTAGCTTTTCTTATTGAAACGCTACTAATACGTGTGTTCAAGAACGAAGTGTTGGCATACTTTTGCTAACGTGGTGATTGCCCTATTCGACTACACCATAGTCGATCCCCATTAAACCCTAATTAGGGTTTATAAGTTCTTGTTCAATTGATTTCTTGTTCTTGCTAGAAATCACAAATGTACGCTGATTGAGCCAGAACCACCTAACTTATATTGACCAAGGAATGGTCAACAAAGTCAAATAGCCTAGATCAATGCTCCGCGGAAGTATAAGGTTTCCCCGGGTCGTTATGTCCCGACGAGGTGTGAATTGTAATCAAACGGTTCTGTGGTCGGGTGAATTTGGATGAGAAAAAGGTTTGTGTGTGATTGAACTAAGGAATCTACAATAAAATAGCTTAAACAAGCTATTTTGATAAGACGGGAAGCTAAGAAAAACCAGAAACGATTTAAACCTAAAAACGCGTACGTTACGTTTAAATAAAACGTAAACGTACGAAATAAAACGCGAGTTTTAACAAAATAAAATACTTACGGGCATGAAAATTACATTTTTACAATCCTAATAATAAAATAAACTTTTTAGAAAATTAAAATTAATTTTTACACTATTTAATTATTTAATATTAATAAAAAACTATTTAATACTTATTATTAATACTTAAATAACTAAAATACAATATAATATTATTTAAATACTAAAAAAGGTGAAAATAAAATTTCTAAAATTATAAAATAACTAAAAATAAGTTTTAAAAATAAAAATAAGTGTTTTTGTCTTTTTGTGGTTTTTATATTAGTTAATTACTAATTAATTACTAATTACTAAATAAACTATTTTAAATTAAGAAAATTAGCAAATGAACAGTAAAAATTCTAATAAAATTTCTAAAATTATTTTACAACATATAAAAGCTATAAAAAATATAAAAATTAAGTTTTGATTAATAAAAACTAATTATGCTATTTTAAACTAATTATTAATTAATAATTAATAAAACTAAGATTAAATATAATAAATACCAAATGATGAAATAAAAATCTGATAAAATTATTATAACTACTTTAACTTAAGAGGAAATTAAGAAAAATATAAAAAAGCTAAGTTCTTAATAAAAATATAAAAATGAAAATTAAAATTACATAAAATTAAATAGAAACTATCACTTAATTTTAAATTTGTTTTTTCTTGATTTTTCTTTTACAAACTAATTTTATAACTAAAAACTAACACTTTTTGTAAAAACAAATTTTTTGTAACTTAAAAATAAGCTGAAAACAAGCTCAAACTTGAGACAATTGACTTTAGTCAACTGTGGAAGGAAATAAGCTAAAATGGGCCTAGGTGGGACCCACAATGGGTGAATCAGGCTCCAACAAGTTATGTTAACTTGTATAAGCTGGAATAAGCCAAAAGGGACCACAGAATAAGCAATAATCACAAAATAAGCAATCCAAGAACTTCCTAACTGCTCAGAAATGGGACAACTTTGAGGCCTTGATTTAGGTGGGTCCCAGTGGTATCTAGGTCAAACCCAAGGTCAATCCATACACCCTGGTAGGAGGGGGGATGGAAGGAACAAATGTGGTGGCATGGGGAACACCATGGTGGCTGGAAAACCACCACCAAGTGGTGGTGGTGGGTTTGCAGCTGCTGAGACAGAGCAAAGGTTGCCCTGCAAGTCACTTTGGGGACTTGTGGGGCCCACAAAAAAATTCACAAAAATAAAAGAAAGCTAGGATATCAAAGATGAGGTGATACACTTCAATTAGGAACAAATTTCACAATTAGAAAGCAAACACAAAATTCATAATAATTACTTGAACTTAAGGAAAAATCTTAAACTATGCAAATTGACTTTTTAAAAAAACTTAAACCTTGACTTTTTTCAACTTTGGATGATCACTACTGATGCAATGTGATATATTAAGCTAAACTAAGATGATATAAGTCTATATAAACATGTACTAGACTAATAAGCATGAACTTGGAACCTAAAACCCATGACAGTTAACTGTCATGGGAATTGGAAATGATTTTTGACTTTTTACTTGTTACCCTACTATTCAATGCTTAAACTAGTCTATCCTAACCTACTATGAACTAATGGTGCAAAGAAAACAGTAAATTTCCAACAAGAATCCACAGAATGAGCAAAACCAAACACCCCTTATAGTAAAACTGTTTGATGGTTTATGAAGCAAAACAAAGATCCAATGAAGGAAACTGAAATCTAAACTTATGCTAACACTAAATAAGCCAAATTAAACTGAATCTAGCAACAAGTATAGTACATAAACTTTGAATGAAAAATGATTGGAAATTGCTTACAATGGATACCAAGCTGAGAAATGGAACCAGGGGAAACTAACTCACAACCTACACACCTTATGCTCACCAGAGCTTCTAAACCATTACCATTCTTCAAAAATCCAAAATGCTCCAAGTAGCTTCAGCTATTAACACTATTTTTTTATTTATTTTTTCTTTATTTGGAATTTTTGCTAACTTTTGTAAATATAATCTAAACTGAATCACACCTCTTAAAAGCTTAAGAAACCTAATGATTGAACCTTAACTGAACTCAAACCAGCATAAACAAACAACAATTAGCAAGGTTGAGCACAATTACCAATTTCACTTGAGATTACCAAAAACTGATTTTATACTTTGGGAATTGGAACTGAGAAACTGTTGAAAGATTTTTCATTAACACAAAAGCTTGTTACAACTGAAATTAAAGACTGAATTGAAAGTTTTACAACATAAATTTAAATTCTACACTACGAAATGGTCTAAAACATGTGACAACTTTATCTTCTCTTTTTCTTGATCTTTTATAGCCCTGGAGTGATACTTTCTCTTTCCCACTCACTTCTGAGCCGTAGGATGCCTTGCTTTGATCTGAGCCTTTGATTTCTCTTTTGGCGGGAAAGGGACATTTGGCAGTTGTAGTGGGATTGGGTGAAGTTGGTAAGGTTATTAATGAGAGGGGGAAAGGTTGGTGAGTTATTAATGAGGGTTGGTTGTTTAGGTGATAAAGTGAGAGGTGGAAGGGGGGCAGGAAGCAGAAAACCAGGGGTTGTGGGGAAGGGGATGTACAGTAGTCGGGGGTGTGTTTGTTTGACCGGGTCAACGAGGGATTATTAAAAGTGTTTGGGCCGGATTATGTTTGGGCTAAGGGGTGGTGTTGGATCAGTGTTGGTTTTGGGTTTGGTGTTTGGTTGGGTTATGTTTTGGGTTTAATAATTAAAAGGGTCCGTTTGGTGTTGTAACTAAAAACCACAAGGACCAATTTTGTAATTTTGGCAATCTTGAGGGCTGAAATGTCACTTATACAAAAGTACTCATAAGGTCCAACATTTTCAATCTTCAATAATACAAGGACCATAAAAGTTAATATTTCCAAAATTTAAATCCCGGGGACAAAAAATGTAAAAAGTGAAAGTAAAGGGACCAAAAATGTAAATTTCCCAAACTTTCATCCCAAGGACTAAAATTGACTTTTGTGACTTCCCCAGGGACCAAAAGTGATTTTTCTTTCAAAATTATCCCACCAGGGACTAAATCTGCCAAAGTTTGAAACTCCAGGGACCAAAACTGTAAATTTCCAAAACTTTCCAATTTTTCACCAAAGGACTAAATATGACATTTTATGATTTCAAAATGACCTTTGGTGATAATTTTCTATATTTTGAATATCCAGGGACTAGATTTGTAATTTTATGAAAGTTGGGGGACTGAAACTGCCAATTTTGCAAACTTTGTGCGTTTTTCATTTGTTTTTGCTCATTTTGCATCTAAAACATATAAAACACAATTATGAAATATTTTCAGTATTTTGATGCATTACTGAGTGTTTTTGTATGTTTTGCAGTTCAGATTAGACCAAAAATGATGAGTGTTTGAGCACTCATCATACGCATACTTTTATATTCGGTTAATTTAATTACTTGTATTTGATCTATTTCCGCTGCGTACTCTTTGATGTTTATGTGTTTATACTATTGTTATGATTCACATATTCCAACATGTGGATCCATTTGCTTCGATAGATTTGGATCAATTATATCATTTAGTATTTTCTCTCTATGATGGAAAAGGACAACTGGAACCAAATACTTATTATCTTGATTGTCAATTATTGATTCTCTACCACATAGCAGTTCGAACAATACTATCCCAAACGAGTACATATCCGATTTGTGGCTCACACTGTTAGTCTCAATAGATGTTGGGTCTCCATACCCATTCGTATACTCAACTGTCTCAGTATGGAAATATTTGTACCTTTTAGACGCTCTAATCTTCTTGGAACGTTCAAAATCAGAGAACTTTGGTTCCCAGTCATCATTTAATAGAACTGTGGCACTGTTAATGTTCCGATGTATTACGCTGAAATCACGTGGCTCGTCATAATGAATGTAGCTCAATGCATGCGCAATACAGACAGATATCTCCAATCTTCGCACCCATGTCAACAACATCGGATCACTTAGATATTGGCTGAGACTTCCCCTGGCCATCTCATCCCTGTAAATGATGATTTTCTCATCATTCTCATCACAAAACCCAATGATGACGTATAGTCTATATATATGGGCCACAAGCCCAAATATTAAACATTACTAAGGCCTAAAGCCACCATGCGTGGGCTATTATAACTTGGGCCACATCAATAATAGGAATGGGCTCACGCAAGCCCAACCAAACTATATACGGAATAGATAGAGATCTTCTATCTATGGAATGGATATCCTTAACCCGGATAAGCACCATGTGTGTGAAATGTAAGGAGCACGAACCCTACAAGGATTATGCGTCTATATAAGGAATGACATAATTCTCATTCAAGGTACGATTCACAAACCCTAAAACTCTTTACGAGAACCCTAAATCGATTACTTACTCTCACGCCGGAGTCTAATCGTGGGAGACAATCCCACGATAAGCCTAACGGTGTTGTTTATTCTCTTAGTGCCCAGGTTTCAAGCATTAAGAAGCGAATTGGTACGAGAGCAAGAGCCCATAATCAGGAACGCCCAACTTTTGTATTAACAAGTGGCGCAATCCGTGGGACCCTACTAAGAACTAAGGAACTAGAATGACAAAAAATAAGAATTCAAGCCAGCGGACTCCGCAGTTGGAAAAAACACGTGACCCCCAGAGGAAGAATCAACAAGATTCAACCCCTAAGCAAGCTGCTGGGACAACCAGCGCACCTGGTCACCAAGAGGCAGGTACAACCCAACCTCTTCCAGTGGTAGAACTGCCTATAAGGACTACCTAAACCACAGTGGTCCCAAGCGTTGAGGAACTCCAGCGCACCCTCTTCACTACTCCTCATCAAACCGTACCTACAGTGGACAACACTGTACCACCAGGCGCGCCTAACCGAGATAGGGCGCCCAACACTGAGGCAAATATTCTTGCAGCAACTGAGGACACACCTGACCTAACATTGGGAAATTTTGTATCCCAAAACTATGAAACTCTGACTGCCCTCATGCAAGAAGAAGCAAGAAGAAGGTCGAGTGCGAGCCTTCAAGCCCGGCTCAATTTTGGTCCTGAACGCGAACCATCACCACCGCGCCACCCACGAGGGAGACGCGCAGATAACGAAAAACGTACTACTATCCACGATAGGTTGGGTACGACGTCTGATTCACAGTACTCAGAGGAATATAAAGAAAGCGAAAGGCGCACTAATGTTCACTCCAGACTTGGCAGTCGAGGGATACAAGACCGATTAGGACCTCAGCATTCACCAAGCCAAGGGTCCTCCAAATCTGGGAGTAAGAGAATTCACGACAGATTGGGGAAAAGAATGTCCCCAAGTGAAAACCCCTCAAGCTCTTCTTCTGAAAGAAGCCGGCGCAAGTGCCGAAAAAGAAACTACTCTTCCTCCAGTGACTCCTCGGACAACGAGGACAAAGAAACAGGACACTGGAAGTCAAGAGGAAGACGTCGCGAAGAAGAAAATGAAGACATGTCTCTTCCATGGCGTCACCAGAAAGTTGATGCGTTTACACGACGCATCAGCGATTACTCCGACCACAAAAGGAGGCGCATGCCCACTAACGTAAAAAGATATGATGGAACAGGTGATCCTGATGATCATCTAAAAGTTTTCGAATCAGCGGCCACTATCGAAAATTGGCCACAGCCTGTGTGGTGCCATATGTTTAATTCTACATTGGTGGGGAATGCGCGTACCTGGTTTAGCAAACTCCCACGACGAAGCATCGGCGGGTTTGAAGAATTACGGAAAGCATTCCATCTCAACTTTACCCAGAGAAAGAAGTGCGCTAAAAACCCTGTTGAACTAGCCAGAGTGAAGCAGCGCCAAGGGGAATCAACCAGTGCTTTTATGGAACGCTTCAAAGATGAGTGCATACAGGTCAAAGCATGTCCCGAAATTCTAAAAATTTCAGGGTTCATGAATGGGATTAACAACCCAGAACTTATCCAGAAGCTAAATGACAAAGTTCCCCAAACTTTCGATGAGCTAACAAAGCGCACAAGATCCTTCATACAAGGAGAAGCAGCCGCTGCGGACAGCAAAAAGGGTTACTCGAATTATAGGCAACAAGAACAGCCTAGGAGACAATCCAACGATCAGAATAACAACCGCAGCAGGAATTACCGCAGTGGAAGAGACAATGACAAATATACCCCTCTCACAAAAACTCCGAGGGAAATATTCGTAACAGAAGGTGCAAATTTCCTAAAACCTCCACCAATGCGTACCGCAGAGGAAAAGCGCGTAGGGAATGGATACTGCGAGTACCATGGTCAAAAAGGCCATACAACTAACGAGTGCGACCAGCTAAAACAACTAATTGAAAAGTTAGTAAGGGAAGGCAGAATGGACCACCTTGTAAAAAACATCAAAGAGGGAAAGGACAAACAAAGGAACGGGGGCAAGAAAGAGCCTTCCAAAGAAAAAGCTGACATCATATACATGATACAGTCATGGCAACGCAAGATAAAACAAAAAGTCAGTCAAAAATTCTCTCCAGAAAAAGAGATATCTTTCCACACTCTAGTTGCGGACAACGCAGTGGTAGAACCTCTAACCATTGAAATACATACGGGGGGACATGATATCCACCGAATGTACATTGACGAAGGAGCATCCGCAGATATCCTATACGATCATTGTTTCAAAAGACTGCGACCTGAAATCCAAAGTCAATTGATACCAGCAACAACGTCGTTGACTGGATTCACAGGAGAAAAGATTTGGCCTATGGGGCAATTGCGCTTGCTAGTAGTTGTAGGAGACGAACAACACTCAATAGCAACATGGATAAATTTCATGGTAATCAAGTCTCCCTCACCATACAATGGCATCATTGGGAGACCTGGAATATCATCAATGCGCGCTGTGCCATCCACAGCACATGGGATGCTCAAATTCCCAGTGGAAGGAGGAGTCGTTACCCTCTACAACACAACAATACTACCAAAAGAATGCAACGTAGTAACCACTGAGGTGGAGAATATTCCAGAACAGCGCACAGAAAAAACACCAAACCTAAAGGTCGCTATTTACCCCGATTACCCAGACCAACAAGTTTCGATTGGAGGATCTTTATCTGACAAAGGTAAAGCAGCCGTGTGCGCACTCTTGCAAAAGAACCTAGACATCTTCGCATGGGAACCAAAACACATAACAGGAGTGCCACGCTCTATCACAGAGCATAAGCTACAAATCCGACAAGGATATCCCCCAATACGACAGAAGAAGCGCGGCCAAGCCCCAGATCGTGCAAAAGCTATTCTGGAAGAAGTACACAAACTCGTAGACGCAGGCATCATGCGCGAAGTGTACTATCATGACTGGCTCTCTAACCCAGTGATGGTAAAAAAGAGCGATGGCAGTTAGAGAATGTGCGTGGACTTCACAGACCTTAACAAAGCATGCCCACAAGACTGCTATCCACTGCCAGTAATAGACTGGAAGGTAGAATCCCTGTGCGGATACCCTTTCAAATGCTTCCTAAACGCATACAAAGGGTATCATCAAATTCAGATGGCAGTCGAAGATGAAGAAAAAACAGCTTCCCACACCAGTCAAGGAGTTTACTGCTACACAAAAATGCCTTTTGGCTTAAAAAACGCAGGCGCAACATACCAACGATTGGTGGACACAGCTTTCGAGAAACAAGTGGGTCACAACTTGGAGGTCTACGTTGACGACCTTGTCATCAAAAGCCACACAGAGGATGAATTGGTGCGCGACATCGAGGAAACGTTCAGAACATTAGGACAAATAAACATGAAGTTAAACCCCAAGAAGTGCACTTTTGGCGCAACCGAAGGCATGTTCCTTGGATACTTAATAGAACCTGATGGAATCAAGCCTTGTCCAGAAAAAACAAAGGCTGTTATTGATCTCCCCTCACCGCACACACTCAAAGAAGTCCAGTCATTAAATGGAAAGCTAGCAGGGCTAAACCGTTTCTTATCTAAGTCAGCAGACAAATCACTTCCTCTCTTTAAAACACTCACGAAGTGTACTAAAAAGGGAGACTTTCGTTGGACCAAAGAAGCAGAAGAAGATTTCCAACAACAAAAACACCATCTGGCATCTCTTCCCTAACTTGTCGCACCGCGACCAGGGGAAGAGCTAATCATGTATTTATCGGCAACTCATGGAGCAGTCAGCGCAGTGCTATTGACAGATAGGAACTCCGTCTAGATACCCATATACTTTGTAAGCAAAGCATTGAAGAAGACAGAGACTAACTACAGCGCTATGGAAAAGCTGGTCTTAGCTCTAGTATTCGCAGCCAAAAGACTGCGCAGATACTTTCAAGCGCACCCAATAGCGGTGATCACAGATCAGCCAATCAAACAAGTTATCTCTAAACCTGACGCATCAGGACGGCTACAAAAGTGGAGTGTACTGTTAAGTAAATATAACATCTCATATAGACCGCGCACTGCAATCAAAGGACAAATATTAGCTGATTTCATTGTTGAGAAGCCAGATAGCGATAGTCCAACATCTGCAACAAAAACAGATCTGCAGGAACCCTGGATTCTGTTCACAGATGGGTCTTTATGTGTAGATGGATCAGGCGCATGCCTTATTCTCACAAATCCAGAAGGTATGGAATTCACCTATGTGCTGCGCTTCGAATTCACAGCCACAAACAATGAGGCAGAATACGAAGCCCTACTAGCTGGACTGCGCATCGCAATCCAAATGGGTATACGCAACTTGGAAGCAAATGTAGATTCTCGGCTAGTCGCTAACCATGTGCTAGGTGAATATGAAGCCAAGGATGAACACATGATCCAATACCTGGAAAAGACCAAGTCCTTAATTAAAAACTTTGACAGGTTCACAATAAAACAGGTGCCCAGAGGGGACAACAGGAAGGCTGATGCGCTCAGCAAGATTGCATCCACAAGCTTTGCGTACCTATCAAAACAGGTATTGGTAGAAACCCTACAAAACAAGTCAATCTTGGAGATGGAAGTATCCACAGTGATAGAAGAACAAGATCCTACATGGATGACACCTATCATTGAATTCATTAGCAAGGGAATCTTGCCACAAGACCATAAGGACGCTCGAAGAGTGCGGCGCACAGCGCAGCGATTTGAACTATGAGACAACATACTCTATCGACGCTCTTTCTTGCAACCTTGGCTCAGATGTGTTGGACCTCGTCAAGCAGACTATGTACTGCGAGAAATCCATGCTGGATCATGTAGCATGCACTCAGGACCGCGATCTGTGGTAGCAAGCGCTCTACGGTCGGGGTATTATTGGCCAACCATGCACCGTGACGCACGCGATCTGATAAAGAAATGCAGCAATTGTCAAGTACATAGGCCAATTCCGCGCCGACCACAACAAGAGCTAACACCCATTACCTCACCATGGCCATTTTACAAATGGGGCATTGACATCGCAGGACCCTTTCCAGTTGCAGCAGGAGGACTAAAGTTCCTCATCGTAGCCATAGATTACTTCACGAAGTGGATTGAAGCAAAGGCGGTGGTGAGCATCACGGGAAACCAAGTCAAACGCTTTGTCTGGGACAACATTGTCTGTCGCTTCGGACTACCCGGAGAGATTGTATCAGACAATGGGAAACAGTTCTGCGACAATCCATTCAAAGATTGGTGCGCGCAATTGAACATCACGCAACACTTCGCTTCAGTAAAACACCCACAAACCAATGGCTTAGTTGAGGGCGCAAATCGCAGTCTAGGTGAAGGAATAAAAGTGCACCTTGACAGAGACAAAGGAAGGTGGGTGGACGAGCTCTCACATGTCTTATGGGCGCATCGCACCACAATCAAAACCAGTACTGGCGACACGCCATTCTCCCTTGTCTACGGAACAGAAGCCGTCATACCAGCTGAGATAGGAATGCCAACTATACGAACAGCAGAGGTCAACGTCACAACAAATGACGAGGAGCGGCGCATAGACTTGGACTTACTGGAAGAAAGACGTGAACGCGCAGCAATACATGAAGCAAAGGCTAAGGCAAAAATGAAGAAGTATTATGATGCAAAGGTCAAACACACTTCCTTCAGGCCAGGAGACTTTGTATACCGCGCCAACGATGCGAGCCACGCAAAAGACACAGGCAAGCTCGGACCTAAATGGGAAGGACCCTACGAGGTCACTGATGCGCTCGGCAATGGCGCATATAGGCTGCGCGATATGGAAGGTCACGACCTAGCGCGCACTTAGAACATCTGCAATCTTAAAAGATGTTATTTTTAGGCAAGGCTACGGCCATTACACAGACACCTTTGCACTTTAGGATGTGTCCAATAAGTGTTTGTTTTTTCTTTTCTTTCTTAGGAATTGTATTTTTACTTTTTCAAAAAACTTGCAAGTATCAATAAAATGTTATGGTTTCTAGCTAACTCCATAACGTATTTCAGCTTATTGCATATATACTTATATATGTCGATATTGTTCTCTTATATTTTTGCCTACATGGCGTGCATGCACTAATTAAGACCCACGAAGGCATAAAGGATGAGTAAACCTACTAATTCACTCGTTGAGTAAGAGGGTTGCAAACCCATCAACATTGGATCACGCATCCTTGCTAAGTACCTTACTTTTGAGACGTTGAGGTAAGTTTTTTGTGCGCATCCCACGAAGGGTGCGCAAATATTAAGTACACCGTACAAAGCTTAGCAAATAACGAGTCAAGACACTTGGTCAAAACATAAAACTTAGCAAACATTAATGCAAGTATATTTTTAAGTCATACACTTAATTTAAACACAACAAGTTATCTTATTCCAACTTTTTACATAAAAGAAAAAGACAACTACTACATTACAAAAAAGATACACCTTGTTATTTACACGATAAATATACAAGCTACAAAAAGAAGCCTATATGCTATGACGATGCTCAGGGCTATCTTCCGGTGCAGCGGAACTCCCCGCCTCTTGAAGCTTTCTCAAGAGCAATGCATCCTTGGGAGATACGGTCGGCACACTCACAGGAACCCCATCAGACCTGGGAATATGTGCAGCGCCTACACCGCATAAGACCGCCTTGCCCGCAATCCCTTTTTTCTGGGCAGCTCTCTGCGTGTGGCGCTCCAATACCTCCTTCAGAGGAATTTCCCTCTCAAGGGCAAAAGGGTTCAGCATATGGCGAGGCTGCGCAAACACTGGAACCTGCAGCTGCGACTCATCGGGCTTGAGGAAGTAGTCCGGTTGCGCCTCTGCATCCTCCAAAATATAGCGCTCTAAGGTCAACCCCTCCATAATTACCTTTATGGGGTTGTCTTGGTCGCGCTCCAAGCGTGCAATATGAGGCAGCTCGAGAAGTTTCATCCCCTCCATAGCCTGCACCAGCTCGTCATACGCACCCGCGTTATAGCCAGGTACCTCAGTCAAGGCCTTGCTCAATAACTTAGCCTCATGGAGATCCTCCATAGCCTGCGACCTCCCACGCTCCACAACATACTGCACCACCTTCCCAAAGGTACCCAACACCTCTTGGGACTCCAAAGTGCCCATAGCGGCCAGGCGCAGCCCATGACTAATCAACCACCTACATCAACAAGGACAACTTGTGTTAAAGAAAACATAGCAACAAAATATAATAAAGCATAAAAAGCTGAAAAGGAAGTATCTGCGCTCAGCAATGGTCGACATCAGATGAGGGTATAACTCCTCATCGTACTCTATGCTCAGGCCACGCAGCTTATTCTCCTGCATCTGGACAATCTCCTCCATGCGCTCCTTGAACTTAGCAATATTCGCGAAGTGCTCCTCCTTCTTCTCCTCCAAATACCTTACTGCCCAAGTAAGGTTGGCCTTGTACTGATGAAGTTGTCCGCGCGCCTGCTCTAGCTCAGCCATCGCGGTCAACTTCTCATTCATGACCTTCTCATTGTACACCCTGGAGGACCCCATTTCCGCCTGCGCTTCAGCCAGCTGCGCACGAAGCATAGTTATCTCCTCATCTTTTTGGGCGAGAGCGTTGCTCTCCCCGACGTACCTCGACTTCAACTAAGCCACCAGCTCAGTCTGACGCGCAGCAGTAGCAGTCAACTCATCCATTAGTCGCTGCGCGGATAAGCCACCAGCTCCATCACCCTTCGTGGCATCATCACTACAAAACATGAAGGAAGCAGTTAGTACATATTACGACAAGTAATAAAAAATGACGCATGAGGAATACGACTTACATAAACGGAGAGGTCTTAGCAGCTTCCTTATCCGCACCAGGAGCGGATGTCTCCTCCTCCGCAAACGACTCTTCATCTCCGATGATATAGCGTCTCCTCTTGGAGGTACCACTGCTACCAGCCTCTCCCTTGCGCTTCAGCTCCCGCGCTACCTCCTCAGGTTTCAATACTTCCTCAGGCTTCAATATTTCCACGCTATCAGATGATTCAGCGTGCGCCTCCTCCTCCTGCGCTATCTCCACATCTGGCGCCACGCTCTGAACGGGCGTTACTTGGAGAGGCGGCGTATCTTCGCGACCAACATCCCCCAGCACAGTCAGATGACCCTGGGTCGCGTCCAGAAGTGGCTGCTCATTCTCCCTTAGAGGGCGCACTCCCACAGTCACTTGCATTGGTTTCTCCAGCTTCACCACAGCAAAAAGATCCATCTCTGCGCACACAAAAAACAAACAGCAAAAAAAGAGATTAGTTACTAAACGTGCGCATATAAAACTTACATGATTAGAAGCAGAAGGGACGAACACCCACCCCGGCCTTCCTCATCAATGAAGGTTGACACCTCGTCAGCACCACCGAAGTAATTGCGACTCAACCCCACATGCACCAAAAACCCCTCCGGATAAGGGTTAATGGGAATGCGGTTGGCATCAAGGGTCTGCGCATCGGCCAAACTATAGGAACCGGGTGCGGGGCGCCCATCCCTTGGCAACATGTCTTGAGTATAAAACTCAAAGGGTGATGGAAACACCACGTCATCAACCCAGAAAAAGTGCTCCCTCCAATGCCTCAGGGAGTCTACCTTCTCAGTATAGCACTGAAGCGCCCCCGGGCGCTTCGCAAAGGACACCCATCCATTCGACCACGTTGTGTGGTAGAAGACGCGGAACAAGGCAATGGTCGGCTCTATCGCAAGTAAACGGCAGTTTACCTCAAAATTCGACACCTTAGCCGCACCTATACAGTGCAGCTGTGAGATGTGGAGACGATAGTGATTGAGCAAATCGCTCAGAAAAATA
The DNA here is from genome assembly GCA_030686995.1 of Artemisia argyi. Lineage (NCBI taxonomy): Eukaryota > Viridiplantae > Streptophyta > Magnoliopsida > Asterales > Asteraceae > Artemisia > Artemisia argyi. The sequence continues at coordinate 149,456,820 of CM060685.1, forward strand.
AATATCGGTACGCGGTAATTCGCGTACTCGAAAAAACGCGTGTATAGTCCTATTTTCCCTTCGGGGAAATCGGCTATACACGCATCAACATCTGGAGCCTCTGGATGCACATCCAGAGAAATGAAGTAGTCAGATGTAAACTGACGCACATCATTCTCAGTCATCACAGAGCGAAAATCTTCTAATTGGGCAACCATTTTCATAAAATTACTGAGAAACGCACACAAATTTACCTAATAAAACAGTTACTTTCTTTGCACAAAAAACGCTTTGAAGAAGGGTGCAAGGGTGAGTATGTGTTTTTACTATGTGTTTTAGGTAAAAAGGAGGCGATAACTCTTATATAAGGAGTCCAAAAACCCTATATGACGCCCACGTGGATCCCACTCACAAAACGTGTGGCTAGAAACCGAAACGGTACATGCACTTTTTCCATTTTCCGAGGGACACGTGGACACAACCCCCGATTTTCGAGGCATTTCTTTGAAATATCTATGACTAGGTACATTGTACTCAATATTGGGCGGCAATATTTCAAAGTTCTCCCGCCACGCTTACCGCTGTTGTGACTAGTTTAGTATCCGCGGCTACGAGCCGCGCACACTAGACTGGGGGGACATGATGACGTATAGTCTAAATATATGGGCCACAAGCCCAAATATTAAACATTACTAAGGCCTAAAGCCACCATGCGTGGGCTATTATAACTTGGGCCACATCAATAATAGGAATGGGCTCACGCAAGCCCAACCAAACTATATACGGAATAGATAGAGATCTTCTATCTATGGAATGGATATCCTTAACCTGGATAAGCACCATGTGTGCGAAACGTAAGGAGCACGAACCCTACAAGGATTCTGCGCCTATATAAGGAATGACATAATTCTCATTCAAGGTACGATTCACAAACCCTAAAACTCTTTACGAGAACCCTAAATCGATTACTTACTCTCACGCCGGAGTCTAATCGTGGGAGACAATCCCACGATAAGCCTAACGGTGTTGTTTATTCTCTAAGTGTGCAGGTTTCAAGCATTAAGAAGCGAATTGGTACGAGAGCAAGAGCCCATAATCAGGAACACCCAACTTTTGTATCAACACCCAACAAGAGAAACCACATTTTTATGCTTGAGACTAGAAAGCATGGACGTCTCCATCCAAAATTGTTGGTCTTTTTTATCATCCCTTTCTTTATTTAACCACCTTCGCGCACTGATTTTAATCAACTCACCCGACCACAAAAGCTGTCCCCGGTATCTCTTTTCAATTTCACTTGTGTAGCTGGCTCTTTTGTCATCAAAGTTGTTGGTGGCGGAAAGTATACTTTCAAGGGTGATTTTTAAGTGAGCAATGTCATCATGATTGACTGAAGACATCATGTATGTATCTGTTTGTTTGTCTGAACAAAATAAGGGTGTTTCGGTTACAAAAAGAAGCCAAGGAGTGTTTGGGTGATATACTTAAATCTGTTCGGTTTGTGTCTGTAGATATAGAAGAAGATGTGGATAAGCGTGTGGGTTCCTTGTTATCTTCAAGACTTCAATGCATGCAGGTCTGGTAGTTGCATTACACAAATTGTCTCTAGCCATGGATGTGGATGTGTGTGGTGTTCATGTGTTACGTTTAATGGATGGAGCCATGGCAGTCTGGTTTTTGCATTATTGTAAAGACTAATGACTTACCATTAAAGGTTAGACAACTTCGCTTTCATTCACATTAATGCTTCGAATTAGTATTTTTTGTTTTGTTATTTATGACAAGCATCGTAAAAATATTTTAGTTTGTAAAATGTTTTCGCTTTCATTCAGTATTTGTTAGGATACCAAGCTCTACCGTAAAAATACATTATTAACAACGGTAAGACAATAAAATAACCTGAAAACTCATTTGAAAACCAATTCAGGAGTAAATGGGTTGAAAACTTGAAATTACCACGTCTAACAGCTAGACCCAATGATACTAAAAGCATAATACAATAACAACTTTTAAAGATAGCGACTCAGATCTGTAACATTCAAACCATAGATTCGACCAGATCCTATAAGCATTGGCCATACTCAATGATTGCTGTACACAACACAAATCACGTGTTCTCTTCACACAATTTGTGTATCCTCGAATCTAAAAGGTACTTGCAATTAAAAAGCATCTCGCATTCACACATACGGCTACCAACATTTTAAACTAAAGTTGAGGGTTATTATGCTCATTGGCCAATTGCTGCAATTTTGTAATCACGTTTGTTGCAGCAGAGTTTCTTGCTTCTTGAACACTTGGTAGCATTGCACTCAAACCCGAACACTCGAAATTAGTTCCTTTAACACTTACGTTAGCCACAAAACCACCTACATGCAGGAAGCCTTGAACTCAGAACTTGTATGAGCATAATAAATAGGAGAGACTTAACACAATATTCGGCTATATTAAAGCTAAAAAAATACAATCAAACGGAAGTATCAAGGGCGGCAAAATAAGCAGGTTGGGGTTTGGGTAATAGGTTAACACATGTCACTTTTAGTACGGGTCATTTGTTCCTTTTTTTTTTTTTTTTTTTAACAAATGCCAAGTCAATTGTGATTAGAAAACATATTATCATAATACTATAAGAAAATTTAAAAAATAATGATTTAAGAGGTTGTATAATTGTATGCATTGAAATTAGATTTCGAGAGACTTTCAAGTTTCAACCTGGTTGACACCTTTCAGCTAACAAAACTAATTGACCTATTTAAAATATAGCACAACCTGTATCAACCTATTTATATTTAATTCGTAAATGGATTGCCACTTGCCAGTTTGCCACCTCTAGAAAGCACCATGACAGCCTAATTATAAAAATTACATGACAGCGTACATTTAAAACTATAAATTCACTTAATTATCTTTTGATACATTAATCTAGAGTAAAAATATTTGCGGTTGAAATGTTTATAGGGTAGGGGATTAACCAAACTTAGCGAACAATATTCTTAAAATGTGTTATTTCTCTCTACATGTATAGTCAGTGGGACAACAAAGGTTTGAGATGACCTATGTATCGCATATGAAATGAAGCTGCCACTCAATGAAAATAGCAATGCACAAAAAAGGACTTACCATCTGAACGTGCTGTCCTATATGTCGGCAACATCCACTTGTTTGATAAACAGATATCATCCAGCTCCTGGCAAAAAAAGACATTGTTATGGTCAGTATGGAACATAAGATAGAATGTAACAACTCTGTATTGCATTCTCTACATAGTGCCATGATTATAGCATGCTCACAATGAATGAAATTGTAACTGGCTATTTCCGCTTGTTAATTTAAGAATGAGTCAATTCAGGCTATGTTTTATCAAACGGGTAAAAAGTAGATACAGGAAACAGGGCAAATGGATGGTAAGCTGCTTAAAGTGGCGAAATACTATAATTTCAATAAAGAATTTTGTTCTTGGATAAACTAGATTTACTATCATATACGGCTCACTAATTGCTCATTAAAGAATCAATTTTTGGACAAAAGTGTTTTGACCCCACCTGTACAAATATGACCCGGTTTCAGACGATCCCGTCACCGACCGGCCATTTTAACACATCTAATCACCACCAAAATAAGAGACAAGTGTCGTGTATGCCAATCAATAACAGTAATACTCTGAAAGTTATTCATGGATAACATGACAAACAGCATAAACATGTAATGTTGAGACATACCTGGCATGCTTTTCTCAAAGTGAGCTGGGCCTCGGACAAGCTCTTTCCTGATGATGGCACGGACAAGGGCAAGCTACTGCCAACATGCACGTTCGTACTGTCTTGAGCTTGTGTGTCGTTTTGCTGGCAGATCTCATTGCAACAATCAATAACCGCTTCTAGCTTTAGCTCCAAACAATCTCCAATACCTTTTACAAGTAGCAACAAACAAAAAGTCTTCTATATATTACTTATGCATAATAATTTGTAATATACTTGGCCTTATCTATTTTAATTTTTAAGAGGATAATATAAGCCACAAGAAAAAGACTTACCACCATTCATGATTGCTTGAATCTTCTTATCACAAACAGCCAACTCAGTTTCTATATGGTGTTGTTGATTACACTGCAAAAAATTAAACTGTGTTAATATATAAACCAAGAAATTCCTATTTAGCATGTCATATACTAAAGCCCACAATTCCAGAAGTAAGAACAAATGGCATGAAAGTAAAATAAAGCCTATCACTATGATAACCAAGTTAAGTTTTAACTGAATTATCTTATTTACATAATTCAATTTTCTTGATAACAACAACAACAACAACAACAACATACCCAATCCCGCGAAGGCGAGGTATGGGGGAGGTAGAAATGTAGACAGGTCCTACCCCTACCCCAGGTAAAACCTGGGAGTAGAGAGACTGCTTCCAGGGAGACCTCCGGCACGTGCACCAGTGCGAGTGAAAGAGAAACAAAAGAAGCAAGAAGCCAAAGAGCAACAAGTAAAAGCAAATAGAAGCAAGCAACCAACCAACAAGGGGCCAAGAACAAAAGACAACATATAAAAAGAGCAAACAAACAGAGTACCAAAACAACCAACAAACAACAAACAAGGGGCAAGACAAACAAAACAAGCATACAAAACAAGTAGGTCAAAAGAAAGAAAGCAAAAGAAAAGCCAAAAACAAACACATCAAAGCAAGGACGCAAAAGCAGGCGGGCAAAAGGCAAGAAGAGCAACACAAAAACAAAGCAAGGCAACGCAAGGGGCTAGAGCTAAGGCAAAAACAAAGGGAAAAGAGGCAGATCACTCTAAAACAGACAATGAAGTATATGTCAAAACAGTTGAATAAACCATACCAGTTTCTGTCTTTTATTTAAAAGAGCTCGAAGGGCAGCCTCTGATAATTCAGATCTCTTAGCATCTACTGTGAGCTTAAAGTCTTCAAGAGACCCGTCGTTCTTTTGCTGAACAGCAACCAAAGCATGATTCACTGTGAGAGGTTTATTATCCTCAGGAGGTGACACAACGCAAGGCTTCTTTTCACCATCAATCTTTTCAACTTGGCATTCAATCGGCTGTGTCTTCAAGTCCTTCTCTTCTTTCTGGCAGTGACCACAATCTTTATGTTAAATAAAATATATAAGGATTATTTGCCATGAAATATCAACGTACTTATTCATTTGTCATGTTTTAGTTATCCTAAAATGACCCAAACGACACGAAATCGTCTTTGGATGAATCAGATGTACAGGAAAAAATTAAATTGGCTAATATGAAACAAATGAAAAGATAAGTTGGTAATTTATGCAAATAACCAGTAACTGAACTTCAACTTCTAAAAGTTCAGTTATTCAGGTGTTTGTTCAAATAGTCTTCATAATCATAATATAGGTAAGTTTTCTAAATTCTATCTTATGAGCAGGACTTGTATTGATTTTCATTTGATCCTACCGAAATAAATCATTAATACTGTAAAAATGAATACCAATAAGTCATACTAAAAATCATAACTAACTTGATTTACCTTATTGCTGATAGTCCTTTTTTCATGACGATAAACCTTCAATGGTGTTTGCGGTTTAGTGTTTTGATTTTCTTTACACAAAGAAATGGGTGGCTTATCAATATCCTTGTTATTGGCTCCACTTGACGAATTGCTTGATTCAGCCATACGAGATCCATTCATATCATCCTGCTTCACATTATCAATGTTAACACCCGTGATCCTATTGCCAGTAGAATTTTCTGTTTCTTTTACTTTTTGGTCAAAGGGGCTTTCAATCGACCCAGAGGTGATGACAGCATCCGCCATCTTGTTAGCAGGGTCAACAGTAGTGGTAGTAGTAGTATCCTGTTTGATGGTTTCATGTGTCTTTTTGGGTTCATGTGTTTGTTTGCTTGATTCAACCCCCAAAGATCCAGTCATATCATCCTGCTTCGCATTATCAATGTTAACACCCATGATCCTATCGCCAGTAGAATTTTCCGTTTCTTTTACTTTTTGGTCAAAGGAGCTTTCAATCGACCCAAAGGTGAAGACATCATCCACCACCTTGCTAGTAGGTTCAACAGTAGTGGTAGTAGTAGTAGTATCCTGTTTGATGGTTTCATGTGTCTTTTTGGATTGATGTGTTTGTTTGCTTGATTCAACCCCCGAAGATCCAATCATATCTTCCGGCTTCACATTAGCAATATTAGCACCCGTGATCCTGTTGCCAGTAGAATATTCTGTTTCTGTGACTTTTTGGTCAAAGGGGCTTTCAATCGACACAGAAGTGTTGACATCATCTGCCACCTTGTTAACAGGTTCAAGGGTAGTGATAGCAATAGCTGTCGTATCTTGTTTACTGGATTCATGTGTCTTTTTGGCAACTTTGCTGTCACGAGGTTCTTCTTTACTAATATTACTGATGTTGACATTTACCGAATTCGAATTTGACTTAATTTCCACATTATTACATGACTTCAGTGAGCCTAGAATGATATTCGGCACTGCACTTCCCTCTATCGCTTGATGTGTTAAGCCATTTGATCCTCTGCACCAGAACATATTACATTAAACCAAAAAGAAAATTAAACTGCTACACTTTGCGTTTTTCAGTTTGACTTTTTACCTTGAGAAAAACTTTGATACAATGTCAGCGTAAGGAAGCAGGTAATAGTATTCAACAACAGGAGTAATCACCCAACTTCCCGCACTCTTCATTACCACGGGACCTTGTAAGCTGCATAATAATAGGACAACAAAGCCATGTTATAACAATCCATATATCTTAACACTATAATATGGGTACCAAATCCATACCTAAACACTATTGAACCTATACCCCTCAAAACCAAACAACCCCTTAATATTCAATTCATATCTCTAGCTTAAATAAGCAACCAAGGCCTTAAGGTTCAACAAAAGAGATTAACAACCAGTACTAACCTACAAATAACATCTTGAATAGGGACCAAATTATCCTCGTTGATTGATTTGGTGCTTTGCACTATGTAAAAGCGAGTGGCAGTCTTTGCTTGGCTCAAAGAATAAACGATATGGCTTTCCAAGACCTGAAGTTCGCCACTGTCAATCCCTGTTTCAGTGTACAATTGTATCCATGTATCAGTAAAGATCAGATAAAAGGTGAAAACAGAACATAAATCATATCAATCTCATCACACAGCCTTCAGGATTGAACTTTGTAACTTCATCTATGATATGGAAAAACTATAACATATAGCAACGTGATCAATAGATCTTCAAAAACCGTTACCAAAATGATCTAGATTCTGAAAATCATTATAAACCATTAAACTTTTGAGAATAGTTATAAAAACACTCAACTACAATCCGTTAGTAATGCTTAAAGTCTGTGAACCAAATTAGAAATGAAGTGAAAGTATGTTGCTACTTAGAGAAGGCAATTCCAACCCATATACGAGTCAAATCAGTTACCCTTTATCTCTAAAAAGATGGGTTAAAACATGTAAAATGGGTCGAAAGTCACCCCAACTGTATTTTTTTTTCAAGCATTAAACCTCCTGAAATCATTTTAATCAGAAAATTAAATTATTATATACAATAATAGCCATTTTGACTGATGGCTACTTATTTACATTTTCCCTTGTAAGAAAAGGTTCTACCTGCTTCTTCCTTGACAGCTGAAAATATGAGCTGCTGAAGACCAACTTCCCCTTCTTCATCGTATTTTTTCATCAAAGACAATTTTCGTTTCTTGCTTTTTTTCGTTTCAATCCCATTCGTGCTGTCTTCAGGATAAAGATCCTTTTCAATAACTGACCATACACCATCATTAAACTTCAGGAAGCAGTTTTCTTTCTTTGAGTCTATTAACAATACCGCTACTTTGGTTATGGGCCACTCTTTTATCATACTCGAGACATTATCCGAAGCATCAAGTAAAGTCTCAGAAATGTTGCATGCATCCATGATTGCTTTTTCCGTTAGTGAAAGCTGATTTGCAGGGTCGGTTAAAGTGGGTCGGTCTGATGGACTCATGTATTTCATATAATGCAGTATACTTGGTTTGAACATAATAGCCAGGTTGCAAAATTGGTCAAACTTTAAGAATTCACGGTCACGGTGTTGGTTTAGATGGTAATAGTTGTAAAGTACTGCAGCAGCATGAACCTAAAATAATTGGTTTACAGGTTACAAGTATGGATCATTAAGAGGTAAACTGAGCCATTAAGACTAATTCTAATGGATGAATGATTACGCACTTACCTGTTTAGCAACAGATTGATGTTGTGCTTCAGATAGGCTTTTCTTTGTAATGTCAGTCTGCTTCAAAGGTAACAATGGACCAACTAGGTATTCCATTAATGCTTCAACAGTCTCTTCGGTTGGACCGATCTCTGTTGGCAAATCTATGTCCATTGCCCCTTTTTTTATAAAATAAGAGTTATATTAGGAAAAAGCATTATATAACGTTCACCTAGAGGCATAAATCTATGCAAATTGCAAATACAAACTATGCTACCAGATTCAATGCACGCATAAGAATTAATGATAAGATTATATCTTTTATCGCGTCCTGTAAGATAAGACTATATGTTATAAAACTCAAGTAACTTCCATTTTAACCAATGTAAACTTTTCACCTACATTCCATGTTCCCAAAATGAATAAGAAACCGAACTGTACAACCTTAAACACGATTTTATCAAAAACTATTTACTCACGAGGCCAACTAAACAAAAGAAGTACAAGTTCTCGAGGTTCATATCACTTGGATTAATTTCAGTTATATATTCAATGAGACCCTCAACGAAGCTAGATAAAACCGCTAATTTGAGTCTATTAACCAACATTCCTTTATAATAAAAGTTATAAGCCAATGATAACTACAATATATAGCCATAATTGGAACACAAACATTTGAGACACTGAGGGTGCGCTCGGGATTGCTTATGTGCTTATTTTTAAGCAGTTTTGAGTGCACTAAACTGCTTCTTTTACACTTACGAAAGTGTGTAATATCTTAAGCAGATAAGCACTTTAAAATAAGCAATCCCAAACACCCCCTAGAAGGAAAAAACATTAAAGACAGCAAAAAGGTCTTAATTATAAGCTTCATAGAACCGCTTTATCCCATTTTACAACTGACCGAGTCAGTGAACCAAAGGAATAAAAACACTTAAACCTCATCTCCAAAACCCTATACCCAATTAATCATTAGACAAATTCCCACATTAACAATGTTCCTTCACAAATCGCAACTATATACGAGTAGTTTTTACTTTTTACAATGTCTAGTCAAATTTTTGTGAACTTTATCTAAACCGAATTACCCAAGAACCACTTACAGTTAATAAATTTCTTAACTTCAACAAATACCCGTCAAGATTCTCAATTTCTTAGATTTGTTAACTTTCGATTACCAAAATAGCCCAAACACCCTCTAAAAGGACAAAAGATCAAAGACAAAAAGGGTCATTAGTTAACAAGCTTCATACAACCGTTTCATTCCATTTTACTACTAAAGTGATGAACCATAGCAATCAAAACAGCTGAAGCTCACACATCACAACCTCTATAGCCATTTAACCATTTTACAAAATTCCGACTTAAATTTCTTGACAATTAGGGGTTTTACAAACCACCACCAAATGGCCTAGTGGGTTATTTGGTTTCTTCACAAAAGGGTCAAGCGTTCAAACATCGCTAGGCGTGTACATTTCGGGGTGGCCAGCGAGAGGTCAAAAACGGTCACGGGACTAACTCGGTGAGGCCGCTTACATCTGAGTCAAAAAGGCTTGCCCTACCTAGATAACCTCATCAATATTTCTTTTTACAGGGTTTAGTCAAATTCCTGAAATTTGACTAACCAAATTACCCAAGAACCACTAGATAAAACCAATCAAGAATTCCAACTATGTGGTTTTTACTTTTTTTACATTCTTTAGTTAAATTTATGAACTTTAACCAACCAAACAACCTAAGAACCACTAAATTTAATCAATTTCTTAACTTTAACAAAAACCCATCAAGATTCACATTTCCAACAAATTAAAAAAAAAAAAAAAAAAAAAAAAAAAGGTACTTTTTTTTTACTCACATTATATAGTATATACTACAAAACTGAAACAAAAACCCATCAAGATTCTAAAAAAAAAAAAGTACTTTAATATAATTTTTTACTCACATTATAAAAACACAAAATTAGTTAGAAAAGAATCAAGAAAATTTGTTGGGGTTGTTTAAAAATGTGCAACAGAAAATGGGTTTCATGCAATTTCAATGGATCACAGTTTTGAATTTTTTTTACCAAAATTAGAAACCCTAACAAGTGAATTTAAGGAAGACTATACCTTCAAAGAAGCCCATAATTGACAACAAAAACAAGAGTGTTTTTTTCTTTTCTTTCCGACAAATGAAGTTGGGAGTCTTTTTATTTTCTTTTGTTTTTCAACAGGACTTGAGCTTGACAATAATAAACAAAGGTTCGATGTTTTACAGAATCATAGGTGCTTTTGTCTTTTTCAGGGTGTGTTAGGGTTTAACCCCACGGGGGTATAGGTGGGGTGGGTGGAAGATGTGTGCTGCCGCCGCCTGTACTGTCTGCTTTAATACTTGTACATTGGGGGACAAAAAGTACGACCTAGCCCCATAGAGGGGGGTTCGGTCAACACAACCCATTTATTATTAGTGTTTTTTTCTATAAATTATTGTCATACTAAATGAAACGTTTTTGGTTGTTTGGTGAACTCTACATAATTTTTCAGGTACAGAGAATAGTCACTCTATAATTTATTACTCCGTGTGTTATAGTTAGGCTTTACCTCACTTAATAAGTCAATAATAGAGTGTAGTTTTTTTCATTGCTTTTTAACAGCAATTAATTATCTTAAAATTTCTCACACTACAAAGGTAATCATTGTAACACAAGTTCTTTGATACTTTTTCGATGTCTTAATACGGTGAACTAAAATATGTCTTGCATCTTTTTACATATATTTAAATTTTTCTTAATATGCACTCACAATTTTGATGCATGAAAATTGCATATAAATGTGAACTTTTTTCGAAAGAGTATTATTTTTGCACATCAAGAATCTCCAGATATTTTGATATATAATATCTTATATTGAAAATATCTTCACTATTATAATCTAATCCGTTAAAAAAATAAATAAAATAAAAAAACATTCTAGAGATAATTTTAAGTGAGTGACTGTGTAAATGGGTGGAGTCAAGCCCAAGCTCGACAAAGCTTGAGTCAGCTTGTTTAGTGTTAGAAAAACTCAAGCTCAACTCGTAAGTTATTCTTTAAGACCGAGCTCCTCTCAGTTATGAAATATCTAATTTCTTTTTTTAACTTTTCAAACATCAAATATGAAAAATGTGTTAACAATAAGATTTTTAACTAACGTATTTTATAAAGAATAATATTATTTGATTTGACAATGTATCACAATTGTTAATTATATCTTAAGTATAAAGAGCGTGTTCTGTTCATCTATCTTTGGAGCTCCAACTTTTTTTGGGTTTGCCCAAACCCGAAAAAAAGATACACACTTATTCGGATCCCACTCACAATTCTCTCCCACCTCCTCTCTCACCCTCTTGCTCCGACACTGATAAAAAAAAACCCGATGGACCTAAATCCGATCTGACAAAGGGATATCCACGGTGCGGTTTGTGAGTGTTGCTACAGAAACATCTACAGTACAATAATTTTAAAATGGGGGAACAATTTCTTTGTGAGAGGATTGCCTTTTGTGGTTGTGTTTTCTCCATTTGTTAAGATCTACAGTTGCTCGGTTTTTTTTAGCCACATCCTTTTTTGAGTGGTTTAGATAGATGAAGCTGGCTCTCGATTCTTCATAAGCACACATACATACTAAAAATCGGTGACCCAAATCTAGGGTTCTTCAATTTTTTTGCTGCACTTAATTTTTTGATAAGAAGTTCGTATTTTTATTCACAGGTGTATGTTTAATGGCAGGTTTGGACTATTTTGATTGAGACGCATGGATTGCAAAAGAGGATGAAGTGCGCTCCCATGAATTTTTTTAATCAAGGTATGCAATCCTTTATCTTTTTTACTAATTTGTGGTTACTTTGTGTTTAGTTTAAGTGGGTATTGATATGATTTTTGTTTTGTGATCCGAGTGTCATTTCAATTTAGGCTCCTCTATAGTGGGTATTGACCTCTAAGTGGGTATTGATAGGATTATAATGAAACTAGGGTTATGTTTTCATACAAACACATTGAGCTTTTATGCTTTTCATAAGCAGGTTATGAAAGGAGTGATGGAAAAAAGAATGCTGGAAGATGATTCCATCAAATTACTGGGTTATATCATGACTCACAAACTGACAAAACAAAAAACGCGTTATTAGGGCTTTTTTTTTCCTAATCAGGTACCTCAGAAATTTTGTAATGTAAGTGCTTTTTATATGGATCGGTGGTTTAGGATGATGATGTTTGCATATAAAGTTTCCGGATTTTTAGTATATCGCAATTTCGAATCATTTACTTATGAATTAGTTGATATGGATTTACTTATGAATTAGTAAAGAAGGTACTTTTTCCAAAAATTGTATTTTTAGGATTTATGATTGTTGTTGAAGTTGTTGTTGTTGGGTACTTGGGTATTTGGCAATTGCTACTTTTGATGGATGCTTTTAGGTTTAATAAGCTTTGATAATTGGTGTTTTTGGTTATTTGTTAATTGCTACTTCATACCCTATGCACGAAATTCTTTGTTATATACCTATAATTGTTGTGTATTTACTTAAAAATGAGTAGGATAGTTGATGTAGAGACACTAACATATTAGATTAACAAAACGATTTGGTGAAATTGTTAGTAGTTTGTTGTTATAAAATATACTTCGTATTATAGAAAAGATGCCCAAAGAGGTTGTGCTGTGACATTTGCGTATGTTGTCTTTTTTTGTTACGTTCTGTATCATGTGATCGGTGCCGTTCCTCCTTATCATGGGTATGTTGATCCAGCCTAAAATGAATTCTTCCTCGATTTGAAACTGGAAGTACTGCCACATGTATGTTGCATTTTCATTTAAACCTATAGTTTTTGTAATGTATCATATTAATTGTGTCCTTATCAAGCGATCTTTTTTGGTTTTTATGCTTTAATTGTTGCACGAAAGACATAGAAAAATTCTATGGGATTATTGTTGTATCTAATACTTCATGGATTTTATTTTCCGTTGAGAATTTAATCTAGGTTACCGTTTGTGTGTTTGACTGACTCATGAAGATGGTCAACTATTTTTCTTATTGCAGGTGTGGCCATCAGTTTTGTTATAGGTGTGGTGAGAACCACATAGGAATTTATGCAGGTATATGTCTTAAAACTTTATTTCAGAATGTTAAAACTTTCCAATTTGTTGCTATAATGAACAACATAAAAAAAGGTCCTTTTCGCCTATTTCCTGCATCCTTATGCGCTTTGAATATATGGCGACTGATAATTTAAATATATCAGATGGAGCATTTGGAGGGAACAAACGAGCACGCTCAGTACCACACTGCCACAAGGGAAAGGAGGTATTCCAGTTTTCCATATGCACTTCTGTGACAAGGTAACATTACAACAAGACTGTCTTTTGAATTGAAATGCATGTAATATATCTTTTTTCGTGCTTTCTCTTTCAGTTTGAAGATTGGTTAGTATCACTTTTCGGACTGTATTTAATTGTTGATATTAAGGTTGGTTCGGTTAATCTCTCTTTTCCTTTTAGTTAATCTTTTACAATTAATTATTTACTTTTGTAACAGCATACTTGCGTATAAACTAAAGAATTGTTACAAAGAGAGAGAATAGGAGTTGATGGTGGTTTAGATAACTAATTTAAGCCTGGACATACACTAGGATTTTGCCACCATGTGCTTTTATTCTTATTCTCATTATACCACTTATAGTACAATTAAGCATAACCAATAATATACAATAGTTCTTACATAAACATGATGCGTAACTTAAATAAAGTTTGGTCCTTTTCAAGAATTTAATCCTTATGAACAATCTAAGTTTTAGGGGAAATTAGAGTAAGCTATTAAAATATCCCCTGTCCAATTCATGTAACGAAAAACGAGTGTGTTTGGTGCTGCCCATTATCGCATACCAGTAAGCAGAACAAACAACATCTTCTTCCATATTCTAGCCGGCATAGCTACACCTACCATGTAGTTCCAACTTCCAACAGCCTGACCATTCAACACCGCCACCTACTGAAAATAAAGCACATGGCAGATTAACATGTTATAATAAGTTCATATTCGGAAACTTTGTTCTGATATGATCCAGATTGAGATTAGTTTAATTGTAGTGAGTTTAGAAAAAGTACCTTCATATTGCTAAAATTTCTATATTTCAGGTTTTTCTTATTAGTTGTCAGACTCACACTGGCTATTTTTGAATGTAGGGTGACGCAACTCGCAAGGCAAGTCAGGTCACGGGTCAAAAAGGGTCATTTTGAAGGCCAGGTATGCAAGGGCAGGGGGTTGAGTCGAAACGGGTTAATGAATGGGGATTCAGCAGTGAAAGATGGAGTTATTCAGTTTGATGGATTCGTTCATTCGCTAACCATCTTCCATCATGATGCACCCGAATCAAATTAAATGTAAGATAACTTTAAATGAGTTTATGATCTATTTTTATTCGAACTTAAGGTAATTGAGTGTAAGATAAAGTTAATTTAAATGAGTTGAATGTGTAGAATAGAACTGTTAACTGATGGACTGAAATATATGGCATGGGATTTTGAACAACAGATGGTGAAAAATGGTGAAACTGAACTCGGTCACAAGTAGAAGTTGATAGTTACAAGAATGGATGTTAGCTAAGAAGTTTTATATGTAAATGGGTTGTATCTCCTTCCCAGGTGAAACAGAAAAACTAAATATCCTAACGAGACGTATACCAACGGTCGCTATACAGTGTTCATCACTTTGAGCCGGATTGCATTTCAGGTTAATGATTGGTTTCTTTCACAATTAAGAGTCAAGAGTTAACTTTCTGTTTGCAATTTTGGTAATGTAGATTAAAGGGCTGTTTGGGCTTGCATTTATTAAAATAGATTATCCATTTGCATAACTGTGTTTTCAGAAAGCATGTCGAGACTTTTACACACATGTTTCAAGTTTTTTAGCACAATACGTCATGTAACATCTCTAATTTGGCTTTTGTTTTAGTGATAATTACCATAGTAGTTCTGTTTCAGGTGGGAGCAGTTGTGCTAGCAGAAAGCTTTAAGATGTCACCGGTTGATCGTATCTTTGTTCGGATGGGTGCAAAAGACCATATTGTGTCTGGCCAGAGTACAACAATGCATAATTTGTCCCATAAGTGGACGGCACGTTATCGCATCTTTGTTCGGATGGGTGCAAAAGACCATATTATAGCTGGCCAGAATGCATTCTTTACTGAGCTTTCAGAAACCGCATTTATGCTGGTATGTTCTGTATCATTTGTATGTGAGGTGGTATTTGACCAATCTACCTATAAATATGCTGGTTTAAATGGTTAAACGGGTTAAACTACAAAAAATGAGTATTTTTAAAATTACCAAATGGCATTAAACAAATGCCCACTGATTGACCCAACCCGACACCTGTTCATTATTTACCCATCTTACCTCAAGCTTGATTTGTCCTATTACATATTCTGCACCTTCCCTTTTTTCCATCAGTAGTTTGTGTATAAAGAATCTATGTACCAGGTCCTTACGTAAGAGGAAATACGTATGAGCCGCTTTTAATCGCTTTTGTGAAAACCCGGTAATTCTTGCTCATGTATATGTGTAAGGTACTTTTGATCTGGGAATTGTTCATCATGTATATTTGGAGCTTTTATTGGGTTTAATGATTGTGTTTTCTGGAGTTTTTTGATGAGTAATAGCATCGGAGTCAGTTTGATATATGGTATTGGTGTGGAAAGTGCATTTTTTAGTTGGTGTTTTGCTGATAATGGTTGCGACCTGGTGTATGAGGAATGTTTTGGAAATGGTTTTTGGCTTGAAGACTTCGAATGGGGTTTTGGTGAAAACGAATACTGGTCATATTTTGAAGCGCAAGAGTTTTAATTTTAGTCATTTTGTAGTTTTTTTATATGTAATAACTTTAGTTATTCTAGACCTTCATTATTTTTAGCGATGTTTCCGAAGCATGTTTTAGGAATGTCATGGTACATTAACTTCTATGGGGTTGTCCATATAAAGTTTATTTTGTAAAGTGTTGTTGATTAATATATTTGATTTGTGTCGTGCCGCAAACTCATTTGTAATATAACAACACTTAAATGGTCCATACTAAATCAATATCAATCTTCATACTTCAAGTTGCAATAACATATTTGATAGCAGATTGCCACTCCCTTGGCTTGCAGACAAAACCAGTATATACATACAAATACATTTATATGTTTAAAACTAACTACCAAACACACTTTTACTAAACCAAATTAAACAAAACGAAGATTAAAATACTTCATTAGCCAAAAGACCCGCAGCGAAGCGCAGGCTTACATCCTCGTTTATTTCAAAGACTCTGATATGTGATCTATAGTTATGCTATATTTATCTATATTATTTATGTAAAAGCTCGTGATGCTCGCGAGCCTACGGAGCTCGATATATGAAGCTCGGGCTCGAGCTTGTTAAGCCTGTTAAAAAACGGCTTGTTTCGAGCTTTTGCCTAGTCTATCTCAACTAGCTCTGCTGACTTACACACCCTAAGTAAAACCAAGCAAATCATTTTGTGTCGTTTTTATTGTCTACTTATAACCTTTGTTTGGTCACCAGTGTATGTATTTCATATTGTAACTTGTGGCTTGGTTAGGAGGTGGCATTGTTGCCTAAAGGTTTATCAATTTTTTTTTTTTTTTAAATTGACCAATAAAGATAAAGAAATACATTTCATGCCTAAAGTTTAATTTTTAGTGGCAATGTCATGCCTAAGCATGCCTAAACTTTTTTTTTTTTTTTTTTTTTTTTTTTTAACTCATAATTATATTTAACAATTAAATTAAAAACTTCAAATTTCATTAATAATTAAAACAAAAGTTACATGATACTTAGGAAAATAAAAACAAAACAATTTCTAAAAATTGCAAGGCCATCCATATTTCGCCGCGACTTCACGTTTTTTTGCAATCATAATATCGCGCATTGTTGGATCAGGTATGTTATCATGGGGGTCATTGAAGAACTTCATAGCTCGAAAATAATTCTTTTCTTGAACCCCTTCTAGTTGTGCCGACATTAACTTTTCTGCCAACTCTTCCTTCGCACGTTTCTTCTCAACATTTTCATCCATTATTTGTGACTTATTTGCCGCATAATCTGCTAACGATTCAATACTCTTCTTTGTCGAATCGATTTCGGCCTTTTTCCCTTTTTTCTTCCGTGTAAGAAAAGGAATAAATATTAATGATTTAAATTAGCGATTAAAATAATAATAATAATAATAATAATAATAATAATAATAATAATAATAATAATAATAATAATACCGATTGGATTTGGGAATTGGGTTTCAGGAACAACTTCATCTTCATCATCCTCATAATCGTATAAAGGTAATTCTCTTTCGATACTTTGTTCACGTCTTGGTGGACCGTCTCAAAAGTCATTAAAATGGTTGAATTCACTTGTCATTGCTATATTATAGTGACTTGGATTCAACGGTAGAGGTAGGGGATAGTAGGCTTGTGGTGGAGGTTGAGGAAAGTAGGCGTTTGGTTGAGGTCGGGGATAGTAAGCTTCTTGACCACGTGGTTGTGATTGAACCTTCGGCCGGACGGAATGTGATCGAGAACCTCGACCACGACCACGACTTCGACCTTTTGATGTTGAACCTTGTTGGGATTTACTTGGATCCATGTGATTGATTTTTAAAATGGTAAAGTGAATTGGTGATTTGAAAAAAATATGTGATTGTAAATATTTAAAGAAGAAATTATTTATTTAGTATTTATTTTTTTTGAAAACCATCAAACGGTAACAACAATTAAAGGGCAACGGTCATTTGCATTTAATGGCAAAGTTTTACCGAGTCGGTAAAACATATCGATTCTCTTGCTGAATCTATCATGCCGATGAAGTGGCATTGTGATGCCGATACTTACCAATCGATGCCGAGTGAATGCCGATCACGTTGCCACCCCTTACGCATTATAAACTTGGCAAAAGGCATTTGACAAGTCCATTAATTAAGCCTTCAATTAAAATAAAAAAGTAACTTTGATAACGTCAATTAACTTTTCGAATACATCATTTGCATTGGAAAACCATGTTACCAAAATTTTAGTACATAGCCACGTATCATACAAATAGACGTAGGTTCATGATTTTTGATTGGGAGGTGATTTGCACACTCTAAAAAATGATTGGCACACTCAAAATGTAAGTGTGTTGACATTTATACCCTTACTGGATAAGAATAAGTCCAAACAATGTGAGGGTATAAATGTCAACACACTCAAAATTTGAGTGTGCCAATCATTTTTGGGAGTGTGCAAATCACTTCCCTTTTTGATTGGTAGATGCCTGGTCAAATCAACTTCACATTAAGGCTAATAGGCAAGGCAATCATTTTTTCACCATACACATCAGCGCCACATCAGTTTTCTCTCTCATCTCACTTCCCTTCACCACTTTTCACCTTTTAGAGGGCAAGGAAACCATCATCACCTTTGACTTCACCTTTAATTAAATACCCACTTTATAAAAATATACCCCACTAAATACTCACACACACTCACACACAAAATAATTAAAATAAAAAAGGTACACATGGGGCCCAATTTTTTTGCTTTTACATTTGGTGATGCCTTCACCTAATATTGTTTTGGGTTGTGTACTTTAATGGTGAAGAATGGTGAGAGGCAAGGGAATGAATTGGTGATGTGGGCCCAATTGGTGATAGTATCACTACCTTGACAAGCAGCCTAATAAAGACTTTGAATTTTGAACTGAAACAGCAGTCGGCACAGGTTGAGTGCACTCTTGACAGGTGGTGCCAGAAACCGTTTCAATCATACCATTATCATTCTTTTTTTTTTTTTTTTTTTTACACTGGAAGTTATTTTTTAACGAAAAATTTTACATTCATTAAAAGTTTACAAAAAATTTGTTTAGACCATTATATGCTAAGTGAATTGGACCAATTATGTTTGTATGATGTTTTATTTTTCATTTGTTTTTTTTTTTTTGCCCATCACATTCACATGACACATATACACGTGAATTTTGTTTTGTAAATATTTTATGAAACTAGTATTTCTCTTTTTAACAAGTTATAATGGTTAAAGTAACAAATATTAAAAATTTATTAAAACTAAACCCAGCATGAAATCAATGTCATTTTAGTTATCAGGTGTGTTTGGTAAAAGTAGCGTGCAGTGAGTGTTGACAGTGAACAGTAGCGGTTTTTTTCTATAAAAATGTTTGATAATGTAGTTGTACGTGTAATCATAATGTGTAAAAATAGCTCATAAATGCTCAACGCTCCTAAATGCTACTTCATAGAGCGTCGAAAATATTATTCCAAAAAAATAGATAAAGCTACTTGTTGCTTGCCAAACGAGCATTAAAAATTACAATGCTCAACGCTCCTAAATGCTCCTAAATAATATGTGCCAAACAATCGAAACACGTGCCTTAGAACGGGCGTAATGGTTCAACACACCACCCGCGGTGGTCGACCTTTGCGTGCGGTCCCCATGATGGCCTTCATCGTCGCGCACAGTGGGCTTAAATGAGCTTGGTTCGATTGTGGTCATCACCTAAGGAAAAAGAATGAAAAGAGGAAGTAATGGTCCAAAAAGTGATTGTTGGGATTTTTTTTTCAACAATAAAAGTGTGTGTAAATGTGTGTGATGAATGAAGTAGACAACCTAGGTATGTCAAGGTTTTTAATTATTATTATTATTAAAATTTATTTGTGAAATACCATAAAAATTTGTTTTTTTTTAAACAAAAAATACTGAATACACCATATAGGCTTGAATCCTATACTTGGTATACAATCATACGTCGTATAGGATCTGCCTTATACGTCGTATGGGCCTACAATATGAAAAACTGCATAAACTGAAATTTGAATATAAACAATTCTTAAAAACTTGTAAACTCTAGAAATACATCCTATTAACATAATACATGAATATTGTACATAAGTTTCATAATGGGAAGCGTAAATACTACGAGTGTGGGTTAACCCAAACACCCCTGTTTTGACTCATAATCAAAGGACATATTACTTTGATATTAAAACTTGACTATTACAAAGGTAGACTTGTAAAGACGAATGACTATAAATATTTGGGGCGTTAGCAAGCTGAATAACAAAGGAGGTTGAGATGCTCGTCACCTAAAACACGAGCATTACCATTCTCTCTAATCTACAAGCCCCAATCTCTGAAATATAACTTGTTGAAGGCTAAAACGTGAGCTGAGACAATAATATAATCTATAATGGTACTAAAAAAAACAAAGTTGGAACTGTTTTTTGGCACTCCATCTTAAGCTAATAGCTAATCTAACGCTGAAGCTGAATCTAAGACTAAGTCTGAAACTAAAATGAGCTATGCTATATCTAAGTTGATCGTTGTGCTACCGTAACTGGGTTGATATCTGAACTATACTTAACTAAATTGTTAAATGAAATGATTCTGATTCTATACTTGAATTGATACTGAATCTATAACTAAACTGATATTGTAACTACAACTAAACTAAATCTGGTTCTATGTCTGAACTAATATTGAGTTTATAACTAACTGATATTGTATCTATAAATGCACTGAATCTGAGTCTATAACTGAGCTGATATTGATTCTATAACTGAACTAATACTGAAATTAGACGAAATCTAATCGTCACATATCATGTATGAAATTCTCATGGCAGCGAGTACTCCTATGCAGCCTTTACCACCCTTTTGCATAGATGCAATCCAGCTATTACATGCTTGTACGAGAGATTTCTAATCAATCCCGTATTAAGTGCATAAAGCATGGGTCATCCACATAGGACGCGTTA
This sequence comes from Artemisia argyi, assembly GCA_030686995.1. Taxonomy (NCBI): domain Eukaryota; kingdom Viridiplantae; phylum Streptophyta; class Magnoliopsida; order Asterales; family Asteraceae; genus Artemisia; species Artemisia argyi. The sequence continues at coordinate 149,477,810 of CM060685.1, forward strand.
AAGGGATAATCCTCTTTCACTTATCTAAAGCACTTTTGATAACTAATGAACCTCATACGCGCACACTTGATATAATTATTGATGCTTCTTATAAGCATCTTTACTTGGCTATTTCTCGGCTATATCCGAGTTATGATATTAACGTGGCTAATGGTGGATAATCAAGGCACCCGTGACATGAGTAGTGGAATCTTTTATATTCTTCTATACTATGGATTACTATTTGATAACTTGCTCGCTCTTGACTAAAGCTATAAATGTAAACCTGTTAAAAATCACCTGCTATCCCATACGCCCGTATATAGACCTAAGTCTATACGCCGTATAGGAATGTATACGCCTTATAGAAATACAGGTTTATACGATGTATATATCTGCAGAAAACAAATAGCACTGCTGCAATGATCTAGCTTATACCATTCCGCAAATTGAAACTGTATCTAGGCTTTTGCTACTACAACATAACACATAGATGGTCCTACTACTTCTGCTAATAAACATATGTTTGCTAACTTTGCGCTAAACACGAGTTATTCGTTTAAACAAAGCTAAACTACTAAACTGTTACTCACCTGGATTGTCTAAGCACTCATCGGGTATGTGCTTGACTTCCGAGATCACTTAAACACATAAATATCATTCTATAGTCATTAGAACCTGCAGCAACCTCTTAACGCATGACCTATATCAATTTCGCTAACTTTTGTACATGTGCAAAAACTGAGAATTCTCGACAGTCTACTGTGTTTTGCTTATTTGACCCACTTAGGATTTGAGTTAGGACCTGAAACCAACTTCATTGGAAAGTAGATTCAGATAACTACAAATTTGGTTCTGACCTCATCGAAATCCGATGAACAGTTGATTTGCTACGGTTTTCAAACATGATACAATTTTCTGCACAACAAGGTGCCCCATTTTCGTGCAAAGCTAAAATCATCAATACTCAACATAAATCCATACTTATGACTTGTATAATTGAACCTCAATTTGGTAAACATGTATGCGATCATTTTTAACAATAATCTACCATCTATAACACATGAATCATATTAAATTTGCTAATTTGGCCTTGTGCAAAACACTCCTTTAAAGCCATAACTAAGCCTTAACATCATATTTAACATGATTTAGCTAATGGTTTCTAACCATTAACATCATATCAGTAGCATGATTAACCCTAATCCAAAATCATGCTAACATCATCTATGTTCATCAAACATGTGCAAAACTTCATAATCATGTTTAAAATCATGACTAACATACTAATTAAACAAAACCCTCAAATTTTCACCATGTATCATGAAACTAAGCTGAATTTAATCACATAACTTGATGGGGAACATGTTTAGGAGGCTTATTACATCTTGTATCTAGTATAATCACCTCCAAAATCATTCTTAAGTACCATAAAGAGGTTTACTTCATCCTTAGGTTTCTTAGCTTTTTCCTTCCAAAAACACATACACACATAACCCGTGTGTTATGAGTAAGATTTTCGATTTTGTGAGTTAATAAGACCAAAGGGTAATCCTGGAATTTCAGCCCATAAATTTAACTTTGCACCGTTAGTCCTTTTCGTTAAGTCCTTTGCACCGTTAGTCCTTTTCGTTAACTATTTGCGTGACAAGTCTTTATTTCTATTGGAAACTAACGAAAGGACTTTTCTAATATGCCAAAAGCATTCAAATATGTTTCTCACTAATCTGTAAAATTGGGGGTGTTACAAAAAGTTTATGTGTTAGTGGGGTTTCGTCAAGTTCCTTTTTTAAAAATTGTTTGCCTTTGTTGTTTTATAAAATAGTTCCTGTGTAGCTGGTGTGTCAAAAATGTTAATTGTTTGTTTTCTTTTTTACTTTGTTTGCTTTGAATAAAATGTTTATATATAAAACTTTATAATAAAAGTTTAATGTAAAATAAAAAATAAAAAATTAATTTTGTCAAAAAGAAATTGGTTTGGTGTTGGTTAGGGGGTGACCACTACGCCTGTAAAAGTGGTGATAAAGTGGTGTGCTGAAACACTGATGTGGCGCTAAAGTGGAGGTGGTGATCAGATAACCATAACACTCGGCCTTTGAACACCATAACGTAACCATCATGATGATAATTTGATTCATATACCGAACCATACAACTTTGCACTAGATACATACACTCGTCACGTCTGGGGTGCTTGCAAGGAATGACAATTTTAATATTAACGGGCGTTGGTGGTTTGCAAACTCTGTATTATGATTCGTTATCTAAAAGTATATTGAAACATCACCAAAAAAAAATCTAAAAAACAAAAAGGAAAAAAAAACAAAAAAAAACAGACAGTGCATTTTTTACTTTAGTATTAATTGTAGTGTGCAAATAAAAAAAATATTCAGAGTCTGGCCAGAAACTATCATACCAAAAAGCAGTACTACAATACGGTTATCATTTCAGTTTAAATAAAAAGTAAACTTCAAAATATATCCTTGTGGTTTGTCAATTTTCACAATTTACATCCCTTATAGAAGAGTTAGGACATCTACATCCCTCCATGAATAAACGTTAGATAATATATATCCCTAAGGACGAATGATACAAGCGTTTTTCCTGTTATCTACTAACATCTATTTAACATGAGGGGTTCTTTCACCTTTTTGCTTATCACATGAAAGAGTATTATTGTCAATTTAATTCCCCTTTGTCTTCCCTGTTACCTTTCTTCGACACCATTTAGATTTAGATGTCATCACAATTCACAACCATTCTTATATGGGTTTCACATTAAGTCCTTCTGTCATTCTCTTTGTCCCAGCTCCACCATTTCACTTTAACCCCTCATGTTCAACCGACGTTCACAGATAACGAAAAAACACTTGCATCGTTCGTCTTAGAGATGTATATTGTCTAACGTTTATTGACGAGGAATGTAGATGTCTTAACTTTTCTGATAAAGATGTAATAAGCTAAATAGATAGAAAAAAATAAGACTATTTACTACTGAAAATGAGAAAAAGTTGAGAACTTATATGAGTTGTCATCAAATCATGTTTCTTGCTGTTTTTGTTTTAACAGAAGAAACATCAATTTAACGACAACATAATAATAATTTCCAACTTATTAAAGAAGCATGCACTACGGTATATAAGTATGCAAAATTCTTTTTCTTGCAATTTACCGTGGTACAGGATTATTCCCCTTTACCAAAAAAAAAAAAAAAAAAAAAAAAATCTTTTTCTATGCTCCATGTGGGAATCAAAAATAAATTAGTGACACTAACTTCTATCCATTTGGTTAAAATATGTCATATACTCTTGACTTAAGATTAAATTTCCTCTTGTCATCACAAATATTTATCTATCGAGTTTTGAACCATAAAACTACTTTAGAAGGTTAGATGTTTTACCACTAGACTATTTTGTAATGGCTTATTTGCTACTTTACTTTTATGAATACTAAATCCAATAGTAATGAGCGACCCAAGAAGGCAAAGACTGAAAGTCGATAACTTTATTATACTTCGTATTAGTTAAGTAGAGCTTATGTAAACACCATTGTCTTACTCATTCAGTCATTTGTGTTTATTAATTTGGGAGTGAAAAGAAAAAACACCGAGGGTTTCTAATGATAATGTATAGCTAGAGGCTACGGTACAAGGGCTGTTAGCCTTGGTGCCATGACACCAACCCAACCTTATGGCGCCACAACAATACCATCTCTCGCGCTGTCAGCTCTCTCGTCGGCGTTGTACCCACCGGCCCACGCCATGGCTACTTTTTTACTTTTCTTTTTTCTCTTTTGTTTTGACCTATGACAACACTTTTACATATGGCACGACTTATATAGGAGGAAGAGGTGTTTTTTTTAGTGATAGATTCTCATTCTATCAAAAAAAAAAAAAAGTGCTAGACTTTTCTATCTCATGTTATAAGAAAAAGTGCTAGACTTTTCCAATGGCACCCAATGTTCTAAAAGGCGTGCTGTTGGGATCATACTTTTGTATTTTAGTCAAGTCTCAGTCATTACCTTTTGTAATAGGTTGCTTAGTTATTTATTTCACTATGTGTAAGTTACTAGGCTTAATTAATCATGTCCATTGGCCTTGAAAGCCCACGTCTAAGAAGAATGAGGGAGGAAGGGAGTGTTGCCCTACTCCTCCCTTATAAATACTAAGCTTATGTAAACATTATAATTGTTGGTTATTTGAATACATTAAGAAAACTCTTGCAATTACTTTTCTCTCATTCTTATAATCAACCATCTCTCATTCTCATCTCATTTCTTATACTTGTGTTTACAAAATGGTGACCTAACAAGTGGTATCATTCGCCTAATAGAGATTGAAGTGTGTTTCTTGGTGTTAACGTGGGATTTAGGGTGTATTTTATCATTTTTTTTGCTTTTTTCTTTGTTTCTTACACTTAAATCTTGAAGCTTGGATAAGTTTTAAGGTTAATATAGTGTTTAGAAGCTTAGATTTTGCATAAAGTTTTGATTTTTAAGGTTTTTTCTACTCAAAATCTTCTATAGTTAGTGTTTTCTAAGTATTGGTGAAGTTATTTGATTAAAAGTACCTTATTTCTAAGCATTTTTCTTCAAAAATTTGTGATTTTTCAAGTTTCTAACCATCTTACGCGTAAGTTTAGTGAATAGTACATTTTAAAAGCTGTCTACAATACCTTTTTGTCCCTTCTACGCATAAGTTTTGGTCAAAACCCCTTTCCTACGCGTAACATTAGTCAAAACCCCCTTTCTACGCTTAACTTGGTATTCTACGCTTAAATCCTACGCGTAAGCTCAATTCCTACACCTAAGTCCTACGCTGAAGATTCATCCTACGCAGAAGTTGCCTTTCTACGCATAAGTTCAATCTTACGCATAAGATTTAATCTTACGCGTAAGTTGCTGGAATCTACGCATAAGTTTCATCAAAGGTTTTCTCTTCGTGCTACGGTGACTCAGTACTTCCCTAGCTTGGATAAGTTAGTGGAATACTTCGACTTCGGATATCTTTCAAGCTTGGATAAGTTTGAAAGATTTGTTTGGTCTTTGAACCTTACGTATAAGAATCTTACGCATAAGCTTAAAACTTACGCATAAGGTACAATCTTACGCATAACTCTATAGTTTACGCATAAGATCAACCTTTACGCGTAACTTTGAAGTCTACGCATAAGTTTCACTTTTACGCGTAAGATTTCAACTTACCCCAGGGATTTTGAACTTAACCAAAGGAACGTGCATTTCAATCTTCTACAAAGATCCATTACTACACAAGTGTTCTAAGATGTCTCAACCACCACATTACTACTTCTCTAATCCTTAGCAACAGCAACATCAGCAGTATCAGCAACAACAATACCATCAGCAACAATCATATCAACAACCTTCACAGTCACACTTTCATCAACAACCATTTAATCCACAACCACAATATCTCATGATGCAACAACATCAAATCATTCCTCAACAACAACCATATCAAATGTCACAACAAAACACTCAGTTTTCCTCCAAACAACCTCACTGGTTTGATAGAATGTGTGAAGTTAGTACAACTCAACAATCCAGACATGAGGCGGGATCACTTGAAACACCTCCAATGCTAACACCTGGGAACTATGTTCAATGGTCAAGTTGATTCTTACGATTTCTTGAACTAAAGAAACCTCATGGGAAATTCTTGAAACAAGTGATACTTGAAGGACCATTTGAGTGGCCAACAAGATTTGAAATTGGTGATCCAACTGCTGATCCTCCACGTCCTCCTGGAGATAGACCTCTTCCAGAATCTCAACTCACAGAAGAACAGAAATTACATCGTGAAGCTGATGAGTATGCAATGGCTTATATACTTCAAGGTATACCTAATCCAATTTATCGAAGTGTCGATGCTCAGAAAACAGCCAAAGCTATGTGGGAACATGTTCATCTCCTTATGGAAGGCACTCAATTGAACAAAGATGATATGGAATCCAAACTCTACATGGAATACACTGACATCACAATTGAACCAGGAGAGTCACTTGAATCCTACTATCATCGTTTCACAAATGTGGTCAATGATCTGGAACGTCACAAAATCACAGTACCAAGGATCGCAGTGAACTCCAAATTCGTTGGCAGTCTTGGCCCGGATTGGCATAAATATGTGACATTTGTTCGACAAACCAAAAATTTTCATGATGCACCATATGGTTTGTTGTATGATTTTCTGAAACACCATGAACCTGAAGTGGAAAAAGATCGAGCTCTTCGAGGAGGATACTCACCATCACCAACACCAAATTTTTTGGCACTCGTAGCTCAATCTCCCTATGCTCCACCACCTATGTCAAATCATGCATATGTTCAAGAGCAAAACTACTTCAGTTATCCACAATCTTCTACCTCGAACCAAATGGTCCCTTATGATTCATCTCCACAGAATACTTCTACTCAACTTGTTCCATTAAACAACAATGATGCAGTGTATTACTCCAACTCCAATGAAGATGACGATGATGACTTTAATACGTTGAATCAGGGACTTGCTCTTATTGCTCGTGCTTTTAGCAAATTCTCCAACAAAACAAACAACCGTCAACGTTCATCTTCTAACACAAGGAATCAAGCTGTTGTCAATGATGGAAGAGTGGAAATTCAGAATCGTAACTATGGTCGATCTGGTTCAGGAAGTTCTTCAGGAAATTTTGGGAATGGTCAGAGGTTTAATAACAATGGAGGGTTCAGGAACAACTCAGGATCTTCTTAGCAAAGGTCTGAACCAGTTGCAACTAGGAACTCAAACTCAGGGAATGCAGTATGGTGCTATAACTGTAATGAACAAGGTCATATAGCGACAACATGTCCTAAACCGAGAACTCGGGGTAGTAAGTTTCACAAGCAGGCATTTCTCATGGCTCTTCATGATGAAAAAGATGGACATTTCCCTGAACAGGATAACAACTTCATGGCAAATGTGAACAATGACGATGACATGGAAGATCTGGAAGCCAATGCAGCTGTGATGCTTATGGCCAATATGCAGGAACTTCAGTTTAATGATTCAGGTCCAGTGTATGACACTGACGGCTTGTCTCAGGTACATGACCTCAATGCATGCCTAATACATGAAATAGCCTCACCTTCTGCTTCTGAATCAGATATGGCGCAAGTTGTTCCATCTGACTCATCTTCATCTTCTCAAACAGATGAACAAATAAGCACAGTTGTCATATTTGATGATGACACAGTTGTTTCATTTGATGATCCTATTGAGAATGATAAACATGATCATATAGAACAACATGAACCATCATTTGATCCAGACCCTGACCTCATATTGTTATCTAAACAACTGAATGCTCAACAATTGCAAATCATAAAATGCAACGAGATAAACAAAGCTTTAAAAGAAACAAATGCGTCACTTGCAAGAGATATTGAGTGTTATAAAATTCAACTTTCAAATCAGGAAGACAAGATTAAACATGCAAAAAGTTTTGAAAAAGCTTTTCAAGATTCTTACAACAAAGAGCAAGATCTTCAACACAAAATGCAAGATTTAATTGAGTCAAACGGAAAGTTGATTTCTAAACTCGAAAGTGAAAAGTGAGAACTGAAAATGCAAGTTGAACGTCTTCAAAAAGTACTTTCAAAAACAGAAACAGAATTGTCCAGTTGCAAAAAGGATTTTTGTGAACATAAAATACGAAAAAGGAAGTATATAGATAACTTACTCGGTGAGATAGTTGATCTTGAAAAACAACTCAAAGAATTTCGTAATATTGTTTACAAAACCGGGGGCTCTGTCACAACAATTCAGAAATTTACTTTAAAACCGAGACCCGATAAAGGATTTGCACTTGGCGATTTCAAATCAATGTTTCTTCACACAGCATTCAAAGAAAATCCTAAGATTTACAGTATGGACCACATGCTTGATAATACGATTGTGCGTGCTGTTGTTTTTGATACTGAGGAAGAGGAAGAACTTGAAGACGAGAGTCGATCAAAAATGAGTTATGTTCAATATTGGACACCATATGATTATTCTCAAGCTCCTCATATTTCTAAATCTTTTGTTCCTCAAAAGGAATTACCTGAGAAATCATGGTATGTCACTGAGTCATATGTTTCATCCTCTAATGCGGCCCCTGTCCAACCTGTAGCACAAATAAATGGTCCTTTACCATCATCCGGTGAAGATACACCTTTACCTAAAAGTTGTCGTGTTTTAAATTATTACAAAACTTTTATGGAAGACATCAAAATCTTGGAGGAAACAATTGAACGTAATTCTGAAATAAAAATTGAAACTTTTCAATCCGCTTACGAGCGAGAAAAGAGAGATATTTTTCAAAAACAAATGTTGCCAATTGTCAAACACCTCCGTCTCTGTGCTACACGGTGGGAGCAGGAACTTCAAAACGAGGTCAAATCAATGATAAACGTTTTCAACTCAACTGAAAATGCGATTTTGGTTCAAAAGCAAAGAAATAGAATTTTAAAAAATGATGCTGATTGACTCTTGGAACAAGTTCTCAATGCTGATATTTTGTCTGTTATCATGAATGATCTCTATAAATCTGGTACTTCTATGCTTATGGATGATCTTTGTGTTGATAATAACTTGTTGAATGTGGAAATAGAGACACTTAAACATGAAAATGACAAGCTGAGAATACAGAATGATGATGTGACAAAACAATTTTCAAAAGAAATTTGTCTACTCAAACAAAGGCTTGAATGGTGTCAAGCTTAAAGTATTGATATGGAATTGAAATTTCAAAGTCAAAATAATTCAAACTCGTGTCAGCTTTGCAAAAACAATGAGTCTTTAAAAAGTCTGTGTCTCAAATACGAGAAAGAAATTGCGGATTTAAAAATTGAAAACGCCGAATGGCAACAAAACAGCGATGACATCAAATATTGCAATGGTTTACTTGAGCCTGATATTCAGGATAAAAATCACATCATCATTGATTTAAAAGAGAAAATTAAGCTACTTCAAAAAGGAAAGTTTGTTGACACCACGGTGATAGCACCAGGATTGTATCAATTAGACAAAACTGCTAAAGAAAATGTTGTTCAAAACACTAATGTTGATAACTCCACTTCCACAGGACTAGTCTCCACTAATAGCGTTAGCAGACCCAAGCGAAAAAGTAACAAGAAGAATAGGCTCTGGCAACGTAAAAGAGGACCACTAGAAGCTCAAGAAGTAGAAGATCAACTTAGGAATTTGAATAAAACTCATGTTGCATCAGATTTAGATTCTAATCTGGCAAATTGTAATCAAAATCTAAATGTAACGAATGATGAACCTTTGAATGTTTTGAATATTAATGCATCTTGTGTGTTTTGTCGTAAAAGCGTATCATCTGGTGATCATACAAAATGTATAGCTAATTCTCTTCTTAATCGTCATAAGAAACGTAGGACAAGCATTCCTTCTAGGCCCACTACTGCCTCTAAGTCTATATAAGGAAAGCCGCCTTCTACAGTTTCTAATGAAGTTGAAGTTACCCCCATAAGTGCAGAGAACAAATCTAGGAAAAATCCAATTACTAGTGAATTCACCATAAAGAAAGCTAGAACTAGTTGGAATTGGAAAAGTTGGTTACAATATAAACCAGACTTTAAATGGATTCCTAAATTGTTGAATACATGTGCTTCTAACCAACAGGAACCCGCACTTTCTTTGGGTTCCACCCTTACTTCTGTTTCATCCGTGTCGTCTTCTTGTGATGCAGGTAGTACAGATTGTTCTCTGGATTGTTGATAGCGGATGCACCCGACATATGACAGGCAATCTCAAACTGTTAAACAACTTTGTCTCAAAGTTCATTGGTACTGTCAGATTCGGGAATGATCATTACGCTTTAATCATGGGATATGGTGACTATGTCAGTGGGAACATTGAAATCAGTCGTGTTTATTATGTGGAAGGCCTTAGACACAACCTTTTCTCTGTTGGTCAATTTTGTGATGGGGATCTAGAAGTTGCATTTCGTGAGAAAACTTGTTTCGTTCGTGACTTACAAGGAAACGATCTAATGTCTGGCTCACGTGGTTCTAATCTTTATACAATATCAATGTCAGATATGATTGCTACATCTCCGATATGTCTTCTCTCCAAAGCGGAATCGACTAAATCTTGGTTATGGCACAAACGTCTTTCGCACTTGAATTTCAAAACTATGACTGAACTTGCTCGTCACAAACTTGTTGATGGATTTCCAAGATTCCGTTTTACCAAAGATCACTTATGTTCAGCCTGTGAACAAGGAAAAAGTACTCGGGCTCATTTTCCTTCTAAATCTGAGAACAGTACGAATCATGTTTTACAATTGCTTCATATGGATTTGTGTGGACCGATGCGTGTTCAAAGTATCAACGGTAAACGCTACATTCTTGTAATTGTGGATGATTACTCCAGATGGACTTGGGTTTATTTTTTACGAAGTAAAGATCAGGCTCCTTCAATGATCATCCCCTTTCTCACTAAAATTCAAGTTCAGTTACGCAACACGGTACGAATAGTCAGAACTGACAATGGAACTGAATTTAAGAATCAGACACTTCGGTCATATTTTGAGAAAGTGGGAATTGAACATCAAACATCTATTCCTAGAAGCCCAGAACAGAATGGAGTTGTTGAAAGACGCAACAGGACGTTAGTGGAAGCTGCTAGAACTATGTTGATTAATGCTCAATTACCAGATTACTTATGGGCGGAAGCTGTTTCAACCGCATGTTAAACCCAAAACCGTTGCATGATCACAAAACGCCATCGCAAAACACCTTATCAAATTGTTCACAAAAGAAAACCGAACATCGATTACTTTCATGTATTTGGAGCACTTTGTTATCCGAAAAATGATCGTGATGATTTAGGTAAACTTAAAGCAAAGGCTGATATAGGAGTGTTCGTTGGATACTGTGAAAATTCTAAAGGTTTTCGGATATGGAACCGTCGAACACGAGAAATTCAAGAAACTATTCACGCTAATTTTGATGAACTCACACATATGGCTTCTGAGCAACACAGCTTAGGACCCGAATTCAACCGTCTTAACTCTCCGGACTCTTCGGCTGAACCATTGCCACTCAACCGCAAAGAATTGGAAACCTTGTTTGCTCCACTGTTTGATGATACAATTGAATACCGTTCTACTGAGGTCTCACCCAATTCCGCTGCTCAACCTGAAAATATTCAAATACCAGACTCACCTCAACAAACTACTACAACTATTGAGAAAGACGGTCCTCCAATTGCATCACCATTTACAGCAGAACAAACTGTTTCTAACTCCCGACAATCAGCTGAAAATCCTACACCACAATCAGTTCCACAAATAGCAGAGCATGATCCTAATGCGTTCTTTAATCCGTTTGCACCGGCTCCAACATTTCCTGATGTAACTGAGTCGTCCACACGTAATTTGGATCTTGCTAACATGCGAGATACTTATCAACTACACCCTTCGACACACAAATGGACTCGAGACCATCCACTAGTTCATATTATTGGCCATCCAGATGCACCTGTAACGACAAGACAACGACTTCACACTGATGGAGAAACTTGTATCTATGCATTCACAGTTTGTCAAGAGGAACCAAAGAACATTAAAGAAGCAATGACCTATGACAACTGGATTGAATCTATGCAAGAGGAATTTCAGCAGTTCATACGATTAGAAGTCTGGGAATTGGTTGAAAGACCTGACGGAGTCTTTGTTATCGGGTTAAAATAGATTTGGAAAAATAAGCTAGATGCAGAAGGCACAGTCATACGTAACAAATCACGCCTGGTAGCGAAAGGATACTCCCAACTAGAAGGACTTGATTTTGCAGAATCCTTTGCTCCAGTGGCTAGACATGAAGTTGTTCGGATCTTTTTGGCCTATGCTGCACACAGGAACATGGTTGTTTACCAAATGGATGTGAAAACAACATTTCTTAATGGAGAACTCCGTGAAGAAGTTTATGTAAGCCAACCAGACAGCTTCGTTGATCCTGAGCGTCCTAATCACGTTTACCGACTCAAAAAGGCACTCTACGGACTTAAGCAAGCCCCACGGGCGTGGTATGACAAACTGTCCACTTTCTTGCTGGCCAATAAATTTTCTAAAGGTTCGGTGGATCCAACACTATTTACAAAAACCTACGGGGAGGACTTACTTGTTGTTCAAATCTATGTCGATGACATTATTTTTGCCTCAACAAAAAGAAGTTACTCTAATGATTTTTCAAAATTAATGAAAGATAATTTTGAAATGTCCATGATGGGTGAACTTTCGTTCTTTCTAGGACTACAAGTTCATCAATCACCCCGTGGAATTTTTATAAATCAGTCCAAATATGCTCTAGAAATTTTAAAGAAACATGGAATGATGAGTTGTGATACTTATAATACACCAATGGGCTATACCACAAAACTAGATGCTGACTTACATGGGACACCTGTTGACCCTACCAAATACCGCAGTATGATTGGGTCACTCATGTATCTCACAGCTAGTCGACCTGATATAGTATTTGTTGTCTACATGTGCTCTCGCTATCAGTCCAAACCAACTGAAAAACACCTCAGTGAGGTTAAAAGAATCCTTCGATACATAAAGGGAACCATTAACTTGGGAATCTGGTATCCGAAGGATTCTGGTTTTGAACTAATTGCTTTTTCAGACGCTGATCATGCAGGATGTTTAGACACACGCAAAAGTACATCTGGTGGATTACAGTTTCTTGGAGATAAACTTGTGTCATGGCAATCAAAGAAGCAGGACTGCACATCACTGTCGTCAACAGAATCTGAATATGTAGCTATGTCTGCTTGTTGTGCTCAAGTCATCTGGATGAGATCACAACTTAAGGATTATGGCTACCTGTTCAACAAGATTCCGATCTACTGTGATTCCAAAAGTGCCATTGCTATTTCCTTCAACACAGTTCATCACTGCAAATCCAAACACATTGATCTCCGATATCACTTCATCAAAGAGCATGTTGAAAAGGGTACCGTTGAACTGTATTTTGTTGGGACTGAGTACCAATTAGCGGACTTACTTACCAAATCCTTAGCACCATCAAGGTTTGCTAGTCTAGTTCACCAAATTGGTATGCGATGTTTGACTCCAGATGATCTGGAAAAGTTTTTAAAACACAATTGATCGTCAAACATCAAAACTATCTTTGTAAATATCTTTTCAAAAACAAAATACAAAAATATAAAACCATCAAAAACACAAAAAGATTTTGTTGTTCTTTTCAATTAAAAAAAAATGCAAGTACGACCACTCTTGTCAACACTATTTTTCATAAACGTCTTCTAATATGATCTAAAAACAAGTGTTGAGGGGGAGGTAAAATATTTTTCAAATTTTCTTAATAATTACTACGTACTTGCATTTTACCAAAAATATTACGTTTTATCTAAAGTGATGCTTCAAAAAGTTTTTTCGGGATACTTTCCTTGACCATTATAATAAATTTTTAAGTTTTGAAAAGACTTCGGTCTAAGGTCGAGGGGGAGTAAAATTCCACAAGTTTTTCTTGTCATGGATTGGTGTAGTTAACGAAAGTTAAATATGAAAGTTAATTGGGCACTAGGTGTGAAAGTAATATAAGGTTAAGGGGCTATAATTGTCATATAGAGAAACTACTATTAACCTTGGTCAAAACTCATTTGACCTACTTCATTTACTACACCTGCACAAGCATTTACTCTTTTCATCTAACTCATCAACGATCCATAATCATCCTATTGATCCATCCATTGTTTCTCAAATATGTAAGTTATAAGATGTTTTGATCATGATTCTTAACAACGGTTTTTAATTTCATCTTAATCCAACGGCTAGTTTTTCATTAATCGATTAAATTAGCTTTAGGGTTTTGCGTAAAAAATTGGACCCAGAAATTTTATATGTTAATGGTTAAATTGGTTAGTGGGATATGATCTTAGGATGATACTAAACATGTTCGTGAACTTCAAACACACCCAGAAACTCCAATTGATCGATTTGGTAATTAGGGTTCATACGTGATTTTTAGGGGTTCTTGATTTTGAGCGTTATGATTGAAATTGTTGATGGGGATTGTGTTTATATATGCCTAGGAACTTGATTATGTGGTTTAATTGCTTCAGAAACAACTCTTGGATCATGAATCTTTGATTTAGGGCTCGTTGACACTAGCAGCTATGATCTTTTGATTCTATGGATATTTGTTGTTATAACTTGGTCCACTTGATCCTTAGGTTGTATGTATCACTTGCCCTATGCCAATTTTAACCCAGAATCATGTATGAATCTGAATGTGATTATGTGTTCATACGATCCTACGCATAACTTTGAACTTTGACACGTTTACGCATAAAGTTGTGTGTTTAAGTGTGTTAGGGATGTGTTTGAACATAATATTGATCAGTGGTTGTGTTTTACACTTTCAGGAATCAAAAGACTTGATTTTTCAAAGGTGATTTTACGACAAAGATGTTTCTACGCATAAGACACTCATCTTACGCGTAAGATTGAATCTTACGCGTAAGATTCGACACATTTGAAAAACATTGTCTTGGATAAGACAATGTTTACGCAAAAGATTTTTCTTACGCATAAGATTTTATCTTACACATAAGTCAAATTTTACGCATAAGTCTTATCTTACGCATAAGGGTCAATCCTTTGCCTAAGCTTCATTCTTACGCATAAGATTAATTCTTACGCATAAGATGAATCCTACGCAAAAGATTGCACTTACGCATAAAATAAGATGTTATACGTAGTTTTTGTTTTCTTACGCGTAATATGATTTCTTACGCATAAGAAATGTTATGCGTAGGATTTTTCAATCTTACGCGTAATATTGTCAAAATTCAAGAAATTTGTCTAAGTGTTGTATAATTTCAAAAGTGTAAACTCTTGTAATGAGTAACTCATGTTGTAACTAGATTGTTATAAGTTTCTAACAAGTGTTAACTTCTAAAACACAAGTTTATCATATAACAAAAGTTTTTTTCACAAAACACTCACTGATCAATTCAAAATAAGCACAATTATGTAATTGAATGTCTGAGCTAACAAAGTATATCATTGCTATGTTTGTGTTTGTTTATGATCAATTCAGATGGCACAACACAATGACATTCCATATGGACCAGAACCTGAACCAAAACTCTCCTGGGAAGAAACCTTTCCAGAAGATTACACCAGAAGGATAGGCAAGAACAACTTAAGAATCAACTTCAACAAAATCACGTGCAATGAATCTTCATGCATTGTAGCTGTGGATGCTCTCCTCTATCACCCAAACAAAATCCTATTCACTAAGTCAGCATCAGTGGCCTGCTTCTACATACACCAATTTTGGCACACACTTCAGCTAGACCTTGGGGAAGAGTCCTTCACTTGCATGCTTCATAATAGACAGGTTACTGTGGACATAGATACTCTTCGGAATGTTCTTGGTTTACCCGAGCTTGGCCCAGATGAAGAATACGATCCAGTACCTAACGAGTAAGAGCTGATAGAATGGTTACGGGATATTGGTTACGGTGAATCAGATGAAGTAGTGACAAGACACTCTAAGGTCAACATCAGATATCTTCCACAACCATGGAGAACACTGTACATCCTAATTGCTAAGTCTTTATCTGGCAGAGACACTGGTCACGAACACCCCAAGCTCCAACACCTCAAACTCTTCTAGGCTGTGGCAAACGTCAAGAAGGTGGATTATGCTAGCATTATTTGGGAAGACCTTGTGTGGCACATACAACACAAGACCACCAACATTCCATTTGTTCGCTTCACCAAATTACTCATCGAAAGCTTCCTTCGTGAGTATGACGATATTTCACAAAGATTAGATGATGAAGCCAAGCACACTTTCAGAAATGAGGACACTCTCAGACAAATCAAGAGACTTGACACCAGCACTCGCAAACAAGGAAAACCTTTTCCCGCTTGCCTCTTGAATGATAAAGTGAAGCTGTGTAAGAATTACAGGTACTACGTTCAAGCACTCAAGGAAGACAAAGTTGGGTTCTTAGACGAAGTCATTCTACCATCTTGCATGCAGAAGAAGGGGAAGAAAGGTAGCAAGTCTGGGAGCTCTGGTAGTTCTACCAAGTCTAAACAAAAGAGGGGTACACTCAAGTTAAGAATTCCTGTCAAGAAACCTGAATCCATTCCTGAACCCACATAACCACCTTCTCCAAAACCGTCTGACTCAGAAACCGAATCCGACGAAGGTCCAGTGTATAGGGAAGCCTATGCAAACATCGACAAGAAGGTTAATCTTGAAGATATTGATGATAGAGATATGACTTTCGAAGATTAGGAGAAAAACATTGATGAATTTGCTGATAATGCTGAATACCCGTTAAATCTCAATCTAAGACCGTTTACTGAAGCAGACGCTAAATTGGAAGAAGAAAGGTTAAGGAAAGAGAAGCTGAAGGAACCAATGACTGCCGAACAAGAGTCTGCTCACTCAAACATAGGCCTTTCAGTAGAAGAAGAAAATGAAAGGGCTCTTAAGTTGGGCCTCCTCCACAGCAAGATAGATGCATTCCAAGCTGATCAACCTCCACCTCCTTTGTTTTCTCAAACAAATGAAGCAGGCGGATCTAGCAGTATCCCTGAATCCACCACAGGAACCAATGCTGCTATGATAGTCTACGAAACCCCCACAGTATCACCTAGAGATGTAGAGATGCTAAATGCTTCAGCAACAGGAGAAGAGGAAGAGGAGGAACATATGGATACTGATGTTCCATATCTTTTGACTATGGAAGAAATGGAACTCAGAGAAAGGGCTCAAGAAGAAGAGTTAAAGAGAAAGCAAGAAGCTGAAGAGGCTAGACTTGAGGAGCTAGCACAAGCCAAATTGGAAGAAACGATTCGTATGGAAGAAAGCAGAAAGGCTGAAGAGGCAGCCAAGCTGGCAGAAGATAAGTTAAGAAGAGAAGAAGAAGCCAAGCTTGTAGAAGATCTTAGGCTTAAGGCAGAAGCAGCCAAATTAGCCGAAGAACAAAAACTTAAAGCAGAGGCTGACAGGCTGGCTGAAGAACAAAGATTGCAAGAGGAAGCAGCCAAAGTTAAGAAAGTTGAACAACCCGAATCACAAAGAGGAGATGATAAGGACGTAACCACCCACATTGAATCTTCACAATCATCACCTCCAGCATCCGAATCTACCCATGACGAATCAATCAAGAAACCGGCAAGTACAAAAGCCTCTGCTGCATCCAAGTTGATTAAGAAAGCTTTTAGAAGAGTTCATGAAAAGAAGAAAAGCAAATTGGAAGATCGAGTTGAATCACTTGCAAGTCAAGTTGCAGAATTGACTAAGCTTAATACAAATGTCCAAGAACTGCAAGAAAAGGTAGATACCTTCTTAGCCAAGGATGTACAAGAAAACTTGGAAGCCACATTAGCTGCTCAAGCACATCAGTACATGGAACAACACTTAGTCGCTGAATTGAAAGATTTGCTGGCACCTATGAGAGATGAACTCACCAAGTTTGCAGAACAAGTAGTCAAGAAAGTGATCAGAACTACCTCATTTACTCTCCGAGCCGACAAATCAACTCTACCACAACCACAGATGTCATTGGACGAATTGGAGACCCAACTCTTAGACAAATTGGCAAGTAAGTTCACATTGTCACTTGAAGAAGCTAAAGTCCTGGAAGCTTTGAAAGCCAAGATGTCTACAGAGACCTGCAGCACTGAGGCCGATAAACTGAAACGTCCAAAAGATGATGAAGATCAGGATCCTAACTCCCAGGCAAAGAAACAAAAGCAAGCCGAAGGACCCTCATCTCAACCAAAAGAACCGGTCATTCCTCCAACTACAACAACATCTACACAACAACCCAAGGCATCTGGTTCCGGTCATAAAGCCCATGAGCACTTTGTATACACAGGCGGAGACGAGATTCCTCAGCCCGATGAAGTACCAGAACCGTCATCTACAAAGAAGAAAGAAAGGAAACGAAAACATCATCAGCACAAACCGGACACCTCGTCAAAAGGCACAGAACCTAAGAAACCGAAAACCATTCTCAAATGGCTAGACGAAGACGAAACTGCCGATTACTCCTGGTTTGACAAGATGATTAATTCGCAACCACCACTTGCAGACGATCAAGAACCTCTCGATGGTCGAACAGTGGAATACGCTCAGTTGATTCAACATAAGTTTCATATGAAAAAGATGAACAAGAAAGAGCTACGAAGAATCAAGAATGAAGCGTTCAATCTTCTGAAAGACCGGTCTGCTAACTCCATCGAACTTGAGTATCATCTAGAAAATATTGCTCGAGCTATGTCAAGCAATATTGACTGGATCAATCCTGAATCTCATGTCGATCCAGTCACAAGGAAAACCGCACCATACATAACTGACTGGTCGAAATCACTGCCTATGATTGGAAAGCCTAAGGAACCCAAGATCCCTTACAAGTTCTTCTTCAACAACGACTTGGAATTTCTACAACACGGCAGCAAGATTGAGAAGAAGTACGCCACATCACTAACCTTCCTCCCTGCAGCTAGATATCTCAACAATGCCATCGAAGAAGAAGCCTCTGCCTTATTCATCGATAAAGTTGTTGACTATGACCGGAATGCACTCTATGGTATACATCATTTGCCAGATAACCGGGCACAATATTATCGAAGCAGCAGACTCAATCAGACGATGGGTAATGTGACAAGTGAGTTGAAGATTGTCTCGATTCAGTTCATTTTGACAGTCACTCACTTTGGATACCCCTTCCTCAGCAAAATAGTACTCAAACGACTTGACGAAAAAGAGTACGAGATTTCCGAGTCAGACTTTCCACGATTACTCCTCAACGACATCGAAGATATGTATCTGCTCAAAGTTCAAGGAAAGCTTTGCAACTTGCCCAAACCCATGCAACTTTCCTTTATCACTGCTCTCCTAATCTTCATCAGACAAATAGTCATCAGAGAAAGAGTAGAAGATCTTCAACTGGGAGTGGAAAGTTATCAGAAGAAGCTGAATCTCACCAAACCAAATCTGTTCAACATCCCCAACCTTCAACACCTATCTCAATACTCCTTGATCAGGCATCCGGCATTTGGGTTCACATACCGCAGTGTAAACGGTCGTAACTGCTTCATGGCCTATGAAGAAATCCATAAGTTCTGTGATGAAACCCTGAAGTTCGTCAGAGATGGAATCAAAAGCAGATTGGATGACTTAGCACTAGGCAAATCCAAAAGGTGGAATACCGATGAGGCCAGGGAAGCTCGCAGATTCATTACAAGGATTGAGAACCGGTTGAAGCGTAGGAATCAGTTTCGGAGATTGGAAAGCTATGTTGGAGGCAGACCTGGATTTCCGGTGTTGACATTTCAGAGACCAGAATGGTAGCAACTTTGTAAGAACTTGATTTGATTTATCAAATACTATTCTTCATTATGGCTTGTGCACACATTACAGTGCACAACCCTAACTTGTAAAGAAAGGACCCTGAGGTACGCATCAGTGCCTCAATCCTAATATAAGGAGCGAAGGCTTCTTACTTTTGAGTAGAATTAATCAAATAGTTTATGAATTTTTCATAATTCTGCTCAAAAGGACAAGTATTTCACCTCAATAAGACCTAATCACTTGTTGAGGGGGAGCACTTGTCAAAAACAAAATACTTTGTTCTAAAATCAAAGGTTCTTGGTGAATCTCCCCATAAGACTCAAAAAGGCATATTTTAATATAAAAGATTGTCAAAAACATCATTTTATATGCTATTTTTGAGGGGGAGAAAATGAAAAAAGTGATTAAAATATAAGTAGTCAAAAGGATAAAAGCTGTATCATGTGCGAGCTAGACTCAGAATTGACCCAGGAATTGACGAGACAATAAAAGTTAGTAATATCGAAAAGACTTATCCTCGACAGGTAATAACATCAAGTTAGTTACTAGAGCTAGTTGTCACCTAAAAGCTGACAATGGATCTCTTTAACTAACCACGTAAGCGTGTCTCGAAAAGGATTTGTCTTAGTAGAAATGTACCGTCTCGAGAAACTTTCTGTGGACTTGACCAGGCCGGGTAATAACTTCAAGCTAGTTTAACTAGTGATGTAAGCGTGTCTCGAATCGGTCTTGTTCACTGAAAGTGGATCAATTCAAAATGCTTGCTCCTCCCGCATGTGCAAATTTACTAAATACTCATGAGCACATGTGCAGGGGGAGCCCTTCAAAAAGTGTACACAAAACTCTCAAAGTGTTAACCAAAATATTTGATTATCACAAACACTTTGAGAGATTTTCAATCAAAGGTTTCTTGGCTACTGTCGGTTTATCAAAGGAGTTATAAGGTGATTAAGATAGGAATAACCGTCCTATGATCCGCCAGAGCCGGAGGGATCTACCCAGGGACATCTCCCATAATTAGAATTAGAAGTTCTTAGGTATGATACGAAAAAAAAGGAGAAAAGAATGAAAGGGAAAGAAGGAGTTGAAGAATTAAAAAGAAAAGTAAAGAAAAGGGTGAAAAGAAATAGCCCTCCATATGTTCAACCTTAGGGCAGACACCGGGTTCAATACGTATGCTACTGGTTGTTGCAAAAGACAACACCAGTATTGAAGATAAAGTCGTCATGGACCCAGTGACACAATGCACTAAACCTTCTTAACCACTCAAGTTCTCTTAAAAGAGCTTGTTTCATTTTCACGGGGGAACCAGTGTAATCTATCGACTTATCTCTTAGAGATGGTTGATATTGAAGCAGGAGACCCCTCCCTAGTCTCCGTATAGGAAACCTAAGTGTGCACTTATAGAGTCTAGAGCCTTGAGATACATCAAAGATCTCTTAGGAACACTTAGTATTTCTACAACTGGTGCTCTACATCAATGGACACCAGCTGTAAATTATCGAGTCCTTCGCAGATCTTAGCAATCTGCCGAGAACGTTTATGAGAGGATTACATATGTATTTCTCAATGATTGAACGGAAACTCCTGCCAGGGTCAACATCAAGCAGCCCTGACAGCAGGTCACTTCGGTAACCCTACAAGGGTTACACTTAGTGTTTGCGGTGGTTCCATAGCGGTCTACAGTCGTGGAGTGATCCCCAACGACTCACCCAGTCATTGAGCTACTTAGTAGGTCTCGTAAGCTCTTTCGGGAGTATCTGATATGGGAACGGCCTTGATAAGGATTAGAAGGAGTCTTCACACTATGCTGTTGACGAATTCTAATTCCTTATCTATAAGTACCGGTTATTTATTGCTAACTGTTTACTTGCAGGTACCTCACTTCCATGATGGTAGATTCCAACATGCTCATACATACATCTTGATGCAAATGACGGCTCCCCCAAAGATCTTAGCACCACAAAGTTCAAAGAAAGATTCTACGCCAATAAGAAGAATCTACAAAGTATAAAGACTAAAGATCTTAGAGTATGAAAAGGAACTTCGTGCACGTGAAAGTCTAAGTCCAAAGATGTATGAGTATGTTGGAATGGCGGACAACCACCACAGACGCAGGAGTGACGAACGGCAGACTACTTCATAACACAATCACTAAAGCATCACCAAAGAACAAAGACATAGAGCAAAGTGCATTCATTACACTATATTTTTGAAGACGTCTAAAGTTTTACATGTCACAAGTCAACGACAAAGATGAAGACGTCAAGCAACCGTGATGACCGACCCTTAGGGGGAGATTGTTGGGATCATACTTTTGTATTTTAGTCAAGTCTCGGTCATTACCTTTTGTAATAGGTTGCTTAGTTATTTATTTCACTATGTGTAAGTTACTAGGCTTAAGTAATCATGTCCATGGGCCTTGAAAGCCCACGTCTAAGAAGAATGAGGGAGGAAGGGAGTGTTGCCCTACTCCTCCCTTATAAATACTAAGCTTATGTAAACATTATAATTGTTAGTTATTTGAATACATTAATGAAACTCTTGCAATTACTTTTCTCTCATTCTTATAATCAACCATCTCTCATTCTCATCTCATTTCTTATACTTGTGTTTACAAAATGGTGACCTAACACGTGCCTTGGCGCCGCAAAGGCCTCGCAAAGGCGCGAGGCGTCACCTCCACGCAACGCAATAGACCAAGGCGTCGTCTTAAGGTTTGGCATGAGATGAGGTGCGATAAGGCGCGATAAGGTGTACTGGTATTTGAGACGTTTAGAGGATTTACTAATAATTGGAATTTGGGCATCGTATTTGAGGTTTACTGGTATTTGGCGTTTAAGGGTTTACTAATATTTGAAGAAGATTGCAAATGTAAAGAGAGTTTCTTGACTTTATTGGTTATGTATCACACTTTTTGTAAACTCGATGTATCAGAAATATGATATACTAATAAAATATAATATAAATCTATAAATACTTTTTGCCGCCTTAATTCACGCCTTAAAAACGTTATGCCGCCACGCCTCATGCTAAGGCTTGAGGCTTGACCTTGCCGTCATGCCTCGCCTCACACTATTTATAACCTTGATGGCACCACATTGCACTGCTCTTACCACGAAATAGTTCATACTTGAATTGTATGCTAGTAGCTAATTTCTACGTAGTTAATCGATTTTTAGTGAATATATTTTTAAGCTAGATTGACAATATCAATCACAAACACCCCCTAATGCCGTTTAGTGCATCGTTAATCATCCCCTATATTATATGATCAATATGACATGGTATACCTAAACCACATACATCACACTTAGAATACAAAACATCAACCAAACATCATTACTCAAACTAATCAAAACACATTATAGATAGTAAATGTAGGATCACAATCCACGTAGCAAGTACGAGTCGGCTCATGTTTAGATCTACATGATATGCCATGTAGCTTATTTATTATCGTCAAATAGGGTAAATACATAATAATAGTATACTTGAAGAACATTATTAGCCAAAGGCATATAAAACCTGAAGCTTCTTCATAAGCACATCAAGCAAGGTTTCAGACGGCCACGAAAAGGTGATGATCGGCAGGTGTATCCTCAGGCTTATACCAACAGTTCAGAACAGAGCTAAAACGTGTCCAGCATGGCTCTGCAGTTCCATAGAGAAGAACAGGATCAACACCTCCTATGTTTAGATAACTTTCCTCCAACAGCTGTCACGCAAACCATCATGTTAGACCTCAGATTTCCTTTGTACTTTGTGCCATGATGATCATTTATGCAGAATTGTTAACTAATTTGTTTAAAGTTGGATGAAATAGATATTAATGATGGTGAAACTATATGTATGTGATTACAAAATCATTTTGTTCATCTATGTAACTGAAAGAAATATGGAAATAGACGGGGGTTTTAACTTCTTTGCAAAAGATTTATCACCCAAGAGATATTAGCACCACCCTAACTTCCTCTCCTATGTCGTCATCTCTCTTAAAAGACCCATTAGCGCCTAATTACAGGATACTTTCACAACCCTCGCCCCTCGGTATATAATCATTTGTATATAAGTTGGGAACACATGAAATTGCAGAACAAAAATATACTCAGAGGTGGTAACATTTAAAAGTGGTCAATCTGATACAGGTCAGAACACGCAAGGTCAACTTGGGCTGACAGAGAAACACTTTTAGTCCATTATATAGAAAGATTATAGAATTAGTGCGTTTACCATATGATGACCAAAACAATATAATTGCAGTAAGAAACTAAATATTTGAATAGAAATGACTTAGGAGGTTGCATGGATTGAAAATAGACCGTCGACGAATTTTAACTCGTTTGACCCATTACCCTTTTAGCTAAAATCTATGACATTTGTTACCATACAAAACCCAGGCCACCCCTACTTTCTGCAGAATTAAACATGACAAAGTTTATTATAATTATGAAGATAAAATAAGTTAAAATGTATACCTCAACACCAGTCCCACAAACCGAGAATAACACAGGAATAACATCAGCACATCCAAGAACCCGAGCCCGGTGCAGGCCTTTTCCCTCATTACCCTGCACCGGCAAGTAGATGATGATTGATTGCTATTCAGAATCAGCATACAACTCATCATCAGAAATCTCATCAAACGAGCGAATATCCAACTGATACCTAAGTATTCCCCCAATTCCACCAAACCCTCTACAAAACTGAGATCCCTCTTGCGACTTATTAGTCACAAACTGAAGTGTACAACCAAACTTTCTATATTCATTAGCAAACCATTCAAGCAACAACATCTTTTCCAGAACTTCTAACTCAGCATTAGTTACTGAATCCCTAAAATTTTTTTGATCTCCATCTTGCTCTTTGTTCAAATGCTTGATAATCACTTCACCAGTTGTCACATTCTTAAGTGTATACCTGTTGATATCAAGATTTTCCCAAACAATAAGTATATCAACGGCACCCATTTCAAGAGCCTTTAAAGTATCGTCCACACCAAAAACATACTTCCCGGTGTCTTGACTTATCTCCTCAAAATACTTGCCAATCAAGCGCTTTTCTTGTATAAACTTAACATTCCCAAGAATTTCAGAAGATAACTCTATTGCTTGATTAAACCCGTTTTCACCTCCATAAGATACATCAACAACATTCAATATTTTTGCCTGGAGACGTTGGTCAAACATATCAGATTGACTAAGCTCGGTCTTGAAGTCAGCAGACCCTGCCAGTATGAGTCCTGCAACATTGGGTTGACTAGTTGCGGAGTTGATATAAAATTGTGTTGCCAGCTCAGCAGTTTTTCTCACATAGTTGTGTCGTTTCTCCATACGCAGACGAGCAAACCTTAACGCGGATTGACCTCCACGCCCGTGTTTCTTTGGGAGATCGACACTGAATTTGTGAAGTACTTCACGAGTGTTACCACTTAATGTCCCAAATAAGGTCCCATTCCCATCCATAACTATGAAACCAAACTTATCATCTGACTCCAGTAATTCGTTCAGAGCTTCTGTATGGAACTTGTTGTCACAAAGATAAAGTGACGCATTAATGGGCCTAAAGGGTTCAAAGTCAATAGTGACCTTTTTTTCTTTCCCGTCATCAGTTACAATGGTTCCGGTGTATAGCACAAGCCCGTTTGGTGGGACCTTGTTGTAGAGTTTGAGACGTTGCTGGGCTGATGTGATTGCACCCAAAACTGATTGACGGTTAACTCTGCTTTTAATGTTTGATGCAGTTCCGAATTCGTCTCCTAGCATTTTTGTGACACGAGATACTTGATCACGTGGGGGCATGATGAGTGAGATCATGCTGGTACCGTTACCCCGAGCAGCTTCTAGTGCTTTAATAAGCTTCTTGATTTTCCATACCTCAATGTTCTTGTCAGTATCTTGAGCATCCACCATCGTGAAGTGACTGAGACTCTACACATGTCAATAGCAATGAAAAATATTAGTATGAAGCTGAGATTAGTGCTTGACGCATAGTTATAAGAACATTGCAAACGAGATGGGACTGGAATGTGGGAACAAGTATTTAAACTTTAAAAATGTTAAGGTAACTCCTACAAACACATATTCCCAGTTTGTTCAAGGTGTGTTTGGTTGGAGGTTTTTGGGTTTGAAGGTATGAGTTTGATAGTCCTTGAATATATTTGCTTCAACAACATGAGTTTGATGTTCATCAGAAAAGGCAATTTCCATACACAACTAAGGAATTAGTTTTCCATGTCCATAATCCAAAAAATGGCATTGAACTATCAATTTAAGGAACGTTTGAATGTGGTAAAAAATTTGCTATTTGGATTGCTATAATCAGCTTTCATGTTCAGCAAAACAGATTTCTGATCTTTATGAATCAAAGTTAAGAGTTTCGAAGAATTATCATTTTTTTATTAAGGATATCGGTAAAACTTCATAACTAACTTCACTCGCAAATAATCAAAATAAGCAGTTTAATTAAAATAAATAAAAAATCAAATAACTAAATATATAGTGTATCAAAGAGGAACAAACAAACCACTCACGGGTGGCCTAGTGGCAAAAGTCTTGTGACTATCACCACTAAAATTGTGAGAAGTCTCAAGTTTAACTTTAGCCTAAAACCTCCTAAAATGAGAGTTAACCCGGTTTGAGTATGCGTGCTGGTGGGTTTAAATCATGTAGACTAGTCGGCCGAAAATCAGAAACCATGATTAACAAGAAAAAAAAGGAATAAGTCAATAAACAGAAACATTATTGAATTAGATATTTGAAGATTCAATCATCATTTTGAAATCATACATCTAAACACTCCCAATAACATAATATCAACTCAATTAACAATAAGAAAGTAAGGCCATATAAAAACTAAACATCCAAAAAAACAAAAAGATGGAATATCTAATTGAAAACAAATAAAAAAATGAAAACCAAGCCTCCACAATTTATTTATTATATTTCTTTAAATATATATTAAGAAAAACAACAAATATCATATCCATGCAAACACACCTGATCAGAAATTTAAGGTACTAGAAACCACATATATCTATAATATAACAGGATGATCAACAATATATAAGGATTACAACAAAC
The DNA here is from genome assembly GCA_030686995.1 of Artemisia argyi. Classification (NCBI taxonomy): domain Eukaryota; kingdom Viridiplantae; phylum Streptophyta; class Magnoliopsida; order Asterales; family Asteraceae; genus Artemisia; species Artemisia argyi. Next base: position 149,504,268 of record CM060685.1, read on the forward strand.
ATAAAATCACGAACACGATATATATATAAATTTAGGACAAAGATTACCTTAGAGAGTATTTGCAACGATGAAAAATATTTCGGTTTACGAAATGAAGTTAATAATAATAACAATATTTGGATCTGAGTTATAAATATTGTTTAGGAAGAATGGCAATCCCCGATCATCACGGCTCTTATATAAATGGAATGGTTAACTTTATTCGGATTCGGGTTTTCTTAGATGAAAGTTCGCGACACCTAAGAAATGCAACAGTACATATTCATGTTTCAACACGTGTCTCTTCTATTTGATAGACAAGTAAACGATATAATATCTACCAAATTCTTAAATTTATAATTTGTGTCTTTGTGATACAATCAAAGGGCGTATCATTGTTTACTACTTGATTAAGTTATGTTCAAATGAAAAATATCAACTACTAGTATCATTTTTTGTTTTAAGCAACTTTCTAGATTAAGTAGAAAAACATTTTTTGTATGATTTAAGAATTACGTTTTTTTCCCCCTCTTCCTTAAGATAACTGAATCAGTTAAAAAAAAAAGCATTTAAATAATTTTTTTTAGATGCAATGTATTTATCTAGGTGTTTTTATAAAGGTTTTATGTAATTTTTTGGGCAAATGTTTCAAAAAGACATCATACTTTTTTAGGTAGCAAACAATTTTTTTTTTCTTCAAATTTAGCCTTTTTAGAGTATTTTGCAACATTTTGTGATATTTTTGTTTCTTTCAGCTAATAGAATTTGTATTTTTTTCAAACGGCAAAAATGTTAAAAAAATGTCGTAAAATACTTCAAAAATGATGAATTTGAAAGAAAAGTATCATTTTATGCAAAAAAAATTTGTTCTCTACACAGAAAAATAAATAGTGTCAAATATGATACTTTTTAAAAATATTTGCCCTACTTTTTTTTAGGTAAACATGGTTTCTGACTTTTTGGGCTAATCCATGAGGTTTGAACCCAACACTGTACAAACTCAAAACAAGTAAAGTTTTCCATTTTTAAAAGATTAACGTGATCAATTCAAGATTGTTTGATTCTTACTTGGTTGTTTCAATAGTCATGTCACAATACATTATTTATAAAGTTTTCTTTTTAGAAACCTATTTTCATTATGTTTTTAAAATTTTATAATAATCACCCATAACTCTAATACATTTAATTATGAAAAAGTTTAATATTTAAAATCTTTTCGTTCTACATAGGCATGAAAAACAAAACTTTTAAAATTGTAAATGCTAGTAAAGAATAATAAGTCTAACAAGAACCCATTTTCCGAAATAAGTTATTGGAAAGAGACCACTTAGGGGTGGCAACCTTGTCACACCATAATTCAACATCAATCAAAATAAACTAATAAAATATTGACAACACTTTTCATGCCGCACTATACCTCATTTTCATTTTTTAGTAGCAACCTTGATGTAAAAAAATCTTTTTCTTTTTGAAAAATGCCACAAACGGCTAGCTCATTTAATGGGCAACGTTCAAAAAATTCAATACTTGATACGATACCGATTCGGTGAAGTTTACCGAACTGAGCATGCCGAGCTCCATACCGAAATAGTGGCAATGTTCATGCCGAGGCATGCCGAGCTCTTACCGAATATGTTGCCACCCCCTTAAAAGCATATTCTTGCACTTCTTCGCCCACATGCCTTTAACAAAATCTTTTCTCTTAAAAAATCACTTCATCTTTGCACTTCCTAATACGTAATAATAACTCATACCATTTTAATTTTATGCGTGTGAATTTTGTATTTCTTGATGTTCAAAAAAAAAAATTTTGTATTTCTCAAAATATAAAAGGTTTTTGACTAGTCCAAAACCACTCAATGACAAATTAATAATCAAACAACCAAAGTACGACTATTTAAACGTAGTACATTACACATGTTGTGCTCATATTGTATTTTATCATGACTTTACTTCTTTATTAGACCACCGCACTCTAGCATACACGTAACCTTCCGGAATTTAAGTGTCATAAAAACATTTGATATAACCATATCTAGACATTTAATTATCACTATTATTTATTCATGTTTATCAGTGAGTTATCACCGAAAACCAACACGCGTACTTTGACCATGTAAGTATGTAATGTAACCACCCTATGAATTAAAGAGGCCATGTCAAGAGGTAGTGTTAAACCCATAAAATTTTGAAGCATAAATTGTATTACAGTTAAGTTATTATCATCCTAAAGGGAACTTGATTTACGTATTCAAATTTTTAAGAAGGCAAATGATATGGATAGTTTTTATCCGCACATATAAACTTAACTTGGAATTTACACATATACCCTTGCATATCACGAGTATTTGCCAAATCCTTTTTTTTTTTTTTTTTTTTTTTTGAAAATATTTTTCTATGTTCTATGTGTTCACATTCTTTCTACCATTCATAGTTTCTCATGCTTTATCCTTCTTGCAATTTTGTATGCGTTTTAAACCTTTGAAGCCCGTCAAAACTGCGTATCGGAGTATCCGATGAACACCCCCTCAAAAATTTTCCAAAATCGAGTTTAACTATTGGCTCCGTTAATCTTTACTCTTACATATTACGCCAAGCGCACAAATTTAATGGCTTGTTAATTTGACACTCAACTGTAAAAGTTAAGTAGGAAGAAGACATAGACACATGGAATATAATTAGATGACTGCAACAAGCTCATGATCGATTTAAGTTTTCGAATATTTTTCTTATTTGATCAACTTCGGATGCAATTAATTAAGTAGCTCATTGTTTTTGGCGTACTGGTTATTTGGACACACACACCATATACTCCACTATATTCGTCCCAAAATATAAGTCCAGATTGAGTTTTTAAATCAAACTTTGACCTTAAATATTTTTGTTCATATTATATTATACTTAATGCAAATATTTTTGTTTGTAGTGTGTGTAAATAACCATGGCTAATGTTTTTGGCGTACTAGTTCTATGTAACAGTTAACCATGGCTAATGTGAGGTATTCCAGTCAGTACAACAAAAATATCGGTATTTGCTTGTCAAATATCTGTCAATGCATTGTCATTTTAATTTATAGTTATTGTATAGCTGTTGATTCTTCATCGTCATGTTCATGGATCGGTCAGTAAATAACATTGAGCGGCGTTGTTATGAATGGTGACTCTTTGCAATTTCATGTTAGTGAGAAACTAGACTATGAAGGATTGAGGGAAAGAAAATATTTTAGAAGTGTGCGACAAGCAAATTATTTGTAACAAAGGGATTGCTGGTCGGAATTGGGTGGCTAGCTATTTTGTGGTCCGTAGATTTTTAGAGCAACTTAACTTATTATTTTGTCATTTGTGAGAGGACAAAATAGTCTACTTAAACATATATTCCGTGCACCAATCAAAATGTACCTTGTACATATCAATTTCCATCGAACAAATGAACACCTCTATCCTTTTGGAAGCAACTTGAACTTGATAAAAGATGCCCACTCATATTTACAAACAATTCGAACTTCCTAGACAATATTTCCAATAATGAATTTGTTCAAGCCTTAGATTTACTTTCCAAACATTTCTTCCAACTTGGAAAGTGTCTAATAACTCAAAAGTATCTATGTTTCTTCTACCATTGACCGCTATTTTCCTTTTATTTTGACCTTTTTTACTAGGCTTTACGCTGGCTAATTTTGGCTTTTCATAAGAACAAAACGACTTCATCCTTTGACTTTCTTAGGTGCCTACTATCTCTTGCAAGGAATACAAGAGCAAACATCATGATTTAAAGGGGTTACCCCTATATCTAAATTGACAAAAGAAGTGTTGATCCTTTCCTTATTTAAGAACTTATTTGTCTTGTTCATCCATGTTTTTGAGTTGTCATTTTCCATATCAACACTTCTCTTCATATTATATGTAGAGTAGTTTTTCTTTTGAATATATATGGAGTAGTTTTTCTTGTTTCTACAAGTGGTAAAAAGCACAATATACCTATAAAATTTCAGAACCCATAAACTGGTCTTGTTTCTCACTTGCAGGGTAGTGACTACTTTCTTTCTGTTCAACATAGTCAAACTTTCACTAAAAGGGAATTCACAACTTTTTTCATGGGTATGTAGTTTTCATATTTTTGCTCTACTAAACTAGCCAGTAATTTTTTTCAAGTTTAACCAAGTAGGATTTGTCTTTAACTCAAATGCCCGGCTTAATCGAAATATCCTCGTAATAATCTTTTACGACCATTTCCTATACTAAACAAAAAGTGTGAAAAAATACACTGCAGTCAAGACACAAAACTTATGTTTTTGAAGGTTTTTTCTTAAAAAATATTCAGCCATAACTGCTGAGATTAAAGAATCCTCGTCGATGCTATACGTCTATACAACCCTTCTAGATAAAATGTTTAATACTACTACTAATGTATTATTATGTTTTTGTCAACCATCTCCATGTCTTGTTAAAATTTAAAATATATATACAGTAAGACAAAGTCGTACACATCAGCACAGTAGCGCCACACTCGCTGAGTCCCTGCTATCATAAGCGATATGCATGCACACATTACAGTGTTACAACATCATCTCCTTCACAAATAAAGCTCTATAACAAGCAAGCCAAAAAAACCAGTTACAACAACAACAACAACAACAAAAAATGTCACTCACTCTCATCACTCTGCTCCTCATCTTCACCGCAACCACCACCGCAACAACCACCCCACCCGAAAACCTTATCGCAGCTTTGAAGTCGAAAAACATCACGTCCGTAAACTTACCCTCCCCATCCCCCGAAACCATTTCACAGTTTTCAAACACAAACATTTCTCTCCTTCTCACCATCCCGAACTCACTCATTCCTTCTTTTTCCAATATCAGCAGCTTTTCCTCCGCGTCAGCATGGCTTTCATCTCACGTGACACCTTTCCTCCCGCACGTGCGTATCTCTGCAATTTCACTCGGATACAACGTCACGGACCCTTACTTACTAACACTACTACCTCCCGGTATTGACAATGTTAAAGAAAAAGTTAAGGAGTTAGGGATTGAGGGGGTTAATGTTTCGACCACGGTGTCGTTGGATTTCGTACGTACGGATAGTGTTGCGAGAGGGTTCTTGCGTGGTTTAAGCAAAAAGAATGCTACTTTGTTTGTCAATGTGACGCCTTGGAAGAATGTATCGTTTGAAAAAGTGTTTTGTGGTGGTTTTGCGTTGGAGCGTGATTTGAGTAGTGATTTTAGCTACGAGAGTTTGGATAATGGTGAGATGATGGATTATGGTGTTGTTGAAGTAAGGGTTTCGAAAGCTGAGGAGGATGTGGTTATTAAGAAGGATGATAACACTATGTTATTTTTATTTATAATCTGCATCATTTCGATGTTCGTTTATAGTTTTTGTTGATAGTTGCCGACTAAGAAGGAGTTAGGTTAGAAACTTGGATTATTGTTCGGTTTACTTTTAGTATGATGTATGTCAAATTGGTTATCTGATTGGACAAATTTTGAAGTTAGTTTGTTGTAACCGGTCTTTCAATGGAATTTGGGTCTTTTTCTTTCGTCGTTTTGAAGTTGTTTGAATTATATTCGCATTTGTTGATGGTAGTATTTGTTAGCTATTATTGGAATGACAAGTTGCTAAAATTGATATTGCTTTGAATTTGAATGTAAAACCATAAGAGAAACTTTCCGCTATTGCGAAGTTGTCCGAGTCATATGTTCAAAGACATGGCAAATCACATTGTCAAAGTCATATATTCTACAATTAGATAAAGTGTCGACTCATTGGGATATAAATTGGCACGTTAAGTCGTTAACTACTTTTCATTTCAGATCATATGGTTATTTTACAGTTTTCAGTTTCCCTATTTCTTTTTCACTTCATAGTTTATGTGTCACTGAATGCAATGCAAACGAGCTAACATGTTGAACAGTTCTAATGATTATAACGTATGCGTTTCTCAGATTTGTGGATGTTGCAGCAATAAACATGTAATGGCAAATTCCAGAACCAATTACGATTGTCAATATGTCATCTGTAGTTTTTCTGCGGGGTTCATAAGTTCATTTATGTCATTTTTTGCTTCATATTACGCTTCCAAGTGGATTTCACGTTCCTTGCGTTTTACCCTGTAAAGAGGTTATGTTACATGTCTCACTCGGAGATGCTTTAAAGTCTAGTAACGCCATCATGATCTGTGGTACGATATATTATTAGGTAATAGGTTCCTTTTTGTTTCAGCACTACTTTATTGTGGTATTATATGATGGTCTAAGATGTCCCAGTTTCTTCTAGTCTAACACGCCCATTTCACCCGTTACTAGTGGAATAAGGTTTCTTTGCAAGTAAATGTGGCCTGTTGTGGTGGTGGTGGTGGTGAACAAGAGTAGTAGAGTGATGAGAGTGTAAAACTGATGACATTTTTGCAGGATTCTCCTTTTTTTTTTTTTTTTTTTTTTTTTTTTTTTTTTTTTTTCGCGCGTGTTGTTGGAGCTTATTTTTGGTTGCTTTATTTGTGATGGTGTAATGCGCACAATGGTAGCAGCGAGTATGACGTTCGTGGTCTGGACTCTGAACTACTGGGTACATTACTTTGTCTCTTTGTTCAATGTTTTTTCTTTTTAAATTTCTATTCAAAGTAATGAAATGTCCCCCCCCCCCCCCCCCCCCCCCCCCCCCCTTTTTTTTTTTTTTTTTCAAAATGAATGTCAATAAACAAGATCGTGATCTTTATGTTGCTGGTGATCTTTATGAGAATAATGTTACTTCCTGCCATGATTGTTGTTCCTCATTAAACTTTTGATGTTCATGTTATGTTTTAGTCCAGATAATAACACCAAAATAGCAAAATGTAACATACTTTTTTAAATCTTGTTTCAATTAAACTTATTAAAATTCTAACATTTTTACATGTAGAATATTTACACTTTTTTGTGAAACTGTATGTGAAGAATGTTACATTGAATATTAGGCTAGTCACGGTGTTGACCTGCAGGCGACCTGGCACATCAACTTTATCTTTCTAATGACCTGATGACGACCAAGTTGCTACAGTGGCGACAAAGTTATTTTTTTCTTTTATTTATTTATTTATTTTTTAAAAACAAAACAACAAAGTATTATATAATTTAAATAAAACAAAGTATTACATATAAATTATACATTCTATATTCTAAAATGTAAGAAAGTTAAAACTTTAAGATAAAAATGACAATAAAATTAAATTTCAAGTCTTTAAACTATAAATCAATTATATATATATATATATATATATATATATATATATATATATATATATATATATATATATATATATATATATATATATATATAAAGACTTATTTAATAGTCTTCTTTTTCATTACCTGCAAATCTCAAACACGTATACTTTTTTTTTTCTTTTTTTCTTTTTCGTTTTTTTAACGAATTACAATAAAGAAAAAGAGAAAATAGTGGAGTTTGTGTGTATCAAAGTCGGTCGGATATTCGAACTAGTTCGCCATTTCTTTGATCGACGACCGACAGCACACACTAAGGACGACCGATCACGACTGACGATGACTCACAAAGTCGACCGACCCACTGTGGGCAGCCTTAAGATACAGGTAATCAATTTTGTCCCATCTTTTGGATTTTATTAAAGAAGTGCTTTTTGTTTGACATCATATGTTGCATTTTGTTCTTTATGGTTAAAGTACATTTATTTATTAATTTTTTTGAGGTTTATTTGTTTCATTTTAGTTGTAGAAAGATAATATCTTCTTTGCATTATAAATGAACAAAATAGACCCAAAACATGTTCTAAAGGAACAAAAATAGCTCAATAAACATAATTTGAAAGCCAAAAGAGGAAGAAAAAAATGCAAGTTCTAGACTTAAGTTTTACCAATAATTAAAAAATAAAAAGCCAGTTGCATGAAATTAAGGTCACATAAATGAGAGGTGGTTTTGCCCATCGCTTTGCAGCAGGGGTTTTACATGTTAAAACTTAGGGTAGGCCTTTTTACTCCCGCTTCATTGTAGGCCGCGGCATTCTACGTGAAAAATTATTCATTACACTAACATTCCGTTGATTTAACTCAGGGATTGTTTTAGGAATCGGTAGGTAATTACAACAGCTATTTATGTAATTTGTAGGTAGATATGTAATATTTCTCGGACTATGTTTGTAGTCGCAAGTAAACCTCAGGGGCAGTTTATGCCTACGTATGTAATTTTTCAAGGACAACATTTGTAATTGAAAGTAAACTCTAGGGATCATATGTAATTTTTGTGGACTGTATTTGTAATCGCAAGTAAATTTCAAGGACCTATTTTTGCCACTTTTTATTGAAGTTTACTAGCCAGTAGATAACATACTATTCAATGAATAGTAAACAGTTTGACAAATGTTTATATTTAAAACTAAAATAACAAAATGATTGGTTAATAATATATGTTTTGTATTTTTCTGAAAGTGTGTTTCACAACCAAGGTAGACATGTTGCGCAACGAGAAGGCTACAAAAATTCGATCTACTTGATATCCACCCGATCTACTTCATTATTAGTGGCCAAATGTCTCTACTCCAAAAGGATACGCATTTGCTTCGCCAAGGGTCTTCCCTCCTAAAGCCACTATACTTCCACAAGCTTTTCAAACTATGAACATTAGAAGAAGCGACTTGTCACTTAAACTATATGATTTATTTATAATTTTTACGAGTTTTTATATCCAAAACCCCACAAGTCAACTAAATAAGATAGCATTTCATAATGATGAGGTAGCGATGTATGTTGTTTTCGGCTAGTGTTTCATGGCCGACTTTGGGTTGAGGTCCAAGAAAGCTTTTGGGTGTCATTTTTCGTCAAGGGTTGTCAGGTGATTTTCATACGTTCGAGTTATTTTCTTATTTGACCGTCTCTTCTTTTCGCTTTGCACCACTCGGTCTAATTGTGTGATGGAAACTGTTTGGTTTGAAATTTACTAACATTCCGTACCTTGTATGTTGTATCTTCACCAATGTTTTGAAAACCGGGTTCGAAATCGACCCGGTCGATTCACCGGACACCGGGTCAACCGGTTCGACCGCCGGGTCAACCCGGTTTTCAATTTATTATTTTTTTATTTTTTTAACCGGGTCAACCGGGTCGACCACCGGGTCAACCAAGGTTTTTATTAAAATATTTTGAAAAAATGAAACCCGGCCGGGTTTCGAGAACCGGGTTGACCCGGGTCACTCAAAACCCGCGCGGGTCAAACCGGTTAACCCGGTTTTAGAAACCCGGGTTGTTTCGACCTGTTTTTTCGGCCGGAACCGGTCGAACCGATTAACCCTGCCGGGTCGACCCGGGTTTCAAAACCTTGATCTTCACTCTCGTATCTGTGCTTGGTTGTTATTATAAGTTTTGGGGGTAGACGGCCATGTTGTTAGTTTAGAATCTGTATGGTTTGTAGTGTCTAAGGCTACCCAAAGTAAGGCGACCTAATCCCCATCTTTTTTTCTGCCACGTCAGCTTTCTCTCTCCAGCAACCTGCAGGCAATTCGGTACCACAGTAAGGCAACCTAACCTACAAAAAATATACCCCACAAAAATAACTTTTGTATTTAATACTACACACAAAAGCACTCACATGAAAGAAAACAAAAAACAAAAAAATAAATAATAAATAATAAATAAATAAAGCAAATAAACTAGGTCGTGCCTGCGACTCTTTTTGGATTTTTTTTCTTCCGGCGACCAAGTAGCCACAGTAAGGCGACCCACTAGGACTCGGTCATGCATCTCGGTCGTGACCCATTACTGTCACCAGCCTAAGGCTGCCCACAGTAAGGTGACCCAATCCCCATCTTTTTCCCTGCCACGTTAGCTTTCTCTCTCCAGCGACCTGCAGGCGATTCGGTGCCCCAGTAAGGGCGACCAAGTTCATTTTTTTAAACATTTTTAACATAAACTAAAATTTCATTCATAATTAAAACGTTACATATTAATTTAAATAAAATAAAAACATTACAACAGAATTCAAAAAACATTAAAAACATTACGATAAAACGACTAAACTAGTTTTGATTATGATGCTGCCAAATGTCTTCCACCAAATCGCCTTTGAGGTTAAGATGAGTTGTTTTGTTGCATATCTCCATAGTAATTTCCAATGATTCCTCATGCTTTCTTAAGGGATCATAAGAACGGTGCTGCTCCGCTGGAAAGAATTCGGGAGATATCGCCTGTCCTTCGCCTTGAATTATCATATTATGTAATATGATGCATGTGTACATAATATGTCAAAGACGCTCTTTGTGAAATCCCTTAGCCGGATGTTTAATCATTAGGAACTTCTTCTTTAGTACACCAAAAGCACGTTCCACGTCTTTCCTTGCTGCTTCGTGCATCCTCTTGTACAATTGACGCTTGTGATCATGCGTCCCTGGATGTTTAATGGACTTCACAATAACAGAGTATTCCGGATATATTCCATCAGTAAGATAATGTCCCTGTTTATAAGGCACGCTGTTAGCAAAGAACTCCACATCCGGTGCTCTCCCCATTTTGAGATCATTGAAAAGAGGCGATGCATGAAAAACATTTACGTCATTATTCATCCCGGAGACACCAAAGAACGCATGTTAAATCCATAAATCTTGAGAGGTGATCGCTTCCAATAAAATGAACGGAGTTTTCCCGTGATCACCCCTACAATATTGAGCTTTAAAGCATGTGGGCAATTCTCCCACGGCCAATCTGTATAATCAATGCTTCCTAGCAGCCCCGGAAACCCATGAACTTAGATAGTGATGCTCATAGAGTTTGTCAACGTCAGTAACCATCGGCTTTCGCAAATACTCTGGACCATATAACTCCATGATGACCTCACAAAATTTATAGAGACACTCACGAATTGTTGACGCACCCATTTCCACATATTCGTCAAGCATATCAGGATTGACCGTATGCCAATTGACGAATTGACGAAATAACTTTAATCAATGGAGAAATACCAAGTAAGCCCGCATAACTAGGAGTTTGTTGGAAATAAGGTGAATGATCGGTTACCTCTCGAACAATTCGTGTGAATAGTCTTCGGCTCATTCGGAAAATGATGAGTGGGAATCGCACCAGGCTAGACCTCTCAAGGGATCTTGAGAAGCTTACAACCCCCACCAGGCAGTGTACCTGATCGTTGTAGTATAGTATAGTGACAAGTACCGGGGGATTGATCGTTCAGCTTAGGAATAGTGTCGCTAGGATTAGAAAACCTAAATACTAGTTCTAAAGGTGAGGGATGATTATTTTTGTATTTTGTATTTTATATTTTTTAGAAAGCAAGTAAAAATCTCGGGTTTGAAGGATTTGGGCGGAATTAGTTGCTAATCAACTAACCCAATAGTAAAGATGCAATCAAAATAAAATACTAGAAATGAAAATAAACTAAATTATACTAAAGTTGTGAGCAATAAGTGGAGAAAATGTGTTTACTTAGATTTCACTACTCCCTAGACATCTTTTACACGTTAATTACTTGTTATAATTGCATGGATGACGGATCGTATTCCTTAATACCATTCATGGGGTGGCACACTTAACTCCCCAACTCTATGAGCTCTTATCTCCTCCTATACCATGCCAACACAACCATAGGGATTATAAACAGTGGCTCATGCATTAAATACAACCAATAAAGACCTAGTGCGCGTCGGTTCATGTTTCTTAAGACATTCAAGCATGTTACTAATTGGAGATCTGCCAGTTTTCTTAAGCCTAACATATAAATCATTCATCCAAGACAAGTATAAACAAGTAATCAACACATAATTAACATCTAGGTTCCATTAGATCCAAGCAAACACAAGATAGATCTAGCCTAGCATGATGGAATTAAGACAAGAACAAGATATAGACAACCAACACATAGACATATTGATTGAATTAAAAGAACACTTATCTCAATTACACATGAAAGGTATCAAGGGCTTGGAACCCTTGAAAAACCTGTAAAATTCGCACCAAGTTCGTACTTAGGGTTTCTCCAAAACTTCTCTCTTTTTAATGTGAAAATTAGAAAACTATATATAGGAAAAGGGGTCTGACGGCGTCAAGAATAAACTTGTGACGTCGTCACCTCGCCACCAAAACTCTTCTTGGACTGCCTTGATCTACATTTGACGCCATCATGTGATAATCATTTCCAGGCCGTCATGACTTTTACTCTTGACGCCCTACTTCGTGACGCCGTCAAATCTGTACTGGATCGTCATGAAATTTTGCTCTTGACGCCGTCAGGGAGTTACTCTTGACGCCGTCACCTACTGTTCCCAGCATGGAAAATTAAGACTTTGGCTTTTTTTTCACTTTTATGCTCCAAAAATGTCCGAATTGCTTCCTTTTCCAGATTTCACTCCCAAAGTACCTAAAATCACAAAAGGAACGATTTAGGGCAATATTTGATCAAATAAGTTCAATTCCGGGCTTAAATGACCCCCTAAAAATGGATCATTTTTCGCCTCATCATATACCCTTACACTTGAGATTTGCTTGTCATCAAGCAAATGCGCTTTTATTCTAGTCAAAATACAAGTTAGAGGTCATTTAACACTAATATAAAAGTAATTACAACAAATAATCGTTCCACTAAAGACCAATAGACAAGCACGGTGGTCATATACTAGCACCTCACAAATAGTGTTTAGATACTTACATCTCTCGGGTGTAATAAAGTATAAATTACAATATGGAAACGGAAGATATCTCTCACTACCTGTCATAGCAAAATAGATTACCATAGGCTTGGGAAAGGATCAAACCTCCACCACATGGCGTAAGCACCTAGGATAAACTATCAAAGAGGTCTTTTAAAGGGTTGTAACGTTAGGTGTAGGGATATGAAATACACGGTTTTGTTGGATAAAGGAAGTTTTTCTGGTGGCGAGTTAACAATCTTGGTTAATTACATGTACAATGTGGCGTTGCTAAGCCAAGACTAGACTCGACTTAAGCTAATAAATGAAAAATAACAAAAACATAAAATGAACATAGAATGAAAAGGGATGGTAGTCCGTATGTTTTTTCTCTTTTTCCTTTTTTATTTTATTATTATTTTTTTTATACACTCTTACCCTACCATCCAAAATAATACATCATAGGGGATGAACATTCCCCTTACACTTGAATCTTTACATACTTTACATCAAACTAATCTAATGACTCGAATTAAGAAAATCAAAACACTTGGAGCACTTTTAAGATTAACGTACATATGGGGGTAATAAATGATGTTCTTCCCCATTACTCCATAAATAAGTACTTTACCCATGAGTCCCAATCGTCCCAAAACAATATGTACAAGGATATGACTTGACTTAGCAACCATGTAATCAATTAGAAAGTTAACTTAGGGTTTAACAAATAACAATAATGCACTAAAAATGAGCGCATACACGGAAGGCTAAGGCAATTTGGTTGAACATTTAAGTGGGGTGTAGCAAATTCTTCCTTTAAGTAAAATGCTTAAAGTTAGAAACGAAAAGATAGGCTCGGAGGGGTGTACTAGGGGTTTCGTGTACTAAAAATGAGTACAACGCTAAGGGTGTGGGAAAAATTAGTTGACTTAACTAGCCAAGTAATATGACTTAAATGGTCAATTAATTATGATACGGGTTTAACACAAGGGTAATCCTAATGCCTCTTATCATGTAGTAAATCCTACTACACGAATGTAGTCTCACTAGCGGTCTCGGGATGCATCACTAACGCAAGTTCTAGAATCTAAATGCTAGCGGTGCACTCATAAGCACTAATAGTAAATGATTTTCCTATCAAATCTAAAGGCGAACCTCATATATTTGGGTGGAAAATTTTTCTGAATATACGGTTATGTGCTAGTCATACAATCTCCTATCCATGAGACGCTTGCTATGGCTAAAGTTTCACTCCTAAATGTTGTAAAAAATTTTAAATTTGGCGCTAAAATTACACTAACAAGTATTTTTCATAGTTTTATTACACATCTACCATCAAACAAAACAAACTCAAGCGAAAGTGCATATGTAAGGTATCATCTTTTTACCCTCCCCTTACACTTAAGATGAACATTGTCCCCAATGTTCAAGTAAAGGATGTAAAAGTGAAAAAGTTAAAAAGAATGAAATCAAATACTCCCCTGATTCGCTCGGTATGGATAATAAGGTGACCAGGTTAAATCTTCCTCCAAGAAAATGAACAATCAAAGCTTCCCTTCCAGAATATAAATCATCTTCTTGTCATACATAACCTGTAAAACCTGATAAAATAGACAAGACAACCTTGCGTAAAATCGGCGGCATCCTATATAAGTTACTAAATCCTAGAAAACAAGATAAGATATAATGCTTGTGGAATGAAGTTTGCAGATCTTCTGGAGATTATAAAACTTAATAATTCACAAAAACCATAAGACTCCGTTAGAAAAACAAAACTGGTAAAATTTTCAGATTTTTACACTTGACGCCGTCAAGAGTAAACTCTTGACGCCGTCAGAAGTGATCTGCAGAAACTCTTATGTTAAGTTTCCGGAAAATTTATGGAAAAACTTGGTCCTACTTCCTGGAAAATCCTGCAAAACTTCATTATGACTCAATACAAGCATTTGACTCTAACAAATACGAATATACATGTTCATTTAATATTGTAGAGAATCATGATCGGTTTGTTTCTTGAAAACATATTTGGGGTTTCCCCTTACACTTATCTTTTGCAAAAATACCTTTAGGTGGAGTTAAGACTAGGCCAAAACAACAAAGTAAAATATTTCCACTATTTAGTTTAGAAACATGATCTACCAACAATAAAAATAAAGCATGCATACGGAAGCAAATAACAAACAAACAAAATAAAATCACACAAAGCATGGGTTGCCTCCCAAGAAGCGCTTTTCTTTATTTACGAGTCTTGTAGCTAGACCCAAGGTCATGGGTTACTACGTGATACGGGTGAGTTCCTCATTGAGGACATCTTTGGGATCAAACTTAGGTTTCAACTTCCTATCGGTTTCCTTAGTATGGTATGACCTTTCAAACTTTTCTTTATCCGGATCATACAAAGTCATCCTCATATGCCATGATCCGTCACCTTCTTGAGGTGGCTTGTCCCACCTCCATTTACACTTATCTCCCTCTCTTTTCCACTTATTCATCTCTATGTTAATAGGCATTACACTCAAGAACTCAATCATCTTCCTAAAGACTAAGGGGTCCTCAAAGGGGTCTAGCTCTTCATCTCTAGCTATGAGTTGTTCTACCGAATGTGTCTTTTCAACGAAATCTTTCTCTAGATAAAATGGGCATTGAGGTCCTATGAAGTTCCTTTCTATCCAAGGTCCATATCTAGATGGTCTCCTATTCATCTCTACCCAATGCGGTGTCGGTTCATCATCACAATCATAACTATGCTTCTTTACATCGTACACCGACCAAGTATCGCCTTCACCTACCGCTATCTTAGACTCCTTACAATCTATCATGGCACTAGCGGTTGCTAAAAATCCTCTTCCTACCAATAATGGGCATGTAGTGTCACAAACCATGTCTAGGACGTGAAAATCTGCTAATATAGTTAACTTTCCTACGTGAACAACTACATCCTTAATCATTCCAACCGGGTGGGCAATACTCCCATCCGCTAGCCCTATCAATACCTCCGTTTCTTCTAACTTTCATAGCTTAAGAGCGGTGAATAAGGATAAGGGAATCAAGTTGAGGCTTGACCCTAAATCGGCTAGTGTGTCGAAAGCTTCGGATCTTCCTATCTTACAAGGCAAAACAAATATACCCGGATCATCAAGCTTTTTAGGCAACTTGTTTTGAACGAAGGCGGTCCCATTTTTACCTAGCTTACACTTCTCATATTTTTCTAGGAGGGCACTATAGTAAGGAGCACGCGCTAAGACATCAATGACGGGGCGTTCAAGGTGAAATTCTTTGAATTCATCGTCAAGGTCTTGCGTAAGAGGTGTTTCAACTATGCTTTTGACCGGCTCTATATTAGGTGTTTTATTTGATTGTTCCTTTTGAAGAACTTGGTTTTGTTTGAAACACGTGCTCGTGGATTTAACCGAGTAGTATTGTGGGCACGAAGTGGGTGACGAAACTGAAGATATGGAATTAACATTTAGTTTTGGATTTTTGATTGTGTCGCTTGGAAGTGCTCCCATTTCTCGGTCATTGAGAATCTTTAACAATGCGTCAATTCTAGTGGTCATCTCGCT